>CM077093.1:108458192-109058192 GCA_039513925.1 Platanthera zijinensis | reverse complement strand
CAACCGCTGAAGTAGAGTCTGATCAACAGTTCCCTATCAAGCTTCCCCCCTGCTCGAGCAAGCTTCTCCCTTGCTCCGCCAAAACTTCTCCTTTATCCCCGCAACCCTCCTGTTCCGCTAGCTTGTGAGATCGAACAACCCGTTAATTGAGCGGTGTCGCATTTCGTGCATCAACATATACAACTTTCCAAAATACATTTACTGCTATTTATACCTTATATTTTCTTTAAATAAAATACTTTCTTTTTATATAATGGCTTATATCAAGACGTATTTGGTAGTTCTCTTGCTTTCTTACTTGCATCAGTGAATGTTTGATGACCAAAATTTGCACTGTAGGTTAATGTTTATGGTTCCATTATAAGATTGTGTATATTAATGTTGACACAAATAAGGAAAACATATAAGATAACTCATAAATAAATGAATTTGTTGTTAATACCCTTGGAAACCCGGGTCTGTTGGATTCGAACAAGTCAAATGTCCCCATGTGCTCCAACCTTACGAGAAATGTCATGTACTACATAATGTCGCCCGTAGAACAAATTTTTCCCCTGTGATAAATGTCGCCCCTGCGACAAATGTCGCCCCACAACCAATGTCATTGTTTTGTGGGCGAAGCCCGCTTAGATGCTAGCACAGGCCGCAATGTCGTATCAAGAACGAGCACTCCCGACAAATGTCACACCCCCGAATAATGTCGCCGCCCACAAACAATGTCGACACCCACGAACAATGTCGCCGCCCACAACTAATGTCACCCCCACGACCAATATCGCCGCCCACGACACATGTTGTAGCCCATAACCAATGTTGTTACCAAGCAGGTTAAGCCCACAGCGACGCATCAAGAACGGGCAGAGCACGTTCGAAGATGCTAGTTAATATAAAACTAAATAAAAAGTGATTATTTATTAAAGAAAAATATGTTAAAATAACTATAAATAATGTTCTATCAGTCTCGGTAGAGGAGATGCTTCAGTTCGAGGTGCAATCTTTTGCAATAAAAGGAGTTTCTTGATTACCGATTAGTCTCTTTTTTGGAGCTCTCTATTATTCATCTTGATGAGGTAGTGTATAGGTTACTCGATGCAGGTTCATGGAAGAACCTATTTTCCATTGAGGAATTTGGGTACCGTGAACTCACCCTTGAGTTATTTTCTATCTTTCGATGTCTAGAGAGTATAGACGAGAGAACTGACTATCCTTTTTCCATTTTCTTCTAGATTTGTTCCCATACCTACACATGTAGTATGGGCATGTTGGTGGTTCACCCTGGGATTTACTCCCAGGATGATCTCGAGTAGACGGATATCATTTATTGTCTTCTCGAGTTTCCCACAAGAGACTCCCCCAGTAAGTTATGGCAATCTATCATGGGAAGGAATCGGCCATAAGAGGCTCGGGCGACAAAGCCTACTTTGATCGTTTCACTTGCGCTTCACTACATTTAATAACTGATCAGGAATTGAATTAATGCCCGCGCCATGAGCCAGAATGTAGCAACCTGACAGGATCTCCTCTGTAATACCCCAAAACTCTGTTTTGTGACTGGACAATTTCACACGGCCTGGGACAAGGGCGTGTCCAAGGTCGTGTCCTGCTCTTTATACTCGAGTGTGGCATAGGGCGGTCTCGAGTGTGGCGCTGGGCGGTGTTGAGTGTAGCACACGTCCTGTGACACGGGCGTGCCAAGGGACGTATCCTGCTGAGGTCGACGAAATGCACTTACAATCCTCGAGAGGCAAGTCGTGTTGGGCACACGGCCTGTGGTACGGGAGTGTCAAGGGCCGTGTCCTTCTCTATGTTTGTCGGTCTGTGAAGACAGATAAACACGGGCTCGACACGGGCGTGTCCAAAGCCGTGTCTGGTACACGGCCTGTGACACGGGCATATCACAGGGCCATGTCCTGGTGTGGCAGTGTCGGTTCTTTGCCGCTTAAGGCACATGGCCTATGACACGGGCATGTCACAAGCCGTGTTCGGCCCAGGAAATTTATTTTTAGGGCGATTCGTGGCCATTCATTTCCTTCAATTAGGATCCGATGGTCAAAAGTTCTTGCTGCTGTTATAAGGCCGGGAGTTGAGGGATAAAATCTCATTTATCTCAAGTCTTTCTCTTTCTAAAGAGTTATAGAGTTGGGAGAGGAAGGAAGGAGGTAGAGGAGGAATCTGGCTGCCGGTGGAGCATCATAGCCCTGAATCACGAGCCGAGACTACATCTGTGGAGGCAAGGCCATTGCGGTGCTTTTCATCCGGCTAGATTTCCATGGCTCCAAAGAGATCGTCAAGGGAAACGATCTCTTTCTTGGACAATTGAAGTCCTCCTATATGCATGTGCATGGAATCCTCCACCAAGAGGTGGAAAGCGTAAGTGATTTCAACGGGTTGATAGTTTATATCCCAGGTTGAGTCAACATCTAGATCAGGAAATGTGTAGTACGAAATAAGCATGTTGTGTGAAGCTCATACGGATGGTTGGTCTGGATTGGTGATGTTTATGTTGCAAATCGGAGAAGTCTCCTTGTATGAAACGAGTAGTTTACGGAGTTTGTGAGGATGCATGTGAATTGTGTGTACTTCCAAAATAACAAGGAAGCTCTGTGTGAGCTCCTTGTGTCGTGTACGCTGCGTTAACTGTATGTTCTGCATAAGCTATGTGTTGAACATGAAAGGGAAAGTCGACCCTCATTAAGATGTGCGCTATTGACGAGTTGAGTAATGGGAAAGTGCTGACCTGTACCTACGTTATGAGAGATCGATTGGTGGCAATGCAATGGGGGACTGCGGGCCAAATCCCGGGTTGTTACACTGCTGTGGTGGGTCGATCTAGAATGCTTGATTGTTGTCGTGAGGTTAACACCTCTGATTTGGATGGGCGAGGGGATCTCCAGCATGCGTATTGAAGTAGACTAATGCCCCATAGCCAACAAGTTAAGAAACTCTAATCAGTGGTGATACCAAGGATAATTAAGTATACCGTAAGCGTGTCTGCCTTGAGTGCACGGAGCGTCTCGTACTGAGGCCAGAGTTTGTGATGATGTTGTGCGTGACATCACTTGTTGTGATATATAAATATATCTATAGTGTTGCGATGCATACAGGGAAGGAACCACTGCCCCGGGTAACGGGTAGTGTCGTTATAATTGGTCAGCTAAATGTTGACCGTTGCTTTGTTTACATCCTTGGGGAGTATGTCCATATGCAGGTGCTGACGGGCTGAATTAGATTGAGCTGGTTGAATCCCTTGCTGCTTGTAGGCCCTTGAAGGCCATGCGAAGAATTATATTTTCATGTGTGGCCAGCCTGCGTGTCGATGTATGAAATCACACCTGTAAAGAGAAATATGTAAAGCCTTAAGGCCTTGAGCGTTTGTATTTGTATACATTCTTGGTGATATATATATATGTGTTGTTTATATATTTAATGGACATTCAATATGATGAGTTTTTGCAAGTTGAAATCTTCCGCTAGAATGCTCTGAGTTAAGATGCGAGTAGAAAGTAATTTTGATATTCATACGTGATTCCGCCGCTTGTTTGTGAAATATGGCGTGTGTTAACCCAGAATCCGTGACTAGTTTGCATGGAATTTTCAAACCGGGCAGCCTGGTCTCCTAACCACCACTCTCAGTATGCCGGTCTATTTTTACTGAAGCCGTGCGGCCTTTTTCCAGGTCGCCGTCAGAGGAAGCCCAGGGCAGCCCGTCTAGATGTCGAGCCTCGCAGTTCGGCAGAGGAAGACCGCCAAGCCACGCGGCCTTCTCCTTGCTTCTCTCTTTTCCCTGCTTCCCGTCAACCCTGCCCGGTTCTCCTGTACCCCGAGCAGCCAGTGATTTTTGCCCTGCCTGTTTGGGCTGGCCCCCAAGCCTATAAATATGGGGCGGCAGCACACCAAAATCACGCTGACTCGGGTCTATGAGCTCGCTTGTTGAGAACTGCAGTCTCGAGTATAGTGCCTTGCGGCTTGCTAACCGGCCAGCTTCTTTTCTTCTCTTTTTCTCCTTTCAAGGTGTAACCGCTTCTTTTTAATAAGAGGAAAGCCCGTTGCAAGAGTGGTATTCAGGCCGCGGCGGCAAAGTGTGGTGTCGTCGCATCTTGCGGCTTGCTCTTGTTTCTGGTCTAACCGCTAGTAACCGGCTACTCGGCAGTCTCTTCTCCTTTTCTCCTCTTCCCCCAGTGCTCCTACCGTTAGCTGGCGGTGCCCGATTTTATGTCGCATTTCGTGCATCAATAGTTAACACGCGACCTTAAGATCCCGAGTAGTCGATGAAATCAGCGGACTAAGAACGTAAGACTGCTCTAACCGTAAGATCTCGACGGCTATTCATATAAGCCGCACAGCTTCGGTTATTGTTTTCAGTCCGGCACCAGCCCTCTAGCTTTCTTTCTGGTCTCCTCACCGACCTTTACTATCAAGATACTGTCTGTTCAAGCCGCAGTTGTTCAGCTGTTTTCAAAGTCCCAATTGTTTATTTTCTCTTCTATTTGAGATGGATTTTGCAAAGGAACAAGGCGAATCTAATTTTTTATCAGCCATTACGGATCCCTCAAAAGCGCAAGGTGTTGCATATCAAAGTAACAGAATGTTTGACACAAGTAGTGACTTATCTGCCGAGCAAATCGAGTGCATGTCGTGATATGCAACACGAGAAATGCTCAACCTTTCTTTTGAAATTCCTTGACCAAACGTGACATATCGTCATAATTGTGATCATGGGGAGCAAGATCCTCCTTCTAGATAGGATGATGTTCCTTCTCTGTTCATCAACCAAATTCGTTGGGAGGTTGTTGCTGATGATTTCAGAGTGCCTTGTCTACCTGAATATTCCGGACTTGATGATCCCGTTTCTCATCTGCAAGCTTTTGAATCGGCTATTTCATTAAGGAAAGTGTCAAATGGTATTAAAATGCAAACTCTTTATTATATCTTTTGGTGATCATGCAAGGGAATGGTTCTACAGTTTACCGCCTCGATCTGTCACTAGCTTTAAAGATTTGCCAAAGCAATTTCTCTCGATGTTTGGTACTTAAAAGAAACGGAAAAGGGACATAGGAGCTCTCTTTCGAATCAAGCAGAGGGATGATGAGTCTAATCCAGACTTTGTCGATCATTTTCAGATGGAAATTCTGGATGTTATCAATGTTCATCAAGATTATTGTCGACATGATTTTGTAAATGGACTTCGGGAAGGCCCTCTAAAGTTCAAGCGCACTATGAAAGATCCTGAGACTTATGGAGATCCTTTTGATATCGTTAATAAATTCTTAATGGGTTAAGAAGCAAACAAAAACTACGTCTCGTCTTTGAATCAGGAGGTTAAACCATCCCAGGAAATTTCTAGTAATCAACAGCCCATTTCTTCGCAGGCTATTTCACAATTCAGAAGTCACGAGTCTCTTCCTCACCCTCAGAATATACCTGCAATACCTCTTCAGCTGGATGATACGTTTAAGTCGGCAGAGGCACGTCCTATAGTATCCGTCAATCCTAAAATTCTAAAGCATGAAAAACGTTTGGATAAGCGTATCAAGTTTAAAATTTCTATGGAAGATCTCCTGGAAGTTCTTGAAAAAATGCCAGAATTCAAAAAGCCTCGACGCATGAAATCTAAAATCAAATATCGGCATGAAGAGCTTTTCTACAAGTATCACAAGGATATAGGACATATACTAGAAGATTGCTTGGCTTTTCGAAAACTTACAGATGAACTGGCAAAGGCTGGAAAATCACAAGATTATGCCGTGCAGTGATCCCTTTGCGTATTCTTCTCAAACAAAGTCCGTAGTACAGACAAAGACTTGGTTTCTTGATAATGAAGGTGCTTAAGATTGGAATAACAGAGCATTTATATGCCATCTGGATCACGTTCTAAACATATATCCTTTGATTACATTCTTTAGTGCATACGCCATTCTAATCTTATATCCTTAGCTTTGATCACATCCGTTCACATGGATGCAAAGTGCCTTTTGACAAAAGCAATATTGTTTATATCATGCTAAGTTAATAAGCCCTTCATATACCGCTTGACTTCAGTCGTAGATGTGTAGTGGTGAGTTCGCTTGACATCAGTCGCAGATATTGCATACTTATCCTGCTTGACTACAGTCACAGATATTACGTATTTATCCCGCTTGACATCAATCGCAGATATTACGTACTTATCCTGCTCGGCTACAGTCGCAGATATTGTGTACTTATCCCGCTCGACATCGGTCACGAACATTGAACTTAAGCCTTGCTTATGTGTTCTTTGTGTGGAAAGCAATGCCTCGAGCACCTGCCAACATTGTCACATAAGTTTTTAGCTCTTCCTGTTTTTGCAGTTAGCGCTAGCTTCTTAGCCATCTTACGGTGTTAAGGCCTGCACTAGTTGGTTTATATTATCAGCCTGCAGACCACGCGGTTTGGTTTTCTGGTTTTATTTATTCGGCTTATTGCGTATATCTATCGGGTTATCATTAATATGATTATGAATACGGCTGACTTCGATTCTGTTATCAAGTTCTCGGTCTAAGTCCACCGGTTTATGGCTTGATGAAATATCCTCAGTCACCGACTTAAATATATTATACAACAAGCCGTAAGTTGCTTATCAGCCGCCCTTAAATTATCTCATATGGAAAATGCGGTTTGGATCGGTATTCACCCAAGTCGTGAACATCTGTTATCTTTGAAGACCGAAGCGGCTAAAGTTAGTGGCCGCGCGGCTTCCCGATAGTCGGTCTATATGTTATGGCATAACACTGTAAAATTACGGTCTATGCGGCGGTTTTCAAATACAAATTATTCAAAAGAATATCTTGCTTATTAGTGGCTAAGTCTGCCAAACTGGTCGGTTTGTGGTTTACTATTAAAGAAATTCTTATCTTCCTTATTGATAAATTGGATCGGTTTGCGTGATGATTCTATTATTTGTTAACTTGGAGACAGATCAGTCGGACTATCGGGCTACGGAAAAAAAAGGCCTAAGTCACGCGGATTGACACATGCAAAATGAGATTAAGCCGTGCGAATGGGTAATTAAAATCGCAATGCAAAAAGGTACGCACAAATGTTAAAAGTATTTTCATTTCACTTTCAAAAAGAATACAACTGTTAGACCGTGCGGTTTACAAAATGATACTGCCGGTCTTCAAAAAGGAAAACAAAAATTATTACAAGTAAAACTATCCTAACCGTCTGGCTTAAGTCTCTTAGCCGGAGGAGTGCTGGAGCCGGCCTCTCCATCGATGTTAAACTCAGATGGCGAGTAATCGCCACTATTTGAGGTAGAGGAGTCGTGCGAACTGCAAGTTTCCCTGGTCTCGGCCTCTTCAGGATCAGCCCGCGCGGTCTCGGAAGCTTGACCGCTTGACTTTATAGAAGCACTGTTGCGCGCTAGGGTTCGAAGAAAATAAACGCAACCGAACTAGCAACCCGATGAGGCAAGTATACCTATCGAATTGTAGCAAGGGGACACAAGTGTCGTATTAAGATCCGGGAACTGTTGGCTAAGCTTACTCACACGAACGCTATTATCTTATCGACGGAAAAACTAAGGTTTTAGAAAATCTAAGTGCAGGGGAGAAAGTAAAGCTGTTCTAGAAAAATAAACACTGCAATTAAGAGGGCTATTAAGTAAACAACTAAGCTAGAAAGGAAACTACTGCAGTTAATTAAAGAGCACAAGATAGGTGATTACTACGAAAGGTAGAAAATATGTAATGGAAATGCACCCGATCGAGATTCACCTCGGCTAAAGACGATTAAGAAAATGCGATAAAAATCTAAACTTAATAGGATAAGGGTCCTTGACCGTGGAGGTTCCTAAAGCTTGAACACGCTTCTCTCGAAGTCGTGCCCAACTGAGTTTAGGAAGGTCCGACCGACTCTCGTCTAAATCGGAGGCCTAAAACTCGCTTTACGCGGTGAACCCCACTATTGGATTTTACTCCAATCCGGGAGATTTGGACGTCTGCCTCTCTCGAGGGGTGCGTACAACTCCCTTTACTCTTGAATGCTCACTTCATTCTTTCGGCCTCTCGGCAAGCCCAGAATGAAAGCAAAGGCGGAGAGCATATATCGAAAATATACCTCCGACCCGTGATAAATCAAGAGTAATTCAAGGCCCTAACCTAAAAAGAAAAGATTAATTAAAACATCATAACATAATCGATCTAACCTCGGATCATCAAGATCGAGTACAAGGAGGATTAGTTAATCATAATGGAGTGGAGGGGGGAAGATGAGTAGAAAAGCATAAGAAGAACACAAGCTAAACAAGAACACTTTTATTAATAAAAAAGGGCAAGTTACACTATTGAAAATTAAAGTTACAAGTGCATGAAAATTAAACCCTATTCTAGCCCTACATTAAGCACTAAGCAAGAAGAAAATTACATTAAAAGCTAGCACAAACTAAGATTAAACTAGGGTTAACCAAAAAGTACAAAGAGAAGGGGAGAGAGAGAGAGAAAAAGCATGAAAAAGGATCAAGAAACAAAGGGGCAGCACCTCCCCCACTCAACCAAAGCTTCCTGAAATGGGGAGGAGGGGGGCTCAATTTATAGATTTTTTCTCGGGTTGGTCACGCCCTCCGACATGCCCTAGGGGGGGCGTGTCAGGGGGCGTGACAGGTACGGATTTGACCTCAGGCTCTGGATTCTGGCGGGAGGGATGATTGCTTCGGTATGTCGGTGGTCACGCCCTAGGTCACGCCCGTGACAGGGGGGCGTGACAGGCATGTCATGTCCAAATCATTGGTCGGAAATCCGTCAGTCACCGAAAAAGGAAGGTGTCACGCCCATGTCACGGGCGTGTCATGGGGCGTGACAGTACTATTTGCGTGCTGAGGCGGAAGGGCATTTAATGCGGCGGCAGCTTTGCGGCAGAGGGCGACACGCCCCTGGTCATGCCTAGTGACACGCCCAGGGAGGGCGTGATAGGGGGGCGTGACAGCGGTTTTGACCGTTTTCTGTCCCTTCCAGCAGGTGTCCTCGGGATCGGGTGACACGCCCTAGGTCACGCCCAGGGAGGGCGTGACAGGGGGGCGTGACAGTCCATTTTGGCAATTTTTCTGAAAACCTGCAAAAAGACAGGAAAAAGTTAGTGGCAATAAAATTTACATAAAAAGGATAAAAATAAACTAATAATAGACATAATTTGTACAATATAAAATATAAAATACGATAATAGTTTAGGCTACAAAACGTATTATCAAATTCCCCCAAGCTTAAGCTTTGCTTGTCCCCAAGCAAAAATATAAAAACTAGAAATTTATAAAAAGGACTAATCAAAAAGTTCTAATTATACCTACACAAGTACTATGCGAAATTCTTAGTAGGGAAAAGGTGAAATGTAAGTCTAAAACAATTATTTAGGTATGGTAAAACTTTTAAAAACTTTACTTAATAAAAACAAATCATCCAAAATTTTAGCGAGAATTTTTAAATGGACTTAAGTAAAGCAACGAAAATGAAAAACACTCATTGAGTTGTTACTAGATCCAAGCAACGCATTATAATTATATCAATTTAATTATCAAAAATCTAGGTTTAAATCCAAAACTAAAATTGATTTACTATTTTTCTTTTCTTAGTTGTTAAATAAAAAACAAAAAGCGTGAATCAAAAGGACTTAAATAGGACAGAAACGTTTGGTTTAGGAAAATAATTAGGAGTGGAATTCAAAGATAAACGTGAAGGTTTTAAAATCACACTAAACCAAAGCAAGAGTTTCAAAAAATTTCATAAAAATATATACACATTTTTTCCTTCTTTTTCATTTTTTTCTTTTCCATTTTTTTTTCTTTTTTTCAAAACAAAGGCCATAAAAATTTTTATTTTCCTTTTTGAGTTGGCCAAACAAAAATAAACATCACTTTTGAACATACTTCCTTTTTTTTTCGAAAACCTTTCTCCACAAAAAAACAAAATCACAAAATACCCTATCAAAAATCGTCAAAAAAATTTATGAAACTTAAAAAGGCTAGTGCGATTCGATAGGTTGGAAATTTTGGCTTTGGTGAAATTGAAATGAAGGGAGGAGCTATCAAATGAAATCGGAAAAAGGCTCAAAAACGGCTAACTAGTGGTAAAAGTTTTTAGGTTGACAGGAAAGCTCAAACGAAAACAAAAACGGCCTAAATCATTTTCACGCTTTTGAATTTATTTAAAACAAAGGTTTGAAAAATTTCAAAAAGCGAGTCCTAGATAATAAAAGAAGATTGATGAAATTAACTCGAAAATAGAAATAATAGGTGACTTGGATCGTTCACATCTACTACGTTATTCAAAAGTTGACTTTACAAAAATTATTCAAAAATGAAAAAGAAAATAGTGGATGATGAATTTTTGAGAAAGTAAAGGAAATAAAAAAACAAAAAACCATAATAGAAATGCGAGTTTTAGAAAAATATTTCACCTTAACATGCTACCGCGAATTAGAAACACAGCATGGCCAACATTTTACTTGTGAAACATAATTAAAAAGGACGATTAGAAATATTATAATTAACTAAGTTGTTTATAGGAGATTTTGAGTAAAACAAAACTAAAAACTAGGGGTACTATTAAAATACCAAAATGTCTAAACTATTCAAAAACACACATATATTTTTTTTTTTTTGAGAAATATTCTCTTTTTTTGGATTTTGGAAAATTTTTCTCTTTTTTGGAATTTTAAGATATTCATTTTTTTTTGTTTATTTATGGAACTATTTACAAAAAAGGAAATTATTTACACTAAGCAAAAATGAAGGAGGAAATCCTCCCCCAAGCTTAAAACAGACATTGTCCTCAATGGCTAAAGAAGGGGATTGGAGAAGGAGAGAAAAATAAAGTGCAGAATTGAAAAGACAGAATTGAAATACAGGTACTTCCCTGGATTTATTTGCTGCGAAAACTGAGTGATGCCGCTCCCCGAATGTCTTCTTTGGACTTCGTGATGGATTCAGCAATGTTGGAGCAGGCGATCGCAGAAGCTTCAGCTTGTCGGAGCCGTCCGAGGCAAAAATTGTAAAATAAAGAAAACAGAAAAAGATAACTTGGGTTGCCTCCCAAGAGCGCCCTTTGGTTAAAGCGTCGTTGAGCTCGACGCATCCAAAAAATAATATTGTCCAAAAATATTGTTGTCCCGAAATAAAATTGTTTTTAGCAAAAAAAAATAAAAAGTTCAAGATTAAAGTTCGTGAAGCAGAAACTTAATAGTGTTTGGACTGACATCATCATCACCAGAAAAATACAGTTTAAGACGCTGACCATTCACTTTGAAATTACCCTTATCAGGGTGAGAAATTAAAACAGTTCCATAAGGAAATACTTCTAAAACAGAAAACGGGCCAGACCAGCGAGATTTTAATTTGCCCGGAAATAAACGTAAACGAGAATTATATAACAGGACTTGGTCGCCCGGCTTAAAGTTTTTAGGGTGCCTTAAGTGTTTATCGTGTAAACGCTTCGTCCGCTCTTTATAAAGCTTGTTATTTTCATAAGCATAAGAGCGCCACTCGTCGAGTTCATTTAGTTGGAATTTTCGAAGGTCACCGACTGAGTGGGGATCGAAGTTTAAAAATTTTAAGGCCCAAAAGGCGCGGTGTTCTAACTCTACGGGCAGATGGCACGATTTTCCATAGACCAGCCGATACGGCGTACATCCGAGGGCGGTTTTGTACGCTGTTCGGTAGGCCCATAGAGCATCGTCAAGTTTGGCTGACCAGTCTTTTCTAGAAGTTGAAACAGTCTTTTCTAATATTCTTTTTATTTCTCTATTAACTACTTCGACTTGACCGTTAGTTTGGGGGTGGTAGGCAGTGGACAGTTTATGCGTAACGCCGTATTTAGTAAGGATTTTGGAAAATTGCGCGTTACAGAAATGGGAACCCCTATCGCTAACGATTGCGCGTGGCGTACCGAATCTAGAAAATAATTTTTTTAAAAACGTGACTACAACTCGGGAGTCGTTCGTAGGAAGAGCTTGGGCCTCAGCCCATCGTGAAACATAATCAACAGCAACTAAAATATATTTGTTTCCGAAGCTAGAAGGAAGGGGGCCAACAAAATCAATTCCCCAGAGGTCGAAAATTTCGCACTCTAAGAAATAATTTTGCGGCATTTCATTTTTATTAGAAATATTGCCCGACCGTTGGCAACTATCACACCTGCTCACAAAGGCTTGCGCGTCTTTAAACAGGCTAGGCCAGTAAAAACCCGCGCAAAGCACCTTATGAGCGGTGCGAGCAGCTTCATAGTGCCCACCTGTCGGACCTTCATGCAAATGTTTTAGAATATCAATTCCTTCATCAAAAGAAACACATCTCCTTATCACTTGATCCGCACAAATTTTGAAAAGATGCGGGTCTTCCCAAAAGTAGTTCTTCAGCTCAGAAAAGAATTTCTTCTTCTGCTGAGAGGAGAACTCTTTTGGGAGCACCCGGGCCACTAGATAGTTGGCGATGTGCGCGAACCAAGGAGAAGTAGATGTATTAACTAAAAGCAGCTTCTCATCAGGAAAATAGTCATTAAAATATTTTTCATTTAATTTTTCTATAAAGGGGTTATCTAATCTTGATAAATGGTCGGCGGCCAAGTTCTCGGCTCCTCGCTTATCACGGATCTCTAAGTCAAACTCCTGGAGGAGTAAGACCCAGCGAATCAAGCGAGGCTTGGCATCCGTTTTGGCAAGAAGGTACTTGAGGGCCGAGTGGTCCGTAAAAACAATGATTTTTGAAAGTGTAATGTAAGGGCGAAATTTATCAAACGCAAATACTACAGCCAAGAGCTCTTTTTCGGTTGTGGTGTAATTTTCTTGTGCAGATGTGAGGGTTTTACTAGCGTAATAGATGGGGTGGAAGTTCTTAGATATGCGTTGACCTAATACGGCTCCCACCGCAAAACTACTCGCATCGCACATAATCTCGAAAGGAAGGTCCCACACCGGAGCTATCATAATTGGCGCGTTAATTAACTTTTCTTTAATTAATTCAAAGGCAGAAATACAAGAGTCATCAAAAATGAATGGAGCGTCTTTTTCTAAGAGATGGGTGAGGGGCTTAGTGATCTTGGAGAAGTCCTTTATAAAACGACGATAAAAACCAGCGTGGCCTAGGAAACTTCTTATAGCTTTTATGTTTGTAGGCGGTGGCAACTTCTCAATAACTTCTATCTTGGCAACGTCTACCTCAATACCTTTAGCAGAAATTTTATGACCCAAAACTAACCCTTCCCTCACCATAAAATGGCATTTTTCCCAATTTAGGGCAAGGTTAGTTTCTTCGCATCGTTCTAAGACTTTTTCGAGGTTTTCTAAACATCTATCGAAGGAGTCGCCGAACACGGAGAAATCCTCCATGAATACCTCCATAATGCTTTCTACGTACTTGTCAAATATTGCGAGCATACATCGTTGGAATGTAGCCGGCGCATTGCATAATCCAAATGGCATTCTTCGGTACGCGAAGGTGCCGAAGGGACAAGTAAACGTAGTTTTCTCTTGGTCCTCGGGAGAGATGGGTATTTGAAAGTACCCCGAGAGGCCATCGAGAAAACAATAAAAGCTATGGCCGGAGAGACGTTCTAAAATCTGGTCGATAAACGGTAGAGGAAAGTGGTCCTTACGGGTGGCGTCATTTAACTTACGGTAATCTATGCACATACGCCAACCCGTCACCGTCCGTGTCGGGATTAATTCATTATTCTCATTACTAACTACGGTTATCCCTCCCTTTTTTGGAACTACTTGAACGGGGCTAACCCACTTACTGTCCGATATAGGGTAGATAATTCCTGCGTCTAATAGTTTCATAACCTCGCCCTTAACTACTTCTTTCATATTCGGGTTTATACGGCGCTGAGGTTGGATAGAGTTACGCGAATTATCTTCCATTAAAATTTTATGTGTACAGAAAGATGGGCTTATGCCCTTGATATCTGAAATTTGCCAAGCAATAGCCCGGCGATGCTTACGTAGAACTAGAAGAAGTTTATCGTTCTGCGTATCTGTGAGGTAGGCCGAAACGATAACTGGTAACTTGGAGTCTTTTTCTAAGAAAGCATACTTAAGGTGTTCGGGAAGTTCTTTAAGTTCTAGGGTAGGGGGTTCTTCATAAGAGGATTTTGAGATTCTTTCTTTTTCAAAAATAATATCTTCATAAACTTTTTTATAAGGAACGTAATAAGGGGTGGGGCTAGCAGCCAAGATAGCTTCTTGTACAGATTCAGTGGTAAGAAAAGAGGAAGAACAAAAATCAGAAAACTCTTTTTCAAAGTCGGAAAGACAATAAGAAGATTCATCACTTCCTTGCAGTGATTCTGTGGTAGGAGAAGAGGAGCAAAAAGTAGAAAATTCTTTTTCAAAGTCGGAAAGACAATAAGAAGATTCATCACTTCCTTGCAGTGATTCTGTGGTAGGAGAAGAGGAGCAAAAAGTAGAAAATTCTTTTTCAAAGTCGGAGAGGCAGTAGGAAGATTCATCACTCACGGCGTCTACGAAAAAACATGAGTCATCATTCGCTAAGGTGTTCTTCATCGAAGGGGTGATAGGAAATGTGACTTCGTCGTCGCCTACTCGAAGAAAGAGCTTACCATTGCTTACGTCAATGATGGCTCGGGAGGTGGCAAGGAAGGGTCGGCCATGGATCAGGGGAACCTCGACGTCTTCTTCGATGTCCAAAATGACAAAGTCCACCGGGAAGATGAACTTGTTGACTTTCACTAGAACGTCCTCCACTATTCCTAACGGGTACTTGACGGATCTATCGGCTAGTTGGATACTCATACGCGTGGGGTTAAGGCTACCAATCCCTAACTTTTTGAACAACGAAAAGGGCATCAGGTTTATACTTGCGCCTAAGTCGGCTAACGCGTGTTTAACAAAGAGATCACCGAAGACACACGGGATAGAGAAACTACCCGGGTCACTGATTTTCTTCGGCAAACCGTTTGTTAAAACGGCGGAGCACTCGGCGTTAAGCGTGACGTGCGAAAGATTCTCTAACTTCTTCTTGTTTGTGAGGAGGTCTTTAAGATATTTGGCGTATTTCGGCATTTGCGAAATAGCCTCGTGGAAGGGAAGATTAATGTGGATTTGTTTGAAGATTTCTAAGAAGCGGGAGTACTGATCATCTTGACGTTGTCTATTAAGTTCAGAGGGGTATGGAGGAGTTGAATTATTTTTGAAGATGGGTGGTGGAGTGAGATTATTTTCTAAAGTGGGGGTGATTACTTCTTCAGCAGAGGGTGGAAGCGGAGCGGAGCTTTGATTTTTAAAAGCGGGAGCGGAGCTTTGATTTTTAAAAGCAGGAGCGGAGCTTGCCTCGGGCTCTTCACTTACCATACCAGAGATTTGCTTCCCACTCCGAAGAGTTATAGCTTTCGCTTGCTCTCTCGGGTTGGGTTCGGTATTGGAAGGAAGAGACCCTGCGGGTCGCTCAGAAATTATTTTCGCGAGCTGTCCTACCTGATTTTCTAAACTTTTTACGCTTCCGGTTAAAGTTCTTATGGTAGCGTCATTTGTGGTGATATATTTAGAAAGTAATTCCTCCAAGCTCGGAGGTTTTGGGTAATTTTGAAGAAGTGGTGGTGGTGGTGGTGGTTGTGCAGAAAAATCATTTTGCGGAGGTGGGCGCATCGCATTCGATGGATTACTCCATGAAAAGTTCGGGTGATTTCTTAAAGCGGGGTTATAACTATTCGGAAAATTAAAACCAGGCGGATGAAAATTCGCAGCAGAAAAATTATTAAAAGCAGTTCTAGGCAAATTATTAACATAATCTAAATGTTCTGGAGTAGGGGTTGCAGATTCCCATACCTGAGGGGCGGAGGCAGCAGTCATCTCCGTGATTTTTTTGCTTAGGATTTCTACTTGCAGAGCGAGCTGGGAGACGTTGTCCACTTCATAGATACCTGCAGGCTTGTTCGGGTGGGACCTAGGCACATTCCACTGATAAGTGTTCATGGCCATGTCCTCAAAAAGCTCAAGAGCGGCTTCCGGGGTCTTATGATTTAAAGTACCGCCAGAAGCTGCGTCTATCATTTGCTTCGTGCTTTGATTTAGCCCGTTATAAAACGTCTGCACTTGTAACCATACAGGCAGCGCGTGATGTGGGCATCGTCTTAATAATTCTTTAAATCTCTCCCAGGTTTCGTAAAGGGTTTCAGAGTCTATTTGTCCGAAGGCAGAGATGTCGTTCCTAAGTTTTGCAGTTTTAGCTGGCGGAAAATACTTCGCCAAAAATTTTTCAGTTAATTCATTCCAAGTGGTTATGCTATTTTTCGGAAGTGTGTTAAGCCACTGCTTAGCTTTAGTTCTTAGAGAGAAGGGGAAGAGTCTTAGCCTGATCGCATCATTTGTGACACCATTTATCTTGAAGGTGTCGCAAATTTCAAGAAAGCTAGCTATATGTGCGTTCGGATCTTCATCTTGAAGTCCGTCAAATTGCACATATTGCTGCACCATTTGAATTATGCTAGGCTTTAGTTCAAAGTTATTATTTGCTATAGTAGGGCGGACTATACTCGATTCTGTTCCCTCGAGGTTCGGTCGTGCATAATAGGACATAGTCCTTTGAACGGCCTCATCTACGTTGGGTTCTTCCATTCTTAAAGTATTAAATGACTCGGAGTCCTCAACCGGCACTTGGATTGTAGGACCTTGAAATCGCGATCTTCTCCGAAGAGTACGCTCAATTTCGTGGTCCAAGTCCAAAATAACCGACGGACTCCCGCGGGTCATGCACTAAAAGAACAGAAAAGAGGAAGAGAAAGAGAAAAAGGATAAACTAGAAAGAAAAACTAGATTTAGAAAATTAAATAAATTTTTTTTTTTTTTTTTTGAAATAGATTTTTTTTATTATAAATTAACTCCCGAACTTCCCAAGGACTACCCCGTGAAGGGTTCGCAAGGTACTAGACAAGACAGTGCCGCTTAAAGCCCTTTGCCCTTTTCGAGAGAATTAGGTGGCGTAGAAAAATTGTGAGGTTGGTTTCTATTAAGAGCGGTGATAATAATTTTTTTTTATTTTTTTAAAACTTTAAAGAAAGGGGATGAGAAAGAGAAGAGATAAAATTAATAGGTTCGTGTTTTCAAAATATCAACGGAAGTTGGGTCCCCGGCAACGGCGCCAAAAACTTGTTGCGCGCTAGGGTTCGAAGAAAATAAACGCAACCGAACTAGCAACCCGATGAGGCAAGTATACCTATCGAATTGTAGCAAGGGGACACAAGTGTCGTATTAAGATCCGGGAACTGTTGGCTAAGCTTACTCACACGAACGCTATTATCTTATCGACGGAAAAACTAAGGTTTTAGAAAATCTAAGTGCAGGGGAGAAAGTAAAGCTGTTCTAGAAAATAAACACTGCAATTAAGAGGGCTATTAAGTAAACAACTAAGCTAGAAAGGAAACTACTGCAGTTAATTAAAGAGCACAAGACAGGTGATTACTACGAAAGGTAGAAAATATGAAATGGAAATGCACCCGATCGAGATTCACCTCGGCTAAAGACGATTAAGAAAATGCGATAAAAATCTAAACTTAATAGGATAAGGGTCCTTGACCGTGGAGGTTCCTAAAGCTTGAACACGCTTCTCTCGAAGTCGTGCCCAACTGAGTTTAGGAAGGTCCGACCGACTCTCGTCTAAATCGGAGGCCTAAAACTCGCTTTACGCGGTGAACCCCACTATTGGATTTTACTCCAATCCGGGAGATTTGGACGTCTGCCTCTCTCGAGGGGTGCGTACAACTCCCTTTACTCTTGAATGCTCACTTCATTCTTTCGGCCTCTCGGCTAGCCCAGAATGAAAGCAAAGGCGGAGAGCATATTTCGAAAATATACCTCCGACCCGTGATAAATCAAGAGTAATTCAAGGCCCTAACCTAAAAAGAAAAGATTAATTAAAACATCATAACATAATCGCTCTAACCTCGGATCATCAAGATCGAGTACAAGGAGGATTAGTTAATCATAATGGAGTGGAGGGGGGAAGATGAGTAGAAAAGCATAAGAAGAACACAAGCTAAACAAGAACACTTTTATTAATAAAAAAGGGCAAGTTACACTATTGAAAATTAAAGTTACAAGTGCATGAAAATTAAACCCTATTCTAGCCCTACATTAAGCACTAAGCAAGAAGAAAATTACATTAAAAGCTAGCACAAACTAAGATTAAACTGGGGCTAACCAAAAAGTACAAAGAGAAGGGGAGAGAGAGAGAGAAAAAGCATGAAAAAGGATCAAGAAACAAAGGGGCAGCACCTCCCCCACTCAACCAAAGCTTCCTGAAATGGGGAGGAGGGGGGCTCAATTTATAGATTTTTTCTCGGGTTGGTCACGCCCTCCGACACGCCCTAGGGGGGGCGTCTCAGGGGGCGTGACAGGTACGGATTTGACCTCGGGCTCTGGATTCTGGCGGGAGGGATGATTGCTTCGGTACGTCGGTGGTCACGCCCTAGGTCACGCCCGTGACAGGGGGGCGTGACAGGCATGTCATGTCCAAATCATTGGTCGGAAATCCGTCAGTCACCGAAAAAGGAAGGTGTCACGCCCATGTCAGGGCGTGTCATGGGGCGTGACAGTACTATTTGCGTGCTGAGGCGGAAGGGCATTTAATGCGGCGGCAGCTTTGCGGCAGAGGGCGACACGCCCCTGGTCACGCCTAGTGACACGCCCAGGGAGGGCGTGACAGGGGGGCGTGACAGTAGTTTTGACCGTTTTTTGTCCCTTCCAGCAGGTGTCCTCGGGATCGGGTGACACGCCCTAGGTCACGCCCAGGGAGGGCGTGACAGGGGGGCGTGACAGTCCATTTTGGCAATTTTTCTGAAAACCTGCAAAAAGACAGGAAAAAGTTAGTGGCAATAAAATTTACATAAAAAGGATAAAAATAAACTAATAATAGACATAATTTGTACAATATAAAATATAAAATACGATAATAGTTTAGGCTACAAAACGTATTATCAAGCACTCTCCAACCGGCTTACCTGACTGTCCTCCTCCTCGTCTGCCTCCCCATTCTCTCCCTCTCCATAAGCTTTTGCCTTGCCCTTGAGTGCTCTGTAAACCTCCAGAACCTTTGTCTTCAGGGGAGGAAACATGTCGGCAAATGTAAAGTCGACGAATCTCGGGGCGAAACCGTCAAGGTCACGGAGGCGTTTTAGCGCTCCGTCAATTCCTTTGAAGAGCTGCGGGAAAATGACATTCTGGAAGGCCGGGTTGGCCGGATAATGCATTTTCTGCAAAGAGTAAAAACAAATGGTTCAATCCGCGCGACTTTAAATTGAAGCTGCAAGCTTTAGGTAATATCTTATCGTATTGAGCTCCTTTAACCATTCGTTTTATTCTTCTTTCTCGGCAAGCAGCCGCTGCGCTTCGGCGAGTTGCCTCTGCATGTCAGCTTGATTCACGACTAACCGCTTATGGTCCATGCCCATGAAATGGTTAGCCACGAAACTTTGGGCGCTGACTTGCGCGGCAAACCGCGGGAAGTCTTTTTCTAGTATTTTCTTTAGCGCTTTCAGGTTGTGCTTCCCGTACATGGACGCCCCAGCCACATAGGCATGGTGGCTTATCTTCTTCTTCCCCCAGTGAGGGAGGGCGGTTGAAACCTGCACTGAGTCGCCGTCCGGATTCCACCGCATTGTCGGATTACCATGGGTATCCTTCAGGCCGCTGCCCATTCCTCGCAGCGTGAAGTCGCTGGAGGAAGCCGACTCCTCTTCTTCTTCCTCCTCCTCTACCCGCGTTGGGTGGACTCTCTGGGCCCTCTTCTCCCTATGAGTAAGGTTAAAACTTCCAGGAGTCAGTGGTTTGTTTAGCGGGACCGCCACTGCAGCTGCACAATAAAAACATGAAGTCAGTTAATAAGCCGCTCGGCTATCAGAATAGTTCGCTCGAGTTGGAACTTACTGTCTTCCGCTTGGATATATTCCAATGATGGTAGTAGTGGGATGTAGTTATTTACATCAAGCCGCTTGCCCTTCAATAAGTAATATATCCTTTTACCCACGCCCTCCAGCCCGCAGCTGCCGAAGACGGCCTCGTCGTGGTCTTGCGGGTTGGCCGGCAGGAGCCCAAGATTCCCCTCAAAGATGGCATATCTTTCAGACCAATTCGGAATCTTGTTCGCCATGTTTACGACTTTCACCCACCTACAGCCGAAGTACAAGTGGCTGCGGAAGATCTTCGTCCCGGAGTCCGGGATAGACCGTATGGAGAAGCATTCCCAGAATAGCCTTGTGGAGAACCAGACTCTCTCCGACCTAAGGTAAGTGATGAAGTTGTAGATGGCTGTGATGGAGTTCGGCGGCAGCTGTCCGGGAACTACACCGTAGTGATCGAAGACTGCTACGGCTTCCATCAAGGCGGGAAATCTAAAGCCTCAGTCGAAATGGTCAATGGGGATGACGATCTGTTTTGCGACAGAGGTGTTAATCCGTTCGTGCGGAAGGGGAAGCCGTGCAATCAACGGGCTTCCCTGTATGTACTTTTCCACAAAGTTGTCCAGCTCAGCTTGGCTAAGCCGGCATTCTTTGTGGTCAGCGGCACGGAAGGCGCATGCAGCATCAGTCCTGATCGTTGTCGCCCTTTCAGACCGCATCGATTTAGTCTTTGCCTGCATCTTGATTTTTCATGCAGAAATCTCTGGAATCAGCTGTATTTATAGGATTCCCGTGATGCTACAGTAACCAACGTCAAATCACAGTTTATGTCAAGTCGCGTGGGCTCATCCCGCAGGACTTAAAGAACAGTTATATATTCAAACCGTGGTCCAGTTCGGCAGTTCGCGCGGTCAAGTTCCTACACTTAGAAAATTTCTGAAGCAGAACAATACAACGACAAAATTATTAAGCTGCATAAAGCCGCAAGCAATTTGTAGTTACATTCAAGAAACATTCAACAAATGTACAGCAAATGTTCACAACAATAAAATCGACCGACATACATAGTTTAAAAGTATTACAGAGCCGGATTAAAGTTTTTAGACTCATTTGTCGCCGCTCTCCGGTGATTCTCTCCCAACACGGGAGATTGGTCGCCGGCCTGTACCAGCTGAACGTAGACCTGCTGAGAGAACTAAGTTGTCAACTTAAATCACCTAGAGGGGGGTGAATAGGTGAAATACGTGCCAAATGCGGATTAAAAAATTAACACAGCACAGATAAGTAATCAAGCAATCACACAGACCACAAGAGATTTACAGTGGTTCCCCAATCTTGGGTACGTCCACTTTCCTCACCGATCTAGCAAATCACTAGACTCGGCTACTCCACTATCTCGGATTGCAAACCAATCCTACACCTCGGAACTACATTCCTACAAAACTCGATCCCAAACGGATCTACACTCGGAAGATAAAACTTCCTACCACTCGGAGATAAATCTCCTACAATGAAATTGTTTGAAGAAAAATACAAACAAAATAATACAGATCTGGATCTTTGGCTTTGTCTTCTTCGTTGAGAGCTTTCGGCTTGGACAGAAAAAGGTTGAGGAAGACTTGACCGAAATCCAGAGATCTGAAATCTGGAATCACCACGATCGAATAGAAATATCAGAGATCGATGAAGCACGACGTGATCGAATGATTCTTCTTGAATCTGGATCGCTGGAGAAACTGAGATCGATAGCAGCGGCGTGAGAACGATGATCCAGAGCTTCTTCTGAAAACAGTAATGGCGGCGGACAGAAAGATTAGGGTTTTCAGAATTTTCTCTTTCATAAAAAGTAATCTCTGTAAACGCCTGTATTTAGTCAAGTCTGAAAAGACCTATTTATAGGTGGTCTTCAACGGTCATAAACATAATTAAGGATGACACGTGGATCAATCAGAAAGGACTATTTGAAAATACACAAAGAAACTTGACTTAGAGAAATTTAGGAAATTCGAACAGACATACTCGAGAGACAGAGACATACTCGAGTAAGAGGTTACATACTCGAGTGGGTATGAGGGATATACTCGAGTATCAAGATAGAAACTACTCGAGTGCTTCAGGGATAAATTCTCGAGTGACATAGAGAACTTACTCGAGTATGAGCAAATATACTCGAGTATAAGCACTTAGAAAAATTTCTCAGATAAGACTTGAAGAGCTACTCGAGTATAATAGTTTGTGATACTCGAGTATGGAGAAGATAGACGACTCGAGTATCTAAGGAAAACTACTCGAGTGACCACTAACCTACTCGAGTATGAAAAAGAATCTACTCGAGTACAGAGTTACTTACTCGAGTATTTCAGAGAACTACTCGAGTATGTGGACTTAGAGACTTTCTAGGATAAGAAGTCCAGATCTACTCGAGTATAACCAGAACGCTTACTCGAGTAACTAACCATCTACTCGAGTATAAGGTATCACTTACCCGAGTGAAGGAAAATCTACTCGAGTATAAGCTTTCATACTTGAGTAAATAGAGAATCCACTCGAGTAAGTAGTCCAACCTACTCGAGTACAGACTCACTTACTCGAGTATACTATAGAAGTACTCGAGTATGTGGACTTAGAAAATTCTTCTGAGATAGACTTCAAAACTCCATAGTCCAAGTGCATGTTGATGAAGTGTATCCCAATAGAGAGGCAATACATGAGCCAACACCTTGGATCACACAATGAGGAATTACATTGTATGGTCCTGTGTTTGGTGACCCATTATAGACTGACATTGGTCTACACTTGCCAATAAGAACCTGCACACATATAACTCAAACATAATATCAAATACACCTTAATTTATCTTAGTTCAAGGTCTGACTTCCTACAAATCAGAGGTATTGTGGAGACAAATCCCAACAATCTCCCCCTATTTGTAGATGTCAGCATCCTTTGCACTAAGGTGAATTACTTAGAGTAAAAAGAACAACAAAACATATACTGATGAAAAATAAAAATGAAGCAGGAGAAATAATAAAGATAGCCATAATTAGAATCAAATATATATATATATATAAATGATTTCAAAAGATTAAATGTTTATTTCCACATCCTCATTCACTCAAGAAGGGGCTCCTCTATGCAGTCTTTCTCTTTTAAGCGCTTGCCTCTCCAGGTAGCTGAAAGGTTTTGGAAAATAGGTCTTGGGCCTTGGAGGAGCAGCTGGATTAATATATCCCCGATTTCTGTCATGCAATCTGATTTTGATTTGGGATGCATCATATGCTTTCCATTCTGAGTAGTTATAGTACTGATCTCTATTTTCACCAAAATCTGTTACCAGCTTCAAGGTATCAAGGATAAGAGAGTTGGAGGTAGGACTCCAAACCTCTGCATGAATAACTTCTGGTCTACCTTCTAGAGCTGGGGCAGGCTCTCTCCTTGGTGCAGAATGGCTAGCAGAAGCGTCGTCACCATATTTTCTTTTCTTTCTAGGGGCACCCTGAGAGCTTGGAGGAAAATCATCTTGCCACACATCATCATAAGAAAGAGGAGGCTCAGTCATGTCACCAGTAGGTCTAGGTGAGAAGACTGGCACATACTCTGGAAAGTTGGCCTGATCTGGAGCACTTGAGGGAGGATGATCTTCAAGAGGATCTAGGGACTTTGGAATTATGGCAGGGTTAAGCTAGGAGTTGGGAAAATTCTTATTATGCAACCATACTACAGTATCATAGGTATAGAATTTTACAGATTGAGGTTGAGCTAGAATGTCTGCTTTCATTTCTTTGACTAGATTATCCATAGATGCTTTAGATTGTTCAGATATTTTTTCAACTTGTTCTTTGACAATCTTCTCCCCCTTGCTGATATCTACTGATAGTTGGGCAATTGCTTCATCTCTGAATGTTCCAACTTCTTCACAAACTTTCATGACATTTGAGGCAGCATCCTTTTCCAATTGAATCTGATTATTTGCAACTGTTTCAGCTTGATCCTTGAGTAGACCTATATTGGTAATAGTATGATCAATGGCTTTTCCACCAAACTGAAACAGTCTCTTGAGCTCATCAGTGTTTGCTTGAATTTCAGCAAATCCTCTACTCATCTCAGTTTAAAGAGTAGAGATCTTGTTGTTCACTGATGCCAGAGAATCATCAAAGTACTTTCTCTATTCACGGAGCATTTGCTCAATCTTGCTTACAAAATCTGAGGAGCTAGGTGGATCTGAGGCTGGGGCTTAGGCTGAAGGAACAGGAGCAACCTAGGGGGGATTTCAGTAATCTCAACTGAGCTTTCAGCTCTCTTGAAAGGTGGTACCACAACTGAATCTTCTGTATGGATGAAAGAGGGAAGAGAGAAGTCAAGTGTCCTCAGAGGAGCATCCACTGGTTCTGGAGACATGTCCTCGTCATCAGACAGTAGATTAATCTATGGCTGACCTTGCTATTTATCAAGGGACTGAGCAGGAGAGGTAGGGGGTACCTTTACAGGGGAGGGAGAAGGATCCTTAACAGGGGAAGGATCTGTTTGAGAGTGATCCTCAGGAGATAGCATAACTGAATCATCTTGAAATACTGGATCATCTGACCTAAGTTCATCAATCATTCTGTTAATGTCTTCAGTAGTAGTGAGAAGGTTTTCTTGAGCTTGAATTTCTGAGGTGAGATCTTCTGGAGGTGGAGAAGGAGGAGGAGTAGGATCTTGGATCAGATCTTACTGAGCAGAGTCTTCTGATGCTTTGTGCTGAGGATTAGATGAGGCAGGCTCCCCCTCAACTATTCCACCCGAGGTGGTAATAGTGTGATGTAAAGGAGGAGATGGAATCCTGTCATCTGAGACAAGGGGCTCTCTGGGCTCATCTTCTGAGGTGACAACTGCTTTGGAGGCTTGAGCAGTGTTGAGGAGTTTTATTTCATATCTTTGGATTGAGAGGATGGATACTTTCTTCATATGATGGAGGGGAGTGCCTTAGATAAATCAAACACTGTAGGATTGATCTCATGGAGGAGGAGTGAGATAATCCTAGCATAGCATGGTTTTTTCACACTTTCTTTGATTTTGTCCAGTATCATCATTCCAAACTTGAATTTCTTCCGGCATACTATGGCTTGCATAACATCAAAATTTTTTTTGGAAATTTCTCTGAGGGAATAGGTTTTGCATAGAAGAACTTTGGCAATCACATCCACAAGGAATTTTCCCTCTGAATTGTAATCTACACGGCGGAACAAATATACTTCATACGGGTTTATTCCACAGAAGAAACTGGTTCTCTCAGAATCTTCAGGAGTCAGATCATCTTCTTCATCCACCACTGGCAATTTTAACAGAGTAGCTAAGGAAGTTTTGTCCAGACGGATTTTGATTCCACTGACCTTGGATTTTAGAACTGTACCATTGCGCTTGACCTTCAGATTCTTATAGAACTCCTCGACTGCAGGGAAAATGACTTTGCACGGTGTCTGGAGGATGAACGAGAGACCTGTCGAACAGAATTAGCAGGTTTCGGAAATCATCGGAGAGGTCGGCTATACCTTCAGGGTCGAGCTCTAAGCCGATTCCAATCTTGGAGGAGGGAGCCATCAGCGATTCTGGAGTATGGAGGAGACGAAGCGACAGAGCTCTGGGGGTTCCGGAATATGAAGCGACGACGGCTACTCGGGAGAATGAGGAGTGGAAAGGATTTACGATTTTTCTAAATATATATATGACCCTAATTAGGTTTAAGTAAGAGTGATAAAATCATACCTGTTGCGGAGCGGCAAACGCTTTGGTGCGAATAGAAAAAAAAATGAGAGATTCAAATTTCTGATTTATGTATACTCGAGTAGATTTCGCCATACACGAGTATGAGATGGAGCATACCCGAGTAGATCTAGTATATACACGAGTAGGTTACCAACTACTCGAGTATGTAGATTCTGTTACTCGAGTATTTCCGTTTACTCGTGTATAAGTCTCTATATACTCGAGTATATCACTTTGAAATACAATTTACTTGGGAGAAAATTTACTGCCACTGATATCTTCAACTCTGAGCCTATCTTTGAATCCACTATCACTATTCCTCTTTGTTGAGCAGCCCGAGTTCCGTTTTGAAGAATGAAAACTTGGACTCCTCCAGCGGTTTGGTGAATATATCGGCAAGTTACATGTCTATGGAGACATATTGTAGATCTATGTCTCCGATTTCCACATGCTCCCGGATGAAGTGATATCGAAGCTCTATGTGCTATGTCCGGCTGTGAGAGACTGGGTTGTTGGCGATTGCTATTGCGCTGGATGAGTCGCAGAACAGAGGAACGTTCTGGAACTTCATGTTATAGTCTTCAAATTGATTCTTGATCCATAGAAGCTGTGCACAACAGCTGCCTGCAGAGATATACTCTGATTCAGCCGTTGAGATGGCTACACAGTTCTGCTTCTTACTACTCCAGGAAATAAGTCTCCTTCCGAGAAATTGGCAAGTCCCGGAAGTACTTTTCCTGTCGTCTTTGATTCCTGCAAAATCTGCATCTGAAAATCCAATTAGTTCACTATCATTACATCTTGGGTACCATAAGCCAAGATTGGTGTACCTTTGAGGTATCTCAAGATTCGCTTTGCAGCAATGTAGTGAGATTCCTTAGAGTTCACCTGAAATCTAGCACATACACAAGTTGAAAACATTATGTCTGGTCTACTTGCGGTAAGGTAGAGCAAGGACCCAATTATGCTTCTGTACTTAGTTTCATCAAAAGGTTTCCCTTTCTCATCCTTGTCCAGAGATATAGCTGAGGCCATTGGAGTCCTCATAGAGGTTGCATTCTCCATTCCGAATTTCTTAAGTACCCTTTTGGTGAATTTGGTCTGTGAGATGAAAATTCCATCCTCAGATTGTTTCACTTGAAGCCCTAAGTCATACTTCAGCTCTCCCATACTGCTCATTTCAAACTTCTCTTGCATAAGTTTAGAAAACTTCTTGCAGAGGTTGTTTTCTGTAGAGCCAAAAATAATGTCATCGACATAGATTTGCACTAGCAAAATCTTGCCTTTTATTTCCCTAAGAAATAATGTCTTGTCTATCTTTCCTCTTGTGAACTTGTTCTCAAGAAGAAAGGTAGACAGCATCTCATACCAAGCTCGAGGAGCTTGTTTAAGACCATATAAAGCTTTTTGCAGTAAATAAACATGATTAGGAAAAGTTGAGTCAATAAAACCTGGCGGTTGCTCTACATACACTTCTTCCTTTATGTCACCATTCAGGAAGGCGGACTTGACGTCCATCTGATAGACGGTAAAGCCCTTAAGTGCAGCTTAGGCAAGAAATAACCTGATCGCCTCCAGTCTTGCCACTGGAGCATATGTTTGGTCAAAGTCGATTCCTTCTTCTTGACGATAGCCCTTGGCGACAATTCTGGCTTTTTTCTTTATAATTGCTCCATCTTCGTCCATCTTGTTCCGGTAGACCCATTTAGTCCCAATGACATTCTTCCTCTTGGGTCTAGGAACAAGTGTCCAAACTTTGCATCATTTGAACTGATTCAGCTTATCTTCCATAGCTAGAATCCAGGATGCGTCGGAGTTGGCTTCCTCAAATTTCTTTGGTTCAACCTGTGAAAGAAAACTTAGGTGTAAATTTTCGTTAATTGTACCTCGACGAGTTCTGACGCCATCCCGAGGATCTCCTATGATTTGGTCTAAGGGATGATCCTTCACGTGTCTGAACTCTAGAGTCCTTGCATCTGGGATCTCTTCAGCCACTGGAGTTGCATCTTCAGCTGGGATGTGTTCTTCATCTTGATCATCTACCTCTCCAACAGGGGTTGTAGAGGTGATCTTGATGAACGTCTCATCTTTACCTTCAGTATGTTCATCCAAGCTGAGTTCCTTCATCTTTGTACCTTCATCTTCAATAGGCACACTAGAAGAGTTGCTTTGCAGCAGACTCGTCTCATCAAATACAAGGTGTATCGACTCTTCTACCACCAGAGTTTTTCTATTAAATACTCTATAGGCCTTACTATGGCTACTATAACCTACAAAAATACCTTCAAAGCTTTTCTCGCTAAACTTGGTAGTGCGATACTTGCCGTTGTTAAGTAAGAAACACTTACAGCCAAAGATTCTAAAATATGAAATGGTTTGTTTCCTGCCTTTTAGAAGTTCGTAAGGAGTCTTATCATGGTTCTTGTTGATGAGAGCTCGATTTTGCACGTGACAACCGGTGTTGACGGCTTCAGCCCAGAAATACTCTAGAAGTGAGGCATCACTCAACATAGTCCGACAAGCCTCTATGAGTATTCTGTACCTTCTCTCAACAACTCCATTTTGCTGTGGAGTGCGAGGAGAGGAAAACTCATGAAAGATACCTTGACTTTCGCAGAATTCTGTCATGGCTCCAGACTAGAATTCTGTTCCATTGTCACTTCTGATTTTGACTACGAAACAATTGTATTCATTCTGGATTTGCCTAACAAAACTAGTGAAAGTACTGAAGGTGTCTGACTTGTGTTTCAGAAAGAACACCCATGCAAAGCGCGAGGAATCATCCACAATAACCAACGTATATTCCTTACCTCCCAAACTTCTAACTTGCAGTGGACCAAACAAGTCCATATGGAGAAACTGTAAGCTTCTATTGGAATCCTTGCCTATTATGCTTTTAAATGAACTCCTTGTTTGCTTGCCTTTGATACAGGCGTGACAAAGACTGTCCATAATGCACTTGACATTAGGTGCATCACGTACTAAGTTTTGAGAGAATAGTTTATTAATAGTTTTGAGATTAATATGTGTTAGTCTCTTGTGCCATTTGTCAGCAAGAGATGCACTACTTTTTGCTAAAAGACACACTGGTGTAGACGAGTCTATACAAATGAAGTTTAAATAGAAAATATTTCTGCTTCGAGTGCCTGATAAAACAGTTTCCATGTTGTCAACCGATTTTATCAAACACTTGTCAGCATGAAATTCAACCACGTATCCTTTGTCGCATAGTTGGCTTATGCTGATGAGATTGTGTTCCAATCCTTCAACATAGGCTACATCCGAAAAGGATACGCTACCGTTAGTAATCATACCGTAGCCTTTAGTTATTCCTCGATCTGAACCTCCAAAGATGACCTTTGGTCCGTTGCAGACTGAGGTAAAATTCTGGAGTAGGCTCTTGTCCCGGTCATATGCTGAGAGCATCCACTGTCCAAGTACCAGATTTGCATTTTTGTGGTCTTTGGACATACCTGCAATTACAATCACTTAGCCTTAGGAACCCAAACAAGTTTGGCTCCTTTGTCTTGAGTTAGAATACTCCCACTAGAATCATTAGCCTCATGAGTGGTCATTCTCACATTGCTAACTTGAGGGGTTGCAACATTTCTAGGATTGAACCAACAATCGATGCCAAAATGACCAATTTTGCCACAGCACCAACAGTCGAACCTGTTGTATCTTTGCCTAGTGTATTCCTGCTTGATTTTCTTAAGTGATGGTTTAGCAGGAACTTCACTCTGGGAGGAAGAAGCTTCATGATGATGGTAGCTACATGAAGTCTTCTCCTTCATAGGCTTTTTCATAATAGGTTTTACCTTTGGTGTCTTCTTGATGTTATGACCATGAGCATAAGGTCCATAACTTTGAAGTTGAATCTCTTCATAAGGGGCCTTAAAGACACTCTCTCCAAAGTTACGAGGACGAGTCCAACCTTGGTATCTTGACTTAGGCTTCTCAGGGATCGGCCTAGAGAAGTGTCCATAGGTGGACTCATAGTCGTATTCGTTCATAGGAAAGATAACTTTCTTGAACAAAACTGGTTCCAAGGGAGCTTTCCCTTTTTCTTCAGCTAGAGCCTTCGTGGCAGCCTTATTCTTTCTCTTGGCCTTGTTTTTCCTAGAAGATTTACTAGAAGCACCAATGTGGCCTAAACCAGCACCCTTGGCCTTAGCTGAGAACTCAGAAACTAGTGGAAGAACTGTCTTAGGCTTGGAGAAACTCTCAACAAGTTTCTTCTCAGCCTCCAGTAATTGTTCCAATTCTTTGATGATTTCATCTTTAAGGTCGAGGTTCTTGAGAGCTTGATTGTATTCCTCCATAGCAACATTGAAGTTCTCTTGAAGAGAGTTAGTCCTAGTGACTTCTTCTCTCAAGCTGCTCTCAATAGCCTGTAGAGACTTTATCTCTTTGGCTTGAGTTTTCACTACTCTGCGACATTTTTCGTAAGCCTTGAGTAACTCCTTATACTGTCCCATGAGTTCAGATTCATCCTCAGAGGAATGACCCTATTGCTCATTTTCATCATCAGATTTAGAGAGAGGAGTGTGTGATTTTACCTCCCCAGTGAACTGGGGGACTTGTTCATCATCAGAGTGAGCCATGAGCCCGAAGTAAGCTTCCTCTACTTCACTCGACTCAGATGAGTCGGAGTCGCTGAGAGTTTTGCTCTTCTTGGCTAATAAGCTCTTCTCTGTCCTCTTCTTCTGGTATGAGGATTTCTTTTCCTCTCTTCTTCCACCCTCTTTCTTCTTGTGAGGGCAGTCCGCGATGACGTGACCTGGCTAATTACAACAATAACAAACGATGTCAGTTGAAATCTGTTTGTTCTGTTTAGAGTTATACCTGTCATGGCAACTTGAGCCTTTCTTTCGCTGATCATCGCCATGTCGTGATCTTCTGTATGAGGTATCTTTGCCTCTCCATTGCTTCTTCTTATTCAAGAATTTCTTGAACTGCCGCGAGAGCAATGAGAACTGTCCTTCAGATAGTTCTGAGGCTGAGGTGCTTGGCTTGGAGCCTTCTTCTTCACTTACTTCTTGAGGAGGTGTTGGTGAGGCAGCTTTGCCCTTCCTTGAACTGTCAGCCTTTAAAGCAACTGACTTCTCTTTTGAGGAGAAGTGACTATTCACTTCTTCAGCTTTTCTGGAGTTGATCTGCAGTTCATAGGATATTAGCTTGCCAAATAGATTCTGTGGATCTGTCTCTGCTAGTCTGCCAAACTCTCGGATGGCATAGACTTTGTTATCCCATTCCTTGGTGAGAGATCTCAGAAACATATCATTCAGCTCCCCATTAGTAAAGACTCGGCCATACACTCTTAGTCCATTGACTATCTTAAAGAAGTTTTCAAATGTGTCAGCTATGGTTCCTTGTGACCTTGTCGGAAGGCTTCATACTTCTGATTTAAGAGGGATCTCCGATCATCCCTAACTTCCTCAGTCCTTTCCATCAGAGTCACCAGGGATTGCCACATCTCCTTGGCAGATTGGCAATGTATAAGATTTTGCAGCATTGAGTCATCGACTGCACTTGCGATAATGTTTTTAGCTTTCTTGTCTAGGGAGACAAGTGCAATCTTGTCCTTATCCAAGTCCATCAACTTCTTTGGAACCTTTTTGGTTGGGTCTATTGTTGATGCAGTCATAGGAACATGAAGACCTTCTTCCACAATCATGAAGATCCGGGGATCTACTGCTTCCATGAAGAGCTTAACTCTTTCCTTCTACATAGGAAAATTGTTCTTGGTGCAGATAGGGAGCTTAGCAAAATCCTTGGTCTTACTCATGCTTGATACTTCTCTTGAGACAACTTGGTGAGTATTAGATCAAGGTGTTAACCTTTTAACGATCAACCTCCCTCTGATACCAATTGAGAGAACTAAGTTGTCAACCTAAATCACCTAGAGGGGGGTGAATAGATGAAATACGTGCCAAATGCGGAATAAAAAATTAACACAGCACAGATAAGTAATCAAGCGATCACACAGACGACAAGAGATTTACAGTGGTTCCCCAATCTTAGGTACGTCCACTTTCCTCACCGATCTAGCAAATTACTAGACTCGGCTACTCCACTATCTCGGATTGTAAACCAATCCTATACCTCGGAACTTCGTTCCTACAAAACTCGATCCCAAGCGGATCTACACTCGGAAGATAAAACTTCCTACCACTCGGAGATAAATCTCCTACAATGAAATTGTTTGAAGAAAAATACAAACAAAATAATACAGATCTGGATCTTTGGCTTTGTGTTCTTCGTTGAGAGCTTTCGGCTTGGACAAAAAAAGGTTGAGGAAGACTTGACCGAAAACCGGAGATCTGAAATCTGGAATCACAACGATCGAATAGAAATATCAGAGATCGATGAAGCACGATGTGATCGGATGATTCTTCTTGAGTCTGGATCGCTGGAGAAACTGAGATCGATAGCAGCGGCGTGAGAACGACGATCCAGAGCTTCTTCCGAAAACAGTAATGGCGGCGGACAGAAAGATTAAGGTTTTCGGAATTTTCTCTTTCTTAAAAAGTAATCTCTGTAAACGCATGTATTTAGTCAAGTCTTAAAAGACCTATTTATAGGTGGTCTCCAACGGTCATAAACATAATTAAGGATGAAACGTGGACCAATCAGAAAGGACTATTTGAAAATACACAAAGAAACTTGACTTAGAGAAATTTAGGAAATTCGAACAGACATACTCGAGAGACAGAGACATACTCGAGTAAGAGGTTACATACTCGAGTGGGTATGAGGGATATACTCGAGTATCAAGATAGAAAATACTCGAGTGCTTCAGGGATCAATACTCGAGTGACTTAGAGAACCTACTCGAGTATGAGCAAATATACTCGAGTATAAGCACTTAGAAAAATTTCTCAGATAAGACTTGAAGAGCTACTCGAGTATAAGAGTTTGAGATACTCAAGTATGGTGAAGATAAACTACTCGAGAATCTAAGGAAAACTACTCGAGTGACCACTAACCTACTCGAGTATGAAAAACAATCTACTCGAGTACAGAGTTACTTACTCGAGTATTTTAGAGAACTACTCGAGTATGAGGACTTAGAGACTTTCTAGGATAAGAAGTCCAGATCTACTCGAGTACAACCAGAACACTTACTCGAGTAACTAACCATCTACTCGAGTATAAGGTATCACTTACTCGAGTGAAGGAAAATCTACTCGAGTATAAGCTTTCATACTTGAGTAAATAGAGAATCCACTCGAGTAAGTAGTCCAACCTACTCGAGTACAGACTCACTTACTCGAGTATACTATAGAAGTGCTCGAGTATGTGGACTTAGAAAATTCTTCTGAGATAGACTTCAAAACTCCATAGTCCAAGTGGATGTTGATGAAGTGTATTCCAATAGAGAGGCTATACATGAGCCAACACCTTGGATCACACAATGAGGAATTATATTGTATGGTCCTGTGTTTGGTGACCCATTATAGACTGACATTGGTCTACACTTGGCAATAAGAACCTGCACACATACAACTCAAACACAATATAAAATACACCTTAATTCATCTTAGTTCAAGGTCTGACTTCCTACAAATCTGAGGTATTGTGGAGAAAAATCCCAACACCTGCCTGACAAGTTTGTGGATAGAGTGCAGAGTTCGTTGAAGTAGCGAGGTATCGCGCTCCATGCGGGCAAATTGCACCACTGGTAGAGCGCGAAACTCCAAGTCGCTAGCAGCAGCGACCTGCCCGACCGTCCCGTCCCCATGAGGACTTGATGTCTCCCCAGAAGCCGGGCGAATTAGCGGCTGCTGCCTTTCAGATGCCGTTTCAGCAGGCCGCTAATCCTTGCCGGCGTCCGCTGGCGGCTCCCTATCCGTAACCCTGTCAAGTCGAATGTCCTCCGCTCATTCTCTCTCAACTCGCTCGGCCATCAACACCAAGGCCTGTATATCCAACTTCTCTTCTCTCTCTCGCTCCAGGGCAGTAAGAACTTCTTGCATCTTCTTAACTGCGGCCTTTGCTGCAGCCCGCCGCTCAGCTCTCTCTTGCTCCAGGGTTGCCAGGACATCCCGAATTCTCTTCTCAGCGGTATCCGTTGCAGACCACCGGGCCTCTCGCTCCCATTCCATGGTCTTCACAGCTCTTGAGTTCTCTTCTCAGCGGCCTCTGTCGTAGACCACAGGCTCTCTCTCTCCGGCTTCAGGGTAGCCAACACTTCTTGAGTCCTCTTATCGGCAACCTCCAAGGCAGACCGCCATGTTTCTTCGTTAAGCCGAAGGGCTTCACCGCATTCCAGCACCCTTGCCTATAAGTCGGCGACTTCCTTATGGAACTCGGCCGACCTATCGTCACTGGTACTCAGCACAGGTGGGTTCAGTGGAGGCAGGAAAGTTATGAGGTCACCCGAATCCATTGCCTTCTCCGCCGCAGCTGCAGTAAATAGGCGAGCAGTCAGACTCAATTGAATAAGGGCGACTTCTCTTAAGAATATTGGTAGGACGAGACCGCCTTCTTAGTTATTTCTCATTCTGTGACCGGGGTATCAAATTTCAACAATGGCTGCCTAAATCGCTCGGAATCTATCTGCTTTAGCTTTTCTCTCCATAGCCGTGCGGTTTCTCTTGCTTTGCATTTCAGTTGAGCCGTGGTTAGGAAAAAGCTCGCCGGCAGATTGAAAATTGTGTCCACTCCCTTCTTCAATGACCGCGACTTGTAGAATTTTATAACATGCCTAACCTATCCATGTTTACCTTGCCGGAGAGAAAATGGGGAAGCCTCCTGCTTCCCAGCGATTAGTCTCTTCATTTCTTCCATCTTTTCTCCAAGCCTCTGCTTTTCGACTCCTTCAGAAACCGCCGCTCCCGTCTCGCCAGGTTTTTCCCCAGTAACTTGAACATCGGGGAGATCGGCCTCTTGAAAGACCGCCGATGCCTTCAACAACCCGTCTTGCCGCTCTAGCGTCTCCATCTTCTTGAGGATGTCACTCACTGTCTCGCTGGCCGCAGGCGTGTCTTCTGGCTCGTTTGGTTTAGAGGATGGAGTATGCGGCCTGTCTTATACCTCTTTCTCTTACGACCTATACTGCAAGATCGTCGCTCTGGTCTTTATGGATACATTGCGGTTTCCGGACCACATCTTCAGCACCTTCCTCTTCATTCTCTCTTCGAGGGTCTCATTCTTTTCCCTTTGCCGTTTCAGGTGACCGACTATTACTTCTGTCTGTTTGTTCTTTTCTATAGAAGGCAACATGACCTCTCGCGGCTTGTCGGCCTCGCTATCATCGACCTCGATGACTTCGTCGAGGATGGTCAACTCGCGCCGCTTGGATGAGTCAACACTCTTCTCCTCCGTCGCAGGAAATTTCAAGAGAGGTTCGCCTGATGGCGAGATGGTGATATCAAAAGACTTCGTTGTCCTGGTTTGAGGATTTGCGTATTTAGACACCGCTATAACTTTAGTCGCTGCCGGCGACGCTTCCGCGGCGGACTCCGCCGGTTTTTTCCCGAACCCACAAGCCGCAGGGGTGATCGGCATCTCAGTTTTCTCCTCAGGCTTTCAGTCAGAGCTTGCCGGTTTCCGGCTCTTCTTTTTCTACTCCTCCGAGCTCTTTTCCCGGTCTAACATCGTAGACAGGACATCCATATTTGAGAATGTCATGCCAGCTTGAAGAAGGCTAACAGCAAGTGGCGAATACTGACCCGTGGCTTCGCAGAATTTCTCAAAAAGGACAATGTTCTGGGATTTTTATAGACACCCCAGCATTAATCGCAGTCGCGGTCTCCGGCTTAGTCTAACATTTCCGAAATTTCCTGAAATTTTGAAATGTGCGGGGATTATGTTAACCAAGAATCCGCGACTAGTTTGCATGAACTTTTAAAACTGGGTGTCCTGGTCTCCTAACCGCCACTCTCAGTATGCCGGTCTGTTTTCACTAAAGCCGTGCGGCCTTTTTCCAGGTCGCCGCCAGAGGGAGCCCAGGGAATCCCGTCCTGAGGCCGAACCTCGCAGCTCGATAGAGGAAGACCGCTAGGCCGCGCGGCCTTCTCCTTGCTTCTCTCTTTTCCCTATTTCCCGTCACCCCTGCCCGGTTCTCCTGTACCCCGGGCAGCCGGTTATTTTTGCCCTGCCTGTTTGGGCAGGCCCCCAAGCCTATAAATAGGGGGGGGAAGCACACCCAAAGCACGCTGACTCGAGTCTAGGAGCTCGCTTGTTGAGATATGCAGTCTCGAGTCTAGTGCTTTGCGGCCTGCTGACCGACCGACTTCTTTTCTTCTTTTTTTCTCTTTTCAAGGTGTAACCGCTTCTTTTTTAATAAGAGGAAAGCCCTCGCAAGAGTTGTATTCAGGCCGCAGTGGGCGAAATGTGGTGTCACCGCATCTTGCGGCTTGCTTTTGTTTCTTCTCTAACAGCTAGTAACCGGCTACTCGGCAGTCTCTCCTCCTTTTCTCCTCTTCCCCCAAGTGCTCGAACCGTTAGTTGGTGGTGCCCGATTTCTTGTCGCATTTCGTGCATCAACAGCGTGGGGCCCCGACCAGACCCTTTGTTATATTCCATGTGACAGATGGAGGCGTTACAAATTGGTATAAGAGGATATGGTTTAGTTGGGATAACATATTTGAACTCAAGAATGTCCACTAGGAATTCAATACATGTGTTTGAGTAGCATGAGTTCCAACATCTGGTGCAGGGTGAGAGTAGTGTTGATACTTTCCTGCATAATTTTACCAGGCTGGGGCGCTATGCGGGGTCTACTTTCGCTGAGGAGGAGCAGAAGACGAATATGTTCTATGAGGTACTTCGTGATGAGCTGAGGTTGGCGCTCCCAAGTTTGGTGAACCAAGGCTTCCAAGCGTTTGTAGATACAGCTTGTGCGCTGGAGAAGGATTTGAAACGGGTGCAGGAGCAGAAGAACTTGGCAGTGGAAAAGCCAGAGTTCAATGTTCCATAGTCGGAACAAACGAAGTTTAGGAAACGAGACAAGAAGAGGTTCATGCCTGCTTAACAAAATCCTTCGAATGTTGCTTCGGGAGAACAATATGGGCAAGGACGTGTTGAGATACGTACATGTTTTAATTGTGGGAAGCAGGGATATTTAGCCCATGCTTGTCGGAGTGGCCCTCCAAAGGGTGAGAAAAGGATAGGTGCGTATTATGAGGAAAAGGGCAAGGAAATGAAAGATTCATCTGCATCCCGGGCACAACCTCGAGTGTACAATCTCAAATTACAGGATCTACAAATCTCAAATCTTGAAGAACAGCAGCCTCGCGTGTATAATCTAGAATTACAGGAGGCCCTAAAGCGGAGTATGAGGGATGCGGATGAGCGGAATTAAAATAAAGAGTGCACTTTGCTATCTTCGTGATGTAATAAAGTACATGTTGTATGTATGTCTGATAATATGTTGTTTAAAGACTTGTCTTTGTGCGATGTCGTGGGATGAGACAAGCTTCGGCCTCTGAGCTCTAAACTTGGGTCAATTTGTAAAAAGTGCAATAAAGTAGTGGTTGTATTGGTGTCTATAGTTGAGCTAAATTTCGGGACGAAATTTATTTAAGTGGGGGAGAACTGTAACACCCCAAAACTTTGTTTTGTGACTGGACAATTTCACACAGCCTGGGACACGGGTGTGTCCAAGGCTATATCCTACTATGTGTACTCAAGTGTGGCGCAGGGTGGTCTCAAGTGAGGCACTGGGCGGTGTCGAGTATAGCATACGACCTGTGACACGGGCATGTCCAGGTGCGTGTGCTGCTGAGGTCGACGAAAAGCACTCGATGATCCTCAAGAGGCAAGTAATGTTGGGCACACGGCCTGTGACATGGGCGTGTCAAGGGCCGTGTCGTTCTCTGTGTGTTGGCAAGTCTATGAAAATAGATAAACAAGGGATGGACACGGGCGTGTCCGAAGCCATGGCTGTAACATGGCCTGTGATACAGGCATATCACAGGGCCGTGTTCTTGTCTGGTAGAGTCAGTTTCTTTGCAGCTTAAGGCATACGGACTGTGATATGGGCGTGTCATAAGCCGTGTTCGGCCCAGGAAATTGATTTTTAGGGCGATTTATGACCTTTCATTTCCTTTAAATAGGATCCGACGGTCCAAAGATCTTCCAGTTGTTATAAGGCTGGGAGTTGAGGGATAAACTCTCATTTATCTCAAGTCTTTCTCTTTCTAAATATTTAGAGAGTGGTGAGAGCAAGGAAGGAGGGGGAGGAGGAATCAAGCTGCTGGTGGAGCTTCAGAGCCCCGAATCACCAGCCTAGTCTAGATCTGTGGAGGCAAGGCCATTGCGGTGCTTTTCATCCGACTAGTTTTCCATGGCTCCAAAGAGATCGTCAAGTGTAACGATCTCCTTCTTGGACAAGTGAAGTCCTTCTTTATGCATGTTCATGGAATCAACCACCAAGAGGTGGAAAGCGTAAGTTATTCAAGCGGGTTGATAGTCTATATCCAAGGTTGAGTCTGCATCTAGATTCGGAAATGTGTAGTACCGAATAGGCATGCTATGTGAAGCCCATCTGGACGGTAGGTCTAGCTTGGTGATGTTTATGTTGCGAACCGGGGAAGACTCTGTGTATGTAACAAGTAGTTTATGTAGTTTGTGAGGATGCCTGTGAATTGTGAGTACTTACAAAATACCCAAGAAGCTCTACGTGAGCTCCTTGTTTCGTGTGCGATGCGGGATCTGTATGCTCTGCGTGAGCTATATGCTGAACAGGAAAGGGAGAGCCGACCACCGTCATGATGTGCGCTATTGACGAGTTGAGCAACGGGAAAGTGCTGAACTATACTTGCGTTATGAGAGATCGATTGGTGGCAATGAAATGGGGGGTTGCAGGCCAAATTCCGGGTTGTTACACTACTGTGGTGGGTCGATCTAGAATGCTTGATTATTGCCGTGAGGTTACTTCCTCTGATTGGGATGGGCGAGGGGGTCTACAGCATGTATGTTGTAGTAGACTAATGCCCATAGCCAATAAGTTTAGAACCTCTAATCGGTGGTGATACCAAGGATAATTCAGTACAACCGTAAGCGTGCCCTGAGTGCACGGAGTACATGACACTGAGGCCGGCATTTGTGATGATGTTGTGCGTGAGAGCACTTGTTGTTATATATAAATATATATGTTGTGATTGCTATGCATGTAAGGAAGGAACCACTGCCCCGGGAAAGGGGTAGGGTCGTAATAATTGGTCAGCTAAATGCAGACCGTTGCTTTGTTTATCACCCTTAAGGTGGATTTCCATATGCAGGTGCAGACGGGGTGAATTGGATTGAGCGGGATAAAGCCATTGCTGCTTGTAGGCCCTTGAAGGACGTGCAAATAATTATATTTTCATCTGTGGCTGGCCTGCGTGCCAATTTATGAAATCACACCTATAAAGAGAAACATGTTAAGCCTTAAGGCCTTCAGCGTTTGTGTTTGTATACATTCTTGGTGATATATATAAATGTGTTTTTTATATATTGAGTGGACATTAAATATGATGAGTTTTTGCAAGTTAAAATCGTACGCTAGAATGCTCTGAGTTAAGATGCGAGTAGAATGTAATTTTGATATTCATACGTGATTTCGCCGTTTTTCTGTGAAATATGGCGTGGGGCTCCGGTCGGACCCTCTGTTATATACATTGTGATAGATGGAGGCGTTATATCCTCTACCTCTATAACATATACTGGCAGGTGCCCAAATATCTTAGCTGGATTCTTTCCCATTACCATCTTCATCAGGCCACTTATCTTCCACTCAAGTTGACAGGAGGGTCGCATTATATCACTCAGATAGCATGGGGACTTGGTATCTGGAAGATGTTCCCCTGATGAATGTTTTCTTGTGGGGCCATATCATTACAACAAGCATGATGGTGGAGTTCAAATTGATTTAGAAATCAGGATGGTTGGATTTAGTTCAATTTGATCTATGAGGTCAAAGCCGAGGATGCCGCCTCTTATGTTGCTGCTGAGGCGAGTTCCTCATCCAGGAATTGGTTGCCTAATCCTAATGCCCCTCTTGCTCCTACTACTGCTCCCCGAAGGAATGTCTAATGCCCCAATATTCATAAGGCTGAGCATTATGAGCGCTACCGCCTGACAATAATACTAGCGCAGACGGTAACATGGCCGATTTATTTGTACTGGCTCTCTATGAGCTACCGCGCGGTGATAGCAATACTATGTGGCAGTAGTAGGTGTTTGTCATAAGCATTTCGTTGATACGACAATTCCCCTACCACACGGTAGTAGTGTGGTACCGCATGTTGGTAGCGCGATAATTACGACACGGCCACGTGTAGGCCTACTATTAGAGATTTTGTATGGTGGCTTGCGAGAGAAGCTATCAAGTGAGGCTACCGCATGGTAGTATCTTCCTACCATGTGACGGTAATGCTTTATCAAAGAAGCCGTTTAAATCATAGTTGTTCACTTAGATTTGGCGATGGCCTACGATGGATGCTAGCTTAAGTTCGTAGGACAGGGGATTTCTCTCATTTTAACCTAGGAACTCTCTCTAAGAGTTAGAGAGAAGGGAGAGCAAGGAAGAGGAAGAAAAAGGGGAATCTTTCCATTGCCAGTGCTTTGGAGCCACAAATCACATACCGAGTCCTCATGTGCGAAGAGCGGCCCGACACAGTTCTTTTCATCAGTTTGGATTTTTATCTTTGTCTCTAAAGAGTACTTTAAGTGTAACGATCTTCCCCTTTTGACGTGTGAAGTCCTTTATGTTAGCATGTGAGGGTAAACGCTCCACAAACATATGGAAGTGAGTCTCACGACGGGTTGATCAGTTGTATTCCTGATACCTTTGCATTTAGAATCTAGAATCGAAGTATTGAATAGACATACTGTATGAAGACCATCCGGACAGGTTGGTATGAATTGGTGATGATTTTTTTGTATGCCAGAGAAGGCTCTATGGTAAATGTGTAATTTACAGAGTCGCGGGGTGTGCAGGTTGCTACAGTGAGAGTACTAATGTATGTCTCTAGGAAAACCCTACTTTTGGGGTATAAACAATAGTCCATCCCCTAACGCGCAGCAGTAGCGCTGCCGCTGGTAGTAGCTCCTAGTGAGCAATGATTGTGAGGCCTGTCTCGTGGAGACTTGTGGGCATATCTATTGAACTGTGAGCATAGATTGCTCCTTTACGGTGGCCGTGAGAGCTAGTCTTAGAGCATAACCTGGTTATGTACTATGTGAATGGGCAAGGGAAGGCCGACCCGCATTATTGATTGCGAGCCTGATAGTTTGAGCAACGAGTTGTGGCTATCCTGTACCCACCTTATGGCGTTCGGCTTTGAGTGAGTCATTGGATTTTATTTCAGAATGACTTTGTCGTAGCATAGGGAGAGTCTTAGGCTTCAGACTGGAAAGACTAGTAATGCTCAAAGGTGCCTTCTTGAGAACAGTGGTGGGGATTGAATCTCAGCACACTAATTATGTGCCCTGAGTGCACAGGACGTGTGGTTGGCAATGCCAACATCTGGGATGAATGGGGCTTAAATTGCAGGTTCTATTACCATTATTGTACATGTTGTTCTGCCTACAAGGAAGGAGCGCCGCTTCCCCGAGAGAGGGGATGGGTCATTATAATTTGGTCAGCAAATCCTGATCGTTACTTTGTTTGCCACCATCGGGGTAGACTTCTTTTATGCAGGTGCATCTGAGACAAGTAGGAAGTAGTAGGCTGAAACCCTATTTGTTGTGCCGGCCCTTGAAGGCCAAGCGAGGCATACTTTTACTGTTTCATGTGTGGCCGACCTGCATGTTGATGTTTGTAAAACACTTATAATTGAGAAAATAGTTGTAAGGCCTTAAGTCCATAATGATTTTTTTATTTTAGTTATCATTCCTGCTTTCATTTTGTGGATATTTGTGTGGCTGGGTTCTAAGCAAATTAATTAACTTCCGCTAAAATACACTCTGAGTTAGGATGCATAAATGGATTATGGTTTCAATATGTAACTCCGCTAAATGTCTGTAGAATATGGCATGGGGCCCCGGTCGGACTTTCTATAATATCCAACGTGATGGATGGGGGTGTTACATTTTGGTATCAGAGCTTGGTGTCAGTCTTTCTTATTTGAATTCGTGGACGATTTCTTTTGAGGGGAGGTGAGCACGTGTATGTGCGCTGCCATTATAACATGAAAGAACCCATGAATGTCCACTTTGGAATAAAAATACACATTTTCGAGGAACCCGCGTGTTCCTATAATTACTTTTTTGGCAATATGTTTAGTCTCTAAATTGTGTGTTTCAGGATTGTAGGTGACTAGGAGTGGTGTAGAGCAATCCCAACATCAGCATTATGTGGATAGTAGTGCCCTGAATGACGTGTCTTCAACCCCTCCTTTTGTTGAAACTATAAGGCTGGTTGTTGAAGCTGTGTTTGCCATGATAAATGCCAAGTTAGGGAGGCAATTGCAGCCTCCTGCCCCTGAGTGGGTCAGGTTCCTCTTGGTGTAGCTGAACCTCTAATAGCAGATCATGTGGTTGTAGAGCCTTTAGTGCCAAGACAGGCAACGAAGAAGCAGCTCAAACATGTAATGAGCTTCAATCCTCCATTGTTTAAATGGACTGGAGCCCCAACGGAAGCCAAAGACTGGCTCTCTCGAGTTAAGAGAGTCACGACACCAATGAAAACAGAGGAATGGCAGAAGGTCATCGAAGCCACTTTCCTACTGGATAGAGAGGCAAGGTTATGGTGGGACGAGTTGGAGTTGCATCACTTTGCTGGAAGACCTCTCACAAGTATCTCGATGGAGGAGTTCTTGAAGTTAAATCTGGGCGAGAGTAGTGTTGACGACTACTTACATGAGTTCCCATGATTGGGGCGAGATGTGGGCTTAACCTTTACTGATGAGGAGCGCAAGACCAACAAGTTATATGAAGAACTATACGGTGATCTGAGTTTGCTGCTCTCAGGTCCAATGACATAGGGTTTTCTGATATTGGTTAATGCAGCCTGGTCTTGGGAGCAAGATAAAAAGCATGTACAGCGTAAAAATGACTCGGCGTTAAAGAGGATAGAGTTTAAGGTACCAAACTATTTGAAGACTGGGTACCAAAGCTAGAATAAGAAGTCCAAATCTGTTGGACTGGATCCTTCTTCTATGGTGTTTGGAACAACTTATGGGCGAGGCCCAATTATTTGCTAAACTTACGGCAAAGCGGGACACAAAGCCCGAGAAAGTCGAAGCGACCCTCTGAGGGCTGAGAAGAAGACAGGTGCATCTTATAAGGAGAATGGGTAAGCATTGGAGTCAAATATATCCTATTATGCTCAAGCCTAACCTAGAGTTTACAACCTTGGCCAGCAGGAGGCCATTAAAGAAGGGCGATGTGGTGATAGGTATGAGTTATATTAGAGATTTATTGCTTTCTATACCTTACTCCCTATGCATTGGTTGTTTGAATATCTTGTATTAGGATTTGTCATTGAAAATCTTTAGTTTTGTAGTACCTAGAGGGGGGGGGGGGGGGTTAATAGGTTTTATGTCTTTTTAAACTTTATCCTTAATTTGGTGTGTTGTGAGTTAGATTAACATATCTTTCAAGATCACAAAATAAGCACACAAGAGATCTATAATGGTTTCCCAGATTATGGGTACATACAATATCCCCCCACATTTCTAACAGCTTGTTAAACAAGGCCACTTCTCTAAACTAGGCTACTAAGAGATTACAACTCAGATCCCTCAGGATCTCTTCATCTTTATGCAGTGGTCCGGAGCCGCCCCGCTCCGATTCTGCTCTAGAGGAACACGTTCGGTCCAACCACCGGGCTACAGCTCAAGCACCCCACCCATGACTGCACCTATTCTCAGCCCTGCGGGATGTTGAGGCGGAGTCTCAAACCCAGCCCCCTTGATAAATCTCTTTCCAAACAGGGGCTATCACCAACTTAGCTACAATATAATGCCCCCGAATGCCATAAGAAAAATAAGTTGCACTCGCTAGCATAATGCCCCTGAATGCCACAAGAAAAACAAGTAGCATTCATCTTGCTAATCCTATTGACGGGAACTCTCTCAACGGATGGGCTTCTTAGATTCCTAGTCGTAATGATAATAGAGTTCGGGTCAAGAGACCGGATTTTTCCACTATCCTTATGGGAGGATGAGGGGTGGTCTTAAGATGGACATTCCTTTTTGAAAGGAGCAAGATTTCGACTTACAAACATTATGCTTCTCAATATCCAAGACATAGTTAAATGTGGTGTTCAAGTCGGTGTGACAATACCGTAAGAGCTTACCCTTAATGTTGGGTTTGGGCCCCTTATGAAATCTAGATAGTGTGATCTCTGGCATCTCCCTAACATCATACCGGACCGTAATGTTCTCAAGAAGGCTCATGTAATCAGCGATCGACATACTCCCTTATCTCAGGGTAGCTAAATGATCAAAATCTGCATTTGGTGGTACGCAAGAACGTAATGATAAGTTAACATGGCTTTCATGCCAGCCTAACCAATAGGTGGTAAACCATTCACCGCACCTAGACACCGTTCCTCATTTAGCAAAAATAATTTGGCCCTGCCTAACAGCTTCATCCTCGAAACTCGCACCTTATGCACGTTGGTCAGATTGTGTTACTCGAAATAGAACTCCATTTCCATAACCCAATAAAAGAACACTAGGGGTTCACCTAGACCATCGTACGATGGGGGTTTGAACTGGACAACCCTAGTGATATCAAACTCGTACGGTGCCTTGCTATTATGATTAGGTGCATGAGGGACATAATCCTTATTATTATTGTAATTGTTATTTCCCTCGTCATGTTGGCTTGCCTGGCCGCCTGATTAGGGGGTACCACTTGGTTTAATATCATCTTGTGAAGTATCTCCCTGATGTCTGTCAGATGATCAGTGAACTCCCGAAAGAGTTCATCAATTGTTGTCATAACGTGAACTGTATCCCGATCGTCCTCCATATTGGAGGATGATGGGGTATACTCTGTGCCTAGTCTAGTGCGCACCCAGTAAAAGGATTTTTACCCTTACTTGATGAAACTTTATAAAAATAATATTTTTTCTACTAATAACTAGGTAGAAATAAAATATATTTTTAATTTCTCACTGAGAATAGTTTGGAGATTTTATAGAAATTTGTTTTGGAGTTGGCAAAAAATGAGAATTTTAGGCCGCTATTTGCAGCCAGAAAAAAAAATGTTAATTTTTTTTTATTTGGAACAACAAAATGTGCTAAACAAGTGCGTGTTGACATCCAATGAATATTATTATAGCCTCAATTAGGATATTGATATGAACCTCCACCTGATACCAAATTGATGTAGGTGTCATCACCCAACGAACCGAGGCGGACAAAGGCACCAAACTACTCTCTCACGTTCCAATTCTATGTTTGCACAAGTAAAACACAACACACTTGATTTGCAATATTATTAATCCAATGCTAACGGATGGGTCCTCCATACCCTTAGAGATCAAATAAAAGCTATGTGCCAATATTCTCTCAAGCCAAAAGGGTCTACCCGATCTGTTCGAGCGTGTGTTGTCCCAAAAAAGATCCACCAAAAATAACGACTCGAAAAAGGTAGATCTCTCCCAACAAAAAGAAAACGAGGTCCACCAATCCTCACGAATTTATGTAGATCAAGAGAAACAATAATAATTGATTGGATCAAACTACAAAGAAATCATGATTCTCATACAACCCAAAAGTTAACCACAACAAGATTTATCTAAGTGGGAACACACAAGATTTACTTATTTTTGTTACCCCACTTGGAAAATTATTCCTTGGAAGAGGATCTCTCTTCTACAGTTCCACCGGAGCCACACCGAACGGAGAGAAATACGTCCGCCTTCCTCGCTTCATGCCGGAGAAGGTTCTACGTTGCAAGAGGACTTGTCCTTGGCCGAAAATCCACCAAGAAGGGTGATTCATGGTTGGACGAACCCAATGAGGAGATCCTTGGTATAGCCAAAATCCGTTAGGTTTAGAGCCTTCGTCTTCTAAGAATTTATAGAGGAGGGGGTAGGTTTTATGGTCGAGAATATAGGAGGGGAGAGGGTGAGATAGGTGGCCGAACCACAAGGGGAGGGAAAATCGGAATTTAGGTTTTAAGTTTTATTTCAATCATCACTAAATAATTCAACAATACATAGCCTTATATAAGGCTAACAAAAAACCGAGCTATATGCAGCCCAACTTAAAAAACTAACTGGCTAAACGCAGACCAAACTTTAAAAAAAGATTTTGATTAAATACAGTACAGATTTTAAAATATTAAAACAAGAAAAATAAATATAACATAAGCAAGATAATAATGAAAAGGAATTTTTGCGCCGAGGGCACAGGTTTTAGCATCGATCAACAATGATTCCGCGACACAGCAAGTGTTTGGTTAGAGAGTGTGAGGGATCTTCTATAAGCAAGCATGCACCATCATCATCATGTTGGGGTCATCGTCTCCATCAATCCTACCCTACTCAAAAGTACTCATCACTGATGAGTTGGCTTGAATGTACCGGCGCAGGAGAGCTTCAACCAAAAGAGCAACCTTTGATTCAAGTAGCCAAGAGTCATCGGAAGCCGGATAATCATGCCACTAGATCAAGTTGCGGCGAATGTCAACACTTGGAGATATGAGCACTTCATCCTTGAGGATCCTATCAGGCAAAAAGGTGGTCTTGGGAAACCTTGGAAAAGCATTAATCAAAGGAGGAGAAAAAGTTTCTACATCAACATTCAACGTACCTCCAGTGGAAACTGTATGAGAGAGTGATCATGGGACAAGCTCACCACCTAATCCATTAGAGGACTCTGTGGATAGAATAAACGAAGAGGCAGATAATCCAAGTGGTGGAAAAACATATGACATTAAATCAGAAACATTGAAAATAGGGGATATACCCCAATCAACGGGTAACTCCAAATGATATGGGTTTTCTCCTAAGTTCTTTAAAATTCGAAAAGGACCGGCTCGCCGATTTGCCAACTTTTTTATGGAGCCCGAAGGAATCCGTTCAGGGATGAGACGCACCAAGACTAAATCGTCAACATTAAAGTGAGACGCTCTCCTATTTACGTTAGCATGAGATTGATAAGATGCATATTGGGTGGTTAATGTTTCATGAATATGCTTTGTAAATTGTGAACATGAAGAGCAAACTATTGTGCAAAATTACTTGATTTATAAGATGGTGGTAACAAAAATAAATCAATTAAGTTGCATCAGTGCCTTATAGTCGTACAAGATTTCATTGGGGGATAAACCCGTAGATCAATTTTTAGAATTATTGTACGCAAGCTGAGCATGGGGAAGGATCAAGTCCCAGGTACCCTTATGGTCACCCACTTGACAACATAGTAAAATACCCTAACTTCTGTTTACCACTTCCGTTTGACCATCCGTTTGTGGATGGTAGGCCGAAGAAAATAAGAGTTTGGTACCCATAAGCTTCCAAAGGGTATTCCAAAAATCACTAGTATATTTCACGTCACTATCAGTTACTATTATATTGGGAACGCCCCTATGCCCAATGAATTCCTTAAAATATAGTTTCACAATATGCGACGGATCGTTGGTCTTATTACAAGCAATAAAATAATCCATTTTCGAAAACTGATCTACTACTACAAGGATGGAATCATGACGTCTAATAGTGATGGGTAAACCCAAAATTAAATCCATACTAACGTCCACCCAAGGAGTGGATGGAATCAGAAGAGGAGTGTAAAGACCGACATTCGTCTTGTTACCCTTAGCTAATTGGCACACACGACAACTCCTCATAATTTTATTTACTGTTGACTTGAGACAGGGGCAAAGAAACTTGTCTTCCACTAACGTAATAGTCTTATCACAGCCAAAATGACAACCTAACTCGCCGCTATGCAATTCCCAAAGATGAAATGATGTAAGGAAGAACGAGGGATACATAGCTTCAAGTTCTTAAATAGATAACCTTCTCGAATATAATAGATTGAAATGGTAGTGGGAGAGTCGCTTTGAGTGGATAAAGAGATTTTCGTGAAATCTGGAAAATGGACATACTCATCCTTAATCCTATCAACCCAATGACTTTCACTTCTAGCGTAGACAATAATAAAGTAACACAACTAAGGGAATTGGCCACACGATTTATAGTCCCCTTAAGATGTTTTATTATAAATGTGTATTCCTGAAGATAGGAGACCCACTTTGCAAGTCGGGGGCTGACCTTGCTTTGAGAATTGACAAATCTCAAGGCTTCTTGATTAGATTAGATGACAAACTCCTTTGGGAGTAAATAGTGCGGCCAATGTTGGAGGCTGTGAATAACAACGTAAAACTCCCTATCATAATTAGAATAATTCAACTTCGGACCCACGAGTTTCTCAATTAAATACCAAATTTGATGACCCTCCTGACTTAATACACCGCCTATGCAAACCCCAGACGCATCACAAGACAACTCAAAAACCATATTAAAATCCGCCAACCTTAAAAGTGGATCTTCCGACATCCGTGATTTAATTGTTTGGAATGCTTTAGTAGCCGATTTGGTCCAGGTGAAATCACGCTTCTTAAAACATTCCGTTATCGGATCCATGATATAACTAAAATCTCAAATTAATTGATGATAAAAGGTAGCTAGTCCGTGAAAACTCCTAACATCCCGAATGTTGGTGGGTTCCGGCCAATCCTTAATGGCTTGGACTTTTTTAGGATACACATGTTTGCCTTCCGAACTCACAATATACCCAAGGAATTCAACGGACATAACATAAAATGTACACTTCTTGATATTGATAAATAATTCTTTCGTCCTCAGCGTGGTAAGGATAGTCCTCAAATGCGACTCATTATCGCTCAGAGAAGTATTAAAAATGATGATATCATCAAAATACACCACTTTGAATTTTCCCAAGAACGGTCGGAAGACATGAGGCATCATCCTAGAGAAAGTACTCGGAGCATTGGAAAGCCTAAATGGCATCACTAACCATTCGTAAAGCCCATCTTTTGACTTAAAAGTGGTCTTCCATTCGACTCCCTCCCAAATCCAGATCTGGTGGTAGCTACTCCTAAGGTCCAATTTCGAAAATATTGTTGCCCCAACTAACATGTCTAATAAATCGTCTAAACGAGGGATGGGGAATCTATATTTAATAGTAATTTTATTAATTGCCTGACTATCAACACACATACTCCAAGAGCCGTCTTTCTTAGGGGAAAGTAATGCGGGTACGACAAACAGACTCTTGTTATGACGGATGAAACCCTTACTTAACAAATCTGAAATTTGGGCTTGCAACTCTAGGTGTGCGGAAGGGTTTAGCTTGTAGTTGGGAAGGTTGGGTAAAGAGGAAACAAGAATGAAATCTATCGCTTGTTTGATGTCCCGTATGGGTGGTAACATGGGCAGTAGCTCGTCCGAATAAACATCCTTAGGCGGAGTGGGTTTCAAAATAATAGTCTTTCCATTAAATTTGAACTCCAGGTGTTAGCAAGCCCTATGGGAGTTACATCATGGTGGTAAATCCACGTACGTCCTAATAGAACTTGACAAGCATCCATGGGGATGACGTCACACAAAACTTTCTCCGTATAAGCCTTGATGATGAGGGGAACCAAGCAATGTTTCAAAACCGGAAGGGATGTCTTGTTAACCCAAGCAACTGATAAGGGTGATGGTGAGTTTTTGTGGTTAATGACATTTGTGACACTTCCTTTCCGAAATCACATTCATACATCTTCCACTATCGATAATCAATTTACACAACTTCTCTCCTCTCTTAAAATTTAACGAGAAAATATTCATCCTATTAAAATCTTCCAATGCTCGAGAAGTAGCCAAAATACACCTCATCACCATCATATTAACATCATCCTCTATATCGCTAGGTACTCCTTCAAGTTCAGATTCTTCACCGACTTCATACATGAGCTCAACCGATTCAAACGAGGCATCTAAAAGGGCTAGGAGTTTGAGCTTAGTTGGACACTCGCTACAATAATGCCCCTGAATGTCACAAGAAAAACAAGTAGCATTGGTCTTACAAATCCTACTGACGGGAACTCTCTCATCGAACAAGCATATCAAATTACTAGCCGTAATGACAATATATTTCGGGTTAGCGGACTGTAATTTACCCTTATCCTTATGTGAGTATGGGGTTGTGATCCTAAGATGGATTTTTTATTTCTAAAATGTGCGAGATTTGGACTTGTAAGCATTGTGCTTCTCAATATCCAATGCAATGTTAAAGGTGGTGTTCAACTCTGTTTGACCATACCGTACGAGCTTACTCTGAATGTCGGGGTTGAGCCACTTACGAAATCTAGAGAGGGTGTTCTCTGGCATCTCCCTAACATCGCACCTAACCATCATGTGCTGAAGAAGGCTCATGTAATCAGCGACCGACATACTCCCTTATCATAGGGTAGATAAATCATCAAACATCTATGTCCGATGGTACGCTGGAACATACGGATAAGTTACCATGGCTTTCATGCCAGCCTGAACAAAAGGTGGTAAATCGTTCACCGCACCTAAACACCGTTCCTCATTCAACCAAAATATTTTGGCCCTGCCTAACAACTTCATCCTCTCAAATCGCACCTTGTGCATGTCGGTCAGATTGTGCCACTAAAAATAGCACTCTATTTTCATAACCCAATCTAAGAACACTTGGGGTTCACCTAGTCCATCGTACAATGGGGGTTTGATCTGGACAACCCTAGTGATATCAAACTCGTAAGGTGCCTGGTTATTATGATTAGGTGCATGCAGGACATAATCATTATTATTATTGTTATTATTATTTCCCTCGTCACGTTGGCGAGACGCCTGATTAGGGCGAGCCGCTTGGTTTTATCTCTTCTTGTGAAGTAATTCCCCGATGTCCATCAGCTGATTAGTGAACTCCGGGCGGAGTTCATCAATCATTGTTTTACCATGACCTGTATCTTGATCATCCTCCATATTAGAGGAAGAAGTGGGATACTCTGTGCTTAGTCTAGTGGGCATGCAGTGAAAGGAGTTTGACCCTGACTTGATGAAACTTTATAAAAGATAATTTTTTTTTAATAATAACTAGGTAGAAATAAAATATTTTTTTAATTTCTCACAAAGAATAGTATAGAGATTTTCCATAAGTTTGTTTTTATTTCAAAAAAATGAGAAATTTAGGCCGCTATTTGCAGACCAGAAAAAATTTATTAAATTGTTTTTTTGTTATTTGGAACAACGAAACGTGCTAGACAAGAACGTGTCGACGTCCTATGAATATGAGGATGACATCAATAAGGAAATTGACACTTTCCTCCCTCTGATACAAAATTGATGTAGACATCGTCTCCCGATGAACCGAGACAGACAAAGACCCCAAACTACTCTCTCACATTCCAATTCTACATTCGAACAAGTAAAACGCAGCACACTCGATTTGCAATATTATTAAACTAATGCTAACGAATGGGTTCGCCACACCCTTAGAGATCAAATAAAAGCTATGAGCAAATATCATCTCAAGCAAAAAGGATCTACCTGATCCATTCAAGCATGTGTTGTACCAAAAGAGATCCACCAAAAATAACGATTCGAAAAAGGTATATCTCTCCACATAAAAAGAAAACGAGGTACTCCAATACTCACGAATTAAAGTAGATCAAGAGAAAACAACAATAATTGATTGGATCAAACCATGAAGAAATCAAGAATCTCAAACAACGCAAAAGTTAACCACAGCAAGATTTATCTAAGAGGGAACACGCAAGATTTAGAGATTTTCGTTACCCCACTCGGAGAATTATTCAATGGAAGAGGATCGATCTTCTACGAATCCACTAGAGCCACACTGAACAGAGAGAAACTTGTCCGCCTTCCTCGCTTCCTTTGTCTTGTATGAAATTGGAGAGGTGGGGGAGGTGTTATTGTAGAGAAGAGAGGAGGGGAGAGGGGGAGACTGGTGTCCGAACCACAAGGGGAGGGGAGAGAATGCCGGCGGCCAGGGAGGGGAGCAAGAGAGTGAAAATCTGAATTTAGATTTTAGGTTTTCTTTCAATTCATCACTAAATAATTCAACAACACATGACCTTATATAAGGCTAACAAAAGTTCAAGCTATAAGCAGCCCAACTTAAAACACCAACATGCTAAACGCATGCCAAACTTAAAATAAGAATCTGGATAAATATAGTCCAGATTTTAAAACAATAAACATGGAAAATAAATATAACATATGCAAGATAATAATCAAAAGAAAGTCGTATGCCGAGGGCAGAGGTTATAGTGTCGATCAACAATGTTTCTGCGGCATCACAAGTCTTTGGTTTGAGAGGGAGAGGGATCTTCCGTAACCAAGCTGGCACCATCAACATCATGTCGGGGGTAGTCGTCTCCATCAAGTCTCCTCCAAGACCTACCTCAGGGACAAAGCCCTACCACTCTAGCTAGCAAAGCTGTTACATCTCAGTGATCCATAGACCACCTACCTCAAACTTATCACTAACTTCTATAACTCAGGTTAGGAGAATAGCCCTACAACTCAGATAGAATGACTCTCCTATCTCAGGCCAACAACCCTACAGCTCAGATCAAAACATACATCCTACCTTAGATTCCCCATTTCAATCCTACTCAGATATACAGAAGATCCTACACTCAACCTTTATATATATTTGGCTTACACTCAGATCATATGATCCTACAGAGAGAGTAATGGTTTTTTGATGATGTTTAGACACCAGAGAAATATTTCCCGTGTCTTTCTCCTTCTGTTCTTAGATAACTAAGTCTAGTCTTCTTCACAGCTCTAGAAAATGTTCTTCGGTAGTATTCGGCTTGAGCTTGTGAAGTAGCTACAGCTATATCTTTCCTTTGCTGCTTCTTTTTTCTCAGAGATGTCTCTCTGATCTTGCTATTAAGGATGAGAAAGGTAACAACTAACTTACTAGAACTTTCAGAATAGTAGTTTGAACCACTTCTCTTGTCTCTGCAATAATGTTGAGAGGAAGAACATGAAGTTCAGCTCTTGGATTTGGTAGCTGTAATCATTCTTTTGCATTAAATAAAGTACTAGAGGAATGCGATGCAATTTGTCATGTACTATAGACTTTCCGCAACATTTTTAATTTCTTATAACGTTAGCACATATGGACTTAGTCGATTCCAGACAATTCATCATAGGCATTGAGTGAATAGCCTTCACTCAGTGCCAAAACACTTAGCCAATTATCTTGCAGCACTAGGCGTCGAGTGATCAGTCATTACTTGATGAATATATACATTAGTTGTCTTAACTGATTAGGCGTTGAGTGAATCTTCATCAATCAACGCATTTGGACTTAGCCGTTTTTCTTCTATATGGATGCATTTAGCGATGCTTATGCACTCAATAGTTTCTACCTTAGCTCGCCATCTTGATGAGGCGTTGAGTGAATACCCTTCACTCAACTTTTATACTTAGTAGAATTTCTTGTTTAGCTGGTGTTGAGTGAACAACCTTCAGTCAACACATATGGACTTAGACATTTTTGTCTTCAAATTCATAGGCTTTGACTTAACTTTGTTCAATCGATGCTTTCTTCCTTAGGTGTTGAGTGAACTGCCTTCACTCAACGCTTCTGGACTTAGCAAAAATTCTACTCTGATTCTCAAATGCTTTAACTGCTTAAGCTTGACTACACGCTTCTGGCTCCGGGCATTGAGTGAACTGCCTTCACTAAACACTTTTGGACTTAACTAAATTTCTGCTTTGGAAATAGTTAGGCTTTGACTGTCCATACTTTTCTCAATCCTTCTTGTCATCTGGTGTAGAGTGAACTGCCTTTACTCAAGGCCTATGGACTTAGACAGATTTCTATCTATCTTGTATCCTTCCGTGTGTCCACCTAACCTGTCTTATCATTGTAACAAGTAATCACCTGCATACATAGAACTTATTGAAACCATTAGTTACTCATATGTGTATTCCATTGTCTAGTAGGACTTCTTCAAATCAGGGACATTGGGATAAATGGGCCCAATAATCTCCCCCTATTTGAAGAAGCCAAAACCTTAGAAAATGATATATACTAACACATATGCAGCAGATAAAATAGATACAACATTACATAACACAGAGGAAATAGTGAATGTACGTTCAATCAAAATTATATTCATAATCAATGGGAATAATTGTTTTTGAGTTATGCATAAAAAAATTACATTTCTGCAGCCTTTAAGATAAACAAGAAACACTTTTATGTTTCAGGTTCTCTTGTCACTATGCCACAACTCCTTGACTTCTTAGCTACATCCTCGGCTCTAGCATGTATTTTCTTTTCCTTTTGTCTCTAGAAGTAACTATAAGGCTTTTGAATGTACTTTGTTTGCTACACTGCATCAGGAAGTAGTATGCCTTCCTTCTTCTCTCTTCTGAATTGCCTACTATCGTTTTCACTCTTGTCCAGCTTTGCCTATTTAAGGGAGTTGTACAACTTTCCCCTTTTTGTTTTATTTGACTTGATCTAATCCCAGGATGATTGAATGATGGTCTTAGATTGTGGACTCCATTGTCAAAAGTCATGCCTGGCTTCAATCTATTCTTTGTACCTCTTTTTACATTATCTGATTTCTTCTTCATCTTCAACAGCAGATTTGCCCTTGCACCTCATGAATTGTTCAGCTGTGGGGCTGAATGTAGGAACAACAACCTGTGATGATTCATCCCCTTGTGCACCCTCTTCAGTATACAGAGCACCATGTTGAATAGCAGTTTGATCTTCACTCTGATCATTGTAATGCAAATCATATCGATACTGATTATCTTGATGAGCCATCTACCCTTGATTCAGTGCCGGTTGAACTTGTTCAGGAACAATGGGGATATTGTCATAAAAAACTTGATCTAGGCCAAAGGATCCTCTTCTAACATCTGACACCCATACAATATTTTCTATGTTTGTTCCGATTACATCCTTCCCCCCTTTTTGGCTTCTTCAGTAATAGCCTTAGTTTGGTAGGAATTGACTTTGGTCAACTACACATCTAGGTAATTTACACTTGCAGTAACCTGGTTCTTGACTTCAAACATGTGATCATCCAAGAGTTTGGTGCAGGCATCCATTTTAGTGGTAAGAGCAGTCATTTGGGCTTCTCGTAATACTTTGTTAGCATTATGAATTGCCAACATGTTTCTAGCAGTGATGTTTTTATTTTCCATGATTTCATTATGGAGAGTGGTGTTTACTAATCGTGAAGAGAATAAAAACAGAACTAGCAATCCAACTAGGCAAGTATACATATCGAACTGTAGCTAGGGAACACAAGTGTCGTATTAAAATCCGGGAACCGTTGAGTAATCTTAATCATACAAAAACTATTATCTTATTGAAGGATTGTTTTAGGATTTGTTAAAAGAAAGCTAATTACGATTAAGAATGGAAATATTTGCACTAAAAAAGAGAACTACTTGCAGCTAAATAAGAACTATCAAAAACGATTACAACAAGTGGTTGAAATTATGAAATAGTAAAGCACTCGATCGAGAATCACCTCGGCAAAAGTTGACTAAAAATGCGATAACAAACCTTAACTTAATAGGCTAAAGGACCTTCTCCGTGGAAGTTCCTAAAGCTTGAACACGCTTCTCTCGAAGTCGGGCCCAACTATGTTTAGGAAGGTCCGACCGATCTCTTGTCCAAATCGGAGACCTAAAGATCGCTTTATGCGGTGAACCCAACTATTGGATTTCACTCAAATCTGGGAGATTTATTGTCTGCCTCTCTCGAGGGGTGCATGCAACTCTCTTTACTCTTGAGTGTTCACTTCAAACTTTGAGCCTCTCGTGTTGATGCACGAAATGCGACAGGGAATCGGGCACCACCAGTCAACGGTTCGAGCAATGGGAAAAGAAAGGGAAAAGAAGGAACTACCGAGTAGTCGGTTACTAGCGGTCAGGGTAAGAATCAGAGCAAACCGCTAGGAGCGGCGACGCAACACTTTGCCCGCCGCGGCCTGAATGCCTCTCTTGCGACATACTTTTCTTTTATCTAAAATGGAGCAGTTACACTTAGAATGGAAAGAAGAGGGAAAGAAGCCGGCCGGACGGTAGACCGCAGAGGACTAGATTCGAGATCGCAGCTCTTAACAAGCGAGCTCCTGGACTCGAGTCAGCGTCCTTTGGATGTACTCCCGCCCCCTATTTATAGGCTCGGGGGCCTGCCCAAACGGGCAGGGCTAAAATTACCGGCTGCCCGGGGTACAGGAGAACCGGGCAGCGGTGACGGGAAACAATCACGGAGAAGAGAAGAGGGCAGAGGAAAGGACGCGCGGCGTTGCGGGCTTCCTCTGGCGAGTTGAGAGTCCCGGCCTCTGGATGGGCTGAACTGGACTCCCTTCTGATGGCGAACGAGAATCTAGATCACGTGGCTTGGGCAAGGACAGGCCGATACGCGGATGATGCCTGGCCCTGGAACTTTGCATTGAGCTAGGCTGGAGTTTGTGGCGGCCTAACAGAGAGGCTTCCCGGCTTATCTGACAACGAGCCGACTTGCTGATAATGGCGGCTAGAAATACCAAGCCGCCCTGGCCTGAAAGCCTGGAGAACTAGTCGCGGATTTCGGGTTAACATAATCCCCGCACATTTTTAAGTTTTCATAAAAACTTCGAAAATGTAGAACTAAATCGGAGACCGTGACTGCCATTAATGCTTCTGCGTCTATAAAATGCTTAGGGCCCTGCCATCTCTGAAGAATTCTGCGAAGTCACCACTAAGTACTCGCCTCTTGCGGTTAGTATTTTTCAAGCCGGCGCGGCTTTCTTGAACATGGATGTCTTGTCTACTTTATTGAGTCGGGAGAATAAGTTGGCAGAGAAGAAAATGAAGAGCCGGAAACCGGCAAGTCCTGACCGGAAGCCAAAAAAACAAGCTGAGAAGTCGATCACACCGGCGGCCTCCGGATCTGGAAAGAAACCAACGGAGCCTGCCGCGGAGATGTCGCAGGCGGCGACTAAGACTGACGCATTGCCCAAAATCGCTCCTCTTCAAGCCGGGATATCAAAATCCTTCGATATCACCTACTCGCCATCTGGTGAACCACTCTTAAAGATCTCTGGGGTGGAGGAGAAAAGAGTCGATTCTTCCAAACCGCGCGGGTTACCCACATCCGCAGACTTGATCATCGTTGATGAGGACGACTCAGAGAAGCCACTGGTGGCCGAGCGGTCTCTGGCTAAGAAGAGGAAGCGGACAGAGACAATAGTCGGCTGCCTGAGGCGACACAAGAAGAAGGATGAGACCCTTGAGGAATTGATGAGGAGGAAAACGCAGAAGATGCAGGTTGAAAATCGCAATGTTTCTGTGAAGGTTGGAGTGGCCAGTCTTCAGTATAAGCCGCGGGAGAAGGAGGTATCTGAGAGTCCACCGACTCCATCCCCCAAGCCGAACAAGCCAGAGAGCACGCCGGCGTTTAGCAATTCCCTGACCGATAACTTGAAGGGTATGGAGAAGTTCCAGCAGCAGGACAAGTTGTTGGCAACTCCGCCGATTTTTGAAGAGGCCGCCGACGCTGATGTTGAAGTTACACGAGAGAAGCTTGGCGAACCGACTCCTGATGTTGATGCATGAAACGCGACAGGGAATCAGGCACCACCAGTCAATGGTTCAAGCGCTGGGGAAAGAAAGGGAAAAGAAGGAACTGCCGAGTAGTCGGTTACTAGCGGTCAGGGTAAGAATCAGAGCAAGCCGCTAGGAGCGACGACACCACACTTCTCCCACCGCGGCCTCCATGCCTCTCTTTTGGCGGACTTTTCTTTTGTAAAAAATGGAGTGGTTACACTTAGAATGGAAAGAAGAGGGATATAAGCCGGCCGGACAATAGACCGCAGAGGACTAGATTCGAGGCCGCAACTCTTAACAAGCGAGCTCCTGGACTCGAGTCAACGTCCTTTGGATGTACTCTTGCCCCCTATTTATAGGCTCGGGGTCCTGCCCAAACGGGCAGGGCTAAAATTATCGGCTGCCCGGGGTACAGGAGAATCGGGCAGCTGTGACGGGAAACAATAACAGAGAAGAAAAGAGGGCAGAGGAAAGGCCGCGCGGCCTGACGGGCTTCCTCTGGCGAGTTGAGAGTCTCGGCCTCTGGACAGGCTGAACTAGACTCCCTTCGATGGCGACCTGGAATCTAGGTCGTGCGACATGGGCAAGGAAAGTCCGATACGCGGATGATGCCTGGCCCTGTAACTTGGCGTTGAGCTGGGCTGGAGTTGGTGGCGGACTAACAGAGAGGCTGCCTAGCTTATCTGACAACGAGCACACTTGCTGAGAATGGCGGCTAGAAATACCAAGTCCCCCGGGCTTGAAAGCCTGGAGAACTAGTCGCGTATTTCGGGTTAATGTAATCCCCGCACATTTTTAAGTTATCTGAAAAAATTCGAAAATGTAGAACTAAGCCGGAGACCGCGACTGCCATTAATGCTTCTACGTCTATAAAATGCCGAGGGCCCTGCCATCTCTGAAGAATTCTGCGAAGTCACTGGTCAGTACTCGCCTCTTGCGGTTTGTATTCTTCAAGCCGGCACTGCTTTCTCAAACATGGATGTCTTGTCTACTTTGTTGAGTCGGGAGAAGAAGTCGGCAGAGAAGAAAAGGAAGAGCCGGAAACCGGCAAGTCCTGACTGGAAGCCAGAAAAACAAGCTGAGAAGTCGATCACACCGGTGGCCTCCAGATCTAGAAAGAAACCGACGGAGCCCGGCGCGGAAATGTCGCAGGTGGAGACTAAGACTAACACGTTGCCCAAAACCGCTCCTCTTCATGCCGGGATATCAAAATACTTCGATATCACCTACTCTCCATCTGGTGAACCCCTCGTAAAGATCTCTGGGGTGGAGGATAAAAGCGTCGATTCATCCAAACTGCGCGGGTTACCCACATCCTCAGACTTGATCGTCATTGATGAGGACGACTTAGAGAAGCCAATAGAGGCCGAGCGGTCTCTGACTTAGAAGAGGAAGCAGACAGAGACAATAGTCGGCCAACTGAGGCGACACAAGAAGAAGGATGAGACCCTTGAGGAAAGGATGAGGAGGAAAACGCAGAAGATGCGGGTTGAAAATCGCAATGTTTCTGTGAAGGTTTGAACGGCGAGTCTTCAGTATAAGCCACGGGAGAAGGAGGTATCTGAGAGTCCGTCGACTCCATCCCCCAAGCCACACAGGCCAGAGAGCACGCCGGCAGTTAGAGATTCCCTGAGCGACATCATGAATGGTATGGAGAAGTTCTAGCAGCAGGACAAGTTGTTGGCAACTCTGCCAGTTTCTGAAGAGGCCGCCGACGCTGATGTCGAAGTTACATGAGAGAAGCTTGGCGAACCGACTCCTGCGGTTTCAGAAGAAGTTGAAAAATTAAAACTCAGAGAGAAGATTGAGGAGATGAAGGAAATAATCGCCGAGAAGCAGGTGGCGACTACATTTCCTACCCTACAAGGTAAACACGAAGAGGTTTAGCGTATTATAAAATTCTACAAGACGGGGTCACAGGAGAAGGGAGCGGCACAATTTTCAATCCGCCGGCGAACTTCTTCCTGACCACGGCTCAACTGAAAAGCAAAGTAAGAGAAACCGCGCGGCTATGGAGAGAAAAGCTAAAGCGGATAGATTCAGAGCGACTTTGGCGGCAAGTGTTTTGATTTGATATCCCGGACATAGAGGGAGAAAGAACCAAGACTGGCGGTCTCGTACTACCGAGATTCTTAGGAGAAGTCACCCTTATTCGATTAAGTCTGACCGCTCGCCTATTTGCTGTAGGTGTTACAGAGAAAGCGATGGAGCCGGGCAACCTGAAAACCTTCTTGCCTCCGCTGAACCCGCCTATGCTTAGCACCCGAGATTATAGGTCAGCCGAATTCCATAAGGAAGTCGCCAACCCGCAGGTAAGGGTGCGGGAATATGGCGAAGCCCTTCAGCTTAAAGAAGAAGAGTGGCGGTGTACGTTGGAGGCCGCCGATAAGAGGACTCAAGAGGTGCTGGCTACACTGGAAAAGGAGAGGGAAAACCAGTGGTCTGTGACGGAGGCCGCCGAGAAGATAAATCAAGAGCTGTTGAACACCATTGAATGGGAGCGAGAGGCCCGGCGGTCTGCCACGGAGACCACTGAGAAGAGAATTCAGGAGGTCCTTGCTATTCTGGAGCAGGAAAGAGCTGAGCAGCGAGCTACAACGGAGGCCATAGAGAAGAAGATGCAGGAAGTTCTGGCTGCCCTTGAGCGAGAGAGGGAAGAGAAGTTTGATATGCAGGCCTTGGTGCTGATGGTCGGGAGAGTTGAGAGAGAAAGAGCAGACGACACACAACTTGACATGGGTGCGGACAAGGAGCCGCTAAATCGCCCGGCTTCCGGGGAGACATCAAGTCCTCTTGGGGACGTGACGGCCGGGTATGTCGCTGCTACTAGCGACTTGGAGAGTCGCACTCTACCAGTGGTGCAATTCGCCCGCGTGGAGCGTGATACCTCATGAGTTCACCGAACTCTACACTCTATCCACAACCTTGTCAGTCAGGTCTACGTTCAGCTGGTACAGGCCGGTGACCAAGTCGCGCTGGTTGGGCGAGAAGCACCTGAGAGTAGAGAGAAATAATCTTAGAAAATTTTTATGAGGCTTTGTAATATTTTTAATTTATGTATGTCGAACAATTTGTTTACTGTTAACATTTACTGTATATTCGCTTTATTCAACTGCGAACTGCTTGAGACTTTGTACGGCTTAAAATCCTTATCATTGTTGCATTGTCTCGGAACTTTTCTAAGTACAGGAACTTGACCGCGCGAACTGTCGAATTGACCTGCGTTTTGAATGCATAACTGTTGTCCAAGTCTTGCAGGTTGAAGCCGTGCGGCTTGACATAAACCGCGATTTGACATTTCTTACTATACCACCACCGGAATTTTATAAATACCGCCGATCCCGGAATCTTAAGCTCGAAAGATAAGGATGCAGGCTAAGACTAAATCGATGCGGTCTGAAAGGGCTGCAGCGATAAGGACTGATGCCACCTCCGCCTTCAACGCCACCAATCATAAGGAGTGCAGGCTTACCCAAGCCGAGCTCAACAGCTTCATGGAAAAGTACATGCAAGGAAGCTAACTGATCGAGCGGCTTCCCCTCCCGACTGAGCGAATAAACACCTCTGCAGCGAATCAGATCACTATTCCAATAGACCACTTCGACTGCGGCTTCAGCTTTCCGATCTTGATGGAAGCCGTGGCGGTCTTCGATCACTATGGCATTGTTCCCGGACAGCTGCTGCCGAACTCGATCGCCGTCATTTACAGCTTCATATCCTACCTCAGGTCGGAAGGAGTCCGATTCTCAACGCGACTATTCCGGGAGTGCTTCTCGGTGCGGTTTATCCCAGACTCCGGAATAAAGATCTTCCGCGGTCACCTGTACTTCAACTGCAGGGGGCTGAAGGTTGTTAACATGGAGAACAAGATTCCGAGCTGGTCGGAAAGATACGCCATCTTTGAGGGGAACTTGGGACTCCTGCCGGTCAACCCGCAAGTCCGCGACGAGGCCGTCTTCAAGAGATGTGGGCTGGAGGGCCTGGAGAAGGAGATATATTACTTCTTACGGGGAGAGCGGCTTGATGTCAACCATTACTTCCCGCTGCTACCGTCTTTGGAAGGCATCCAAGCAGAAGATTGTAGGTACCAGTTCCAGCGAACTATTCCGTTAGCCGCGCAGCCTATAAACTGACTTTAACCTTTGATTGCGTAGCTGCTGTGATGGTTCCGCTGAACAAACTGCTGAACCATGGTGGTTTGACCCTTACTCAAAGGGAAAGGAGGGCCCAGAGGACTCACCCAGCGCGGGTAGAGGAGGAGGAGGAAGAAGAGGAGTCAGTTTCTTCTAGCGACTTCACACTGCAGGGAATGGGAAGCGGTCTGAAGGATACCCGTGGCAACCCAACCATGCGATGGGATCCGGACGGCGACTCAGTGTAGGTCTCCACCGCCCTCCCTCACTGGGGGAGGAAAAATATAAGCCGCCATGCCGCGGCGGCTAGCGCGGCCTTGTATGGAAAGCGCAACCAGAAAGCGCTAAAGAAAATTCTGGAGCACGACTTCTCGCGATTTGCAGCGCAAGTCAGCGCCCAAAGTTTCGTGGCTAACCATTTTATGGGCATGGCCCATAGGCGGTTAGTCGCGAATCAAGCTGAAATGCAGCGGCAACTGGCTGAAGCGTAGCGGCGACTTGCCGAGAAAGAGGAAGAAAATGCATGGTTGAAGGAACTAATCGCGGTAAGATATTACATGTAGTTTGCTGTTTTGATTTAAAGCCGCGCGGACTTACCCCTTTGCTTTGTGTTTTGCAGAATATGTATGATCCGGTCAACCCGGCTTTCTAGGACGTTGTCTTCCCTCAGCTCATCCAAGGGATTGATGGGGCCCAAGAACGCCTTGGGAACTCGACGGCCTTGCCCCCGGATTCGTTTAATTTACATGTGGCGACCTATTCCTACCCTTTAAAAAGAAGGTCGTCGCGGTGTACCGAGCGATCAAGGACAAGGACAAAGCTGGAGAGGACGAGGAAGAAGGCGAGGAAACAGACAGTTCAGGAAGCCGGTCGGAGAGCACTTCAAGGTCCAGCGGCCAGGCTTCCGACACCGCGCAGGCCGAGCCTGAAAAGTCCGCGACTGGGGAGACTGGTAGCTCGGGCGATTCTTCTTCATCGAATAGCGGCAATTACTCGCCACTCGAAGGGGACATTGACGATGAAGCCGGTTCCAGCACTCCTCCGGCTAAGAAACTCAAGCAGGGCGATTAGGATAGTTCTTACTTGTAATTTTTTCCTTTTCTTTTTGAGGACTGGCGGTATCGTTTTGTAAACCGCGCGGTCTTTTAGATGTATACTTTTTTGAAAATGAAATGAAATTATTCTAAACTTTGTGCGTACTTTTCTTCGTTACACTTTGAATTATTTATTCATTCGCACGGCTTAACTTTATTCTGCATATCTATCCGCGCGAATTAATGCTCTTTTAGTAGCCTAACAGTCCGATTTGTCCGTCTCCGACGTATTAGGTAATAGCATCATCAAGCAAACCGATTCGGTTTATCAATAAGTAAGATTAGTATTCAAACCACAAATCAAACAGTTTTGCTGACTTAGCCGCTAAGAAGCCAGATACTTTTGAGTAATATATATTTGGAAATCGCCATATAGACCGTAATATCATAGCGAAGGAGACGGGCTAAAATAATGGACACGCGATTTTCCCGAACATATAGGTAGACCGACAACTAGGAACCCGTACGGCTACTTTTGTCAGCCGCTTCGGTCTTTAGAGAACTAAAATTCACACCATGGGCGAATATCGATGCAAACCGCATTTCCAAAATGAGATAAGGGTGAAAGATAAGTAGCCTGTGCCTTGTTGTATAATATTTCCAGGTCGGTGACTGAAGATACTTCTGTAAACAATGAACCGGCGGACTTAGGCCGGGAACTTGATTATAGAATAGAAGTCAGCCATATTCATAACCATATTAATGATAACCCGAAAGATAATCAGATATAAGCTGAATAAATCAACCTAAAACATCAAACCGCGCAGTCTGCGGTTTGCATAAGACAAATCTACCAATGCATGTTATATCATTGTAAAAGGGCTAAAAGGCCACTGCCAACCTGCAAAAACAAGAAGAGCAACGAACTTATGTGACAATGTGGGCAGGTGCTCGTGGATTTGCTTTCCATACAAAGAACACATAAGCAAGGCTAAAGTTCCACGTTCGTGACCGGCGTCGAGCGGGATAAGTACACAATATCTGCGACTGTAGTTGAGCAGGATAAGTATGTAATATCTGCGACTGACGTCAAGCGAGATAAGTATGCAATATCTGCAACTGTAGCCAAGTAGGATAAGTTTGTAATATCTGCGACTATAGTCGAGCGAACTCACCACTATACATCTGCGACTGACGTCAAGCGGGATGTGGAGGTCTTAAGAACCTAGCGCTAAACGAACGATATTGCCTTTACCAAAAGGCGCTTTGCATCCATGTGAACGGATGTGAGCAAAGTCAAGATACAAGATTTAAATGGCATATGGATGCTCTCTAGCATCGAAGGATGGAGTACGAGGATATATATATATTTGAGATCTGATCAGATGACGTAAAATGATCCAATATTCCAATCTGCACCTTCATTGTCAAGAAAACCAAGTCTTTGTCCACATCACTGACACTGCTAGAGAAGAATATGCTAGAGGATTACTGCATGATATAATCTTACAATTTTCTAGCCTTTGCCAACTCACCTACAAGTTTTCGAAAAGCCACACAATCTTCTATTTGATGGCCTATATCCTTGTGATACTTACAGAAAAGCTCCTCATGCCGATATTTAATTTTAGATTTCATGCGTCGAGGCTTTTTGAACTCTGGCATTTCTTGAAGAACTTCTAGAAGATCTTCCATAGAGATTTTAAACTTGATACGTTTATCCGAACGTTTTTCCTGCTTTAGAGTTTTTGAATTGAAGGAAATGGTCGGTCGTGTTTCTGCAAACCTAGAAATATCATCCAGTATAAGATACATTGTAGACATATTCTGAAGATGAGGAGGAAACCCATAACTTCTTTATTGTGAAATATCCTGCGAAGAACTGGCATGTTGATTATCAGAAATTTCCTGAGACGGTTTAACCTTCCGATTCAAGAATGAGATGTAATTTTTGTTTGCTCCTTCACCCATTAGAAATTTATTAACGATATCGATAAGATCTCCGTAAGTCTTGCGATCTTTCATATTGAGCTCGATCTTTAGAGGGCCTTCCCGAAGTCCATTCACGAAAGCACACAGATAATAATCCTGGTGAACGTTAACAATGTCCAGAATTTCCTTTTGAAAACGATCAGCGAAATAAGGATTAGACTCGTAATCCCTTTGTTCAATTCCAAATAGAGCTCCTACATCTCTTTTCCGCTTCTTGTACGTGCCAAACTTTGAAAGAAATTGCCTTCTCAAGTCTTTGAAGCTAGTGATTGATCGAGGTGGTAAACATTAGAACCATTCCCTTGCGTGATTACCAAAAGATATAATAAAGAGTTTGCATTTTATACCACTTGACACTTTCTTTAATGAAATAGCCGATTCAAAAGCTTGGAGATGAGAAACTGGATCATCAAGTTCACAATACACGGGTAGGCAAGGCATTTTGAAATCATTGGCGACAACCTCCCAATGAATTCGGTTGATGAATGGAGAACATCTTCTTCTTCCCTCGAAGGAGGCTCTTGGTTTTCATAATCTAGATTGTGATGACATGTCATGTTCCGTTTGGGAATTTCAAAAGGAGGGCTAAAAGTTTCTTGCACGACAGATTGCATCATATGCTCAACTTGATTGGCAGAAAATTCATTGCAATTATCAAGCGCTTCGCTATATTGATAAGAAACACCTTGCCTCTCCGAGAGATCAGTAGTAGATGATAGAAAGCTGGAAACGCTTTGCTCCTTTGTAAAACCCATTCTGAACAAGAGAGAAACAGTTGGACAAAATTTTGAAACCGCCAAACAACTGCGGTTTGAAATGGCGACTTGTTGCTAGGACAAGCCGAGTAGAGGCTGGCGAGAAAGTTGGCGGGTTGAAAATGATAACCAATGCTGGGCGGCTTAGTTGACTAGCTGCCGAGATACTACTGTTGGAGCGGTCTGATGCTACCAGTCTGATTTCTTCATCGACTACTTGGAATCCTAAGGTCGCGTGTTGATGTTGATGCACGAAATGCGATAGGGAATCGGGCACAACCAGTCAACAGTTCGAGCACTGGGGAAAGAAAGGGAAAAGAAGGAACTGCCTAGTAGTCGGTTAATATCGGTCAGGGTAAGAATCAGAGCAAGCCGCTAGGAGCGGCGACACCACACTTCGCCCGCCGCGGCCTGAATGCCTCTCTTGCGGCAGACTTTTCTTTTATATAAAATGGAGCGGTTACACTTAGAATAGAAAGAAGAGGGAAAGAAGAGGCCAGACAATAGAAAGCAGAGGAGTAGATTCGAGGCCGCAGCTCTTAACAAGCGAGCTTCTAGACTCGAGTCAGCGTCCTTTGGATGTACTCCCGCCCAATATTTATTGGCTCGGGGGCCTGCCTAAACGGGCAGGGCTAAAATTACCGGCTTCCCGGGGTACAGGAGAACCGGGCAGCGGTGACAGGAAACAACCACGGAGAAGAGAAGAGGGCAGAAGAAAGGCTGTGCGGCCTGGCGGGCTTCCTTTGGCGAGTTGTGAGTCCCAGTCTTTGGACGGGCTTAACTGGACTCCCTTCTGATGCCGACCTTGAATCTCGGTCGCGCAGCTTGGGAAAGGAATGGCCGATATGCGGATGATGCCTGGCCCTGGAACTTGGCGTTGAGTTGGGCTGGAGTTGGTGGCGGCCTAACAGAGAGGATGCCCGGCTTATCTGACAACGAGGCGACTTACTGAGAATTGCGGCTAGAAATACCAAGCCGCCCGGGCTTGAAATCCTAGAGAACTAGTCGCGGATTTCGGGTTAACATCTCAGCTAGCTAAGAGTGAAAACAAATATGGAAATTATATATCGATTATATAACTCCTAACATGATTTTTCAAGAGTAAATCAAAGGCCTAAACCCTAAAAAGAAAAAGTAAACTTAAGGCATCATAACTTAATCAACTTGAACCTCGGATCATCAAGATTGATTACAAGGAGGATTAGTTAATCATGGAGAAGTGGAGGAAGTGTGATGGGTAGAAGAACATATGACAACAAAGTAAAAAAGGAACATTATATTAATGTTAAAGAGAGTAATAACTTGGAAAAAAGGAGTACAAGTGGAATGAAATAAAAACCTATGCAAGCATTTACATTAAACTACTAAAGAAATTACAAAGACTAAAATGAAAGGAGTACACAAACTAGGATTAATAAAGGCTTAAAATGATAAAAAGAGAGAGGGAGGAAGAGCATGAAAAACTCCATGAAACAAAAGGGCAGCACCTCGCCTCTCAACTTAAAACTACTTGTTGGACACAAGTGGGAGGCCGGAATTTATAGACTTTTTTCGGGATTGTCACACCCCATCATCACGCCCAGGGAGGGCATGACTGGGGGGAGTGTGAGGTACGGGGTTTACGTCAGGAGCTGAATTCTTACAAAAATGATGATTTCTTCTATACGTCGGTGGAATACGACACGCTCGTGTAGGAGGGGCGTGTAAAGCACGTCAAGTCTCAATCATTGGTCGGAAATCCGTCAGTCGTCCAAAAAGGTGGAACACGCCCCAGGGCCACGACCGTGTAGGGGGCGTGTCAGTACTGTTGACGTGCAGAAATGGTAAATCTTTAAATGCGGCAGCAGGCTTCGGGATGAGGGTTACACGCCTGGGGACACGCCCTTGGAGAGCGTATCACGGGTGCACGTCAAGTGTTTTCTCGGGATTTGGGATCTAGCAGCAATCTTCCTCGGGATTAGGTTACATGCCCCGTAACACGCCAAAGAAGGGCGTGTCAAGGGGCGTGTCAGGTCATTTTGGCCGAAAACTGAGAAAATCTGCAAAAAGAAGAGAATTCATTAGTGAAAATAAAATATATAAAAGGAGGTCAATATATAAGCTTAAAAGACATGATTTGTGTATTAAAACCTAAAAATACCCTAATAGTTTAGACTACAAAACTTAATATCAAATTCCCCCAAACTTAAGTTTTGCTTGTCCCCAAGAAAAGATATAAAAACTAGTTAACATAAAAAGTGAGTAATTAAAAAGTTAAAATTTTGCTTATATAAGTACTATGCAAAATTCTAAGTAGGGAGAAGGTGAAACGTAAACCTAAAATAGTTACTTAAATATGGTTTAACAATTTATAAACTTTATTAACAAAAATAAATCATCCAAAATTTTAACAAAATTTTTTAAATAAATTTAAGCAAAGCAACGAAATGAAAAAATGCATTGAGTTGTTAGTAGATCCAAGAGACACATTATAACTATATCAATCAAATAACAAAAATCTAAATTTAAATCCAAAACTTTATTATTTACTTTTCTTCTTTACTTAGCTAATAAATAAATTCAAAAACATGAATCAAAAGCGCTTATTAGGACCGAAACGTTTGGTTTAGGATTATGATTAGGAGTGGAATTCGAAGATAAACAAGGAGCCTCAAAAATCACATTAAACAAAAATAAAGAGTTTCAAAAATTTCATCATAAATAAAATATTTTTCTTTTTTTCTTCTTTTCCATTTTCTTTTCTTTCCATTTTTTTCTTTCCAAAACAAAGGCAAAAAATAATTTTTATTTTTATTTTTAAATTGGCCAAACAAAGTAAACACTTCTTTTGAGCATACTTTTTCAAATAGTTCTCCAAATATATCACAAAATAACCCTATCATAATCATGAAATTTATTTTATGAAACTCAAAAGGTTAGTGTGATTAGATAGATTGGAAAATTTTAGCATTGGTGAACATGAAATGATAAGTGGAGCTATCAATTGAAATCGGAAAAAGGCTCAAAAGCGGCTAACTAGGGAAAAAACTTTAGTTGACAAGAAGGCTAAAACAAAAACAAAAACGGCATAAATCATTTTCATGATTTTAAATTTATCTAAAGCATAAGTTTTGAAAAATTTCAAAAATCAAATCCTAGATAATAAAAGAAGACTAATGAAATTATCTTGAAAATAGAAATAATAAGCGACTTGGATCGTTCACATCTACTACCCTAATCAAAAGTTAACATTACAAAAATTATCAAAAAACAAGAAGGAAAATAGTGGATGAAAGATTTTCAAGAAAGTAAAGAAAATAAAGAACGAAAACCATAATAAAAATGCAATTTTAGAAAAACGTTTCACGTTAATATACTACTGTGAATTAGAAGCACAGCATGACCAACATTTTACTTGTGAAACATAATTAAAAAGAATGATTAGAACGATTATAACTACCTAAGTCGTTATATGGAATTTTGAGAAAAACAAAACAAAAACAAGTGGTACAATTGAAATACAAAAATTAGTTTAACCTATTAAAGTAAACCAAATAACATAAATTTTTTTTTTAAATATTTTTTTTTATTTTTAAGATATATAAAAAAAAAATTTGATTTTTATTTTTTTAAAAGAAAACAAAATAAAGACAAGAGAAAGAGGAAATCTGCGCCCAAGCTTAAAATGGACATTGTCCTAAATGGAGAAAGGAGGGGAAGGAGATAGAGAATTTAAAACAGAAATGAAAGTACATAATTGAAAAACAGGTTCTCCCTCAGATTTATTCGAGTCGCGGAAGGTTGCGTGATGCCGCTCCACCGTGCTTGCGCTTTGGAACTTCATGAAATGTCATCGTTGGACTTCGTGATGGATTCAGCAGCGTTAGAGTAGGTTATTGCAGAAGCTACAACTTGTCGGAGCCGTCCGAGGCAAAAAGTGTAAAATAAAGAAAACAAAAAAAATAACTTCGGTTGCCTTCCAAGAACGCCCTTTATTTAAAACGTCATTTGAGCTCGACGCAACAAAATAATATTGTCCAAAAGATTATTGTCCAAAATAATTATTAAAGTTTTTAACAAAAATAAACAGTCTCAAGTTAGTTTAAAGTTCGTGCAGAAGAAAATTTACATTGTCCTCACTGACATCATCATCACTAGAGAAATAAATTATAAGACGCTGCCCATTTACTTTGAAATCTCCCTTATCAGGGTGTGAAATTAAAACAGTGCCGTACGGAAAAACTTTTTAAATAGAAAATAGCCCATACCATCGCGACTTTAGTATTCCAGGAAATAAACGTAAACGTGAATTATATAAAAGAACTTGGTCGCCCGGTTTGAAGGTTTTTGGGTGCCTTTAGTGTTTGTCATGGAAACGTTTCGTCCACTCTTTATAAAATTTGTAATTTTTCGTATGCGTAAGAGAGCCATGCATCGAGTTTGTTAAGTTGAAATTTTCAAAAATCGCAGACAGAGTGGGGTTCGAAATTTAAAAATTATAAAGCCCAAAAAGCACGGTGTTCTAATTCTATGGGAAAATGACACGATTTTCCATAAACCAACCGATCCGGCGTACATCCGATGACATTTTTGTACGCTGTTCGTTAGGCCCATAGACCATCATCTAATTTGGTTGACAAGTCTTTTTTAGAGGTGGAAACAGTCTTTTCTAAAATTCTTTTTATCTCTCTGTTTACTACTTCGACTTGTCCGTTAGTTTGAGGGTGGTAGGAAGTTGAAAGCTTATGCGTAACGCCATATTTTATAAGAGTTTTAGAAAATTGCGCGTTACAGAAATGTGAACCCCTATCCCTAACGATTGCTCGCGACGTACTAAATCGAGAAAATGATTTTTTTTCAAAAACGTAATTACGACTCGAGAGTCGTTTGTAGGAAGAGCCTGGGCTTCAGCCCATCGTGAAGCATAATCGACAACAACTAAGATGTATTTGTTTACAAAGATAGAAGGAAGAAGGCCAACAAAATCAATTCCCCAGAGGTAGAAAACTTCGCAGTCAAGGAAAAAATTTTGCGGTATTTCATTTTTATTTGAAATATTGCTCGTCGTTGGCAACTATCACACCTACTCACAAAAGTTTGCATGTCCTTAAAGCGGCTATGCCAGTATACGCCTGCGCAAAGAACCTTCTGAGCGGTGCGAGCAGCTTGATAGTTACCTCCAATCGGTCCTTCATGTAAGTGTTTTAAAATATCTAATCCTTCTCAAAAAGAAACACAACTCCTTATCACCTTATCCGCACAAACTCGAAAAAGATACGGGTCCTCCCAAAAATAGTTCTTCAACTCAGAAAAGAATTTCTTCTTTTGTTGAAAGGATCACACTTTTATGAGCACACGAGCCACTAAATAGTTGGCTATGTATGCAAACCAAAGAGAGGGGGATGTGTTAATTGAAAGCAGCTTCTCATCAAGAAAATAATCATTAAAAGATTTTTCATCTAAATTTTCTATATACAGATTATCTAATCGCGAGAGATGGTCAGCGGCAAAATTCTCGGCTCCTCGCTTATCATGAATTCCTAAGTAAAACTCCTGGAGGAGTAAAACCCAGCAAATCAGGCGTGGATTGACATCGGTCTGAGCAAGAAGATACTTGAGGGCCGAGTAGTCTGTAAAAATGATAATTTTGGAAAGCGTAATATAAGGACGGAATTTATCAAAAGCGAAAACAACAGCTAGGAGCTCCTTCTCAGTTGTGGTATAATTCTCTTGTGCTGATGTAATTGTTTCACTTGCATAATAGATTGGGTGGAAGTTTTTAGATATTCATTGTCCTAGCACAGCTCCCTCCGCGAAACTACTCGCATCGTACATAATTTAAAAGGGAAGGTCCCACACCGGAGCTATCATAATAGGGGCATTAATTAACTTATCTTTAATTGTTTCAAAGGCAGATATGCAAAGTTCATCAGAAATAAACCGGGAGCCTTTTTCTAAGAGTTGAGTAAGGGGTTTGGTAATTTTGAAGAAGACTTTTATGAAACATCGGTAGAAACCAGTGTGTACTAAGGAACTTCTTATAGCTTGACATTCGTAGGAGGCGGCAGCTTCTCGATAACTTCTATTTTAGCTATGTCTACTTCAATTCCTCTCGCAGAAATCTTATGACACAAAACTAACCCTTCCCTCACCATAAAATGCAATTTTTCCCAATTTAGGGCAAGGTTAGTTTCCTCGCATCTTTCTAAGACTTTTTCTAGGTTTTCTAAGAAACTATTAAAGGTATCTCTGAACACGAAAAAATCATCCATAAATACCTCCATTATGCTTTCTACGTACTTGTCGAAGATAACAAGCATAAATTGCTGGAATGTAGCTAGCGCATTGCATAATCCAAACCACATTCTTCGGTAAGCGAAGGTGCCGAAGGGACAAGAAACTATGACTTTTTTCATATTTGGATTTATATGGCGATGAGGTTGGATGGAGTTACACGAATTATCTTCCATTAAGATTTTGTGGGTGCGAAAATATGGGCTTATTCCCTTGATATCAGATATCTACCAGACAATAGCTTGGCGATGTTTACGTAAAACTAGAAGGAGTTTGTCATTTTGTAATTCAGATAAGTAGGCTAAAACTATCACTCATAGTTTGGATTTTTTTTAGGAAGGTATACATGAGATGTTCAGGTAGTTCTTTTAATTCTAGGGTAGGGGGTTCTTCAAAAGATGTTTTGGAAGTTCTTTCTTTATCAAAAATAATATTTTCATAGAATTTTAACTTATACGGAAAATTTGAAGTAGGTGAATCAATGGCCATGGCGGTTTCTTGTAGACCTTCAGTAGGAAGAGTTGAGGGAGAACAAAAATCAAAAAATTCATCGTTAGAAATGTTGTAGGAAGATTCATCACTTAAGGTATCTAAGAAGAAAAAGGAGTCGGCATTCTCCAAGGTATTTTTCATCGAAGGGGTGATAGAGAATGTCACTTCATCGTCGCCTACTCGTAGGAAGATCTTGTCGTTTCGTACGTCAATGATAGCTTGGGAGGTGGCAAGGAAGGGTCAGCCAAGGATCAGGGGAACCTCGATGTCTTCTTCGATGTCGAATATGACGAAATCAACCGCGAAGATGAATTTGTCGACTTTGACTTGTACATCCTCCATTATTCCTAACGGGTACTTAACAGATCTATAATGGAGCTGGATACTCATACGTGTGGTGTTGAGGCTACCAATTCCTAACTTCTAAAATAACGAGAAGGGCATTAGGTTGATACTCGCACCTAAATAGTCCAATGCATGCTTGTAAAAAGATCACCAAAGACACACAGAATAGAAAAATTACCCGGATCACTGATCTTCTTTGGTAAACCATTTGTCAAGACTACAGAGAACTCATCATTTAGTGTGACATGCGATAATTTTTCTAACTTCTTCTTATTATTAAGGAGGTCCTTAAGATACTTAGCATACTTCGGCATCTTAGAGATTGCTTCGTGAAATGACAGATTTATGTGGATTTGCTTAAACATTTCTAAGAAGCGGGTATACTGATCATCTAGATGTTGTTTGTTAAGTTGGGAAGGGTTTTGGGTCCATTGCCCACAATGTCCTGGATTTGAGTGAAGTCAATCTTATCAATGATATACACATGTCTGTAGATAACTATGATAGGTTAGCTAGTATAAGTGGCTAAGTCAGGTAAACACTTACCTAAGATGTGGGATGATAGAAATCTGTCTAATACCACAGGTGTTAACCCAAAATCCGCGACTAGTTTGCACGGACTTTTCAAACCAGGCGGCCAGGTAACCTAACCGCCACTCTCAGTATGCCGGTCTGTTTTCACTAAAGCCATGTGGCCTTCATCTAGGTCGCCTCAAGTGGGAGCCCAGGGCAGCCCGTCCAGAGGTCGAGCCCAACAGCTCGTCAGAAGAAGACCGCCAGGCCGTGTGGCCTTCTCCTTTCTTCTCTCTTTTCCCTGCTTCCCGTCACCCCTGCCCAGTTCTCCTGTACCCCGGGAAGCCCTGTGATTTTAGCCCTGCCCGTTTGGGAAGGCCCCCAAGCCTATAAATAGGGGGGACATCACACCCAAAGCACGCTGACTCGGGTCTAGGAGCTCACTTGTTGAGAGTTGCGGTCTCGAGTCTAGTGCATGGCGGCCTGCTGACCGGCCGGCTTCCTTTTCTTCTCTTTTTCTCCTTTCAAAGTGCAACCGCTTCTTTTTTAATAAGAGGAAAGCCCGTCGCAAGAGTTGTATTCAGGCTGCGGCGGGCAAAGTATGGTGTCTCCGCTTCTTGCGGCTTGCTCTTGTTTCTGCTCTAACCGCTAGTAACCAGGTACTCGGCGGTCTCCCCTCCTTTTCTACTCTTCCCCCCCCCCCCCCATTGCTCGAACCGTTAGTTGGCTGTGCTTGATTTCTTGTTGCATTTCGTGCATCAACAGTTAACACGCGGCCATCAGATCCCGAGTAGTCGTTGAAATCAGCGGACTAAGAATGTAAGACCGCTCTAACCGCAAGATCTCGGCAGCTAGTCATATAAGCCGCACAACCTCGGTTATTGTTTTCAGTCCAGCACCAGCCCACTAGCTTTCTTTCCGGTCTCCTCACCGGCCTCTACTTTCAACAAGCCATCTGTTCAAGCCGCGATTGTTCGGCGGTTTTCAAAGTCCCAATTGGTTGTTTTCTCTTCTACTTGAGATGGATTTTGCAAAGGAACAAGGCGACTCTAATTTTTTATCAGCCGTTATGGATCCCTCAAAAGCGCAAGGCATTTCTTATCAAAGTAACATGAAGTTTGACACAAGTAGTGACTTATCTACCGAGCAAATCGAGTGCACGTCGCGATACGCAGCACGAGAAATGCTCAACCCTTCTTTTGAAATTCCTTGACCAAACGTGACATATCATCATAATCGTGATCATTGGGAGCAAGAGCCTCCTTCAAGAGAGGATGACGTTCCTTCTCCGTTCATTAACCAAATTCGTTGGGAGGTTGTTGCTGATGATTTCGGAGTGCCTCGTCTAACTGAATATTTCGGACTTGATGATCCCGTTTCTCATCTGCAAGCTTTTGAATCGGCTATTTCATTAAGGAAAGTGTCAAATGGTATAAAATACAAACTCTTTATTATATCTTTTGGTGATCATGCAAGGGAATGGTTCTGCAGTTTACCACCTCGATCTTTCACTAGCTTTAAAGATTGGCGAAAGCAATTTCTCTCGAAGTTTGGTACTTACAAGAAGCGGAAAAGGGACATAGGTTCTCTCTTTTGAATCAAGCAGAGGGATGATGAGTCTAGTCCAGAATTTGTCGATCCTTTTCAGATGGAAATTCTGGATGTTATCAACGTTTATCAAGATTATTATCGACATGCTTTTGTAAACGGACTTCGGGAAGGCCCTCTAAAGTTCAAGCTCACTATGAAAGATCCCGAGACTTATGAAGATCTTATCGATATCGTTAATAAATTTCTAATGGGTGAAGAAGCAAACAAAAACTACGTCTCGTCTTTGAATCAGGAGGTTAAACCATCCCAGGAAATTTCTTGTAATCAAAAGCTCAGTTCTTTGTAGGATTTTTCACAATTCAGAAGTCACGAGTCTCTTCCTCACCCTCAGAATATACCAGCAAATCCTATAGTATCCGCCGATCCTAAAATTCTAAAACGTGAAAAACGTTCGGATAAGCGTATCAAGTTTAAAATCTCTATGGAAGATCTCCTGGATGTTCTTGAAAGAATGCCAGAGTTCAAAAAGCCTCGACGCATGAAATCTAAAATAAAATATCGGTATGAAGAGCTTTTTTGTAAGTATCACAAGGATATAGACAATCTACTAGAAGATTGCTTGGCTTTTTGGAAACTTACAGATGAACTGGCAAAGGCTGGAAAATTGCAAGATTATGTCAAGCAATGGTACTTTTGCATATTCTTCTTTAACAGAGTCAGTAGTACAGACAATGATTTCGTTTTCTTGATAATGAAGGTGCTTATGATTGGAATAACAGAGCATTTATATGCCATCTGAATCGAGTTCCAAACATATATCCTTTGATTACATTCTTCAGTGCATACATGCATGCATACGCTATTTAAATCTTATATCCTTAGCTTTGCTCACATCCGTTCACTTGGATGCAAAGCGCCTTTTGACAAAAGCAATATTGTTTATATTGTGCTAAGTTCATAAGCCCTTCACATCTCGCTTGACATCAGTCGCAGATGTGTAGTGGTGAGTTCGCTTGACATCAGTCGCAGATATTGCATACTTATCCTGCTCTACTACAGTGCCAGATATTACGTGTTTATCCCGCTTGACATCAGTCGCAGATATTACGTACCTATCCGTCTCGGCTACAGTTGCAGATATTATGTACTTATCCCGCTCGACATCGGTCGTGAACATTGAACTTTAGCCTTGCTTGTGTGTTCTTTGTGTGGAAAGCAATTCCTCGAGCACCTGCCCACATTGTCACATAAGTTTGTAGCTCTTCCTGTTTTTGCAGGTTAGTGCTAGCTTCTTAGCCATTTACGGTTTTAAGGCCTGCACTAGTTGGTTTATATTATCAGCCCGCAGACTGCGCGGTTTGGTTTTCCGGTTTAATTTATTAGGCTTATTGCAGACTATCTATCGGGTTATCATTAATATGATTATGAATACGGCTGACTTCTGTTCTGTTATCAAGTTATTGGTCTAAGTCAACCGGTTTATGTCTTGCAGAAATATCTTCAATCACCGAATTGAATATATTATACAACAAGCCGTAAGTTGCTTATCTCCCGTCCTTAAGTTATCTCATTTGGAAAATGCTTTTTGGATCGGTACTCACCCAAGTCGTTAACATCTGTTACCTTCGATGACCGAAGCGGCTATAGTGAGTGGCCGCGTGGCTTCCCGATAGTCGGTCTATATGTGCGGGCATATCGCTGTAAAATTACGGTCTATGCGGTGGTTTTCAAATACATATTATTCAAAAGAATATCTTGCTTATTAGTGGTTAAGTCTGCCAAACCGTTCGGTTTGTCGTTAATTATTAAAGAAATTCTAATCTTCCTTATTGATAAATCGGATCGGTTTGCCTGATGATTCTATTATTTGTTAACTCGGAGACGGATAGACACATGACAAAATGAGATTAAGCCGTGCGAATGGGTAAGTAAAATCGCAATGCAAAAAGGTACGCACAAAAGTTAAAAGTATTTTCATTTCACTTTCAAAAAGAATACAACTATTAGACTGGGCGGTTTATAAAAGGAAACCGCCGGTCTTCAAAAAGGAAAACAAATATTATTACAAGTAAAACTATCCTAACCGCCCGACTTAAGTCTCTTAGTTGGAGGAGTGCTGGAGTCGACCTCGCCGTCGATGTCAACCTCAGATGGCGAGTAGTCGCCGCTATCTGAGGAAGAGGAGTCGCCCGAACTGCAAGTTTTCCTGGTCTCGGACTCTAAAGGATAAGCCTGCGCGGTCTCGGAAGCTTGACCGCTGGACTTTGTAGAAGCACTCTCCGACCGGTTTCCCTGACAGTCCGCCTCCTCGTCTGCCTCCCAAACATCTCCCTCTCCATCGACTTTTGCCTTGCCCTTCAGCGCTCTGTAAACTGCCGCAACATTCTTCTTCAGGGGAGGAAACAGGTCGGCAAATGTAAAGTCGACGAATCCCGGGGCGAGATCATCAAGGTCACGGAGGTGCTTTAGCGCTTCATCAATCCCTTGGACGAGCTGCGGGAAAATAGCTTTCTGGAAGTCCAGGTTGGCCGGATCATGCATTTTCTGCAAAGAACAAAAACAAATGGTTCAGTCCGCGTTGCTTTAAATTGAAGCCGCAAGCTTTAGGTAATATCTTACCGCATTTAGCTCCTTTAACCATTCGTTTTCTTCTTCTTTCTCGGCAAGCCACCGTTGTTCTTCGGCGAGTTGCCGGTTCATGTCAGCTTGATTCGCGACTAACTGCTTATGATCCATGCCCATGAAATTGTTAGCCACGAAACTTTGGGCCCTGACCTGCGCGGCAAACCGTAGGAAGTCTTTTTCTGGTATTTTCTTTAGTGCCTTCAGGTTGCGCTTCCCGTACATGGCCGCGCCAGCAACATAGGCGTGGCGGCTTATCTTCTTCCTCCCCCAGTGAGGGAGGGCGGTTAAAACCTGCACCGAGTCGCCGTCCGGATTCTACTGCATTGTCAGATTGCCATCGGTATCCTTCAGGCCGCTGCCCATTCCTCGCAGCGTGAATTCGCTGGATGAATACGACTCCTCTTCTTCCTCCTCCTCCTCTACCCACATCAGCTGGATTCTTTGGGCCCTCTTATCCCTCCGAGTAAGGGTCAAACCGCCGGGAGTCAGCGGTTTTTTTAGCGGGACCGCCACTGCAGCTGCACAATCAAAACTTGAAGTCAGTTCATAAGCCGCGCGGCTATCAGAACAGTTCGCTCGAGTAAGAACTTACTATCTTTCGCTTGGATGTCTTCCAAGGATGGCAGCAGCGGGATGTAGTTATTTACATCAAGCCGCTCGCCTTTCAATAAGTCATATATCTCTTTCTCCACGCCCTATAGCCCGCAGCTACCGAAGACGGCCTCGTCGGGGACTTGCGGGTTTGCCGGCATAAGCCCAAGATTCCCCTCGAAGATGGCGTATCTTTCCGACCAGTTCGGAATCTTGTTCACCAAGTTTACGACTTTCAGCCCCTGCAGCTGAAGTACAAGTGGCCGCAGAAGAACTTCGTCCCAGAGTCTGGGATAGACCGCACGGAGAAGCATTCCTGGAACAACCTTGTTGAGAACCGGACTGTCTCCGACCTAATGTAAGAGAAGAAGCTGTAGATGGCTGCGATGGAGTTCGGCGGCAGATGTCCGTGAACTACGCCATAGTGATCGAAGACCGCTATGGCTTCCATCAAGGCAGGAAATCAAAAGCCGCAGTTGAAATGGTCGATGGGGATGGCGATTTGGTTTGCGGCATTGGTGTTAATCCGCTCGTTCGGAAGGGGAAGCCGTACGATCAACGGGCTTCCCTGCATGTACTTTTCAACAAAGTTATCCAGATCGGCCTGGCTAAGCCAACATTCTTTGTGGTAAGCGGCATGGAAGGCGGATGTAGCATCAGTCCTAACCGCTGTATCTGTTGGGATTTGTCTCCACAATACCTCAGATTTGTAGGAGGTCAGACCTTGAACTAAGATGAATTAAGATGTATTTGATGGTGTGTTTGAGTTGTATGTGTGCAGGTTCTCATTGCCAAGTGTAGACTAATGTCAGTCTATAATGGGTCACCAAACACAGGACAATGCAATGTAATCCCTCATTGTGTTATTCAAAGTGTTGGCCCATGTATAGCCTCTCTATTGGGATACACTTCTCATTCATGCACTTGGATTGATGGCAGATGCATTGAAGCTAATTTCCTCAGAAAAATATTTCTAAGTCCTTTTCATACTCGAGTATCAGACTTAATACTCGAGTAGTTAGTTAGTCACTCGAGTAAGTTCTTTTCATACTCGAGTAAGTGACTTAGTCACTCGAGTAAATCATATATCATACTCGAGTAGATCCATTTCTTCTCTTTTCTGAAAGTTCAAGTATTCATACTCGAGTAACTGCTTTTCATACTCGAGTAAGTGTTTCTTATACTCGAGTAATTGATTTTCATACTCGAGTAAGTGAATGTTTTCCCGAGTAACTTTCTATTCATACTCGAGTAACTGCTTTTCATACTCGAGTAAGTGTTTCTTATACTCGAGTAATTGATTTTCATACTCGAGTAAGTGAATGTTTTCCCGAGTAACTTTCTATACATACTCGAGTAATTTCTTTCCCTTCACTCGAGTGTTTTCAACTCTTTCACTCGAGTAGTTCTTCGTTCCATGTCTAAAGAAAATTCTCTTAAGTCCTATTACTCGAGTATTTACTCTGATACTCGACTAGTTCCCTTTCACTCGAGTAAGTTCTTTTCTGATACTCGAGTAGTTTAAGTTTCACTCGAGTAGATTTCTCTTCTTATACTCGAGTATACTTCTCATTGCCACTCGAGTATCTAACTTCTCATACTCGAGTATATCTTGTCTCTAACTCGAGTATAGTATATCCATTATTCCAGAATTTCTCTAAGTACAATTTCGCCATGTGAATTTTGAATCGGTTATTTCTGATTGGTCCACGTGTCATCCCTAATTAAGATTATGACTGTTGGAGTCCACCTATAAATAGGTCCTTTAAGATTTGACTAAAAACAAGATTACAGAGATATTCATTTTACGAAAGAAAAAGAAAGTCCGTAAACCCTAATTTCTCACGCCGCCATTGACGTTCATGGAAGAAGATGTTCTGGATCGCCGATCTCTATCTTCAACGATTGTTTCTCCAGCGATCCAGACAAAAGTGAATCACTCGATCTCGCCGAGCCTCAAAGATTTCAGATCTATCTTCTCGATCGAGGTGATTCTAGTTTTCAGATTCGTGGATCTCTCTCAAGTTGTCTTCAACCTTTTCTGATCAAGCCAAAGTTCTTAAAGAAGAAGACTGTCAAGATCCAGATCTGAGATTTTATTATTGGTTGTATTTTATTTTTCAAACCAAGTTTCATTGTAGGAGGTTTTCTCCGAGATTAGTAGGAAGACCTTTTCTTCCGAGTTTTGTAGATCCGATTTGGATCGAGATTTGTAGGAACGTGGTTCCGAGGTGTAGGATTGTTTTCAATCCGAGATAGTGGAGTAGCCGAGTCTAGTGACTTGCTAGATCGGTGAGGAAAGTGGACGTACCCAAGGTTGGGGAACCACTATAAATCTCTTGTCGTCTGTGATTGCTTGATGTGTGCTGTGTTAGTTTTTAATTCCGCATTTGACACGCATTTCACCTATTCACCCCCCTCTAGGTGATTTAGGCTAACAACTTAGACCTCTCAATTGGTATCAGAGGGAGGTTGATCGTTAAAAGGTTAACACCTTGATCTTATCCTTCTAAGTTGTTTCTTGAAAGGTATCAAGCATGAGTAAGACCAAGGATTTTGCTAAACTCCCTATCTGCACCAAGAACAATTTTCCTATGTGGAAGGAAAGAGTAAAGTTCTTCATGGAAGCAGTAGATCCCCGGATCTTCATGATTGTTGAAGAAGTTCCCCACATTCCTATGACTACTTCCACCATAGATCCCACCAAGAAAGTTCCCAAGAAGTTGATGGATCTAGATAAGGATGAGATTGCACTTGTCTCTCTGGACAAGAAAGCTAAAAATATTATAGCAAGTGCAGTCGATGACTCAATGCTGCAGAATCTGATTCATTGCCAGTCTGCCAAGGAGATGTGGCAATCCCTAGTGACTCTAATGGAAGGTACAGAGGAAGTGAGGGATGATCGTAGATCCCTACTAAACCAGAAATATGAAGCCTTCAGGTAGGGTCATAAGGAAGCCATAGCTGACACTTTTGAGAACTTCTTCAAGATAGTAAATGGCCTAAGAGTTTATGGACGTGTCTTCACCAACGGGGAACTCAATGACAAATTCTTAAGATCCCTAACCAAGGAATGGGACAATAAGGTATGTGCCATTCGGGAGTTTGGAAGGTTAGCTGAGACGGACCCGCAGAATCTGTTCGGAAAGCTTATGTCTTACGAGCTGCAAATCAACTCAAGAAAAGCTGAAGAAGAGACAAGCAGGCCTGCATCCAAGGAGAAATCTGTCGCTCTAAAGGCAGACAGCTCAAGGAAGATAAAGGCTAGCTCTCCTGCCCCAGTTCCTGAGGCTGATGAAGAAGAATCATCTGAGCCCAGCTCATCTGGCTCAGAACTATCTGATGGAGAGTTCTCCCTACTCTCAAGGCAGTTCAAGAAGTTCTTGAACAAGAAGAAGCAATGGAGAGGCAAGGATGCCTCATATAGAAGATCACGACATGACGGTGATCATCGAAGAAAGGCTCAAGCAGCCATGACAGGTATAATTCTAAACAGAACAAACAGATCTCAACTGACATCATTTGTTATTGTTGCAATAAGCCAGGTCACGTCATCGCCGATTGCCCTCACAAAAAGAAAGAGGGTGGAAGAAGAGAAGAAAAGAAATCCTCACACCATAAGAACAGGAAAGAGAAAAGCTTAGTAGCCAAGAAGAGCAAAACTCTCAGCGACTCTGACTCATCTGAGTCGAGTGAAGAAGAGGAAGCTTACTTTGGGCTCATGGCTCATTCATATGATGAACAAGTCCCCCAGTTTACTGGGGAGGTAAAATCTCACACTCCTCTCTCTAAACCTGATGATGACAATGAGCAAGAGGGATATTCCTCTGAAGATGAATCTGAGCTCATGGGTCAGTATAAGGAGTTACTCACCGCTTACGAAAAATGTCGTAGATTAATGAAAACTCAAGCCAAAGAGATAAATTCTCTACAGGCTAGTGAGAGCAGCTTGAGAGAAGAAGTCAATAAGACTAACTCTCTTCAAGAGAACCTCAATGTAGCTATGGAGGAATACAATAAAGCTCTCAAGCACATCGACCTTAAAGAGAAAATCATCAAAGAATTGGAACGACAACTCGAGGCTGAAAAGAAGCTTGTTGAGAGTTTCTCTAAGCCTAAGACAGTTCTTCCAATCGTTGCTGAATTCTCTGCTAAGGCCAAGGGTACTGGTTTAGGCCACATTGGCTCTTCTAGTAAATCCTCTAGGAGAAACAAGGCCAAGAGAAAGAATAAGGCTGCCCGGAAGGCTCTAGCTGAAGAAAAAGGGAAAGCTCCCTTGGAACCTGTTGTGTTCAAGAAAGTTATCTTTCCCACGAACGAACTCGATTATGAGTCCACCTACGGACACTTTTCTAGGCCGATCCCTGAGAAGCCTAAGTCAAGATACCAAGGTTGGACTCGTCCTCGTAACTTTGGCGAGAGTGTCTTCAAGGCACCTTATGAGGAGATTCAGCTTCAAAGCTATGGACCTTATGCTCATGGTCATAATTTCAAAAAGACACCAAAAGTAAAACCCATTGTAGAAAAGCCTATGAAGGAGAAGACCTCATGTAACTGCCATCATCATGAAGCCTCTTCCTCCAAGAGTAAAGCTCCTGCTAGACCTTCATTCCAGAAAGTCAAGCAGGACTACACAAGGCAAAGATACAACAGGTTCGACTGTTGGTGCTGTGGCAGAATTGGTCATTTTGCCAGTGATTGTTGGTTCAATCCTAAAAATGCTGCAACCCCTAAAGTTAGCAACGTGAGAGTGACCACTCATGAGGCTAATACTCGTAGGGGGAGTATTCTAACTCGAGACCAAGGACCCAAACTTGTTTGGGTTCCTAAGGCTAAATGATTGTAATTGCAGGTATGTCCAAAGGCCACCAAAACGCCAATCTGGTACTTGGACAGTGGATGCTCTCGGCAAATGACCGGGACAAGGAGCCTACTACAGAATTACACCTTAGTCTGCAACGGACCAAAGGTCATCTTTGGATGTTCAGATCGAGGAATCACTAAAGGCTATGGTATGATTTCTAACGGTAGCGTATCCTTTTCGGATGTAGCCTATGTTGAAGGATTGGAACACAATCTCATTAGCATAAGCCAACTATGCGACAATGGATACGTAGTTGAATTTTATGCTGACAAGTGTTTGATAAAATCGGTTAACAATATGGAAACTATTTTATCAGGCACTCGAAGCAGAAATATTTTCCGTTTAAATTTTATTTGTATAGACTCCTCGACACCTGTGTGTCTTTTGGCAAAAAGTAGTGCATCTCTTGCAGACCAATGGCACAAGAGACTAGCACATATTAATTTCAAAACTATTAATAAATTATTCTCTCAAAACTTAGTGCGTGATGCACCTAATATCAAGTGCGTTACGGACAGTCCTTGTCACGCTTGTATCAAAGGCAAGCAAACAAGAAGTTCGTTTAAAAGCATAATAGGCAAGGATTCCAATAGAAGTTTGCAGCTTCTCCATATGGACTTGTTTGGTCCACTGCAGGTTAGAAGTTTGGGAGGTAAGGAATATACGTTGGTTATTGTGGATGATTACTCGCGTTTTGCGTGGGTGTTCTTTCTGAAACACAAGTCAGATACCTTCGGTATTTTCACTAATTTTGTGAGGCAGATCCAGAATGAATACAACTGTTCCGTAGTCAAAATCAGAAGTGACAATGGAACGGAATTCAAATCTGGAGCCATGACAGAATTTTGTGAAAGTCAAGGTACCTTTCATGAGTTTTCCTCTCCTCGCACTCCACAGCAAAATGGAGTAGCTGAGAGAAGGAACAGAACACTCATAGAGGCTTGTCGGACCATGTTGAGTGATGCCTCACTTCCGGAGTATTTCTGGGCTGAAGCCGTCAACACCGCTTGTCACGTGCAAAATCGAGCACTCATCAACAAGAACCATGATAAGACTCCTTACGAACTTCTAAAAGGCAGGCAACCAACCATTTCATACTTTAGAATCTTTGGATGTAAGTGCTTCGTACTTAACAATGGCAAGTATCACAATACAAAGTTTAGCGAGAAAAGCTTTGAAGGTATTTTTGTAGGATATAGTAGCCATAGTAAGGCTTATAGAGTATTCAATAGAAAAACTCTGGTGGTGGAAGAGTCGATACATCTTGTATTTGATGAGACGAGTCTGTTGCAAAGCAACTCGTCTAGTGTGCCTATTGTAGATGCAGGTACAAAGTTGAAAGAACTTAGCTTGGATGAACCTAGTGAAGATAAAGATGAGACGTTCATCAAGATCCCCTCTACAACCACCATTGGAGAGGTAGATGATCAAGATGAAGAAGACATCCCAGCTGAAGATGCAACTCCAGTGGCTGAAGAGATTCCAGATGCAAGGACTTTAGAGTTCAGACACTTGAAGGATCATCCTGTTGACCAAATAATAGGAGATCCTCTGGATGGCGTCAGAACTCGTCGAGGTACAACTAACGAGATTTTACACTTAAGTTTTCTCTCACAGGTTGAACCAAAGAAATTTGAGGAAGCCAACTCCGACGCATCCTGGATTCTAGCCATGGAAGAAGAATTGAATCAGTTCAAACGATGCAAAGTCTGGACACTTGTTCCTAGACCCAAGCATAAAAACGTCATCGAGACAAAATGGGTCTACCGGAACAAGATGGACGAAGATGGAACAATTATAAAGAATAAAGCCAGACTTGTCGCCAAGGGATATCGTCAAGAAGAAGGAATCGACTTCGACCAGACTTATGCTCCAGTAGCAAGACTGGAGGCGATCAGGTTATTTTTTGCCTACGCTGCACTTAAGGGCTTTACCGTCTATCAGATGGACGTAAAGTTCGCCTTCCTGAATGGTGACATAAAGGAAGAAGTGTACGTAGAGCAACCACCAGGTTTTGTTGATTCAACCCATCCTAATTATGTATATTTATTACAGAAAGCACTATATGGTCTTAAACAAGCTCCTCGAGCTTGGTATGAGACTCTGTCTAGCTTCCTTCTTGAGAACAAGTTCACAAGAGGAAAGATAGACAAAACATTATTTCTTAGGGAAATAAAAGGCAAGATTTTGCTAGTGCAGATCTATGTCGACGACATTATTTTCGGCTCTATGGATAACAACCTCTGCAAGAAGTTTTCTAAACTTATGCAAGGGAAGTTCGAAATGAGCAGTATGGGAGAGCTAAAGTATTTCTTAGGGCTTCAGGTGAAACAATCTGAAGATGGGATTTTCATCTCACAGACGAAGTTCACCAAAGAGCTGCTTAAGAAATTCGGAATGGAGAATGCAACCTCTATGAGGACTCCAATGGCCTCAGCTATGTCTCTGGACAAGGATGAGAAAGGGAAACCTTTTGATGAAACCAAGTACAGAAGCATAATTGGGTCCTTGCTCTACCTCACTGCAAGTAGACCAGATATAATGTTCTCAACATGTGTATGTGCTAGATTTCAGGTGAACTCTAAGGAATCTCACTACATCGCTGCAAAGCGAATCTTGAGATACCTCAAAGGTACACCAAATCTTGGCTTATGGTACCCAAGAAGTAATGATAGTGAACTAATTGGATTTTCAGATGCAGACTTTGCAGGTAGCAAAGATGACAGGAAAAGTACCTCCGGGACTTGCCAATTTCTCGGAAGGAGACTCATTTCCTGGAGCAGTAAGAAACAGAACTGTGTAGCCATCTCAACGGCTGAATCAGAGTACATCTCTGTAGGCAGCTGTTGTGCACAGCTCTTATGGATCAAGAATCAGTTTGAAGACTACAACATGAAGTTCCAGAACATTCCCTTGTTCTGTGACTCTTCCAGCGCTATAGCAATAGCCAACAACCCAGTCTCCCACAGCCGGACCAAGCACATAGAGCTTCGCTATCATTTCATCCGGGAGCATGTGGAAAATGGAGACATAGATCTACAATATGTCTCCACAGACAGGCAAGTTGCAGATATATTCACCAAGCCGCTGGACGAGTCCAAATTCTCGTTCTTCAAAACTGAGCTTGGAATGCTCAACAAAGAAGACCAGTGATGGACTCTCAAGATTAAGAAGATATCAATAGTGTTGGCTGCTCAGAGGTACAGTTTTCAGTGGCAACAGAAATCTATCAGGGAAATTCCTTCAAGTATTAGAGACTCGAGCATAGTTAGACTTACACGAGTAAACGGCTAATACTCGAGTAAAAAGTTTTACATATTCGAGTAATCCAAAAGATACTCGTGTATGAACTTTACATACTCGAGTATTCCAAAAGATACTCGTGAATGACGTTTACCTACTCGAGTATGTTTTATAGAATACTCGTGTATGTTGTTACCTACTCGAGCATACTAAGCCTAATACTAGTGTATGCTGCCATCTTCTACTCGTGTACTCAAACTTTCTGGAATTCAAAATCTTCTATTCGCACCGAGCCACTTGCCGCCTCATACAGGTATGACTGTATACTTAGTTATTCTTAAACCTAAATTAGGATTACTTATATATATATATACAAAACGAAAAATCCTTTCCACTTCTCATTCACTCGAGTAGCCGCCGACCTCTCGTATTCCCGAAATCACTGTTCTTCGTCTTCCTTCCCCGCAAGCTTTCCGAATCGTAGATGGCACCTCCTTCCTCGAAAATCGGAATAGGCTCCGAACTCGTCCCAGAGGGCATTGACGACCTTTCCGATGACTTTCGCAACCTCCTGATCTTGTTAGACACCGCCAGATTAACTTTCTTCCTCCAGACGCCGTGCAGAGCAATAATCCCCGCAGTTTAAGAATTCTACAGAAACCTAAAGGTCAAAAGGAATGGGGAAGTTCTGAAAACAAAGGTCAGTGGGATCAAGATCCGTCTCGATAAAACCTCTATGTCCACCTTGCTCTGACTCACTGTAGTCGATGAAGAAGACGACCTAACTCCTGAAGATTCCGACCGGACTGCTCTGTACTGTGGAGTGGATCCAGAATGTGATACTTTCAGCCGGGCCGATTGCAACAGAGAAGGGAAGTTCTTAATTGATGTAATCTCAAAAGTTATCTTATGCAAGACCTACTCGATCAGAGAAATCTCACACAACATGTTTGCCATCATGCAAGCCATAGTCTGCAGGAAAAACTTCCAGTTTGGAATGATGTTACAGGAAAAGATTCAGGGAAGCGTCAAGTAACCAAATTTTGCAAGGATCATCTCTCTCCTTCTCCATGAGATAAATCCTCAAGTGTTTGACCTCTCCAAAGGTACTCCCCTCCATCACATGAAAAAGGTCACCCTCTCCTCTATACAAAGATATGAGATAAAGCTTCAGAACACTGCTCAAACCTCTAAGGCCTCACAAGCAGCAGATGCTCCCAGAAATCAGGCTGTGATCAGGACTCCATCTCCTCCTCTACATCAAACTACTGCTACCTCTGGTGCATTAGTTGAGGGGGAGCCTGCCTCTTCTCTTCCTCAGCATCAAGTTTCTTCAGAATCAGTGATTCCAGAACAAGAAGAAGTCAGAATTTCTACTCCTCCAGTTTCTCCTACTCTAGATACCACAGCTTTACTGTCTACAGCTGAAGATATTAACAGATTTATTGATGAGCTCAGCTCAGATGCTCCTCTTTTTCAGAATGATTCAGCTGCCAAGTCTCCTGCCAAGTCTCCCATTCAGTCTCCAGTTCCATCTCCTGTGCAGTTTCAAGCTCAGACTCCAGTACAGTCTCCTGCCAAGTCTCCTGATAGTGAGCCCAACAAATCTGATCATATTCTCTTGTCTGATGATGAGGAAATGTCTCCAGATCCTGTGGAGGCACCTCTGAAGACTTTGGATTTCTCCATGCCATCTTTCCTAAATACAGAAGAAACTGTTGAAATAGAACCCTTCAAAAGAGCTGTTAGCTCAGTGGTCATTACAGAAATCCCTCCTTGGACTACTCCTACTCCTGCTCCCTCAGTCCCTGCATCAACCTCAGCCCCTTCTTCTTCTTCCTCTTCAGATCTTGTAAGCAAGATTGAGCTTATGCTCAAAGAACAGAGAGATTACTTTGATGCCTCTCTGCAGTCAGTCACCTCCAAGGTCTCTGCTCTTGAAAAGGAGATGAGCAGAGGCTTTGCTGAAATTCAAGCAAACACTGACACACTCAAGCAGCTGTTCAAGATTGGAGGAAAAGCAATAGATCACACCATCACAAGCATAGGTGAGCTGAGGAATCAGGCAGAGACAGTAGCTCACAATCAGCTCAAGCTAGATGAGAGAGCTGAAACTAATGTTGTGAAAGTATGTAATGAAGTGAGCACCTTCAGAGATGAAGTAATTGCCCAGCTATCCATAGATATCAGCAAGGGGGAGAAGATCGTAAAAGAACAAGTTGAAAAGCTATCTGAACAAGCTGAAGCTCAAAATAAACAACTATCTACCCAATCTCAAGATGCTGTAAGTGATCTTGTAAAAGGATTGAAAGAATCTATTCTTTCCCAGCTCCAGTCTGTAAAATTCTATACCTATGACACTGCTGTCTGGCTGCATAATCAGAACTTTCCTGAGTTTCAACTGAACCCCTCCATCATACCTCAATATCTAGATCCTCTTGTAGAACATCCTCCAGTAGATGATTCAGCTCAAGCAACCTTTCAAGGAGGTGTGCCAGTCTTCTCACCCAGACCTGAGGGTGATGTGACTGAGCCTCCCCTATCCTATACTGAGACATGGCAAGATGATTTTCCACAAAGTTCTCAAGGTCCCTCAAAGAAGAAAAGAAAATATGGTGACGGCGCTTCTGCCAGCCGTTCTGCACCCAGGAAAGAGCCAGCTTCTAAAGGTAGACCACCTGTTGTACATGCTGAAGTGTGGAGTCCTACCTCTAAGTCTCTAATTCTTGATACCTTGAGGTTAGTGACAGATTTTGGTGAGAACAGAGATAACCACTACAATTATTCAGAATGGAAAGCCTATGAAGCATCTCAGATAAAGATCAGTCTCCATGACAGGAATTGGGGGCACAACAACCCAGCTGCTCCTCCTAGGCCCAGGACTTACTTTCCTAAACCTTTCAGTTACCTAGAGAGGCAAGAGCTGAAGAGAGAAAGGATGAACAAAGAAGCCCCTTCTTGAGTTGATATGAGAGTGTGGAAATGGACCTTTGATTTGTTTAAAACATTTCTATATATATATATTTAATTCTGATTATGGCAATGTTTTTGTTTACCCTGCTTTAGCATCAGCTTATTCTCTTTTTATATGTATGTCGTTCTTTTACTCTAAGTAATTCACCTTAGTTTAGAGGGTGCTGACATCTATAAATAGGGGGAGATTGTTGGGATTTGTCTCCACAATACCTCAGATTTGTAGGAGTTCAGACCTTGAACTAAGATGAATTAAGATGTATTTGATGGTGTGTTTGAGTTGTATGTGTGCAGGTTCTCATTGCCAAGTGTAGACCAATGTCAGTCTAGAATGGGTCACCAAACACAGGACCATGCGATGTAATCCCTCATTGTGTGATTCAAAGTGTTGGCCCATGTATAGCCTCTCTATTGGGTACACTTCTCATTCATGCACTTGGATTGTCGGACAGATGCATTGAAGCTAATTTCCTCAGAAAAATATTTCTAAGTCCTTTTCATACTCGAGTATCAGACTTAATACTCGAGTAGTTAGTTAGTCACTCGAGTAAGTTCTTTTCATACTCGAGTAAGTGACTTAGTCACTCGAGTAAATCATATATCATACTCGAGTAGATCCATTTCTTCTCTTTTCTAAAAGTTCAAGTATTCATACTCGAGTAACTGCTTTTCATACTCGAGTAAGTGTTTCTTATACTCGAGTAATTGATTTTCATACTCGAGTAAGTGAATGTTTTACCGAGTAACTTTCTATTCATACTCGAGTAACTGCTTTTCATACTCGAGTAAGTGTTTCTTATACTCGAGTAATTGATTTTCATACTCGAGTAAGTGAATGTTTTCCCGAGTAACTTTCTATACATACTCGAGTAATTTCTTTCCCTTCACTCGAGTGTCTTCAACTCTTTCACTCGAGTAGTTCTTCGTTCTCTGTCTAAAGAAAATTCTCTTAAGTCCTATTACTCGAGTATTTACTCTGATACTCGAGTAGTTCCCTTTCACTCGAGTAAGTTCTTTTCTGATACTCGAGTAGTTTAAGTTTCACTCGAGTAGATTTCTCTTCTTATACTCGAGTATACTTCTCATTGCCACTCGAGTATCTAACTTCTCATACTCGAGTATATCTTGTCTCTAACTCGAGTATAGTATATCCATTATTCCAGAATTTCTCTAAGTACAATTTCGCCATGTGAATTTTGAATCGGTTATTTCTGATTGGTCCACGTGTCATCCCTAATTAAGATTATGACCGTTGGAGTCCACCTATAAATAGGTCCTTTCAGATTTGACTAAAAACAAGATTACAGAGATATTCATTTTACGAAAGAAAAAGAAAGTCCGTGAACCCTAATTTCTCACGCCGCCATTGACGTTCACGGAAGAAGAAGTTCTTGATCGCCGATCTCTGTCTTCAACGATTGTTTCTCCAGCGATCTAGACAAAAGTGAATCACTCGATCTCGCCGAGCCTCAAAGATTTCAGATCTATCTTCTCGATCGAGGTGATTCTTGTTTTCAGATTCGTGGATCTCTCTCAAGTTGTCTTCAACCTTTTCTGATCAAGCCAAAGTTCTTAAAGAAGAAGACTGTCAAGATCCAGATCTGAGATTTTATTATTGGTTGTATTTTATTTTTCAAACCAAGTTTCATTGTAGGAGGTTTTCTCCGAGATTAGTAGGAAGACCTTTTCTTCCGAGTTTTGTAGATTTGATTTGGATCGAGATTTGTAGGAACGTGGTTCCGAGGTGTAGGATTGTTTTCAATCCGAGATAGTGGAGTAGCCGAGTCTAGTGATTTGCTAGATCGGTGAGGAAAGTGGACGTACCCAAGGTTGGGGAACCACTATAAATCTCTTGTCATCTGTGATTGCTTGATGTGTGCTGTGTTAGTTTTTAATTCCGCATTTGACACGCATTTCACCTATTCACCCCCCTCTAGGTGATTTAGGCTAACAACTTAGACCTCTCAGTATCCCTTTCAGACCGCATCGATTTAGTATTAGCCCGCATGTTGATTTTTCGTGCAGAAATCTCCGGAATCAGCTTTTTTTATATGATTCCCGTCATTCTACAGTAACCAACGTCAAATCGCGGTTTATGTCAAGCCGCTTGGGCTCAACCTGCAGGACTTAGAGAATAGTTATATATTCAAACCGCGGTCCAGTTCGGCAGTTCGCGCTGTCAAGTGCCTACACAAAGAAAATTTTAGAAGCAGAACAATATAACGACTAAGATTATTAAGCCACATAAAGCCGCAAGCAATTCACAGTTACATTGTAGAAACATTCAACAAATGTACATCAAATGTTCACAACAATCAAATCGACCGACATACATAGTTTACATATATTACAAAGCCGAATTAAAGTTTTTAGATTCATTTGTCGCCGCACTCTGGTGCTTCTCTCCCAACTCGCGCGACTTGGTCGCCGGGCTGTACGAGCTGAACATAGACCTGACTGACAAGGTTGTGGATAGAGTGTAGAGTTCGGAGAACTCGTGAGGTATCGCGCTCCACACGGGAGAATTGCACCACTGGTAGAGTGCGACTCTCCATGTCGCCAGCAGTAGTGACCTACCCAGCCGTCCCGTCCCCAGGAGGACTTGATGTCTCCCCGGAAGCCGGACGACTTAGAGGCCGCTGCCTTTCAGAAACCGTTTCAGCAAGCCGCTGATCCTTGCCGGCGTCCGTTGGCGGCTCCCTGTCCGCAACCCTTTCAAGTCGAGTGTCGTCCGCTCTTTCTCTCTCAACTCGCCCGGCCATCAGCCCAGAGGCCTGCATATCCAACTTCTTTTCTCAGTAGTCTCCGTTGCAGACCGCCGGGCCTCTAGCTCCCGTTCCATGGTGTTCAACAGCTCTTGAGTTTTCTTCTCGGAGGCCTCCGTCGCAGACCGCTGGTTTTGTAACATCCCATTTTCGAGTAGACCCCTGGAAGTGGTTGAGCAGATCAGTGTGTTGTCTTACGTGTACTCTCTCTATTGGAGTGTATTTATTTTCAAGCACAGGGTTATGTAAGATCAAGAGCAGACAAGGAGCAAGGATGGGCCAAAGACCAGCTCAAAGGAAGAAAGACGAAAATCGTCTAAAAACAAATCGACGAGAATCACTAAGTGATTCTCGCTGATTCGACGAGAATCACGAACTGATTCTCGCCGATTGCTGCCGGTTGTCTCGAAGCCGCCTTGAATTCTTCTAAGGCAGAATCGTCGAGAATCACGAAGTGATTCTCGCCGATTCGTAGAGAATGACTCTGCATTCTCGACGATTCGGCGAGAATCAATTGTGATTCTCGCCGATTCTCACCGGCTTGTATTATCAGTGGAGATTGAATTCTGTTAAGAAGAATTTGGTGAGAATCGTAGTTGATTCTCGCCGATTCGGCGAGAATCACCTACGATTCTCGCCGAATTTGACTTAGGCAATTTTCGCCTATTATATGGACCGGTCCAAGTTAACTGAACTATTTCGAACCGGACTTAGGGTTTCCTTTTGGTGGGGCCCACAACGGTCATGTGGAATGACCTAATGTATATATACCTCCGTATGGTTGAGCGGAAGACATACGAATACACGATTTCAAAAAGAAAGGCCGCCGACGTGACCTAAATAGCGATCTTGCTCCGGCGTCGTCGCCGCTCGTGCAGTTAGTCGCTGTTGCTGATCACGGTTTCTTCCAGATCTCCGGCAATAGAAGCTTAGCCTAGCACAGCGTCTCACGCGTCTAACCAGAGATCTTTTGTCTCTTGATTCGTAGATCGGGAAAACCATCCCCTTTCCAATCGATCGAGATGATCGATCCTAGTGTGACCGTTGGAAGACCTTGCTACCTTTGCTACGAAGGTTGAATCTCCATTGCATCGCCGCAGCACTCCGTTGCCGCCGCCAATCCCGAGAGCCAAGCCGCCGCCCTTTGGCGCCGCCGGTTTCGGGGAGATTCTCTCCAAGAGAGATCTAGGGTTGTGGACTCTTCGTTGACCTCAAGAACACGTCGTCGAATGAAGAGGGACACCTTAGTCTCCATAAGTTGTTTGTATTTCTAATAGATTCTTTTTTCAATTTCATTGTAAAGGAACGATTGGTTCCTAGTTGTAAGGGTTGGGTGCAACCCGTGGTGTGCGAGTGGTGACTCCTACGTGTGGAAGGGTTCCTTTCGTTAGTGCAAGGATTGGATTTCAATCCTGTTGGTGAAGTGACCGAGTCGTCCCTGGTTAGGAGATAGGTCGAAGGGGGAAAGTGGACGTACCCAAATCGGGGAACCACTATAAATTGCTTGAGTCTTTTCTGTGCTGTGTTGTTTGATTTATTTGTGCAGGTACAGTTTTTGATTTTGTAAAAATGCTACAAGACACCTATTCCCCCCCCCCCCATAGGTGAAGCTAGTTGACACTAGGTGGACTTTCAAGTGGTATCAGAGGCAGGTTACTCATCAAAAAGGTTCACACCTTGAGTAGAATCCTGCCACCAGTGTCAACAAGAATGGAGCTGGATTATGATATCTCTCCGTTAAAACTTCCGACGTGCACAAAGGAGTATTATCCCGTCTGGAAGATGAGAGTGTCTTTTCACATAGAGGCTATCGATCCTCGGGCATCACTCATCTTAGAAGAGGGTCCATTCATTCCCATGAAGACTCCCAACTCTGGGAAGGATCTCCTAATCCCCTAGGATATTACTGAGATGTCTGAGATTGAACTCTCTCTGTTCCAATTGGATGAAGTGATTCATAAAATCATCATTGATGTCTGGTCTGGACCTTCCCGGTCAAGACTGGAAAAATGTAGGATGGCCAAGTCCTTTTGGCAAACCGTATCAGACCTCATGGAGGGATCAGAGAAAGCAGGGACAAGTTGTCAGCAAGAGGATGAAGCCTATGTTGGGGTCCTCGCCTCTGAATATGAAGGTAATCACCAATCTGTTATTATCAGGGCTCCAGTATCCCTGTCAGAGACTGAAGAAGAAATTGAGCAAAGCAGTTCTGATGAGGCTGACTCAACTGTCTCTGCCGATATCAACAGTAACCCTGTTCAGCAGAATCAGGAGCAGGTAACTTCATCTTACTGCCCCTCTTCCCTCGATGTTTCTGAAGACAGGAATAGTTCTGATGGCTGTGTATCTAATGATGCAAGGGATAAGGATAGCTTCAATAAAAGGATTGAAAATCCTTATTCCCTTGAGTGTGCCTTTCAGAAAAGCAACCTACTTGTTGTGGAGCAAGCTAAGGAGATTGCTCGACTGAAGACCTTGATGGATCTCCAATTGAAATCCATCAAGGTAAAGGACTCTAAAATCTCAGATCTAGAGAGTCGTCTAGAGAATGAGAAGAGGATAGTATCTAACTTTTCCAAGGTAGATGCTATCAAGAGAAAGGGAGAAAATGGGTGGATCTCCCGAATTATCAAATCATGGAGAAATGGGGAAACGGTATTCAGACCCCCCACCCCAGGCAGGGAAGGCACTCATCATGCCTTCAGGTATGACTACAAGAATAACCGTGGTCACTGCAAGGATGACCAGCCCTCATGTGGAAACACCCACAGTGCAAGGGCTGTCATGGCCACCCATGAGAGAATACCTAAGGCTCATCCTGAACCATTTGTATTCTCGGCCTCTGCCCCAACTCGTCATGAATTTGCCGGAACCAGCTCTCACGGCAGTACTGTCCACCCTAGGAAACAGGAAAGGGGGGTCTGGAAAAATGTGGTAAGCTCTCGTGGGGCCTTTGGGAGCGTGCTGACTGAAAGGAAGGCACCACCTCCTAGGCCTCATGACTCGCACCACATGCATTATTTCCTCCCTCCCATGTGTCAAGGTGGAAAAGGCAAAGTTGTGAGCAGAATCGGCTCTATCCCGTTTAGACCTGAGATCATGACAACATCAGTCAGTAGGTCAGGTCTGAAAAGGCGATACAACATTCACGAGTGTTGGTGCTGTGGCATGGTGGGTCACTTTGCCATAGATTGTTGGCACAACCCCTCTGTGTCAAGGGCAGGGGCATATCCACCTCTTCTGGGCAGAGTTAGCTTTCCTGACAAGATTCCTATGGGAAGGCATTCAAGATTTTATGCTGACAAGAACCTAGGACCCAATACATATTGGGTTCCTAAGGAAAGGTAATTCTTTTTTACAGGATAGTCTAGGTACCCATGTACATGATGGGACCTTGACAAAAGATGTTCCAGGCTTGCCATGGAATAAGATTAAGGGAGAAGAGATAATGCTAACTACGGTGCAAGGCTTGAACAGCTAAGTTCAGTTGAGACTGCTAAAGGTGCAACTCCCAAGTACGTCAAGGTTTCCACCTCGACGTCAGCTGGAGAAGTTTCTCGAGCAGGATGGAGAAAATCTTCCCGATGAAGGAGAAGCCCGAGAAGATGTCAGAGCTCCAGAGGACAGACTGCTAGAGCTTCGTCACGAAGCAGGGATGACAGGAAAAGCACATCCGGGATGTGTCAATTCCTTGGAAGAAGGCTTATCTCATGGAACAACAAGAAGCAGAATTGTGTAGCAACTTCCACAGTAGAGTCTGAGTACATCTCAGCTGGCAGCTGTTGCACACAACTCCTTTGGATCAGAAACCAGTTAGCTGATTATGACCTTCAGTTCAAGGAAGTACCAATGTACTGCGACTCCTCCAGTGCAATTGCCATTGCCAATAATCCAGTATCGTACAGCAGAACGAAGCATATTGAAGTGCGCTGCCACTTCATTTGGGAGCACGTGGAGAACAAGGACATCTCTCTCTGCTATGTCCCCACGGACAAGCAGATTGCAGATATTTTCACAAAGCCCTTAGACGAGGCCAAGTTCAGTCTTTTCAAAACTAAATTGGGGATGCTAAACTATGAGGAATGAAGACTACAGAAGCTCCATGCTCGTGCATCTAGGGGGAGCCTCTGCCAGGAACTCAAGGGTAAGCACAGGTGCAAGAACTGAGGGGGAGCATGGTGTCAAATGCACCAGACCCAGATTTGCAGAAGCCGAAAAGGTGGAGATTACCCTCTCGGCTAAGGTGCTAAGGTGTATGCTCCAAATGCTCTAAAGATAATGGCATGGAATTATAATGGTATGGAATTCAACTCACTCTCGTTTTTCAAAGTTGTGTTTTCTTCCAAGCCGTTATATTCACCTTAGCTTGTAGGGTTTAGGCTTCTTCAAATAGGGGGAGATTGTAGGGTATTGTATCCACAATGTACCTGATTTGAAGAAGCCCCTAAACAAGCTAAGGTGAATTAACAATGTATTTGATTACTTGTCTTCAAGTTGTTTTTACAGTTATTCATCGCTAAGTACGCACCAATGTCAGGGTGTAGTAGGTCAATATACACGGGTCTGTGCAACGTAATCCCTCGTTGAGCAGATCAGTGTGTTGGCTTACGTGTACTCTATCTATTGGAGTGTATTTATTTTCAAGCACAGGGTTATGTAAGATCAAGAGCAGACAAGGAGAAAGGATGGGCCAAAGACCAGCTCACGGGAAGAAAGTCGAAAGTCGTCTAAAAACAAATCGACGAGAATCACTAATGATTCTCGCCGATTCGACGACCGCCGATTCGTCGAGAATCACGAACTGATTCTCATTGATTGCTGTCGGTTGTCTCGAAGCCGCCTTGAATTCTTCTAAGCTAGAATCGTCGAGAATCATGAAGTGATTCTCGCTGATTCGTCGAGAATGACTCTGCATTCTCGACGATTCGGCGAGAATTGATAATACGTTTTGTAGCCTAAACTATTATCGTATTTTATATTTTATATTGTACAAATTATGTCTATTATTAGTTTATTTTTATCCTTTTTATGTAAATTTTATTGCCACTAACTTTTTCCTGTCTTTTTGCAGGTTTTCAGAAAAATTGCCAAAATGGCCTGTCACGCCCCCCTGTCACGCCCTCCCTGGGCGTGACCTAGGGCGTGTCACCCGATCCCGAGGACACCTGCTGGAAGGGACAGAAAACGGTCAAAACCGCTGTCACGCCCCCCTGTCACGCCCTCCCTGGGCGTGTCACTAGGCGTGACCAGGGGCGTGTCGCCCTCTGCCGCAAAACTGCCGCCGCATTAAATGCCCTCCCGCCTCAGCACGTAAATAGTACTGTCACGCCCCATGTCACGCCCGTGACATGGGCGTGACACCTTCCTTTTTCGGCGACTGACGGATTTCCGACCAATGATTTGGACATGACATGCCTGTCACGCCCCCCTGTCACGGGCGTGACCTAGGGCGTGACCACCGACGTACCGAAGCAATCATCCCTCCCGCCAGAATCCAGAGCCCGAGGTCAAATCCGTACCTGTCACGCCCCCTGACACGCCCCCCCTAGGGCGTGTCGGAGGGCGTGACCAACCCGAGAAAAAATCTATAAATTGAGCCCCCCTCCTCCCCATTTCAGGAAGCTTTGGTTGAGTGGGGGAGGTGCTGCCCCTTTGTTTCTTGATCCTTTTTCATGCTTTTTCTCTCTCTCTCTCCCCCTCTCTTTGTACTTTTTGGTTAACCCTTGTTTAATCTTAGTTTGTGCTAGCTTTTAATGTAATTTTCTTCTTGCTTAGTGCTTAATGTAGGGCTAGAATAGGGTTTAATTTTCATGAACTTGTAATTTTATTTTCATTAGTGTAACTTGCCCTTTTTCATTAATAAAATTGTTCTTCCCGTAGCTTGTGTTCTTCTTATGTTTTTCTACTCATCTCCCCTCCTCCACTCCATTATGATTAACTAATCCTCATTGTACTCGATCTTGATGATCCGAGGTTAGAGCGATTATGTTATGATGTTTTAATCAATCTTTTCTTTTTAGGTTAGGGCCTTGAATTACTCTTGATTAATCACGGGTTGGGGGTATATTTTCGATATATACTCTCCGCCTTTGCTTTCATTCTGGGCTAGCCGAGAGGCCGAAAGAATGAAGTGAGCATTCAAGAGTAAAGGGAGTTGTACGCACCCCTCGAGAGAGGCAGACGTCCAAATCTCCAGGATTGGAGTAAAATCCAATAGTGGGGTTCACCGCGTAAAGCGAGTTTTAGGCCTCCGATTTAGACGAGAGTCGGTCGGACCTTCCTAAACTCAGTTGGGCACGACTTCGAGAGAAGCGTGTTCAAGCTTTAGGAACCTCCACGGTCAAGGACCCTTATCCTATTAAGTTTAGATTTTTATCGCATTTTCTTAATCGTCTTTAGCCGAGGTGAATCTCGATCGGGTGCATTTCCATTTCATATTTTCTTCCTTTAGTAGTAAACTCCTATCTTGTGCTCTTTAATTAACTGCAGTAGTTTCCTTTCTAGCATAGTTCTTTTCTTAATAGCGTAACTTAATTGCGGTAGTTCTCTTTATAGTTTGCTTTAATTTCTCCATTGTGCTTAGATTTTCTAAAACCCTAGTTTTTCCGTCGATAAGATAATAGCGTTCGTGTGAGTAAGCTTAGCCAACAGTTCCCGGATTTCAATACGACACTTGTGTCCCCGTGCTACAATTCGATAGGTATACTTGCCTCATCGGGTTGCTAGTTCGGTTGCGTTTATTTTCTTCGAACCCTAGCGCGCAACAAGAATCAATTGTGATTCTCGTCGATTCTCACCGGCTTGTATTATCAGTGGAGATTGAATTCTGTTAAGAAGAATTTGGCGAGAATCGTAGTTGATTCTCGCCGATTCGGCGAGAATCACCTATAATTCTCGCCGAATTTGACTTAGGCAATTTTCGCCTATTCTCTGGACCGTTCCAAGTTAACTGAACTATTTCGAACCGGACTTAGGGTTTCCTTTTGGTGGCGCCCACAACAGTCATGTGGAATGACCTAATGTATATATACCTCCGTATGGTTGAGCGGAAGACATACGAATACACGATTTCATAAAGAAAGGCCGCCGACGTGACCTAAATCGCGATCTTGCTCCGCCGCCGTCGTCGCCGCTCGTGCAGTTAGTCGCCGTTGCTGATCACGGTTTCTTCCAGATCTCCGGCGACAGAAGCTTAGCCTAGCACAGCGTCTCACGCGTCTAACCAGAGATCTTTTGTCTCTTGATTCATAGATCGGGAAAACCATCCCCTTTCGAATCGATCGAGATGATCGATCCTAGTGTGACCGTTGGAAGACCTTGCTACCTTTGCTACGAAGGTTGAATCTCCATTGCATTGCCGTAGCACTCCGTTGTCGTCGCCAATCCCGAGACCCAAGCCTCCGCCCTTTGCCGCCGCCGATTTCCGGGAGATTCTCTCCAAGAGAGATCTAGGGTTGTGGACTCTTCGTTGACTTCAAGAACACGTCGTCGAACGAAGAGGGACACTTTAGTCTCCATAAGTTGTTTGTATTTCTAATACATTCTATTTTCAATTTCATTGTAAAGGAATGATTGGTTCCTAGTTGTAAGGGTTGGGTGCAACCCGTGGTGTGGGAGTGGTGACTCCTACGTGTGGAAGGGTTCCTTCCGTTAGTGCAAGGATTGGATTTCAATCCTGTTGGTGAAGTGACCGAGTCGTCCCTGGTTGGGAGATAGGTCGAAGGGGGAAAGTGGACGTACCCAAATCGGGGAACCACTATAAATTGCTTGAGTCTTTTCTGCGCTGTGTTGTTTGATTTATTTGTGCAGGTACAGTTTTTAATTCCACAAAAAACGCTACAAGACACCTATTCCCCCCCCCCCCATAGGTGAAGCTAGTTGGCACTAGGTGGACTTTTACGATCGTCGAGCTAAGAAATTTCAACATAGGTCAGACATGCACGTGACCGATCCGTCACGCCCGTGACCTTGGAATGTAGTTGAGTGAGCTAAGCTCACTCAATGCCGTGGTCTGGATGGCGTTGAGTGAGCTAAGCTCACTCAACGCCATAACCTGGACGGCGTTGAGTGAGCTAAGCTCACTCAAAGACATAACCTGGACGGCGTTGAGTGAGCTAAGCTCACTCAAAGCCATAATCTGGATGGCGTTAAGTGAGCTAAGCTCACTCAACGCCATAACCTGGACGTCGTAGAGTGAGCTAAGCTCACTCAAAGCCATAATCTAGACGGCGTTGAGTGAGCTAAGCTCACTCAATTCCATAACCTAGACGGCGTTGAGCGAGCTAAGCTCACTCAACGCAATAACCTGGACAGCGTTGAGTGAGCTAAGCTCACTCAAAGCCATAATCTAGACGGCGTTGAGTGAGCTCAGCTCACTCAACGCCATTTTACTTAGAATTTTTCTGGCATCTTTTTTTGGCTGTGTGCTGGTTCAGCTGAACCGGGCCGGTCTAGGAAGTGGGCCAGAATGCATTAGTGGGCCGTTTCTCTTATTAAGACTTAATTAAAACCTTATTTAGTGAATTGGACCGGTCAATGCCACGTGGCAGACAACTCCTCTCCTTCCAGCCATGGCCGAGAGCTAGGCTTCATGGCCATCAATGGCAATTGATGTCATGGCCTTCCCTCTTCCCCTTGAAACGGGAGGATTCAACTCCTCTCAGGGAGAGGAGGAGTTTCCAGCCCTCCTCCAGCAGTTACAAAGCCATTTCAGCTCCCCTCCACCATGGCCGAGCTAGCTCTTGAAGAGGCAATAATGGCTGGACAGCCTATAACCGCCCACTCCCCATTTCTTTCCTTTAAAAAGGCCCCTTAGGCTCAAGGATGAAGTTTCCCAGCCCTTACCTAAAGTTTCGAGCCTCCTACTGTGCTGTAGAAGAATTCCGGCAACGCCACCACCGCGCCAATGGCATCCCGACGATCGGCTCGACTCCAAACCGCGAATAAGGTCCTCCTATACCTCTTCTTTTATGGATAGATCTTAGAAATTATTAGGAGAGATATCGGGCTCAAAAGAGCTGGATCGGGTGAGCGTTTCCATGGTATTTCCGAAATTTCATGGTGGCGGGTTCGCCGGAAACCGCGTCTCTGGCAGCCGTGCCGCCGCCCGACGGTAGCCCTCACCTCAACATGGGTGGTGGTGGTGATGGCCGGCCAGGGAGACGGCTGGGTGGCTGGGAAATAGCTTTAGAAAAGCTAAAGGAATAGTTGTTTTTCTGGTTCTGTTCGGGTTCGGGTAAAGAAGAAGATGAACAGTGTTATTTTATCATATTATATATTGTATAGTTAGAAATTAATTCCCTTTACTGTACACTAAGTTTAAACTAAAAACTGTAGCCCGTAGGGGCTGAAACATAAAATGTGGTCAACATAGAAAATGTAGCCCTTGAAGTCTAGTTAAATTCAAAATTGATTTTACTCGATTTGGAGTCCTGGTTAGACCACATCACACATTTTGGTGAGGTCTATCCATAGGGGTTTCCTGAGATTGATTTAGATGCCCACATCAATACATACATCCAAAAGACTTGAAATTTTGGGTATGGACTATTATTAGCCATACCTAGGTCTTATCCAAAAATCAGAATTTTTGGAGAATCTTTTTCTATATTTTTTGTAAAAATTTAATAATTCATGTATAATTTTGTTAGGTGTCCTAAACACCTCAAAATCCTTCCAAACTTGGGTGGGAGATCTTAGGGTGATTTTTAGAACTCTGGTAAAAATTCCACCTTATTTTGAGGTGTTTTGATGGAGTTTTAACTCGACCCTAAGTTGGCCCTTATAGGGTTAATTAGGTCAATTCATTCCTTTTTGGATTTGAGTGGTCAAACAACCTCAACAGAGGCTGATATTTTGTCCACTGGCTGTTTGGGGCATGACACACCCTCTAATGTAATTTGGGGTGGTTTGGGATAGGGTAGCCCGAAAACCCTAGGGTAGGTCCCTTAATGGGGATTTTTAGGGTTATGAAGGTCATGGGGTCAAATGACCGTGGATTGACTTGAAATTTGGTGAGGAGGACCATAAGGGTAATAAAGTCCTCTGGTCAAAATTTTGGGGTATTTGGAGACCTTTAGCCCACCTAAAACCTTAACCCTAGTTTAGGTCACCAACCTTAATTTGAACTATTATGCTAGCAAATGAACTTCAAATCAAGTAAAATTTGGGCAAGATGATTTTCTGGTCTAAATGGCCATGATTTAATTTTGTTGGGAATTTTGGGTTAATTTATACAGTACTTCATGTACAACTTTTGTTGTGCCCTAGATATTTGTTTTGATGATTCTGGAATTTGTGTTCACTGGAAATTTATGAAATCTTGGATTATGGCATTTTATAGCATGTTATACGTTCTGTATTTTTCTTGGGAGTTTTATCTTATTATTTTGGGTACTTGCTTCTTTAACTTACCATTTGAGATATGTAGTCAAAAATACAAATAGTCCCCAATTATTCATTGGAAAATTATGAAATTTGGTCAGTGGGTGTTTCAAACTATGATAGTCACCCTGTTATTTTATATGGATTTTTAGATAATTAAATATTTTACCTCCTTCTCTAAGCTAGGAAAATTGTTGTTTTACATTAAAATAAATTCAGAGCCCAAATATTGTCCAAAAATTATGGGACTTGGTTTCTGATGGTTTAATGTCACCATAAAGTTTCTATAATTTTATTGTGATTTTAAAATATATATTTACAGTACTTGCCTCACAATATAGTAAAAGTGGCCTAAAATGGTTAATTAGGAAATGTAGGCCTAAACACCTCTGAAGTTTCTCAAAATTAATAATTACTGCTTAAATGCCGCATTGGATTTTTACTGATTTTATGGTGATTTATTGTTGGTTAATTAGTGCACTTCATGTTCATACTAGGGCATTAGGAGGCTGAGAATAAATAAATTAAATGCCAGATGAAATAGGAAAATTATTATTTTCTGGATTTAGATTAATTATGTCATGGTAGACCTCCAGTAAATGTTATAGGAGATTCAGAAGACAATTCGGTGTACCACCCCTTTTATACCTCATAAGGCTTAGGATGGTCTGCGTTTAGTAAAACTGCAGAAGCTGAACTAGAGTGGGTAATGAACTTGGGAAATGGAATTTTTGCAGTTTGCTGGTTTGGATAGGGTGAGTTAAATAAATTCATTATTGAAAGTCAGGACGGGTAGGGTGTGAGATTGACTAGTGTTAAGTGGTGTTCGGGTTCGACGGAAGATCGTCCTCCCCGAGAAGAGGAAGAGTCAAAGTCACCCTAGGATTAGCCCACTATAATATGAGAAGGGAATGGGTTAAGGGAACTAATAAATTACAATAAGTGCCTTGGAAAGGGAGCTTTAGGATTCACCCCATCATAGTTCCTAGTACTGCAGCGAGCCCTTCACCGGGTAAACCTCGGGAAATCCAAGGTTAACCTAAATCTTAGGAATAAAATGATCAAGAGTAACCCTAATAATAGTTACACCTAACACCTACAATTGTACACTTAGGAAGAAGAATTGGCATGGAATGGGCAGAGTAGGTCCGTGGTCTAAGGGCCTACTAGTAATGTCAATGGTCTGGTTTGTGATTGGGAAGTCCGCGGAGCTGGATGCTCGGGGACTTGGTATAAATTTTGAAGTCAAGGGAGCGGGATTCTCGAGGACTTGGTTTATGCATGGTAGCATAGAGAGCTGGAATCTCGGTAATATGAGAACTTGTACAAATATAACAGTCATGATTGCATGTGCATAAAAGTGGTGGGTCATCGGTACTGGACGATCGATCACACCGACGTCGGTACGTTTACTCGGTGTGTGGGACACTTAGCCAAAGAAAGCCTGGTGGATATAGCCAGCACTAATACGCGGATACTCTAGGTTGTGTTCTTCTAGGGGCGTATGGAAGGGATAGGCCTGGTAGTGTGGTTACCCGCCTAGGAGTTAGGGGCCCGACCCACTATCTCTATTTACCACTACGAAAGTACCTGGGAGTGAAGCTAGCTGCTCGAACAGGGGGAACTAAAGGTATGTGCGCATGGAGTCATGTTGGTGTGTTGCACTTGCTTGTGCATTCCATAGAATATTTGCGTGTCATAACATAAACATTGTCACCTATCGTATAAGATGGTATGGGACGTTTTATACGATAGGCCCTGCAAAACGACCCCTTGGTCTATAGGGGTAATCCCTATAAATCAATGGTTAAATTTCTTGTGCTTTTACTTACTTGCTACTCCTTACTGTTTGATAACCGACACCCAACCGTATAAGTGGTATGAGACACTTTATACGATGGGAGCCCTGCAAAAGATCCCTTGGCTTATGCGCTTCCGCATAAGTTAAGGTTACATTTCCTATTTTCTGCTTCTGTCATATTTACTATGGAATTGATAGCATAGGTACGCTCTCACCTGCTTTTGACTTATTCTCCACCTTCATGTCCTTCCCTTTCTTCCTCTCCGCTCGGTACCTAAGATCCATGGGGGAATGGGTAGGGGATGATAGGGCTTAGTCTTTTAGACTAACGGTTTTCGAACCACAACATTTTAGGTGTACCATATGGAAGGGTCACGGGTTTTGCAGTTTCTAACAGAGTTGACCCCACGATCGTGTTACCATTGTCACTAGCCGGGACATACATGGGTCAAATGTCCCTTGATGGGTGGGATCCCACCAGCTCAGCAGCAAGGAGGCCGAAGACATAGACGCAGACGTGGATTGCGAGGCGGCGACTGCAGGCCGAAAAGAAGAAGCACCCAGAGATGCAGCACCAGCAGAGTATGGAGTCAACAGAGCTGGGCAAGTCTAGCATGGGTACTCTCGGTTTAGTGACAGTTACGGTGACGCTTAGTTTTAGTTTTGCTTCCGTGAGTGACTTTTAGTGAGGATTACATATACTGGGCATAAGCCCTCCTTTTGTACTCTAATTATTATTATTGTGGACTCTCCCATCGTGGAGAATTATATATATACATGTGATTATGGTGGACTAGTTTATAATTACTTATGCTACTGCTCTGCGATCGAAAAGGGCCGGCAGAAATGGCGTTTTGTAGTGGCGACCTTCCCGTGAGTCGGTGCCACCGCAAAGCGGCAATTCTGGGCTAAGACCCCGGTGTTCGAAAAAGAAAAAAATAGGTTCTTACAAGTGGTATCAGAGGAAACCTCGATCAGAAAAGTAGCAGTCCACTAACCCTGGGTCACCCCCACTCGAGTTTAGTTTGGGGACAAACTAAGCAGCGGAAGCAGTGGTGTGCCCATAAGGGAAATCACTTGTGAAATTCAACTTCATCATTAATTGGAATTCCTCTTCGTAGCCTGCAGTAAACCCTGCCCCAGCAAGGAACACCTCCAGCTACGAAGATCTCAGCTTATAATCCTCTAACCAATGAGTTAGACTAAACCAACTAGGACTCGTGACTAACCATGACAATTTATAGTATGCCCTAGTTCAAAATAGACCTTGGGTATGAATTTGGTTAAGGTAAGGAGATACCCAAAAAGAATAAAGGAGGAGTTTAGCACGAGAATTACTACCTAAGACGTAAACTCAGGTGTCCCTACTATCCCAATCAAGGATTATTCATAGCGGTAGACTATTTTACGGAGAATTGAGACCAATAATACATTAGTAGAATGGTAAAAGACAAGTAGTATTAACCCTCAATACCGATAATAAAATTACCTAGAGGCAACCACCGAGACAAACACTGAGGGTCGGATAGGAATTCAAGTTTGTAAGATACCTATTTGGGATTGGGAACATTTTGACCCGGATAAGGTTGTCGTAAATGTGACTCGAAGAGTTTAAGTATGGAGTATATTAACGAGTTTCAGGGTGGAACCCCAAGTCGAAGATTGATGCCCTCGGGATTGTGCACCCAGCTAGGACAGATGTAACATGGTAATATCAAAGATACGTAGCCCAAGATAGGTAGGGGCTTATCTTTTGTTTATTGGGGGGCTAAACTTTTGTTTATTGGGCAAATTAGTATAGGCTTGGGTTCCCTTGGACCTAGTTTAGGGAAAGTTTCGTAACAAACATAGTGAGATTGAAGTCGATATAATTCGACGTTATTCGGGCGAACATAAGATTTTTTGTAAAAAACATGTTTGGAATGATGACCCGTGCGTTACCAAGACAATGACATGGTAATAAGACGGAGTAATTACGAGAATTAACTATTATCATGTGAAATTAGATAACGGGTTACAAGATTCGGGATATCTGAGAAGGTAAAGATTTAATCGTATGTTGTATCATCAAAAGGATGATATATCTCAGAACATGTAACCCCAGAGTGGAAATTTGAGGACATCGCGACAGATTTTATTCATGGACTTCCCCGATCACGGATGGGAAACGACTCGATTTGGGTCATCGTCGATCGGTTGACGAAGGTGGCCAGATTTATTCTGATCAAGAAGGATGACTCTGAGGGGGTACTAGTGCGGAGATTGTGGAGCAGTTTGTTCGATACTATGGGGTGCCCAAGACGATCGTGTCGGATCAGGATGGCCGGTTCACTTCTAGGGAGTGGAGATCCGTGCAGGCTTACTTAGGCACGCGAATGACCTTCAGCACCGCATTCCATTCCCATACGGATGGGCAGACAGAACGCACCAATCAGATGTTGGAATATCTTCTGAGGCTATGCTTTTTGGACCCCGGGGAACCATGGGAGAAGCTCCTACCCCCGGTCGAGTTCTCGTATAACAACAGCTACAAGTCCAGCATCAGGATAGCGCCTTACGAAGCCTTATATTGAAGGAGATGCAGGACCCCGCTTCCTTTGATTCAGGACGAGGATCCGAAGGCGTTGGGATCGGATTTTTTCGAAGACACCGAGGCTCAGGTGAGACTGATAAGATACAAGATGTTAGAAGCGTAGAGCAGACAGGCTAAGTATTATGACGCCTGGCATCGTCAGGTGGAGTTTCAGGTGGGGGACCGAGTGTTTTTTAAGATCCGGACCATGCATGGAGTTTCACGGGTGCGTGATTAGAGGAAGAAGCTCAGCCCTAGGTATATGGGCCCTTACAGGATCCTAGAGAGGATCGGGGCCCTAGCTTACAGGCTGGAGTTGCCTCTAGAGCTGGAAACTTTGCACAACGTATTCCACATTTCTTCACTTAGGAGGGCTCTACTGCGCCCAGAGCAGTAGATTTTGACCACAGATGGACCAGTAGCTTCCGACCGGTCAGTTCACTTGGAGCCGATTCGGATCGATGACAGAGGAGTACGGACCTTGCGTCGCAAGAAAATTCCGTTCGTCAAAAGTTCCGTGGAGGAACCACGGTCAGGAGGATCATACCTGGGAACCGCAGGACCTGATACGATAAAGGTATCCAGAGTTGTTCAGCTAGGTATACCTCATAACCTCTCAAGACATTCAATTTACTTTCTTATTTTAAACTAGTAGGACTTAAATTTCAAGAATAGGGGCTAATCTTTTGTTTATTGGGGTATATACCTAGTCAACTGGACGAATTGGTCCTAGATTTGACAAACACCTTCAAACCACACATAGCAAACGTAACGTAGAGATGTAAATCTTTCGACTCTCATAGGATGTTACAAGCCTTTTTTTTCTTCTCCCGATAGGGGCCCCGTAGGCATAAACATTATTTCGGGGACGAAATCTTTGTTTTGTTTAATGGGATTTGTAACATCCCATTTTTGACTAGACCCTTGGAAGTGGTTTTTTCTTAACAGAACCCTGGTAAGCCCAGGAATCGAAGTTTGTCGACCAAGATTTTGAGTCAAGGGGTGGTCACTCACGTGACCGACCCGTCACGACCGTGACCTAGGGCGTGACCCCCTTCGACGATCGTCCACCTCAGGAAGATGATCGTCGAGCTAAGAAATTTCAGCATAGGTCAGACACGCACGTGACCGATCCGTCACGCCTGTGACCTTGGAATGGCATTGAGTGAGCTAAGCTCACTCAACACCGTGGTCTGGATGGCATTGAGTGAGCTAAGATCAATCAACGCCATAACCTGGACAGCATTGAGTGAGCTAAGCTCACTCAAAGCCATAACCTGGACGGCGTTGAGTGAGCTAAGCTCACTCAAAGCCATAATCTTGACCTCGTTGAGTGAGCTAAGCTCACTCAACGCCATAACCTGGACGGTGTTGAGTGAGCTAAGCTCACTCAAAGCCATAATCTGGACGGCGTTGAGTGAGCTAAGCTCACTCAACGCCATAACCTGGACGGCATTGAGTGAGCTAAGCTCACTCAACGCCATAACCTGGATGACGTTGAGTGACGTTGGTGAGCTAAGCTCACTCAAAGACATAATCTGGATGGCGTTGAGTGAGCTCAGCTCACTCAACGACATTTTACTTTGAATTTTTCTGGCATCTTTTTTTTGGCTGTGTGCTGGTTCAACTGAACCGGGCAGGTCTAGGAAGTGGGCCAGAATGCATTAGTGGGCCGTTTCTCTTATTAAGACTTAATTAAAACGTTATTTAGTTAATTGGACCGGTCAATGCCACGTGGAAGACGACTCCTCTCCTTCCAGCCATGGCCGAGAGCTTGGCTTCATGGCCATCAATGGCATTTGATGCCATGGCCTTCTCTCTTCCCCTTGAAACGGGTGGATTCAACTCCTCTCAGGGAGAGGAGGAGTTTCCAACCCTCCTCCAGCTGTTACAAAGCCGTTTCAGCTCCCCTCCACCATGGCCGAGCTTGCTCTTGAAGAGGCAATAATGGCTGGACAGCCTATAACCGCCCACTCCCCAATTCTTTCCTTTAAAAAGGCCCCTTAGGCTCAAGGATGAAGTTTCCCAGCCCTTACCTAAAGTTTCGAGCCTCCTACTATGCTGTGTAAGAATTCCGGCGACGCCACCACCACGCCAATGGCATCCCGACGATCGGCTCGACTCCAAACCGCGAATAAGGTCCTCCTCTACCTCTTCTTTTATGGATAGATCTTAGAAATTATTAGGAGAGATATCGGGCTCAAAAGAGCTGGATCGGGTGAGCGTTTCCATGGTTTTTCCAAAATTTCATGGTGGCGGGTTCGCCGGAAACTGCCTCTCCGGCGCCGTGCCGCCGCCCGACGGTAGCCCTCACCTCAATAGAGGTGGTGGTGGTGGTGGCCAGCTAGGGAGACGGCTGAGTGGCCGGGAAATAGCTTTGGAAAAGCTACAGGTTTTAAGCCTTTTATGGTTGCTGGTTCGGGCTAAAGAAGAAGATGAACAGTAAACATTTTATTATGTTATATATGGTATAATTAGGAATTAATTCCATTTACTGTGCACTAGGTTTAAATGGAAATTATTGCCCGTAGGTGCTGAAATATAAAAAGCGGACAACATAGAAAATGTAGCCCTTGAAGTCTAGTTTAATTCAAAATTAAGTTCACTTGATTTGGAGTCCTGGTTAGACCACAACACACATTTTGGTGAGGTCTATCCATAGGGGTTTCCTGAGATTGATTTAGATGCCCACATCAATACATACATCCAAATGACTTGAAATTTTGGGTATGGGCTATTATTAGCCATACCTAGGTCTTGTCAAAAAATCAGAATTTTTGGAGAATATTTTTCTATAGTTTTTGTAAAAATTTTATAATTCATGTATAATTTAGTTAGGTGTCCTAAACACCTCAAAATCCCCCCAAATTTGGGTGGGAGATCATAGGGGGATTTTTAGAACTCTGGTAAAAATTCCACCTCATTTTGCGGTGTTTTGACGGAGTTTTAACTCGACCCTAGGTTGGCCCTTATAGGGTTAATTAGGTCAATTCATTCCTTTTTGGATTTGAGTGGTCAAACAACCTCAACAGAGGCTGATATTTTGTCTACTGGCTGTTTGGGGCATGACACACCCTCCAATGTAATTTGGGGTGGTTTGGGTTAGTGTAGCCCTAGAACCCTAGGGTAGGTCCCTTATTGGGGATTTTTTGGGTTGTGAAGGTCATGGGGTCAAATGACCTTGGATTGACTTGAAATTTGGTGAAGAGGACTATAAGGGTACTAAAGTCCTCTGCTCAAATTTTGGGGTATTTGGAGATCTTTAGCCCACCTAAAACATTAAACCTAGTTTAGGTCACCAACCTTAATTTGAACTATTATGCTATCAACTAAACTTTAGATCAAGTAAAATTTGGGCAGGATGATTTTCTGGTCTAAATGGCAATGATATAATTTTGTTGGGAATTTTGGGTTAATTTATACAGTACTTCATGTAGAACTCTAGTTGTGCACTAGATATTTATTTTGATGATTCTGGAATTTCTGTTCACTGGAAAGTTATGAAATCTTGGATTATGGCATCTTATAGCATGTTATACCTTCTGTATTTTTCTTGGGAGTTTTATCTTATTATATTTGGTACTTGCTTCTTTAACTTACCATTTGAGATATGTAGTCAAAAATACCAATAGTGCCCAATTATTAATTGGAAAATTATGAAATTTTGTTAGTGGGTGTTTAAAACTATGATAGTCACCCTGTAATGTTATCTTGATTTTTAGATAATTAAATATTGTACCTCCTTCTCTAAGCTAGGAAAATTGGTGTTTTACATTAAAATAAATTCAGAGCCCAAATATTGTACAAAATTTATGGGACTTGGTTTCTGGTGGTTTTAGGCCACCATTAAGCTTTTATAATTTTATTGTGATTTTTTGATATATATTTACAGTACTTGCATCACAATATAGTAAAAGTGGCCTAAAATGGTAAATTAGGAAATGTAGGCCTAAAGACCTCTGAAGTTTCTCAAAATTAATAATTACTACTTAAATTCCTCATTGGATTTTTACTGATTTTATGGTGATTTATTGTTGGTTCATTAGTGCACTTGATGTTCATACTAGGGCATTGGGATGCTGAGAATAAATAAATTAAATGCAAGACGAAATAGGAAAATTATTATTTTCTGGATTTAGACTAATTATGTCATGGTAGATCTCCAGTAAATGTTATAGGAGATTTAGAAGACAATTCGGTTTACCACCCCTTGCATACCTCATAAGGCTTAGGATGGTCTGCGTTTAGTAAAACTGCAGAAGCTGAACTAGAGTGGGTAATGAACTTGGGAAATGGAATTTTGGCAGTTTGCTGGTTTGGATAGGGTGAGTTAAATCAAGTTCATTATTGAAAGTCAGGACGGGTAGGGTGTGAGATTGACTAGTGTTAAGTGGTGTTTGGGTTCGACGGAAGATCGTCCTCCCCTAGAAGAGGAAGAGTCAAAGTCACCCTAGGATTAGCCGACTGTAATATGAGAAGGGAATGGGTTAAGGGAACCAATAAATTACAATAAGTGCCTTGGATAGGGAGCTTTGGGATTCACCCCATCATAGTTCCTAGTACCGCTGCGAGCCCTTAACCGGGTAAACCTCGGTAAGTCCAAGGTTAACCTTAAATCTTAGGAATAAAATGATCAAGAGTAACCCTAATAATAGTTACACCTCACACCTACACTGGTACACTTAGGAAGAAGAATTGGCATGGAATGGGTAGAGTAGGTCTGTGGTCTAAGGGCCTACTAGTAATGTCAATGGTCTGGTTTGTGATTGGGAAGTCCGGGGAGCTGGATGCTCGGGGACTTGGTATAAATTTGGAAGTCAAGGGAGCGGGATGCTCGGGGACTTGGTTTATGCATGGTAGCCTAGAGAGCTGGAAGCTCGGTAACATGAGAACTTGTACAAATATAACTGTCATGATTGCATGTGCATAAAAGTGGTGGGTCATCGGTACTAATACGCAGAGATGGGCACTTAGCCAAAGAAAGCCTGGTGGATATAGCCAGCACTAATACGCGGATACTCTAGGTTGTGTTCTTCTAGGGGCGTATGGAAGGGCTAGGCCTGGTAGTGTGGTTACCCGCCTAGGAGTGGGGGCCCAACCCACTGTCTCCGTTTGCCACTATGGAGGTTCCTGGGAGTGAAGCTAGCTGACCGAACAGGGGGAACTAAAGGTCTGTGCGCATGGAGTCGTGTGGGTGTGATGCACTTGCTTGTGCATTCCATAGCATATTTCTATGTCATAGCATAAACATTATCACCTATCGTATAAGATGGTATGGGACGTTTTATACGATAGGCCCTGCAAAACGACCCCTTGGTCTATAGAGGTAATCCCTATAAATCAATGGTTATATTTCTTGTGATTTTACTTACTTGCTACTCCTTATTGTTTGATAACCGACACCCCAACGTATAAGTGGCATGAGACACTTTATACGATGGGAGCCCTGCAAAAGATCCCTTGGCTTATGCGCTTCCGCATAAGTTAAGGTTACATTTCCTATTTTATGCTTCTGTCATATTTACTATGGAATTGCTAGCATAGGTCCGCTCTCACCTGCTTTTGACTTATTCTCCACCTTCATGTCCATCCCTTTCTTCCTCTCCGCTCGGTACCTAAGAGCCATGGGGGAAGGGTAAGGGGATGATAGAGCTTCATCTTTTAGACTAACGGATTTCGAACCACAACATTTTAGGTGTACCATATGGAAGGGTCACGGGTTTTGCAGTTTCTGATAGAGTTGACCCCGCGACCGTGTTACCATTGTCACCAGCCGGGACATACACGGGTAAAATTCCCCTTGATGGGTGGGATCCCACTAGCTCAGCAGCCAGGAGGCCGAAGACGTAGACGCAGACATGGATTGCGAGGCGGCGACTGCAAGCCGAAAAGGAAGAAGCACCCAGAGATGCAGCACCAGCAGAGTATGGAGTCGGCAGAGATGCGCCAGTCTAGCATGGGTGCTCTCGGTTCAGTGACAGTTACGGTGACGCTTAGTTTTAGTTTTGCTTCCGTGAGTGACTTGTAGTGAGGATTATATGTACTAGGCATAAGCCCTCCTTTTGTACTCTGATTATTATTATTGTGGACTCTCCCATTGTGAAGAATTATATATATACATGTGATTATGGTGGACTAGTTAATAATTACTTATGCTACTGTTCTGCGATGGAAAAGGGCCGACATAATAGGCGTTTTGTAGTGGCGACCTTCCCGTGAGTCGGTGCCACCGCAAAGCGTAATTCTAGGCTAAGATCCCGGTGTTCGAAAAAGGAAAAAATAGGGTCTTACAGGTTTTCTCTCTCCTGTTCCAGTATAGCCATCATCTCTTGAGTCCTCTTATCGGCGGCCTCCAGCGTAGATCGCCATTCTTCTTCTTTAAGCCGAAGGGCTTCGCCGTGATCCCGCACCCTTGCCTGCAGGTCAGCGACTTCCTTATGTAATTCGGCCGACCTATGATCTCGGGTACTCAGCATAGGGGGGTTCAGCGGAGGCAATAAGGTTGTCAGGTCGCCCGACTCCATTGCCTTCTCCGTCGCACCTGCAGAAAATAGGCGAGCGGTCAGACTCAATCGAATAAGGGCGACTTCTCTTAAGAATCTCGGTAGGACGATACCGCCGGTCTTGGTTCCTTCTCCTTCTGTGACTGGGGTATCAAATCTCAACATTGGCTGCCTTAGTCGCTCAGAATCTATCCGCTTTAGATTTTCTCTCCATAGCCGCACGGTTTCTCTTGCTTTGCTTTTAAGTTGAGCCGTGGTCAGGAAGAAGCTCGCCGGCGGATTGAAAATTGTGTCTGCTCCCTTTTTCCGTGACCGCGACTTATAGAATTTTATAACACGCCTAACCTCTCCATGTTTACCTTGTAGGAGAGAAAATATGGAAGCCTCCTGCTTTCCAGCGATTCGTCTCTTCATTTCTTCCATCTTTTCTCTAAGACTCTTTTTTTCGATTCCTTCAGAAACCGCCGCTCCCGGCTCGCCACGTTTTTCCCCAGTGACTTGAACATCAGGGAGATCAGCCTCTTGTAAGACCGCTGATGCCTTCAACAACCCGTCTTGCCACTCTAGCCTCTCCATCTCCTTAAGGAAGTCGCTCACTGTCTCGCTGGCCGTAGGCGTGTCTTCTGGCTCGTTCGGTTTAGAGGATGGAGTTTGAGGACTGTCGTATACTTCTTTCTCTCGCGGCCTATACTGCAAGCTCGCCGCTCTGGTCTTTACGGATACATTACGGTTTCCGGCCCGCATCTTTAGAGCCTTCCTCTTCATTCTCTCTTCGAGGGTCTCATTCTTTTCCTTTGCCGTTTCAGGTGACCGACTATTACTTCTGTCCATTTATTCATCTCTACATAAGGCAGCATGACCTCTCACGGCTTATCGACCTTGCTATCGTCGACCTCGATGACTTCGTTGAGGATGGTCAACTTGTGCGGCTTGGATGAGTCAACACTCTCTCCTCCATCGCAGGAAATTTCAAGAGAGGTTCGCCTGATAGCGAGAAGGTGATGTCAAAAGACTTCGTTGTCCCGTTTTGAGGATTTGCGGGTTTAGACACCGCGTCAGATTTAGTTGCTGCCGGCGACGTTTCTGCGGCGGACTCTGCCGGTTTTTTCCCAGACCCAGAAGTCGCCGGGGTGATCGGCTTCTCAGTTTTCTCCTCAGGCATTCGGTCAGAGCTTGCCGGTTTTCGGCTCTTCTTTTTCTTCTCCGCCGACCTCTTTTCCCGGTCTAACATTGAAGACAGGACATCTATATTTGAGAAAGTCGCGCCGACTTGAAGAAGGCTAACCACAAGTGGCGAATACTGACCCGTTGCTTTGAAGAATTTCTCAGAAATGATAAAGTTCAGGGCTTTTTATAGACGCACCGGCATTAATGGCAGTCGCGGTCTCCGGCTTAGTCTAACATTTCCGAAATTTCCTGAAATCTGGAAATGTGCGGGGATTATGTTAACCAAGAATCCGCGACTAGTTTGCATGGACTTTTCGAATCGGGCGGCCTGGTTTCCTAACCGCCACTCTAAGTATGCCGGTCTGTTTTCACTGAAGCCGTGCGGACTTCGTCCACGTCGCCGCCAGAGGGAGCCTAGGGCAGCCCGTCCAGAGGCCGACCCCACAGCTTATCAGAAGAAGACCGCCAGGCCGCGCGTCCTTCTCCTTGCTTCTCTCTTTTCCCTGCTTCCCGTCACCCCTGCCCGGTTCTCCAGTACCCCGGGCAGCCGGTGATTTTAGCCCTGCCCGTTTGGGCAGGCCACCAAGCTTATAAATAGGGGGCGACATCACACCCAAAGCACGCTTACTCGAGTCTAGGAGCTCGCTTGTTGAGAGCTGCAGTCCCGAGTCTAGTGCCTGGCAGCCTGCTGACCGACCGGCTTCCTTTTCTTCTCTTTTTCTCCTTTCAATCTGTGACCGCTTCTTTTTTAATAAGAGGAAAGCCCGTCGCAAGAGTGGTATTCAGGCCACGGCGGGCGAAGTGTAGTGTCGCCGCATCTTGCGGCTTGCTCTTACTTTTGCTCTAACCGCTAGTAACCAGCTACTCGGCAGTGTCCCCTCCTTTTCTCCTCTTCTCCCAGTGCTCGAACCGTTAGATGGCAGTGCCCGATTTTTGTCGCAATTCGGGCATTAACAACAGGCGTTGAGTGAAGGAACATCACTCAACGCCAGATTACTTATAGCACTAAGTGTAGTCTATATTGTCATAGATTATGTTAGAATGAGCTAAAATGTGGCTAAGTCCACATGCGTTGAGTGATGTCAACTCACTCAACACCATACTACTAAAGAGAAAGTTGGCTAAGTGTTTTTGCGTTGAATGATGAAGACTCACTCAATGCAATTCAGCAAAAAGGCTGTACGTTGAACTTGTTGAATTATATTCAGAATTCGTCGAGCTGAGTTCAGAGTTCGTCGAGCTGAGCTCACCTTTCGTCGAGCTAAGTTCATAGCTTGAGTTTTTTAGTTTGTCAAGCTCAGTTGAGATTTCGTCGAACTGAGTACAAAGTTCGTCGAGCTTAATTCATCATTCGTCGAACTCAGAAAGACAGTCTATGCCCAGTGCTTATTAAATACAGAAAATTGGCTAAGGTAAAAAGCATTAAGTTAGGCGTGTTCACTCAACGCTCTCAACGCTTAATTTGCTGTAGAAGTAAAAACTTGATTAAGGCAAAAAGCAATGAGTTGAGGTTACTGACTCAACGCTGACAATGCCTAGTGAAGACAATTTGTCTAAGGTGTTTGACGTTAAGTGAAGCTCACACTCTCAACGCAAAGAAGCAAATAGCTGATAAAACAAGTTGGCGTTGAGTGGAGCTGAATCACTCAATGCCTAGAATTAGATTTATATTCTAAGTAGTTTGGCATTGAGTGAAGGTTACTAACTCAATGCCAAGAGAGAGTAAAATTGTCTAAGTGTTTTGGAATTGAGTGATGCTTACTCACTCAACGCCTATTCTCTGATGCTCGATTTTGGCTTTGTCCACAGGTTCTGACGTCAGCAAAATTGACAAAGTCAACTAAGGTCAAATCAGACATGGGGAAGCTACACTACACGACAAAACTTGCTGTGAAGTTACTGTACGTTTTCTTCCGTTAAATAAAGGCGCAGCTGGAAGCTATAAGTGGGGCCCACCGTTCCCTAAGAGCATTTGATCGGCAAACTACAAAAGGAAGAGATAGGGCCAAGACAAAGATTACTTTAAGGGCATACATTATTCAAAAAGGAGAGCAGCCATCATCATCTTCATCGCCATTGCTGCTTGTGAAAAGCTTGAAGCTCTGCAACAAGAAAAGTTCTGTTAGCTGTGCAAGTCTCCATCTGCCATAATAGATTCAGAATTTGTTCTAAATAAAGAAGAACCATCATCCCTTAGCAGGTTCAGTGAGGTGTTTGAAGACTCAAGATCAAAAGATCTTTAGCCTTCCGCAACAAGTTCAGAAGTTATCTTCTGAGTTCCTCCAGCAAATCCTTTCCCTACTATGAGAAGTGTTGGAGCAGAAAGTTTTCTGCTCTAGTGGTTGACACAGAGAAATTTCTTTATTTCAAAGTTAAATAAACTATTTCTTTTTTATAGGATCCTTCTGGATTTGAGCTCTAGGATCTTTGGGTCTGAGGTAGGGCAAATTTTCTTGAGTTGTAGGAGAGTGTTGCTCTCTGAGGTGGTGAGTTTTACTAACTGTAAAGTAGGGAAGTTTTTCCTGAACTGTAGGAGAGTTTATCTCTCTTAGTTGTAGGAGCAAGCTTGCTCTGAGGTCGGGCTATCCTCCATAGCGTGAGTGGTAGGGCTTAAGTTCCTGAGGTAGGTGATACTTGTATCACTGAGTGAAGGCCTTTGTGGCTGAGGTGTAAGTCTTATAGGAGATTGAGAGATCCTAAGGGATCTGAGGTGTAATCTCCTTGGAGCATTGGTTTGGAGAAGTGCCTTGACTAACAGGAAGTTAGCAAGGCGGGAGGAGAGTGGATGTACCCATAATTTTAGGGAACCACTATAAAATACTTATGTAATTTTCTATGTTTGCTTTTATTATCTAAATTGCAAGTGCTAAGGACAAGCTCTAGATCACTATAAGATGAAAGCAAAAATAAATAATCAAGTGATTTAAAAAGACTCTCAAAATACCTAAGCAGACCTATTCACCCCCCCCCCTTTAGGTTGCTAGCTACCATGAAATTAAGATCTTTCAATTGGTATCAGAGGGTGGTTGCTCAAAAAAGGATTTAACAATCTGAGTGGTCCTCCAAGGTAGCTGTTGCTAAGTGGTTATGGGCTCAAGAGAGAGACAGAGAGAGCTGAGTTCAATGAAACTCGCCATCTATAAAAAGGAGAAGTTTGGAATATGAAAGGAGAGGGTGTGGCTATTTATGGAAGCCTATGATTTAAGAATTTTTGCAACTGTTAGGGAAGGACCTGTCATTCCCATGATGGTCTCTCCTCTGGATGCCAACATCAAGACACCAAAGACACTCTCTGAAATGACAAAAGATGAGTTCATACTAGCTGGCCTAGACAAGAGAACACAGAACATCATTGCAAGTGTTGTAGATGACTCAAGCTTCCTGTACTTTGTTCATTGCCAGACCTCTAAGGAGATGTGGGACACCCTTGCGGTCTACTTGGAGGGTACTGATGAGTTAAGAGATGACATGAAGTCTTTGCTCAACCAAGAGTATGAGGCTTTTAGGCAAATACTGAAGGAGAACATAACTACCTGTTATGAAAGATTCTTTAAGATCATAAATGAGTTGAAGACCTATGGAAGGGTCTTCAATAATTATGAAATTAATGACAAGTTTCTCAGATCTCTCATTAGAGACTGGGATACTAAGATTTGTTTCATAAGAGAGATGGCCAAGCTTGCTGACACTCCTCCAAAAATATTGTTTGGGAAGCTGCTCTCCTATGAGATAGAGCTGGCTACCAGGAAGGAGGAGGATTCCTCCAACAAATCACTGGTCAAAGAAAAGTCCTTGTCCTTTAAAGCTGAGAGCATAAGAGAAGACAAGGAAAGGATTCCTTCTCCACCAAGGAGACTAGTTGAGTCAGACAGCTCTAACTAAGAGGCTTCAGACAGCAGCATGTCTGATGATGATTTTGCATCCTTTTCTTGACAACTCCAGAGGTTAATGAAGAAGAAGCATTGGAAGAAAAGGCCTTCCAATTCTACCCATCACAAAAAGAACCAGTCCAAGACTGATAGGTATGGTTCTAAACATAATAAATATAACACTTCTAAAGTAATTTTCTACTATTGCAGCAAGCCTAGGCATGTGATAGATGACTGCCCAGAGAAGAGGAAGGCGACTGAGAAGAAGAAGCAGCATCAGCACAAAGGAAAGAAGGAAAAATCCTTTATGCCCAAGAAGGAAAAGAGTTGGACAGACTCATCATCTTCTGAGTCTAAAGAAGAGGAAGCCTATATTGGGCTAGTGGTTGCTACTATTAAAGATGAAGCTATTGCAGTAGGAGAAGTAAATCCTCAAGGGAGGCTAGGAATCAGAGCCCCTCTGACACTGTTAAACAGTGAGTCAGAGGTGGATGAAGATGTCCACAGCTATATTGGGTTGATGGCAATGATAGATGAGGAAGAAAACCAGGATGCCTGGTCAGAGGAAGGTACATCTATCACCTAACTCTGCTTATCTGTCTGGGTTTGAGAATAGTCCTTGTTCAGAAGCCTCTTCACCCTGTGGTGAATAAGATTCTGGATCTGAAGGAGATGTCAATCAACTGATTGACAAGTATGGAGAACTTCTTAATTCCTTCAAGAAGGTCAAGAAGTTGTCTAAGAAGCAAGCTAAAGAGATCTTATCTCTTAAGCTTGCAGTTGCCCAACAGACTGTAAAAACAAATCATCTGGACTAGAAAGCTAGGGAAATTAGACAACTGAAGTCCCTCTTGGACATTTAGGTAGCCTCCATCAAGCACAAGAATTGTTTCATCAGGGAGCTTGAAGATAAGCTTTAGAAGGAGAAAATATTAGTGGCAAGCTATTCTAAGCCAAGTACTGTCCTCTCCTTTATAGACTCCTCCTCCTCTCAAAAGGGCAAGAAGGGGTTTGGATTCAAGGGAAGCACAAGAGTTTATACTTACAAAAAAAGGGCAAAGCCCCAGTTCCACCTAAGCCTATTGCTTCTAAGCCCCCCATTTTTTTAGAAAAGTTTTGATACCCTCTAACTGGTATGAACAAGAAAGTTCTTCTGGTTACGGGGAGAGAGGTTGTTCATCTGGAGTGAACAATGATGTTCACTGTCATGATGAAAGTTTTTGTAGGGTGTTTGCAGTCAAGGCTGCCAATGAGAAATTTCAAATGGACCAATCTCGACCATTTGTCTTTGGTGCTTCTACACCAACTCTCAAGAATATTATTGCAGCCAAGGCTCAAAATCTGACAACAAAGGTTCTGACTAAGGGAAAGTCTAAGAATCAAGCTGATCTGAGCATATCTGAAGCCATTAGAAGCATGCTTTTTGAAAAGAAGCTATCTGCTGCTAGCACTGAGGGAAGACCAAATTAGCCAGCTATAAGACTTTCCTTCAGTCAAATTCTGGCTGAAAGAAATCAAAAAAAGGCTGCAGCACATCTTCCTCCTGTCAAAGGTTCTACTCATCAAGCTGCAGTGCCTTCACAGAAAAGAGAATATAACATACATGATTGTTGGTGTTGTGGTAAGATAGAGCATTTTTCCATTGACTGTTGGTACAATCCCAATGTGGCCAGAGCTAGGGTCAGTCCACTAGTCAAAAATTCTGCTGGTGGATATGTTTAGTTTCATGCTAACATGCACCTAAGACCCAATAGATATTGGGGTCCTAAGGTTAAGTAATTTGTCTATTGCAGGATAGTTCAAGGTGACATACCCCTATATGGTACTTGGACAGTGGCTGTTCTAGGCACATGATTAGAACAAGAAGCATCTTGAAGGAGTTTACTCCAGTAAAAGATGGACCCAAAGTCATCCTTGGAGGTTCTTATAGAGGTGTAACCAGAGGATATGGTAAGATCACAAATGGCATAGTCACCATCACTATAGTGCTTATGTTGAAGGGTTGCAGCATAATCTTATAAGCATAAGCCAACTTTCTGATCTTGGCTATGTAATTGTCTTCCACAAGGATGATTGTCTAATTAGGAGGTCAAGTGACCAAGAGGTCATCTTGACATCCACTAGGAGTGGAAATGTTTATTGCTTGAACATTCTATGTCTAGACATTGATTCTCCTAACTGTTTGGTGGCAAATGAGAAAGTCCCCTACTATGTCCAGTGGCACAAGAGACTAGCTCATTTGAATTACAAGACCATTGGCAAGCTCTTCAGTCAAGAGCTGGTTAAGAATGGCCCCAATTTTAAGTGCTCTAAGGAGGGAATTATCTCTGCCTGCCAAAAGGGTAAGCAGACAAAAGTCTCCTTCATGGGTATTGGGACCAAAGACTCTGTGAAGTGCGTATACCTCTTGCACTTGGACCTATTTGGTCCAATGCCAATTCACAGTCTTGTTAGGAAAGTCTAGACCCTTGTGGTTGTTGATGACTATTCCAAGTTTTCTTGGGTGTTCTTTCTTAAGAAGAAGGATGAAACCCTTGATGTCTTCATGAGGTTTATCAAGCAAATTCAAAATGATCTTGGTTGTTCTGTGGTCAAAATCAGAAGTGACCATGACATAGAATTCCAGTCTGATAGCATGACAAAGTTCTATGAAGAGCATGGGATTCATCAAGAATTCTCTTCTCCTAGAACACCCCTGCAAAATGGGATAATTGAGAGGAAAAATAGCACTCTCATAGAGGCTGGTAGAACTTGTTGAGTGACACATCTCTCAAAAAATATTTTTGGGCTAAGGTAGTAAATGCTGCAAGTAATGTCCTCAGTAGAGCCTCTATCACCAAAGGCGACAAGAACACTCCCTATGAGATCTTGAAGGGAAGAAAACCAAATCTTGACTATCTCAGAATTTTTGGTAGTAAATGCTTTATGATTCACAATTATAAGTCCTATGTGACTAAGTTTGCTGCCAAATCCTATGATGGAATATTTGTTGGGTACAACAATCATTGTAAAGCCTATAAGATCTACAACTTGAAAAGCCAAGTTTCAGAAGAATCAGTTCATGTAGTCTTTGATGAGTCTACCATGATTAACAGTGGAATTCCTAGTTCCTCGTATAGTAGTACAGGTATAGAACAGATGATGGACAAGCTGACCATCAAGTAACCATCACCAGTCAACTAAGATGATATGGATACTGCAGAAGATCTACCTAGCACACTAGGAGTGGATGAATATCAACAAGAAGATGCCACTATTTATGAAAGGAGGCTGCCACATGCAGTCAGACATATGAGAGATCATCAGGTACACCAGATAATTGGTGAGTTAATTCATGGAGTAATAACAAGGAGCAAAAGTCAGAACACAGCCATGTATTCAAGCCTTCTATCCCAAATGGAGCCTAAGAAGTTTGAAGAGGCCAACATAGACCAGCATTGGATTGGAGCTATATAGGAGGAACTGAACCAGTTCAAGAGGTGCAGGGTCTGGAAGCTGGTTCCTAGACCTCATAGTCATAATGTAATTGGAGTCAAGGGGATCTACAGAAACAAGCTTGATGAATACGGCATTATAATTAAGAACAAGGCCATACTAGTAGCTAAGGGGTACAGACAAGAAGAAGGGATTGATTTTGATCAAACCTTTGCCCCTACAGTAAGATTGGAGGCCATCAGATAATTCCTTGCATATGCAACACACAAGGGATTCAAGGTCTACCAAATGAATGTGAAGTCAGTCTTCCTAAATGGTGACTTAAAAGAAGAAGTCTATGTTCAACAACGTCCAGGTTTTGTAGTTCCTAACTCAAATGATTTTGTTTATAGACTTAGGAAAGCTCTATATTGGCTGAAGCAAGCCCCTAGAGCAAGGTATGAGATACTGCGTTGTTTCCTCATTCAGAACAGATTCTCAAGGGGAAAATAGACAAGACCATATTCCTAAGGGAATCTAGGGGTAAGATCATCCTAGTCCAGATCTATATAGATGACATCATCTTTAGATCTACTAATGACAACCTCTGCAAAAAAATTGCTAAACTCATGTAGGAAAAGTTTTAGATGAGAAGTAAGGGTGAACTTAAGTTCTTCTTGGGCCTCCAAGTAAGACAGATTGATGATGACTTGTCCATATCCCAGTCTAAGTTCACTAGGGAGTTTATCAAGAAATTTTGCATGGAGAATTCCTCCATGTGAACTCCCATGGGGTCAAGGATGCTTGTAGGCAAAGATGAAGCAGGGAAACCTGTTTATGAAACTTTGTATTGAGGGATAATTGGCTCCCTTCTATATTTGAATGCAAGTAGGCCAAACATCATGTATGCTACATGTGTTTGTGCTAGGTATCACGCTTGCCCAAAAGAATCTCACTACTCTGCAGCTAAGAGAATCTTGAGGTATCTTAAGGGCACTTTAGATCTTGGCCTTGGGTACCCTAGGAATAGGGAGTGTTAACTAACTAGCTATTCAGATGCAGATTTTGCAGGCTGCAAAGAGGATAGGAAGAGCACATCTAACACATGTCAGTTCTTGGTAGGGAGACTGGTATCTTGGTGCAGCAAGAAACATACAAGTGTGGCAATATCAACTGCAAAGTCAAAGTACATCTCAACAGGAAGTTGTTGTGCTAAGTTTCTGTGGATTCAACACTAGCTTCAAGACTACAACATCCAGATAAGTAGAGCTCATTTATTCTGTGATTCTACTAGAGCAATCTCTATTGTTAGGAATCCTGTCTCTCATTGCTGGACTTAGCACATAGAGATCAGATATCACTTCATTAGAGAGCATATGGAATGTGAAGACATCACCCTTGAGTTTATCCAAACAGATAAGCATGTGGCTGACATCTTCTCTAAGCCACTAGATGAAGCAAAGTTTAACACCTTCAAATTCTAGTTGGGTATGTTAAACTTAGTATAAGTTCAGTTGCTCCTCATCAGCTTACAAACTATTTGGCATTATTCAGACAGGATGGTCCTTTAAAGAAATGAAGACTCTCCAATTGAGGGAGAGCAAGTCAAGCATAATCCAAACATTTTACTGTTGCCTAATTGAGGGGGAGCATGTGATAAGATGATCAGTTGATCAGGTGCATACTACCAGCTATTTGTTGCAGTCAAAAAGGGGGAGAGGATAAGATGATCAGAAAATCAGATAAGCAATGCAGCAGCAACAATTCAGTGCAAGCAGATAATATATGTAGTAATGTACTCGACAAGAAGGGAAGTGTGGTAACTATAGATCACATATCAATTATTTAGTTTTATTTTATTATAACTTGTGCTTTATGGTTCAGTGTATGTCATTATCTTTGCTTAAGAGTTTTGACTTCCTCAAATAGGGAGAGATTGTTGGGTCCATTGCCCATAATGTCATGGACTTGAGTGAAGTCAATCTTATCAATGATATACACATGTCTGTAGAAGACTATGATAGGTCAGGTAGCCTAAGTGGCTAAGTCAGGTAAACACTTACCTAAGGTGTGGGATGACAAAAATCTATCTAAGTCTACGGGCATTGAGTGAAGGAACATCACTCAACACCAGATGACTTATAACAGTTAGTGTAGCCTATACTATCATAGCCTAAGTTGGAATGAGCTAAAATGTGGCTAAGACCATAGGCATTGAGTGAAGTCAACTCACTCAATGCCATACTAATAAAGAGAAAGTTAGCTAAGTGTTTTGGCATTGAGTGATGAAGACACACTCAACGCCTTTTAGCAAAAAGGCTGTATGTTAAACTGGTTGAACAATGTTCAGAATTCGTCGAACTGAGTTCAGAGTTCATCGAGCTCAGCTCACCTTTCGTCGACCTTAGTTCAGAGCTTGAGTTTCTGAGTTCGTTAAGCTCAGTTGAGATTTCATCAAACTGAGTTGAATGTTCGTCGAGCCAAATTCACAATTCGTCGAACTCAGAAAGACAGTCTATGCCCACAACTTATTAAATATAGAAAATTGGCAAAGGCAGAAAGCGTTGAGTGAGGCATGTTCACTCAACGCTCTCAACGCTTAAGTTGTTGAAGAAACAAAAACTTAGTTAAGGCAAAAAGTGTTGAGTTGAGGTTACTGACTTAATGCTGTCAACGCATAGTGAAGACAATTTTATCAAAGGTGTTTGTCATTGAGTGAAGCTCACACACTCAATGCTAAGCAGCAGATAACTGATAAAGCAAGTTAGCGTTGAGTGGATCTGAATCACTCAACGCCTAGAATCAGATTTTATATTCTAAGTAGTTCGGCGTTGAGTGAAGGTTACTCACTCAACGCCAAGAGAAAGTAAAACTATCAAAGTGTTTTGGCATTGAGTGATGCTTAGTCACTCAGCGCCTATTCTCTGATGCTAGATTTTGGCTAAGTCAACAGGTGTTGATGTTAGTAAAATCAAAAAAGTATACTAAGATCAAATCAGACACTGGGAAGCTACACTACCCAACAAAACTTACCGTAAAGCTACTGTACTTCTTCTTCCATTAAAGCAAGGCGCAACTGGAAGCTGCAAGTGGGGCCCACCGATTTTTAAGGGCCGTTGATCGACAAACTACAAAAGGAAGAGATAAGGCCAAGACAAAGATAACTTTTACGGCATACATTATTCAAAAAGGAGAGCAGCCATCTTCATCTTCTTTGCCATTTCTGCATGTGAAAAGCTTGAAGCTCTCCAGCAAGAAAAGTTCTATTAGATGTGCAAGTATCCATCTGCCATAGCAGGTTCAGTTAGCTGTTTGAAGACTCAAGATAAAAAGATCTTTAGCCTTTAACAAAAAGTCCAGACGTTATCTTCTAATTCCTCCAACAAATCCTTTCCCCGCTAGGAGAAGTGTTGGAGCAGAAAGTTTTCTGCTCAAGTGGTTGACACAGAAATTTCTCTGTGTCAAGGTTAATTAAATTATTTCTTTTTTGTAGGATCCTTATGGATTTGAGTTTTAGGACCTTTGGGTTTGGGGTAGGGCAAATTTTCCTGAGCTGAATGAGAGTACTACTCTCTTAGGTAGGTTAGTTTAACTCACTGAGAATTAGGGCAGTTTTACCTGAACTGTAGGAGAGTGTATCTCTTTCAGTTATAGGAGCAAGCTTCTCTGAGGTAGGGCTATCCTCCATAGCCTGAGTGGTAGGGCTTAAGTTTCTAAGGTAGGTGATACGTGTATCATTGAGTGTACGCCTTTCTGAGGGAGGCTGAGGTGTAAGTCTTGGAGGAGACTGAACGATTCTGAGGGATATGAGGTGTAATCTCCTTGGAGCATTGGTTTGGAGAAGTGCCTTGACAAACATGAAGTTAGCAAGGTGGTAGGAGAGTGGTTGTACCCATAATTTTGTGGAACAACTATAAAATACTTGTGTGCTTTTCTGTGTTTGCTTTTATTATCTAAATTACAGGTGCTAAGGACAAGCTCTAGATTACTATAAGTTGAAAGCAATAAGAAACAATCAAGTGATTTAAAAAGACTCTCAAAAGACCTAAGCAGACCTATTAACCCCCCTAGGTTGCTAGCTATCTTGAAAATAAGATCTTTCAAAGGGTATATTGAGTTGGATCATTTTTAAAAACAGGTGGTGGAGCGAGAACTTTTTCTAAAGCAGAGAGCGGAGTGATAAATTCTTTTTCAACAGGTGGTGGACTATTCAAAACTGGGGCAGAGCTTGCCTCTAGCTCTTCGTTAACCATACAAAAAACTTGCTTCCCACTCCGAATAGTTATTGCTTTCGCTTGCTCTCTCGGGTTAGGCACGGTATTGGCAGGAAGAGACCCGGCGGGTCGCTCAGATATAATTTTAGCTACTTGTCCTTCTTGATTTTCTAGATTTTTAATGGATCCGGATAGGCTTCTTATAGTTGCGTCATTAACATTCATATATTTTTAAAACATTTCTTCCAAGTTTGGAGGTTTTTGATAATTTTGAAGAGGTGGAGGTGGTGCAAAAAAATCATTTTGTGGTGGCGGGCGCATTGCGTTCGAAGGCTTACTCCACGAGAAATTTAGGTGGTTTCGTAAAGCGGGATTATAACTATTCGGAAAAGCAAAGCCTGTCGCAGGAAAATTTGAAGCAGAAAAATTATTAAAAGCATTCTTAGGCATATTGTTAACATAATCTATTTGTTCGGGAGCAGGAGTTGCAGATTCCCATACCTGAGTGGCAGAGGCAGCAATCATCTCCGTTATCTTTTTACTTAATAATTCCACTTGCAGAGCTAGCTAGGAGACGTTATCTACTTCAAAGATACCTGTAGGTTTATTTGGGCGAGGTCTAGGCACATTCCATTTATATGTGTTCATGGCCATGTCCTCGAAAAGCTCAAGAGCTGATTCCGGTGTTTTGTGTTTTAAGGTACCACCGGAAGCTGCATCTATCATTTGCTTTGTATTTTGATTTAGCCCGTTATAAAATGTCTGCACTTGTAACCATACAGGCAATGCGTGATGGGGGAAACGTCTTAAGAGTTCTTTAAATTTTTCCAATGTTTCATAAAGAGATTCAGAATCTATTTGAAAAAAGGCAGAAATATCGTTCCTAAGTTTTATAGTTTTAGCTGGCGAAAAATACTTCATCAAAAAATTTTCTGTTAGTTGATCCCAAGTGATGATGCTCCCTCTTGGCATTGTCATCAATGACTATTTAGCTTTACTTCTAAGGGAGAAAGGGAAGCGTCTTAGCCTAATAGCTTCATTTGTGACACCATTGATTTTAAAGGTGTCACAAATCTCAAGAAAGCTAGCTATATGCGTGTTCAGATCTTCATCTTGAAGTTCATCATATTGCACATACTACTGCACCATATGAATTATGCTGGGCTTAAGTTAAAAATTTATATTAGCTATAGCAGGGCGAACTATGCTTGATTCTGTACACTCTAGATCGGCCGTGCATAATAGTAACTAGGTTTATACAGGGCTTCCTCTACGATGGGCTCTTCCATTCTTAAAGTAGAAAATGACTCAAAATCCTCATCCTATATTTGTATAGTAGGGCCTTTAAATTGCGATCTTCTCTGAAGAGTACGCTCAATTTCATGTTCCAAGCCAAAAATAACCAACGGAGTTCCGCGGGTCATGCACTAGGAGAAGAGAAGATAAAGAAAGAAAAAATAAACTTAGAAAAAGAGAACAACTATTTTTTTTTTGAAATAGATTTTTTTAATATTTTAACTCCCAAACTTCTCAAGGGCTACCCAATAAAGCGTTTGCTAGGTAATATACAAGATAGTGTTATTTAAGCGAAATTCCCCTTTTCAAGAGAGTTAGGTGGTGTAGAAAAATTGTGAAGTGAGTTTCTATTAAGAGCATTAATTTTTTTAAATTTTTTCATTTTTAAGAAAGAGGGGGAGAAAGAGTAGTTATAAAAGTAATTGGTTCATTTTTTAGAAATAATAGACAAAAGTTTCTCCCCGGCAACGGCTCAAAAAACTTGGTGTCTACTTATCGTGAAGAGAATAAAAATCGAACTAACAATCCAACTAGTCAAGTATACATATCAAACTATAGCTAGGGGACACGCGTGTCGTATTAAAATCCGGGAACCTTTGACTAATATTACTCATACAAAAACTATTATCTTATCGAAGGATTGTTTTATGGTTTGATAAAAGAAATCTAATTGCGATTAAGAAAGGAAATATTTGCACAAAAAAAGAGGACTACTTGCAGCTAAATAAGAACTACTAAAAACGATTACAACAAGGTGTTGAAACGATGAAATAGTAAAGCACTCGATCGAGAATTACCTCGGCAAAAGTTGACTAAAAATGCGATAACAAACCTTAACTTAATAGGGTAAAGGACCTTGTCCGTGGAGGTTCCTAAAGCTTGAACACGCTTCTCTCGAAGTCGAGCCCAAATGAGTTTAGGAAGGTCCGACCGAACTCTCGTCCAAATCGGAGACCTAAAGGTCGCTTTATGCAGTGAATCCCACTATTAGATTTCACTCCAATCCGGGAGATTTAACGCCCGCCACTCTCTAGTGGTCTGTGATACTCTCTTTACTCTTGAGTGTTCACTTCAAACTACGAGCCTCTCGGCTAGATAAGAGTGAAAACAAATATGTAAATTATATATCGATGATATAACTGCAAACATGATTTTTCAAGAGTAAATCAAAGGCATAAACCCTAAAAAGAAAAAGTAAACTTAAAGCATCATAACTTAATCAACTCGAACCTCATATCATCAATATCGAGTAATAGGAGGATTAGTTAATCATGGAGAAGTGGAGGAAGAGAGATTGGTAGATGAACATATGAAAACAAAGTAAAAAGGGACTTTATATTAATGCAAAAGAGAGTTACAACATGGAATAAAGGAGTATAACTGCAATGAAATAAAAACCTATGCTAGCATTTACATTGAACTACTAAAGCAATTACAAAAACTAAAACTGAAGGAGTACACAAACTAGGATTAAGAATGTTTTAAAATGAGAAAAAGAGAGAGAGAGGAAGAGCATGAAAAACTCCAAGAAACAAAAGGGCAGCACCTCCCCTCTCAACCTAAAACTACTTGCTAGACACAAGGGGGAGGCCTGAATTTATGGACTTTTTTGGGATGGTAACGCCCTACTGTCATGCATGGGGAGGGCGTGACCGGGGGGCGTGTGAAGTATGGGTTGACCTCAGGTGCTGAATTCTGACGGAAATGATGATTTCTTCTGTACGTCAATGGAAATGCCCCGGGCCATGCCCGTGTAGGCGGGGCATGTAAGGCACGTCAAGTCTCAATCATTGTCGGAAATCCTTCAGCAGTCAAAAAAGGTGGAACACGCCCTAGGGCCACATCCGTGTAGGGGGCCGTGTCAATACTGTTGATGTGTAGCATCAGGAAATTTTTAAATGCAGCAGCAGGCTTCGAGATGAGGATGACACGCCCAGGAACATGCCCATGGAAGGCATGTTAGGGCGGCATGTCAGGTGTTTATCTCAGGATTTGGGCTCTGGTTGCAATCTTCCTCGGGATCAGGTTACACGCCCGGTGACACGCCTAGAGAGGGCATGTCAGGAGGGCGTGTCAGGTCATTTTGACCGAAAACTGAGAAAATATGCAAAAAGAATAGAAATCACTAGTGGTAAGAAAATATACAAAAGGAGGTCAATATATAAGCTTACAAGACATGATTTGTGTATTAAAAATCTAAAAATACCCTAATTGTTTAGACTACAAAATGTATTATCAGAGAGTGCAAATCACTACCAATTTGTCCTGAGTGAAGTCAACTGCAGGAGCTGCTCTTAAGAAAAGTTTGAATGTCTGGGCCTTTAGAAGATTAACCTCAAATCTGGTAGATTTGATATTTGTGTATAGCTCATTCTTGATGTTCTTTATTGAATAATCAACAAAATTCTCAAGTTGTCTCCTTTGGTCATCCAGCAACCCTTTCCGCTGAGCAAGGAATGTTCTAGATATCTGATCAGTGGATGTGGATTCATTAGAACCTGGATCTGGTTGTTGAACTAGACTTACATCTTCCCCGGTAGCAAAATCAGCCATCTCAAATTCAGAAGAATGTTGAGTTTCCATGTTCTCAACAGCATCAGTTCCCTTATTTGACTCTGAAGATTCTATCTCAAAAACTGTACCTTGAGCAGGGAGTTAGGTTGAATCTCCCCTTCAATCTCTTCCATGTCCATAGGAACATTCAAAGCATCCTCTGGAATTATATTTGTATGTTGTTCATGATAAGAAGAAGTTGAGTATCTTCTTGTAGCATCTACATTTGATCCCCCTCAGTGAGAGCTTCATCCATCACTTTCTCTAGAAGTTGCTCCCCCTCAATTTAAGAACTATATCCATCTTATGGAGTAATGTCTAAGAGAGCAGTGTCCTCTTCAATTGGAGCTGGGGTTTTGACAGTCTCCTCCTCAACATCTGTAGAGATCTTGTTCACTATACCTTTAGCAACTTGTTCAGCAAATTCAACTTGAGGTATATCCATTGCCTCTTCAACTGCATCATCTTCAGACTGAGTTCTGCTAACTTGGATTCTTGGCATAGGATTAGATTAGATTGATACCTGGGCATTCATGTCCCTCCTGGTCTCATTAGTGGATTCAAAAAGATTAGGATCATAAGGCTCTTCCTTAGCTTTTTTTGAAGAACTTCTGTATGTGCTTTCTTCTGAAACTGTTACTGTCTTAATCTTCTTCTTTGCAGCTTACTATTGTTGAGGTTGCAGGTATCTTTCCCACCACTCTAGCATTTTGGAATCCATTCTTTTTATATGATGGATTTTAGTTCCTAACCTTTTGTTAAGGATCCCCGGAACACTTCTAAGAAAAAATAAGGATAGAATTCTACCCATGTTAGGTTTAGCAATATACTCCACCATCCTATCAAACAGTAATCTTCCCCAATCAGTCTTCTTAGAAAGAATAATCCTTGCCAGCAACTCAAACATTTTCTTGGAAATCTTGTCCTATGAGCCAGAATTACACAACAAAGGCTTTCAAAACACATCATCCAGGGACTTACCTATCAGATGTAATTCCTTCCTTAGAACTGATCCAGTGGTGTGTTTAGATAGACCACACCACTTCAGTGCTGATTTTATATCATACTGATCCAATTCTTCTTCCTCGTTAGATAATTAGAACTTAAGTAGTTGCATCGCTTTGCTTAGTCTTCTAGGGGTAATCTTTATCTTAATGCCACAGATCACTGTCCTCACCTTACTGGTAGATGTCTCGACCTTTGCATTGGCGAAAAATTCCAGTACTTCTTGCTTCCACAACAAGCAAGGCTCTGACAGAAAGTACTCTAGGTCAGTGACCTGGAGCAAATGGAGAATGAACTGAACCTCTTTAGGTGCATCTTCGAAGCCATTGCGAACCAGCTCTGACCCTTTGAATAGGAAATCTAAACCTTTCAGCACCATTTCTCTTGTGAATTACTGAGAATCTTCCAAGCCCTTCATCAATTCGTCGCAATCGAGAAGTGAAGAGCATGGAATAGTGTATCTTGTCTTACGTACACATCCTTTTATTTAAAGTTATTTCTATTTTAGAAGGGTAAGAGGCGTGTACATGTTCCGTATAAAGAATTGATCAACAATCGGGATTTAATCCCGACACATAGTCATAAAACCGACTCACTAGGAGCATGCATTGAGTTAACTCGACGCACTCGATGCTTTCAATGCATAGGTCTATTTTCTATGCACTCGACTCCTGCGAATATAGATTCAGTACAGTTGAAGCCTGAGGTTGTCTTGACATACTCGATGCCAAAGAGCATATACTCAGCGCATTCGACTATTTTATACATAGTCGAATTCATTTCTACTACCCAGCAGGGATTAGATCTAACTGCAACAACACAAGCAAATTAACATGTAGAGGGCTACTAAAGCCGGACTAAATTCAACATGCCCAATTCAAATTTGAAGGTGTTGAATTTAGCTTCATCTAGTGGTTTAGTGAAGATGTCTACAACTTGTTTGTTTGTAGAGACAAATTCTAGACAGATGTCTTCCTTCTCCACATGCTCCCTAATAAAAGGATGCCTAATCTCAATATACTTAGTCCTGCTGTGTGAGACAAGATTCCTAGCAATGGAGATTGCACTAGTTGAATCACAATACATAGGAGTATTACTTATCTTTATGTTGTAGTCTTGGAGCTGGTGCTGGATCCACAGAATAGAGCACAGCAACTTCCAACTGATATATACTCTGACAAGGCAGTGGAAATAGCCACACTGGCCTGCTTCTTACTTCTCTAAGAAACAAGTCTTCCTCTCAAAAACTGACAGGTGCCTGATGTACTTTAAATCTACATCTGAATACCATGTTAGTTCAAAATTACTATTCCTAGGACACCATAGGCCAAGATTTTGTGTGCCCTTAAAATATCTCAGAATTCTCTTAGCAGTAAAATAGTGATACACCTTAGGGCTAGCCTGGTATCTAACACAAACACATGTAGCATACATGATTTCTGGCCTACTAGTAATAAGATATAGGAGGGAGCCAATTATGCCTCTATTCAAGGCTTCATCAATAGATTTCCTTGTCTCATCCTTATGTATTGACATACTTGCCCCAATGGGAGTTTTCAATATGGAGGCACTCTCCATTCCAAATTTTATAATTTACTCCCTAGAGAACTTGGACTGGGAGATAAACCATCTATCTTCAGTCGGCCTTACTTGAAGGCCCAATAAGTACTTAAGCTCACCCATACTGCTCATCTCAAAGTTCTCATGCATAAGTTTGACAAACTTCTTGCAAAGGTTATCATCAGTAGACCCAAAAATTATGTCATCTACATTAATTCGGCATTGTATGATCTTGCCCTTAGATTCCCTTAGGAATAGAGTCTTGTCTATCTTTCCCCTTGAGAATTTGTTCTCAATGAGAAAGCAGGACAAGGTCTCAAACCATGTCGGTCTTGTTAAACCCATATAAATCTTTCTTGAGTTTATAAACATAATTAGGAGAGTTAGGATTGACAAAACCTGATGGTTGATCAACATAGACTTCTTCCCTTAAGTCACAATTAAGGAAGGCTGACATTACATCCATCTGGTAGACTTTATGTCTCTTGTAGGTAGCATATGCATGGAATAGTCGGATTGCTTCTAGCTAAGCTACTAGGGCAAAGGTTTGATCAAAATGAATAACTTCTTCTTGTTTATATCACTTAGCCCCCAGTCTAGCTTTGTTCATGATTATAATGCTATTTTTATCAAGCTTATTCTAGTAGATCCACTTGGTTCCAAAGACATTATGTCCTTGTGGTCTGGGGATTAGCTTTTAGAACTTACATCTTTTGAATTAGTTCAATTCTTCTTGCATTGGCACAATCCAGAATTGGTCTATATTGGCCTCTTCAAATCTTTTGGGCTCAACTTGTGATAAGAAGATTGAATAAATGGTTGTGTTGAGACTTCTGCTCCTAATTATAACTCATTAATGAACATCACCAATTATCTGGTGTCTGGTATAATCTCTTAGATGCTTAACAGTTGGGGGCATTCTCCTTCAGGATCTTGAGCTTTAGTGGGGATCTTGTTGCTCTTCATGCTCATTATGTGAGCTTTGACCTTCTTTTGCAATGCACACCCACTCATCTTTATCTTGGACAACTGGGGAGGCTTCCTTAATGGATTGTTTGTCCATCATGTTGGAACCCCTAGGTGATTTGGGCTAGGTTCTCTTCTTAGGTTGTGACCCATGTTCTATAGAAGGGTCAAATGTCTTGTGTTTTCAGAGTCTAGGCCATGTTCTTATAGTCAACAGTAGAAAGGACCAGCCTCCAACACTGCCAGAGACTCAAGACTTAGAAAGTTTAAGACTTAATAAAAAGGAGATCTGCGTTCGTCGAACTCCGGTCGACGATCGTCGTGCTTAGCTAAAGAAACCCAAATACAATTCTCTGAGGTTAGATCGACGAACTTAGATCTCAGCTCGACGATCTCTAAACAAAGTGATAACTCCTCTGTCCAAATTCAGTCAACGAACTAAGAACATCAGGTCGACAAACTCTGTCCTCAGGTCGACTAACACTTCAGCTCTCAGAGCTAAAGATCTCTTAGCGCCACAATTAACTCAGCGCCACAGGTCACTCTAAGCCAAAGATTATTCAAAGCAAAAGTTTACTCAGACCCAAAGTTCACTCAACGCTCTCAACGCTATCAATGACACAACACTCTTAAACGACTCAACTCCAAAATGGTAATCTAACACTCAAAGCAAGAGGACATCTCACTCAACGCCAAATAAATACTTCAATACTCAACATCAGAAAATATTCTAAGTCCAGACTGTAGACTCAGCTCGACGATCTTGGATCTCAGCTTGACGAACAGCCATTCTCAGGACGACGAACTTAGGTCACGGAATCAGTTAAGTTATGCAGTGCAGTTGTTCGCAGAGCTCAGGTCGACGAAAGCTGATCATAGGTCGACGAAATCACAGGTCGACAAAAGCCATTCTCAGGTCGACGAAAGCTGTTCTCAGGTCGACGAAAACTGTAAGGCATATTGTCATTTATTCTTTCCTTTTCTGTCTCCTTATTTTATACTATTATAGACCGTAAATTCCCTGGATAATCAATGCTCTGATATCCTTTGAATCGAGCCGTTACTTGCAGCATTGATTACAAATATCCTTCATGGAATTAACTACCTATATCTCAGGACAGACATAGAATAGAATACATATGACGACATACTTGCCATTTTCATTTCTGAGATTCGGCTATGAATTTATTGCAGTTTTTTTTTTTTGAATTCGACCAAGTTACAGTTATAATTAGAGGATATCACAGAAAAGAAACATAGAGAGCTAAGAAAAACACAGAGAAAAGTGATACATAGAAATGTGTGTGCTATCAACAAGCAAGATACAGGAAAAAGTATACAGAAGAAAAGTGCAGTGAAAACAGTTCTCAGAAAATCTACTGCTCTTAAGAGAAGAAGGAACAACCATCACCATCAAGAGTCCTTCTTACTTTCTCTCTCGGTTCTCAGGAATCTCAAGTGACAAGTTATTCAAATCAGTCAAGAATCTCTGAAGAGCTAAAAGGCCTACTCACCCTTTTGCAAAGCGTCCCCTCCTGAACCAATCAAGATCTCAGGGGGAGCTTTGACAACAACACAAATACACTAGTCTTCTCTCAGTTGTATTTGAGAAAGAGAAGAACACCATCACTCTCTCATCCCCACCTCTGTATAGGGTTTAAATTCCCTTCAAAATTATTCCTAGTTGCAAGTATCCTAACCAAAAGACTTGAGGATTGGTTTTTGAGAACCTGATCAAAAGCTCATTGGTGGCAGTCACCTGATCAAAACCTGTAGTGGATTCCTACCTTGGGTGGTAGAAGAGTGGATGTACCCAAGGTTGGGGAACCACTATAAAATTCTTATGTTGTTGGTGTGGCTTTGTTGTTTTTCCTTTGTGCTTGTGCTGTGATATATTGTTATTCTGTAGCTTAGTTTATCTCCTGCACTTGTGCACCTATACACTTATACGATAGTAATATATTTTATAAAAGATCTTTTATTTCAATTAAAATCAAAAGATTTCAATAACTCTATTCACCCCCCCCCCCTCTAGAGTTTTTCAAAGCTTACCCTAACTTTCAATTAATATCAGAGGGTGGTTAATCACATCATACAGGCTCACACTTGGATTAATCAAGATCTTCGGGATAAACTATGAATAAGATTTAGTAGTCTCTCTGATTATATTTTATTTTCTGATATCATGGCACAAAATAACATTTTTTCCAGCACCAGACCTCCAATTTGCAACTTATAAAAGTTTAGAATCTGGAAGGCAAGAATCAAGCTGTACATGAACTCTATTGATGAGGATATTTTAATTCCATCTTGACAGGACCACCAGCTCTAGTGGCCTCTACTTCAACCACAGTAAATCTTAGTGCAGTGCCTCCTCCAGATCAAGCTGATGCACACAAAAAGGCAAAGATTGTTGATGCCAGAGCTATGAACATACTGGACCAGACTATGTCAGATGACATATTTCAGAATGTTGCTGAATGTACATCTGCCAAAGCCATTTGGGATTCCCTCAACCAAATGGTAGCAGGCTCTGCTGATGAGAGGAAGGAAAGAAGATCAAACCTTATATCCCAATATGAGAACTTGAGGAAAGTTGTAGTAGAATCAGTAGAAGTAATGTACAACAGGCTAAGCTCCATCATTAGTGAGCTCAGAACATTGGATAAAGAAATCACTCTGACTGAGTTCAATGACAAGATCCTCATGTGCTTCCCTAGCACATGGTACTCCAGAATCTGGCCCATCAGAGAATACAGAAGCATGGCAGAAATCTCAACAGAATCTTTACTTGGAAAACTAAAATTCTATGAGCAACTGATCAAGTCAAGAGAAGCTATAGTTGAACCAAAAGCTTCAACACCTACAAGGAAGGAACAAAACTTAGCACTCAAAGCTGCAGAAGAATCTTCCAGCTTATCAGCCAGTTAATAACTTATGAGTCTCTTTGCTAATAGATTCTATAAAATGGCAAGGAAGGAATTCAGGAGAAAGCCTTCAAGGAATGAAGATAAACCCAGGTATGACAAGATCCCTTCTAAAGAAGTTGTCTGTTTTGGATGCAGGAAACCTGGACATTTCATCTCAAAATGTCCAGAAGTTCAATAGAAAGACAATAGGCAAGAAAAGGAGTTAAGAACACATCTGCACAACAAGGCCTCCTCCAGCAAGTACAAAAAGAAGGAGAAGGGCTTTGTGGCTGAAACCTGAAGTGATACTGAAGATGAAACATCCTCATCCAGCTCCAGTGAAGATGATGAAGAAGAAAAGAAGGCAAGAGAAATGTACCTTATGGCAATTGTTGCTGGAAGCAGCAGTTCAGATTCAGAAGAATCAAGTGATGAAGAATTCCTATCTGAAGAGGATCAGGTAATTGCTTCATATGATTTTAAGTCTAAAGAATTTCAATCTGAGTTAAAACTCTTATGTTTAGATCAAATAGGATCTGAGAAGGAAATCAAACTTCTCAGGAAAAAACTGTTAGAACAAGAAAAATTCATTGCTGAAAATGAAAAATTAACTGAAGAATTAAATCTGGCTAATCAGCAAATAGCATTTCTAAAATCTGAATTAAGTAAGGCTAAGGAATTAGAAAAAACCTTAAATGGTAGAAGTTTAGAACTGCTAGATATAACTAGCATAGTTAACACAATATCTAATAATTACAAACTAGGATTAGGAGCCTCATCTAGTGAACCAATCCTAATTTAGAAAAATCAAGTATCAAAACCAATTATCTTCATTTCTGAAAGTGGAAAGAAAAACACTGAACAAGTAGAGAAAGTTAATGAAGTTCTTAAACAATTAGAACTTAAGAAAACCAATCAGAAGAAGAAAAACAAACAACATGACTATGTTCAGCAAATTTCGTCAAACTTAGAACGATGAAATGGGTATGGTTCGTTGAACTCAAGACGACAAACTCTGAACGCAAATAATAATGTAATTTATTCTTCGAACTGGGATCGACGAAACCAGTATGGTTCGTCGACCAGAGATCGATGTTTTTTGGGCTCTGAAAATGGATATCTCCATTCTTCGAGTAGAGATCGACGAACTCAATCCCGATCATCGATTTCAGGTCGATGAACATACTTGAATTTGTCCAATTCAATTCATAAGTAGAGTAACCTAAAAACTGATAAACCTTTTAATCCCTTTATTCAGTGGGTCATACCTCCTAGAAGGTATCATCCTTTAGGTTATAAAGATCAACCAGAATGTTCATTCATTTCAAGCCATAGTTATGTCAAACATCAAGGACCCAAGGTATCCTAGTTCAAAAACTGCTAATCCCTTTTGCAGGTAGAAGAGAACCCTGTCACTCAAAATAAATGGTACCTGGATAGTGGTTTCTCTAAACATATGAAAGGTTGCAAAGAATATCTAATCAATTATAAAGCCAAGATTGGACCCAAAGTAATCTTTGGGGCTCAGGCTTTGGACTGACAGAAGGCTATGGTGACTTCAACTATGGAGCTATCACATGTAACATCCCATTTCCGGCTAGACCCCTAGGAGTCGGTTGGTTGTGACAGAACCCTACGAAGCCCAAAAATTGAAATAAATCGACCAAGATTTCGGGTCACGGGTTGGTCATGCCCGTGACCGACCCGTCATGCCCGTGACCTAGGGCGTGACTCCTTCGACGATCGTTGATCTAAGGGAGACGATCGTCGGGCGCAGAATTTTTAACCCGGCCCTATCACGCCCGTGACCCAGGTGTCACGCCCGTGACCAAGGGCGTGACCCCCTTCGGCGATCGTCGATCTCAGCGCGACGATCGCCGAGCGCGGAATTTGCCTCATGACCCTATCATGCCCATGACCCATGTGTCACGCCCGTGACCTAGGGCGTGACCACCCTTCGACGATCGTAGACCTCAGTTCGACTGTTGTCGAACCTAGAATTTTGTCACCCGGGCCTGTCACGCCCATGACCCATGTGTCAAGCCCGTGACCTAGGGCGTGACCACCCTTCGATGATCAATGATCTCAGTTCGACGATCGTCGATCCCAGAATTTGTCATTCGGGCCTGTCACGCCCGTGACCTATGTATCACGCCCGTGACCAAGGCCGAAACGTCAGCCAGACTTTAATTTTCGGTAACCGACGTCTTAATCAATTCTGATTATGGAATGTACAGCAGGAATATTTATGGGCCGTTTCCATCCCTAATTATTTAATAGAAAGAGAGAGTTAGGTCCAATAGGAAATTGCCACCTAGATCAGCCAATTCATCTTCCACCTTTTCCTCTTCCCTGCATCATAACCGAAACGTTATTAAGAGAAATATTAATGGCCACAAGCGTTAGACCTTTCCCCTCCCTCCTTTTTGCTGCTTTAAAAAGGCCCCTTAGGCTCAAGGATGAAGTTTCCCAGCCTTACCTGAAGTTTCGAGCCTCCTACTGTGTTGTAGAAGAATTTCGACGATGCCACCGCCGCGCATATAGCATCCCGACGATCGGCTCGACTCCAAACCGCGAATAAGGTCTTCCCCTCCCTCTTCTTCTGTGGATAGATCTTAGAAATCGTTAGGACAGATATCGGGCTCAAAAGAGCCGGATCGGGTGAGCGTTTCCATGGTTTTCCAAAAATTTCATGGTGGCGGGTTCGCCGGAAACCGCCTCTCCGGCGGCTGTGCCGCCGCCCGACGGTAGCCCTCACCTCAACAGAGGTGGTGGTGGTGGTGGCCGGCCAGGGAGACAGCTGAGTGGCCGGGAAATACCTTTGGAAAAGCTACAGGTTTTAAGCCTTTTATGGTTGCTGGTTCGGGCTAAAGAAGAAGATGAATAGTAAACATTTTATTATGTTATATATGGTATAATTAGGAATTAATTCCATTTACTGTGCACTAGGTTTAAACTGAAAATTATTGCCCGTAGGTGCTGAAACATAAAAAGTGGACAACATAGAAAATGTAGCCCTTGAAGTCTAGTTTAATTCAAAATTGATTTCACTCGATTTGGAGTCCTGTTTAGACCACAGCACACTCTTTGGTGAGATCTATCCATAGGGCTGTCTTGATCTTAGAAAAATTCCCCACTCCAATCCAGTCATCAAAATGACTCGAAATTTGGGGTATGGCCTAATATTATCTATATCTAGATGCTATCCAAAAATTAGGATTTTTGGGAAATATTTTTCTATGGTTTTTAGAAAAATTCAATAATCCAAGCATAATTAAATTAGATGGCTATAAGACTTCCAAACCCTCCCAAATTTTGGTGAGTGGTCCCTGGAATTATCATAAGGCTCTGGTAGAAATTTCATCTCATTTGGAGATGTGTTGGTTAGGTTTGTGTCCAACCCTAGGTTGATCCTTATAGGATGATTTAGGATCAAACACCCCCTAGGTATTTTGGTGGTCATATCACCTCAACAGAGGCTGATATTTTGGCCAAAGGCTGTTTAGGGCATGACACACCCTCCAAGGGAGTTTGGGGTGGTTTGGTGTAGGGTAGCCCTAGAACCCTAGGGTAGGTCCCTTAATGGGGATTTGTAGGGTTGTGAAGGTCATGGGGTCAAATGACCTTGGACTGACTTGAAATTTGGTGGAGAGGACCATAGGGCCATTAAAGTCCTCTGGTAAAAATATTATGGTATTTGGAGACCTTTAGCCCACCTCAAACCCTGACTGTAGTTTAGGTCACCAACCTTAATTTGAATTATTAAGCTATCAACTGAACTACAAATCAAGTAAATTTTGGGTAGAGTGATTTTATGGTCCAAGTAGATATAATATAATTTTGTTGAGATTTTTGGGCTAATTTATACAGTACTTTATTTACAACTCTAATTGTGCCCTAGATATTTATCTTGATGATATTTGTAAATTATATGCACTGGAATGTTATGCAATCTTGGATTAGTGCATATTATAGCATGATATTCCTTCTGTAATTTTCTTGGAAATTTTATCATATTATTTTGGGTACTTTATTCTTTAATGTACTAATTGTGATATGTAGTCAAAAATACTGTTAAGGCCCAATTACTATTTGGAAAATTATGAAATTTGGTCAATGGGTGTTTCAAATTATGGTAGTCACCCTGTAATTTTGTCTGGAATTTTAGATGATTAAAAACAGTACCTCCTTCATTAAGTGAGGAAAATTAGTATCCTACATTAAAATAAATTCAGAGTTTAAATGTTGGAGAAAAATTATGGTACTTGGTTTATGAAGGTTTTAGGTCACTATATAGCTTCTATAATTTTCTTGGAATTGTTGGATATATATTTACAGTACTTCCTTCATAATATAGTAAAAGTGGCCTAAAATGGTAAATTAGGAAATGTAGGCCTAAACACCTCTGAAATTTCTCAAAACTTGGAATTGCTGTTTAAATGTCTCATAGGATTTTTACTGATTTTAGAAGGATTTATTGTTGGCTCATTAGTGCACTTCATGTTCATATTAGGGCATTTGAAATCTTAGAATAAATAAATTAAATGCCAAATGAAATAGGAAAATTATTATTTTCTGGATTTAGACTAATTAGGTCATGGTAGACCTCCAGTAAATATTATATGAGATTCGGAAGACAGTTTGGAGTTTCACCCCTTGCATATCTCCTAAAGCTTAGGATGGTCTGCGTTTAGTAAAAACTGCAGAAGCTGAACTAGAGTGGGTAATGAACCTGGGAGATGGAGTTTTGATAGTTTGGTGGTTTGGATAGGGTGAGTTAAATCAAGTTCATTATTGGAAGTCAGGATGGGTAGGGTGTGAGATTGACTAGCTATAAATAGTGTTCGGGTTCGACGGAAGATCGTCCTCCCCGAGAAGAGGAAGAGTCAAAGTCACCCTAGGATTAGCCCACGGTAATGTGAGAAGGGAATGGGTTAAGGGAACCAATCAATTATAATAAGTGTCTTGGAAAGGGAGCTTTGGGATTCACCCCATCATAGCTCCTAGTACCGCTGCGAGCCCTTCACCGGGTAACCCTCGGGAAGTCTAAGGTTAACCTTAAATCTTAGGAATAAAATGATCAAGAGTAACCCTAATAATAGTTGTACTTTATACCTACACTTGTACACTTAGGAAGAAGAATTGGCATGGAATGGGTAGAGTAGGCCTGTGGTCTAAGGGTCTACTAGTAATGTCAATGGTCTGGTTCGTGATTTGGATGTACGGGGAGCGGGATGCTCGGGGACTTGGTATATGCTTGGTAGCCTAGGGAGCTAGAGGCTCGGTAACGTGAGAACTTGTACAAATATAACTGTCATGTTTGCATGTGAATAAAAGTGGTGGGTCATCGGTACTGGGCGATCAATCACACCAACATCGGTACGTTGACTCGGCGGTGTGGGACACTTAGCCAAAGAAAGCCTGGTGGGTACAGCCAGCACTAGTACGCGGATACTCTAGGTTATGTTCTTCTAGGGGCGTACGGAAGGGCTAGGCCTAGTAGTGTGGTTACCCGCCTAGAAGTGGGGGGCCTGACCCACTATCTCCGTTTTCCACAACGGAGGTTCCTGGGGGTGAAGCTAGCCGCCAGAACAGGGGGAACTAAAGGTCGGTGCGCATAGAGTAGGTGGGTGTGTTGCACTTACTTGTGCATTTCATAGCATATTTGTGTGTCATAGCATAAACATTGCCACCTATCGTATAAGATGGTATGAGATTTTATACGATGGGAGCCCTGCAAAACGACCCCTTGGTCTATAGGGGTAATCCTTATAAATCAATGGTTATATTTCTTGTGCTTTTACTTACTTGCTACTCCTTGCTGTTTGATAACCGACACCCCAACATATAAGTGGTATGGGACACTTTATACGATGGGAGCCTTGCAAAATATCCCTTGGCTTATGTGCTTCCACGCTTAAGTTAAGGTTACATTTCCTACCTTCTGCTTCTATCATGTTTACAATGGAATTGCTAGCATAGGTCCGCTGTCACCTGCTTTTGACTTACTCTCCACCTTCAAATCCTTCCCTTTCTTCCTCTCCGCTCGGTACCTAGGAGCCATGGGGGAAGGGGTAGGGGATGATAGGGCTTAGTCTTTATGACTAACGGTTTTCGAACAACAACATTTTAGGTGTACCTTATGGAAGGGTCACGGGTATTGCAGTTTCTGACAGAGTTGACCCCGCGACCGTGTTACCATTATCACCAGCCGGGACATACACGGGTTAAATGCCCCTTGATGGGTGGGATCCCACAAGCTCAGCAGCCAGGAGGTCGAAGACGTAGACGCAGACGTGGATTGCGAGGCGGCGACGGCAGGCCAAAAAGGAAGAAGTACCCAGAGATGCAGTACCAGCAGAGTATGGACTCGGTGGAGATGGGCCAGTCTAGCTTGGGTGCTCTCGGTTCAGTGACAGTTACGGTATCGCTTAGTTTCGGTTTTGCTTCCGCGAGTGACTTGTAGTGTGGATATGATGTACTGGGCACAAGCCCTCCTTTTGTACTCTTATATATTATTATTGTGGACACTCCCGTCGTGGAGATTTATTTATTTACATGTGGTTATGTCGACTTGCTTTTACTTCATTATGCTACTATTCTGCGATCGAAAAGGGCTGGCAGAATTGGCGTTTTGTAGTGGCGGCCTTCCCGTGAGTCGGTGCCACCACAAAGCGGCAGTTCTGGGCTAAGACCCCGGTGTTTAAAAAGAAAAAAATGGGGTCTTACAAGTGGTATCAGAGGAAATCTCGATCGGAAAAGTAGCAGACCACTAACCCTGGGTCACCCCCGCTCGAGTTTAGTTTGGGGACAAACTAAGCAGCGGAAGCAGTGGTGTGCTCATAAGGGAAATCACATGTAGAAGTCCACTTATCCATTAATTGGAATTCCTCTTTGTGGCCTACAGCAAGCCCTGCCCCCAGCAGGGAGCACCTCCGGCTACAAAGAACATTTCACATAATTCTCTAGTCTACGAGTTAGACCCAGCCCACTAGGACTCACTACTAACCATGACGACTTTTAGTGTGTCCTATTCCAAAATAGACATTGGGTATGAATTTGGTTAAGGTAAGGAGATACCCAATGAGAATAAAGGAGGAGTTTAGCACGAGAATGACTACCTAAGATGTAAACTCAGGTGTCCCTACTATCCCAATCAAGGATTATTCAAAGCGGTAGACTACTTTAAGGAGAATTGAAACCAATAATACATTAGTAGAATGGTAAAAGACAAGTAGTCTTAACCCTCAATACCTGTAATAAAATTACCTAGAGGCAACCACCGAGACAAACACTGAGGGTCGGATAGGAATTCGAGTTCGGAAGATACCCATTTGGGATTGGGAACATTTTGACCCGGATAAGGTTGTCGTAGATGTGACTCAGAGAGTTTAAAGTATGGATTATATTAACGAGTTTCAGGGTGGAACCCCAAGTCGAAGTTGATGCCCTAGGGATTGTGCACCCAGCTAGGACAGATGTAACAGGGTAATGTCAAGATACTTAGCCCAAGATAGGTAGGGGCTGATCTTTTGTTTATTGGGGGCTAAACTCTTGTTTATTGGGCAAACTAGTATTGGCTTGGGTTCCCTTGGCCCTAGTTTAGGGAAAGTGGTGTAACAAACATGGTTGGAATGATGACCCGTAGCGTTACCAAGACAATGACATGGTAATAAGACAGAATAATTACGAGAATTAACTATTATCACATGAAATTAGGTGACGGGTAACAAGATTCGGGATATCTGAGAAGGTAAAGATTTAATCTCTAGGTTGTATCATCAGAAGGATGATGTATCCCCGGAGTGGAAATTTGAGGACATCGCGATGGATTTTATTCATGGACATCCCCAATCACGGACGGGAAACGACTCAACTTTGGTCATCGTCGATCAGTTGACGAAGGTGGTCAGATTCATTCCGATCATGGAGGATGACTCTGTGGGGGGGGGGGCACTAGTGCGGAGATTTGTGGAGCAGTTTGTTCGATACCACGGGGTGCCCAATACAATCATGTCGGATCGGGATGGCTGGTTCACTTCCAGGGAGTGGAGATCCGTGCATACTCACTTGGACATGCGATTGACCTTCAGCACCGCATTCCATCCCTAGACGAATGGGCAGATAGAACGCAACGATCAGACGCTGGAAGATCTTCTGAGGCTGTGCATTTTGGGCCACGGGGAACCATGGGAGAAGCTCCTAACCTTGATCAAGTTCTCCTATAACAACAGCTACCAGTCCAGCATCAGGATGGCGCCTTACGAAGCCTTGTATGGAAGCAGATGGAGGACCCCGCTTTCTTGGATTCAGGACGAGGATCCGAAGGCGTTGGGATCGGATTTTGTCGAAGATGTCGAGGCTCAGATTAGACCAATCAGAGACAGGATGTTAGAAGCGTAGAGTAAACATGCTAAGTATTATGACGCCCGACATCGTCAGGTGGAGTTTCAGGAGGGGGACCGAGTGTTTTTTTTGAAGATCCGGCCTATACATGGAGTTTCACTGGTGCGTGGTCGGAGCAAGAAGCTCAGTCTTAGGTATATGGGCCCTTACAGGATCCTGGAGTGAATCGGGGCCCTAGCTTACAGGCTGGAGATTGCCACCAGAGCAGGCATCTCTGCACGACGTATTCCACGTTTCTTCACTTAGGAGGGCTCTACTGCGCCCGGAGCAGCAGATTTTTACCATAGATGGACCGGTAGCTTCTGACCGGTCAGTTCATTTGGAGCCGATCGGGATCGATGACACGGTATTGCGGGTCTTGCAACGGAAGAAGGTTCCATTAGTCAAGGTTCTTTGGAACAATCATGGGCAGGAGGAGCATACATGGGAGCCACAGGACTTGATGTGGCAAAAATACCCGGAACTTTTCGGTCAGGTATAGCTCACAACCCCTCTGGACAATCAATTTGTGTTCCTATTTTAAACCAATAAGACTGAAATTTCAAGAATAGGGGCTAATCCTTTGTTTATTGGGGTATATCCCTTGTCGGTTGGACGAATTGGTCTTAGAATCAAAATTGCACACAGTAGAGATGTAATCTTTAATTTCTCATGGGATGTTATAAGCTTCTTTTTCCCGATTAGAGTCCCGTAGGCTTAACCTTGATTTCGGGGACGAAATCTTTGTTTTGTTTATTGGGATTTGTAACATCCCATTTCCGGCTAGACCCCTAGGAGTCGGTTGGTTGTGATAGAACCCTAGGAAGCCCAAAAATTTAAATAAATAGACCAAGATTTCGGGTCACGGGTAGGTCACGCCCGTGACTGACCCGTCAGGCCCGTGACCTAGGGCGTGACTCCTTCGACGATCGTTGATCTCAGGGAGACGATCGTCGGGCGCAAAATTTTCAACCCGGCCCTATCACGCCCGTAACCCAGGTGTCACGCCCGTGACCAAGGGAGTGACCCCCTTCGGCGATCATCGATCTCAGCGCGACGATCGCCGAGTGCGGAATTTGCCTCATGACCCTGTCACGCCCGTGACTCATGTGTCATGCCCGTGACCTAGGGCGTGACCACCCTTCGACGATCGTCGACCTCAGTTCGACGGTCGTCGAACCCAGAATTTGGTCACCCGAGCCTGTCACGCCCGTGACCCATGTGTCACGCCCGTGACCTAGGGCGTGACCACCCTTCGAAGATCGATGATCTCAGTTCGACGATCGTCGATCCTAGAATTTGCCATTCGGGCCTGTCACGCCCGTGACCTATGTGTCACGCCCGTGACAAAGGCCGAAACGTCAGACAGACTTTAAATTTCGGTAACCGACGTCTTAATCAATTCTGATTATGGAATGTACAGCAGGAATATTTATGGGCCGTTTCCGTCCCTAACTATTTAATAGAAAGAGAGAGTAATGTCCAATAGGAAATCGCCACCTAGATCAGCCAATTCATCTTCCACCTTTTCCTCTTCCCTGCATCATAACCGAAACGTTATTAAGAGAAATATTAATGGCTACAAGCGTTAGACCTTTCCCCTCCCTCCTTTTTGCTGCTTTAAAAAGGCCCCTTAGGCTCAAGGATGATGTTTCCCAGCCTTACCTGAAGTTTCGAGCCTCCTACTATGCCGTAGAAGAATTCCGACGACGCCACCGCCGCACATATAGCATCCCGACGATCAGCTCGACTCCAAACCGCGAATAAGGTCCTCCCCTCCCTCTTCTTCTGCGGATAGATCTTAGAAATCGTTAGGAGAGATATCGGGCTCAAAAGAGCCGGATCGGGTGAGCGTTTCCATGGTTTTCCAAAAATTTCATGGTGGCGGGTTCGCCGGAAACCGCCTCTCCGGCGGCTGTGCCGCCGCCCGACGGTAGCCCTCACCTCAACAGAGGTGGTGGTGGTGGTGGCAAGCCAGGGAGACGGCTGAGTGGCCGGGAAATAGCTTTTGAAAAGCTACAGGTTTTAAGCCTTTTATGGTTGCTGGTTCGGGCTAAAGAAGAAGATGAACAGTAAACATTTTATTATGTTATATATGGTATAATTTGGAATTAATTCCATTTACTGTGCACTAGGTATAAACTGAAAATTATTGCCCGTAGGGGCTGAAACATAAAAAGTGGACAACATAGAAAATGTAGCCCTTGAAGTCTAGTTTAATTCAAAATTGATTTCACTCGATTTGGAGTCCTGGTTAGACTACAACACACTTTTTGGTGAGATCTATCCATAGGGCTGTCTTGATCTTAGAAAAATTCCCCACTACAATCCAGTCATCAAAATGACTCGAAATTTGGGGTGTGGCCTAATATTATCTATATCTAGATGCTATCCAAAAATTAGGATTTTTGGGAAATATTTTTCTATGATTTTTAGAAAAATTTAATAATCCTAGCATAATTTAATTAGATGGCTATAAGACTTCCAAACCCTCCCAAATTTTGGTGAGTAGTCCCTGGGTTTATTATTAGGCTCTGGTAGAAATTTCATCTCATTTGGAGATGTGTTGGTTAGGTTTGTGTCTAACCCTAGGTTGATCATTATAGGATGATTTAGGATCAAACACCCCCTAGGTATTTTTGTGGTCATATCACCTCAACAGAGGCTGATATTTTGCCCAAAGGCTGTTTAGGGCATGACACACCCTCCAAGGGAGTTTGGGGTGGTTTGGTGTAGGGTAGCCCTAGAACCCTAGGGTAGGTCCCTTAATGGGGATTTGTAGGGTTGTGAAGGTCATGGGGTCAAATGACTTTGGATTGACTTGAAATTTGGTGTAGAGGACCATAGGGCCATTAAAGTTCTCTGGTAAAAATATTATGGTATTTGGAGACCTTTAGCCCACCTCAAACCCTAACCCTAGTTTAGGTCACCAACCTTAATTTTAATTATTAAGCTATCAACTGAACTACAAATCAAGTAAAATTTGGGTAGAGTGATTTTATGGTCCAAGCAGACATAATATAATTTTGTTGAGATTTTTGGGTTTATTTATACAGTACTTCATTTACAACTCTAATTGTGCCCTAGATATTTATCTTGATGATTTTTGGAATTTATATGCACTGGAATGTTATGAAATCTTGGATTAGTGCATATTATAATATGATATTCCTTCTGTAATTTTCTTGGAAATTTTATCTTATTATTTTGGGTACTTTATTCTTTAATGTACTAATTCTGATATGTAGACAAAAATACAGTTAAGGCCCAATTACTATTTGGAAAATTATGAAATTTGGTCAATGGGTGTTTCAAATTATGGTAGTCACCCTGTAATTTTTTCTGGAATTGTAGATGATTAAAAACAGTACCTCCTTCATTAAGTGAGGAAAATTAGTATCCTACATTAAAAAAAATTCAGAGTTCAAATGTTGGAGAAAATTTATGGTACTTGGTTTATCATGGTTTTGGGTCACTATATAGCTTCTATAATTTTCTTGGAATTTTTGAATATATATTTACAGTACTTCCTTCATAATATAGTAAAAGTGTCCTAAAATGGTAAATTCGGAAATGTAGGCCTAAACACCTCTGAAATTTCTTAAAACTTGGAATTGCTGTTTAAATGTCTCATAGGATTTTTACTGATTTTAGGAGGATTTATTGTTGGCTCATTAGTGCACTTCATGTTCATATTAGGGCATTTGGAATCTTAGAATAAATAAATTAAATGCCAAATGAAATAGGAAAAATATTATTTTCTGGATTTAGACTAATTAGGTCATGGTAGACCTCTAGTAAATATTATATGAGATTCGGAAGACAGTTTGGAGTATCACCCCTTGCATATCTCCTAAAGCTTAGGATGGTCTGCGTTTAGTAAAAACTGCAGAAGCTGAACTAGAGTGGGTAATGAACCTGGGAGATGGAGTTTTGATAGTTTCCTGGTTTGGATAGGGTGAGTTAAATCAAGTTCATTATTGGAAGTCAGGATGGGTAGGGTGTGAGATTGACTAGCGATAAGTAGTGTTCGGGTTCGACGGAAGATCGTCCTCCCCGAGAAGAGGAACAGTCAAAGTCACCCTAGGATTAGCCCACAGTAATGTGAGAAGGGAATGGGTTAAGGGAACCAATCAATTATAATAAGTGTCTTGGAAAGGGAGCTTTGTGATTCACCCCATCATAGCTCCTAGTACCGCTGCGAGACCTTCACCGGGTAACCCTCGGGATGTCTAAGGTTAACCTTAAATCTTAGGAATAAAATGATCAAGAGTAACCCTAATAATAGTTGTACTTCATACCTACAGTTGTACACTTAGGAAGAAGAATTGGCATGGAATGGGTAGAGTAGTCCTGTGGTCTAAGGGTCTACTAGTAATGTTAATGGTCTGGTTCGTGATTTGGAAGTCCGGGGAGCGGGATGCTCGGGGAGTTGGTATATGCTTGGTAGCCTAGAGAGCTAGAGGCTCAGTAACGTGAGAACTTGTACAAATATAACTGTCATGTTTGCATGTGTATAAAAGTGGTGGGTCATCAGTACTGGGCGATCGATCACACCGACAGCGGTTTGTTGACTCGGCGGTGTGGGACACTTAGCCAAAGAAAGCCTGGTGGGTACAGCCAGCACTAGTACGCGGATACTCTAGGTTGTGTTCTTCTAGGGGCGTACGGAAGGGCTAGGCCTGGTAGTGTGGTTACCCTCCTAGGAGTGGGGGGGCCGACCCACTGTCTCCGTTTGCCACAACGAAGGTTCTTGGGGGTGAAGCTAGCCGCCCAAACAGGGGGAACTAAAGGTCTGTGCGCATAGAGTCGGTGGTTATGTTGCACTTGCTTGTGCATTTCATAGCATATTTGTGTGTCATAGCATAAAAATTTCCACCTATCGTATAAGATGGTATGGGACTTTATACGATGGGAGCCCTGCAAAACGACCCCTTGGTCTATAGGGGTTATCCCTATGAATCAATGGTTATATTTCTTGTGCTTTTACTTACTTGCTACTCCTTGCTGTTTGATAACCGACACCCCAACATATAAGTGGTATGAGATAGTTTATACGATGGGAGCCCTGCAAAAGATCCCTTCGCTTATGCGCTTCCGCGCATAAGTTAAGGTTACATTTCCTACTTTCTGCTTCTATCATGTTTACAATGGAATTGCTAGCATAGGTTCGCTGTCACCTGCTTTTGACTTACTCTCCACCTTCATATCCTTCCCTTTCTTCCTCTCTGCTCGGTACCTATGAGCCATGGGGGAAGGGGTAGGGGATGATAGGGCTTAGTCTTTATGACTAACGGTTTTCGAACCACAACATTTTAGGTGTACCATATGGAAGGGTCACGGGTGTTGCAGTTTCTGACAGAGTTGACCCCGCGACCGTGTTACCATTATCACCAGTCGGGACATACACGGGTTAAATGCCCCTTGATGGGTGGGATCCCACAAGCTCAGCAGCAAGGAGGTCGAAGACGTAGACGTAGACGTGGATTGCGAGGCGGTGACGGCAGGCCAAAAAGGAAGAAGCACCCAGAGATGCAGTACCAGCACAGTACGGAGTCGGTGGAGATGGGCCAGTCTAGCTTGGGTGCTCTCGGTTCAGTGACAGTTATGGTGTCGCTTAGTTTCAGTTTTGCTTCTGCGAGTGACTTGTAGTGAGGATATGATGTACTGGGCACAAGCCCTCCTTTTGTACTTTGATAAATTGTTATTGTGGACACTCCCTTCGTGGAGATTTATTTATTTACATGTGGTTATGTGGACTTGCTTTTACTTCATTATGCTACTATTCTGCGATCGAAAAGGTCCGGCAGAATTGGCATTTTGTAGTGGCGGCCTTCCCGTGAGTCGGTGCCACCGCAAAGTGGCAGTTCTGGGCTATGACCCCGGTGTTTAAAAAAAAAATGGGGTCTTACATCACATTCAAGAAAGTGACCTATGTGAATTGTCTCAAGCATAACCTGATATCAGTAAGCCAACTATGTGATACAGGTTATCAAGTAAGCTTTACTAACTCATTATGTCTTATCTCTTTAAACAACACAACTGTTTTAACTGGAATTATACAAGGCAACATCTACTTAGTAAATTTTGAATCAGCTAAATCTGAAATCTGCTTATTCAATTATGTTATCATTCAAACTAACTTATGGCACAAAAGACTAGGATATGTAATCCAAAAAAATATAGCTAGGTTATCTAAAGACAATCTTGTTAGAGGTTTACCTTCTGGTCCCTACAAGAAGGAAGGCTTCTGCAGGGCTTGTACGCTAGGAAAGCAAAAAAATTCTTATTTTAAATCCATTAATAAGAGTGATTCTCCTAGAATCTTGTACTTGCTCCATATGGACCTTTTTGGCCCTATTGCCTTACAAAGTCTAGGAGGAAAGTCTTATACATTTGTTATTCTAGATGACTTCTCCAGATTCATATGGGTTTTCTTCTTGATAACTAAGTTAGATACTTTTAGAGTTCTCATAGATTTTCTCAAGAACATACAGATTGAGTACTCTACTCAAGTTGCATTGATCAGAAGAGATCATGGCACTTAGTTTAACTCTCTTCTTATGCTAGAGTTCTGTGAGAAGGAATGTATTAGACATTGTTTCTCAGCTCCAAGAACTCCTCAACAAAATGGGGTAGTTGAAAGGAAGAATAGAACACTCATTGAAGTTGCAGGTATATTGCTTGCAGATGCTTACATGCCTCTTTCCTACTGGGCAGAAGCAGTAAGCACAACAAACTATGTCCTGAATAGAAGTTTAATACATAAACTAAAGCTTAAGACTCCCTATGAACTACTCAAAGGGAAGAAACCAATAATAACCTATTTTAAAGTATTTGGGTGTATATGATATATTCACAATAATGACAAGAAACATCTTTGAAAATTGGAAGCTAAGACTGCAATGGGAATTTTTCTAGGATATTCCCAAGTCAGCAAGGCATATAGGGTGTTTAATAAATCAACACTAAAAATTGAAGAATCTATGCATGTGACATTTGATGAATTTAACATGTTTTAGAAGGAGAGAGATATCTCTACCAACAACAATCTGCAGGTAAAGAATTTGTGTGAGAGCTTAGATGATCTAAACCTTACCAAAAAGGTTAAATCACATCCCTCTCCACAAGCTATATCAGAAGCTGAAAGTGAAGAAGAGACTGTGGAAGCAGTTCAACTTCCTCCAATAGTTGATACAATTCCACAAGAGGAGTTAAATCAAATAACTGTTGCTGAACCAACTTCTCCTAATAATCTTGTCACACTTAGGGATCACCCTATATCTTAAGTAATTGGAGACATATCATCAGGAGTGCAGACAAGACATTAACTCAACCCTAATATGATGCTTGTGTGCTTCCTCTCTCAAATTGAGCCTCAATCCATATCTAATGCAGAGCAAGATCCAAACTGGATCACTGCAATGCAGGAGAAACTCAACCAGTTTGAGAGGTGTAATATTTGGAACATAGTTCCAAGGCCTAAAGGCTATCCAGTAATTAAGACTTAGTGGGTATTGAGAAACAAACTTGATGCCCAAGGTGTGATAGTGAGGAACAAGGCAAGACTTGTTGCTCAAGGATACAAGAAAGAGGAAGGAATTTATTATGATCAAACCTTTGCTCCAGTTGCTAGACTTGAAGCTATAAGGATCTTCTTAGCTTATGCAGCAATCAAGAAGTTTAAAGTCAACTAGATGGATATAAAAAGTGCATTCTTAAATGGAGAACTCAAAAAAGAGGTGTATGTTGAACAACCACCAGGTTTTATCTCTCCAACTCATCCCTCTTATGTCTTTAAATTGCATAAGTCTCTCTATGCTTTAAAGCAAGCTCCAAGAGCTTGGTATGACACCCAAGCCAGCTTTCTTTTAGAGCATGGTTTTTCAAGAGGCATGGTTGATAGAACCCTTTTTACAAAATTGCATCATGATAAAATTCTATTAGTACAAATATATGTAGATGATATAATCTTTGGTTCTACTTATCCAAATCTGTGCAAAAGATTTTCTGATCTAATGCACTCAAGGTTTGAGATGAGTAGCATGGGTGAGTTATCATATTTCCTTGGTCTCCATGTGAAAACAAACCCCTGAAGGAATCTTCATCTCTCAGTCTAAATATGCTAAAGAGCTTATTAAGAAGTTATGGATGAATTATACATCTGTCATGAAAACTCCCATGGCTTCCAATGCTATTGTAGATGCTGATGAATCTGGAAAACAGTTGATCAGACCAAGTATAGGGCCTTTATTGGATCCCTACAATACTTAACAGCAAGCAAATCAGACATTATGTTTGCCACATGTCTTTGTGCTAGGTTCCAGGTGAGCTCTAAAAAATCTCAACTTATTTTCTTTAAAAGGATTTTGAGATATATAAAAGGTTGTCCAGATCTAGGCCTCTAGTATCAAATAGAATCAGCATTTGTGTTAACTTGATTCTCTGATGATGATTATGATGGATGTAGAGTAGACAAGAAAAGCACCTCTGGAACTTGTCAGTTCCTTGGTGAAAGACTTGTAACTTAGTTCTGTAGAAAGCAAACATTTGTTTCAACATCCACTGCTGAAGCTGAGTATATGGCTGCAGGTAGTTGTTGTTCACAGATTTTGTGGATACAAAACCAACTACTGGATTATGGTGTCAACTTAAATAATTCAACTATATTGTGTGATAATACAAGTGCTATTTCCATTGCAAAAAATCCAGTATTGCATTCTAGAACTAAGCATATAGACATTAGACATCATTTCCTTAGAAATTGTGTTTACAAACATAAGATTAAACTTGAATTTATCTCTACTGATCTGCAAAGAGCAGATATATTCACTAAGCCATTGGACTCATCCAAGCATCCGTTCTTTGTCAATCAGCTTGGTATAATAAATGGTAAGGATTTAATCTAATGCTCTGTCTATGGTCAAAGAATTTTCTCTATTCGTCGACCTGAGATCGACGAACAGATAACTGTTCTTGAGAATTTTCGTCGACCTAAGATCGAAAAAATCTCCTAGTATAGCTCATTCGTTGACCAAAGATCGACGAATTCTGTCTCAGAGAGTTTTCTGCGAACGACAAAAACTTTCCCTCTGTTCGTCCTTAGATCGACGAACTTTTGGGAAGTTTTTGTCGACCTGAGATCGAAGATTTTTATGTTTCCGTCGGATTGAGATTGGCGATTCATATTCCGAAAACCTTTATTAACGCCTTCTTCTTCGACCCCAATCCCGCGCTCTCAGAATTTCCCCTCCTGCACTTGATCTTGTGATTTCTTTTGCAGGTGCTCACTCTCTCTCATTCGATCTCAACTTCGCAAATGGCCGCTACTGGATCAACCGACATGAAGTTCGATCTTGGTTTTGATATCGACTTCGACTCATTTCAACAGTCCGATCAAGTTTTCTTAGATATTCTAAGACTATTCGAGGAACAAAAACTGAAGCAGTTTATGACTGAAAGGATCAGGATACCTATAACCGAAATCAAGGAATGGGTTAGTTCTTCATCTTCAACTGATACTAAAATGACTGGGACTATCAGCGAAATCATGTGATTCTTACTCCCACCGCTCTCTCTGAACTTTTTAATCTGAATACTGGAGAAGATGATCTAGAAATAGATGATAAGGAATATGAGGACATTCTGACTTTTATGGGTCACTTCGGCGAAAACCCTAATAAATTGCTTAAGAAAAATTTCTCCCCGGCATATAAATTTCTTGCAGATGTCATTGGGAAGGTGTTGTTTGCTAAGCATATAGCACATGACTACATATCCAGGCAACAGTTCCTGGTTATGGCTGCTTTGGTCAGTAAGAAAAATGTGAACTGGGCACAAATCCTGTTTGACTTAATAAGGAAAAAGAATAGCAAAAAAGAGGTTTGCTATAGAAGAATCTTGGGCTTGTTCCTGAAAGCCAAGTCTAATGAACTGCTGGTATCTCAAACCACATTCATTAATGCCTCTAATAGGTTCTCATCTACTCTCTTTTGCAGATGGGTGGGGACTATCACAAAGCCATCCAAGGGCAAGTCCTCCTCTAAAACTTCTGAAAATACAAGGGCTTCACTAGCCTCTCCCCACCCCACTGAAGGGCCTATCTCCATCCCTCCTGCCCCTCAAGTTCCATACCAACCTCAAGTTCCATCCCAACCTCAAGTCTAACCAACTACACCCTCCACTACAATTCTAATACATACCCCAACACCTCCAGCATCTCCAATTCATTCTACACATATACCATCAAATCCTTCTTCCCCTCAGCATGACACATCAATACCAACACCTCCTAAATCTCCACTTCTATCTCATCTTGCTGATCTCCCATCTTTCAATCTATCATCATCCCCCCTAAACACTCCTTCTCCTCAACATAACTCCCCTCCAGACACTTCAATTCCACTTACTCCACCAGCACCTACCATCAACACAACTATCCACCTTCCATCATCTTCTGCCAACACCTCTGTCTCAACAACTTTGGATACCTCAATCATCCAACCACTATTTAAACTCCTTAAACCCCTCCTCCAAACCATTATAACATAGGCAATTTACCCTCTTGCTGTCTCCATCTCATCTCTTTCTACTAAAATCTCTGCCCTCACCTCCACCCTCTCTTCATCTGGGCCCGGCTTCAGTATCTACTGAAACCAGGCATGGGGAGATATTTGATGATGAAGCAGCAGTAGCAGCAGAACATGCAATTGTATCAGAAGAAGCAGAACCAGCAGCAGCAGCAGCAGGAATAGACATTGACATGGAAACAGACTTCTTGAATTTTCTTGAACATAATATGGAAATAAATGATGTAGAGATTCCTGACTCAGTAGCAGATGTATATAATAGATGTATAGATATTTTAGTATCCAATGCTCAAGAGACCATCTTGCCAGAAGTTCTAACTGGAAGGGTCTACTTTATCAAATCTAAAGTGACTCTAGCTACTTTGCTGAAAATATTTAGATCTTACATTCATTTCTGCCTCTCCTTCCCCACTCCATCATCAAGAGAAATTGTATGCTACACTTCCCCTGTAAGCTCAGAACTATTAGATACTGTAAAGAAATGTTTGATAGTTCCTCCAGAAGTATTGTATGAATAGAGATCTAGCTCTCCTGGGCCATCCTATATCATGGATGATAGCCCCCTCCTTAATCTGGATGATATACTAAATCAGGACATTGCTATGGAAGCTGAAGCAGCCCATACTGAAGTTGTTCCCACTCCAATAAGTATAGAAATACCCAAGGATTTACTAAAAGATATAGATGACTTGTATAACAATCCTCAAGGACAGTCTGATGATGATGAGGATGATGATGACTCTGATGAGGAACCCAAGAAAAAGAAAGTCTCAAAGAAAAGGAAAGCTCCACCTCCTCCTGCTTCAAAAATTAATCCAACAAATGACACTCCCTATTACATTCTATACAATGTAACTCCTCATAAGGGTATGCCAGCTTGGATGTGGCTATCCAAAAATGAGCAAAAGAACAAAAAGAAAAGCAGAAAGTATTCTCCTCCACCACAGAAGTTCAAAAGGGATCAACCTCCTCCTCCTCTAGCTATAGGTGCCTCAGGAACCATATCTCAAAGCTCAGGTGCTTCTTCCAAGCCTACTCTTTTTAAAACCTATCAGAGGCAAGGAAGACCATCTCAATCTTCTAGATGTAGTCAGCACCAACATAGACATCAGTCATCTTCCAGAAGTTCATTTAAAGCTAAGCAGTCTGCTCCCCAGCCATCTTTCTCTCCTCCTCCATATCCAGGCAATGCTAACAGCCCTAAAGGACCTCCAATTCAAGCCTATGATCCTGAAACTAGTCCAACCACCAGAATGTCTAGTTTCAAAGAATCTGTGGCTTTATCTCAGATCAGGCAAGCTAGAGAAAAAGGTCAAGATCCCTCTTAGTTCTCAACTATGTTAAGCTATAGGAAGAAAGAGTTTGAAAGATATCAAGTGGGAAAATTGTTCAATGCTGATGAATACATGAATCTATATCCTGATGTTGTGGTTCCAAGAACCACCTCTTAAAAGACTCTTGGGGATGCTTACATGACCATGACTATGAGACAAGCTCTAGATCCAAACAGGACAATCATATTTGCTAAGTCTTCTGACTCTCACAAGAGAATTTATATTGTTTATTTTTTTTTGTTTTTATGTTTATTGTGAACAATTTGAGTGCATAGCTTTATAAAGGTACTTATAGCTTATTTATTCTATCAGCTATCTCAATTTTATGCTATGTTTACTTCATTTTATATTGTGGTCTCTATATGTTCTTTTGTTTGAAGTAAGCTCACCCAAATAAGGGGAGATTGTTGGAACCCCTAGGTGATTTGGGCTAGGTTCTCTTTTTAGGTTGTGACCCATATTGTATAGAATGGTCAAATGTTATGTGTTTTCAGAGTCTAGGCCATGTTCTTAAAGTCAACAGTAGAAAGGACCAGCCTCCAATACTGTCAGAGACTCAAGACTTAGAAAGTTCAAAACTTTATAAAAAGGAGATCTGCATTCGTCGAACTCCAGTCTACGATCGTCGTGCTCAGCTCAACTAACCCAGAGACAATTCTCTGAGGTGAGCTTGACAAACATAGATCTCAGCTCAATGATCTCTAAACAAAGTGATAACTCCTCTGTCAAACTTCAGTCGACGAACTAAGAACATCAATTCGACGAACTCTGTCCTCAGGTCGACTAACACTTCAGCTCTCAGAGCCAAAGATCTCTCAGCGCCAAAATTGACTCAGCGCCACAGGTCACTCAAAGCCAATGTTAATTCAAAGACAAAGTTTACTCAGAGCCAAAGTTCACTCAACGCTCTCTACGCTATCAATGACTCAACACTCTTAAACGACTCAACTCCAAAATGGTAATCTAACACTCAAAGCCAGAGGACATCTCACTCAACGCCAGATCAATACTTCAATACTCAACATAAGAAAATATTCTAAGTCCAGACTGCAGACTCAGCTTGACGATCTTGGATCTCAGCTCGACGATCTTGGATCTCAGCTCGACGAACAACCGTTCTCAGGATGACGAACTTAGTGCACAGAATCAGTCAAGTTATGCAGTGCAGTTGTTCGCAGAGCTCGGGTCGACAAAAGCTGATCAGAGGTCGACGAAATCACAGGTCGACGAAAGCCATTCTCAGGTCGACGAAAGCTATTCTCAAGTCGACGAAAACTGTAAGGCATATTATCATTTATTCTTTCCTTTTCTGTCTCCTAATTTTATACTATTATGGGCCGTTAATTCCCTGGATTATCAATGCTCAAATATCCTTTGAATTGAGTCGTTACTGGCAGCATTGATTACAAATATCCTTCATGGAATTAACTACTTATATCTCGGGAAAGACATAGAATAGAATACATATGACAGCATACTTGCCGTTTTCATTTCCGAAATTTGGCTAAGCGTTTATTACAGTTTTTTTTGAATTCTACCAAGTTGCAGTTATCATTAGAGGATCTCTCAGAAAAGTAACACAGAGAGCTAAGAAAAACACAGAGAAATGTGATACATAGAAACGTGTGTGCTATCAACAAGCAAGATACGGGAAAAAGTATACAGAAGAAAAGTACAGTGAAAATAGTTCTCAGAAAATCTACTGCTCTCAAGAGAAGAAGACGGAACAACCATCACCATCAAGAGTCCTTCTTCCTTTCTCTCTCTGTTCTCAGGGATCTCAAGTGACAAGTTATTCAAATCAGTCAAGAATCTCTTAAGAGCTAAAAGGCCTACTCACCCTTTTGCAAAGCTTCCACTCCTGAACCAGTCAAGATCTCAGGGGAGCTTTGACAATAACACAAATCAACAAGTCTTCTCTCAGTTGTATTTTAGAAAGAGAAGAACACCTTCACTCTCTCATCCCCACCTCTGTACAGGGTTTTAATTCCATTCAAAATTATTCCTGGTTGCAAGTCTCCTAACCAAAAGACATGAGGATTGGTTTTTGAGCACCTGATTAAAAGCTCATTGGTGGCAGTCACCTGATCAAAACCTGTATTGGATTCCTATCTAGGGTGGTAGAAGAGTGGATGTACCAGAGTTTGGGGAACCACTATAAAATTCTTGTGTTGTCTGTGTAGCTGTGTTGTTTTTCCTTTGTGCTTGTGCTGTGATATATTCTTATTGTGTAGCTTTGTTTATTGGCTGCACTTGTGCACCTATACACTTATACTATAGTAACCTATTTTATAAAAGATCTTTTATTTCAATTAAAATCAAAAGATTTCAATAACTCTATTCACCCCCCCCCTCAAGAGTTTTTCAGATCTTACCCTAACTTTCACATCACCTATTCTATACCTGGAGGTTTAGATGAGGAGCTTGGTAGCTTACTGTTAATCATAATAGAATCATCAAACACTACATTTATGGACTCTTATACAACTTGATTTTTCATGTTGCAGACATATATGCTTTACTATGATTGTTGTACCCAACAAATATCCAATCATAATATTTGGCAGCAAACCTTGTTAGGTAAGATTTCCCATTATTAAGCACATAGCAATTGCTTTGAAAGATTCTGAAATAGGCAATGTATGGTTTTTTGTCCTTCATAATCTCATAGGGAGTCTTCTTGTGAGCCTTAGTGATGGAAGCTCTATTTAGGACATGACATGCAGTATTTACTTCCTCAACCTAGAAATATTATGGGAGAGATGTGTCACTTAGCAGTGTCTTTCCAGCTTCAATGAGAGTTCTATTTTTCCTCTCAGCTATCCTATTTTGCTGGGGTTTTCTTGGAGAATTTTTTTTTTGATAAATCCCTTGCTATTCAAAGAATCTTATCTTGCCTTCAGACAAGAATTAAGTTTCATGGTCACTTCTGATTTTGACCACAGTACTATCCAATTCATTCTGAACTTTCTTGACAATGGTCCTGAAGATATTAAGGGTTTCAGACTTTTTATTAAGAAAGAAAACCCAAGCAAATGTAGAGAATTCATCAACAACCACAAGGGTGTAGACTTTCCTAAATAGACTATGAATAAGCATATGACAAAACTAGTCCATATGCAGGAGGTATAAACACCTCACAGAGTCTTTGGCCCCAATGCATTTGAAGGAAGCTTTGGTCTGTTTGTCCTTTTGGCATGCAGAAAAAAATACCCTCCATAGAGCATTTCATCTTAGGACCATTTCTTACTAACTCATCACTAAAGAGCTTACCAAAGGTATTATAGTTCAAATGAGCTAGCCTCTTGTGCAAATGTATACAGTATGAGACTTTTTCCTTTGTAACTAGACATATAGGGGATTCTTGACTTAAACTTAGAAAGTTTAGACAATAAATATTTCCACTCCTAGTGCCTGTCAAGATGACCTCTTGGTCACTTAACCTCTTAATTTGGCACTCATCCTTGTTGAATACAATGACATAGCCAAGATCACAAAGATGGATTATGCTTATCAGGTTGTGTTATAACCATTCAACATATGCCACTTTTGATATAGAGACTATGCATATGTGATTTTTCCAAAGCATTTTGTGACTCCTTTTTTTGAACCACCAAAGATTACTTTGGGTTCATCCTTCACTGGAGTGTACTCCTTTATGTTTGTCCTTGTTCCATTCATGTGCCTGGAACATCCACTGTCTAAGTACCATATAGAGGTATGGACACTTGGGCTATCCAGCAAAACATAATTTAATTTAACTTAGAACCCAAATTTTTATTGGTTCCTTGGTTCTGGTTAGCTTGAAAAAGAAATTATCTTCCTGTAGATTTTCTGACAGGAAGACTAGCACTAGCTCTGGGCACAGTTAGATTGTGCCATTAATCTAAGGAAAAATGTCCCACTTTGCCACAACACCAACACTCATGTATATTATACCTTCTTTTCTAAGAAGGTCTGGCAGATTGATTAGCTGCTGACTGTTCAGAAGGAAGTGCTGATTGCTTGTTCTTATTTCTTCCAGCCACTATCTGACTGAAGGTTAGTTTGCTAGTAGAAGAGCTTGGTTTATCTTGAGTTCTACCAATAGTGGTCTTCTTTGAAGAAGACATGCCTGTGATTGCCTCAAAGATACCCAAGTCAGGCTTGCTGATAGACTTGCCCTAGGTCTGAGTGTGTGCTGAGAGATCCTGAGAAAAGCCTACTTCTTTTTTCTTGAGTGTGGGGGCTGGTGCACAAAACACAAATTTTCCATGATGGGCCAATTTAGTTTCCTCATGTGGGGCCTTGAAGGCACTCATTTCCTTTCTATATCTTCCACCATAGCTGTGATCATTTTTGATGATACTTATGGATCTTCCATTCAACCAGTGACCATAGATACTCTCTTGGTCAAACCTATTTGATGGTAACATCACCTTCTTAAAAGGGATGTGAGGCATTGATGCCAGTGGCTGAACTAGAGGTTTGGCTTTCCCTTTGGGATTGGCAACTCTAGTATTACCCTTGAATCCCAACCCCTTCTTACCCATTTGAGAGGAGAAGGAGTTTATCAGGGGCAACGCAGTATTGGGATTTAAATAGTTAGCCACAATTCTTTTATCCTTTTGGTGTATCTCTTAAAGATCAAGAATAATTGTGTTCTTATGTTTAATTGTCCCAATCTAGATGATTATTGTTGTCTTTAGTTGTCTGACATCCCTTATTTTCAGATCCAATAAGGATGCTAAATCAGCCCGCTAGGAAGCATACAGCCGTAGAGAGATAATCTCCTCAACTTGTTTCTTCGCCAGCTTCTTGCTCCTTTTCAAAGCATCCAGAAGGGCACCATACTTATCAATCATTTGATTTGCATCCTCCTTAGATTCTGACCCATCTTCATCAAAAGATGATGATGCATCATAATATGGACTAGTCTCATAATCTGAATCAAAATAGGAGCTAGATAGAGAGTATACCTTATCTAGACTAGGGTGATCCTTGCTGGATTATTTATCTATAATGGTCATGAGACCTTAACTGTTATAGTCATCTTTAGCCTCCTTAGTGTCACTGCCTGAATGTGAGAGAGGGGCTCTAATGTAATGGCATCCCCAGCACACAGCTAGAAAGGATTACCGTCGTACCCCCAGCACCAATCTTGAAAGGGTTCAGCCTAACCAGGTCTGCAAACCATGCACCCCAAATCCTCTCCGCGCCTATTTCTTGGCTACGACATATTGTTGAGGTCGGGTATCGAACCCGCAACCTCCTTGGTAAAGAGTCTTCAAACCAATCCTCATCACCAACTGAGCTGTAGCTCAGTTGGTGATGAGGAGTGGTTTGAAGACTCTTTATCAAGGAGGTTGTGGGTTTGAGACCCGACCTCAACAATGCACTGCGGCTGAGAAATAGGCACGAAGAGGCTTTTGGGTGCATGGTCTATATACCTGGTTAGGCTGAACTATTTTGAGCAAGGTGCTTGGGGTGTCGGCGGTCGTCCTTTCGAGCCGTGGGTTTGGGAGGCCGTTATAAAAAGTGCACTTTTGTTAGTTAATATACAAGTGGAACTAACGAAATATGGACTTGAATATAACCTGACTCCCTCTGATACCCATTTGTAAGGCCCTATTTTTTTTACTACGCTACTCACTTGGTCTTATACCCAGAATCACTATTTTGTGGTGACACCGATGCTCGAGAAGGTCGCCACTACAAAATGCCGATCCTGCCAGCCTTAACGATCACCAAAGAAAGAGAAATATACTGATAGTTCAGTTAAATCAAAGTCCACATATCATATATAATCTATGAATATGAAATCGCAACAAGTCAACATGATGATATATGTAATAGGAATAGATCAATAAAAAAGAATGATAATAATTGGGCTTATGCCCGGTACATCAAATCCTCACTACAATCCCCTCGCGGAAGCTAAGTAAAGCTATCACTCACAAAGTTAGAGGCAAATGCTCATGTACTAGACTAGCATACCTCCAGGTGAACCGTACTCCGCTAGTGCTGCATCTCCTGCTGCTGCTCCCTGTCCCCCATCTGGAGCCCCTAAAATGTTTGGTCCACCAACCGTTAGTCATAAAGACTAATCCAAATATCATCCCCGCCTCGCCCCCGCGACTCCTAGGCACCGTGCGGGAGGAGAGATATGGATGCTTATAAAGGTGTAGAGTAAACAAAATAGGTGACGACAGAACTATCTAGCAGGTATATTGTATCAACTATAATATTATATATGGAAATGTATGCTAACAGTTCTATAATAAAGCAGTAATGTAAACGAGTGAGCAGAGCAGTAAGTACATGTAATGTAGATAATGAAATAAGTAACCCTAACTTATACGAACGCACATACAAACTTATAAGTTAAGGGATCTTTTGCAAGTCTCCCATCGTATAAAATGTCTCCTACTAATTTATACAATGGGGTGTCAGGTCATATGCAAGTATGAGTGTGGAGATATGTTATGGCATGATTCATGTAAGTGCAACACACGCACATGACTCTATGCACACAGACCTTTAGTTCCCCTTATATGGAAGCAAGCATCACTCCCAGAAGCCTCCAAAGTCATCATTAAAGACAGTGGGTCAGGCCCCCCACTCCTCAGTACGAACTGCTGACTCCGTGCCAAGGTAGGATGGAGGAGAAAGCCCCCAAAGACACTCAGCCAGTTAGCCACGGGATTTTTCTATTGGGATGAAGCCCTCTGAGCCCTGAATGCCACCAGAATGGCCGTCAGTGTATGCCCCATATCCGTCTGCTGGAATGGAGTGGGGTTCATCCCTTAACAGGTTCAGTGAGCTGTTTGAAGACTCAAGATCAAAAGATCTTTAGCCTTCAACAGCAAGTTAAGACATTATCTTTTGAATTCCTCAAACAAATCCTTTCCCCGCTGGGAGAAGAGTTAGAGCAGAAAGTTTTTTGTAAAAGTTAATTAAACTATTACTTTTTTGTAGGATCGTTCTGGATTTGAGGTGTAGGACCTTTGGGTTTGAGGTAGGGCAAATTTTCCTGAGCTGAATGAGAGTGCTACTCTCTGAGGTAGTTGAGTTTTACTCACTGATAATTAGGGAAGTTTTGCCTGAACTGTAGGTGAGTGTATCTCTCTGAGTTATAGGAGAAAGCTTGCTCTGAGGTAGGGCTATCCTCCATAGCCTGAGTGGTAGGGCTTAAGTGTCTAAGGTAGGTGATACTTATATCACTGTGTGTAGGCCTTTGTGGCTGAGGTGTAAGTCTTGGAGAAAACTAAGAGATTTTGAGGGGTATGAGGTGTAAGCTCCTTGGAGCATTGGTTTGGAGAAGTGCCTTGACTAAAATGAAGTTAGAAAGGTGGGAGGAGAGTGGTTGTACTCATAATTTTGGGGAACAACTATAAAAAACTTGTGTGCTTTTCTGTGTTTTCTTTTATTATCTAAATTGCAGGTGCAAAGGACAAGCTCTAGATCACTATAAGTTGAAAGCAAAAATAAACAATCATGTGATTTAAAAAGACTCTCAAAAGACTGAAGCAGACCGGATAGGCTTCTTAAAGTTGCGTCATTAACATTCATATATTTGGAAAACATTTCCTCCAAGCTTAGAGGTCTTTGATAATTTTGAAGAGGTAGAGGTGGTGCTGAAAAATCATTTTGTGGTGGCGGGCGCATAACGTTCGAAGGCTTACTCCACGAGAAATTTGGGTGGTTTCGTAAAGCGGGATTATAACTATTCGGAAAAGCAAAGCCTGGCGCAGGAAAATTTGAAGTAGAAAAATTATTAAAAGCATTTCTAGGCATATTGTTAACATAATCTATTTGTTCGGGAGCAGGAGTTGCAGATTCCCATACCTGAGTGGCAGAGGCAGCAATCATCTTCGTTATCTTTTTACTTAATACTTCCACTTGCAGAGCTAGATGGGAGATGTTATCTACTTCAAAGATACCTGCAGGTTTATTTGGGCGAGTTCCAGGAACATTCCATTTATATGTGTTCATGGCCATGTCCTTGAAAAGCTCAAGAGCTGATTCCGGGGTTTTGTGGTTTAAGGTACCACCGGAAGATGCATCTATCATTTGCTTTGTATTTTGATTTAGACCGTTATAAAACGTCAGCACTTGTAACCATACAGGCAGCACGTGATTGTGGAAATGTCTTAAAAGTTCTTTAAATCTTTCCCAGGTTTCATAATGAGATTTAGAATCTATTTGAAAAAAGGCAGAAATATCGTTCATAAGTTTTGCAGTTTTAGCTGGCAAAAAATACTTCATCAGAAATTTTTCGGTTAGTTGATCCTAAGTGGTGATGCTCCCTCTTGGCATAGTCATCAACGACTGTTTAGCTTTAGTTCTAAGGGAGAAGGGGAATTGTCTTAGCCTAATAGCATCATTTGTAGCACCATTGATTTTATAGGTGTCACAAATCTCAAGAAAGCTAGCTATATGCGCATTCAGATCTTCATCTTGAAGTTCATCATATTGCACATACTAATGCACCATTTGAATTATGCTGGGCTTAAGTTAAAAATTATTATTAGCTATAACAGGGCAAACTATGCTTGATCTTGTACCCTCTAGATTCGGCCGTGCATAATAGGAACTAGGTCTATACAGGGATTCCTCTACGATGGGCTCTTCCATTCTTAAAGTAGAAAATGACTCAAAATCCTCATCCTGTATTTGTAGAGTAGGGCCTTGAAATTGCGATCTTCTTCGAAGAGCACGCTCTATTTAATTTTACAAGTAAAAAATAACCGACGGAGTTCTGCGGGTCATGCACAAGGACAAGAGAAGATAAAGAAAGAGAAAATAAACTTAGAAAAAGAGAACAACTATTTTTTTAAATAGGTTTTTTTAATGTTTTTACTCCCGAACTTCTCAAGGGCTTCCCGATAAAGGGTTCGCAAGTTAATAGACAAGATAGTGCTATTTAAGCGAAATTGCCCTTTTTAAGAGCGTTAGGTGGTGTAGAAAAATTGTCAAGTGGGTTTTAATTAAGAGCGTTAATATTTTTTTTTGAATTTTTTAATTTTTAAGAAAGAGGGTGAGAAAGAGAAGTGATAAAAGTAATAGGTTGATGTTTTCGAATTATAAACAAAAGTTGCTCCCCGGCAACGGCGCCAAAAACATGGTGCTACTAATTGTGAAGAGAATAAAAACCAAACTAACAATCCAACTAGGCAAGGATACCTATCGAACTATAGCTAGGGGACATAAGTATCGTATTAAAATTCGGGAACCATTGAGTAATCTTACTCATACAAAAACTATTATCTTATCGAAGGATTGTTTTAGGGTTTGTTAAAAGAAAACTAATTGCGATTAAGAAAGGAAATATTTGCACTAAAAAAGAGGACTACTTGCAGCTAAATAAGAACTACTAAAAATGATTACAACAAGGGGTTGAAACGATGAAATAGTAAAGCACTCGATCGAGAATCACCTCGGCAAAAGTTGACTAAAATTGCGATAACAAACCTTAACTTAATAGGGTAAAGGACCTTGTCCATGGAGGTTCCTAAAGCTTGAACATGCTTCTCTCGAAGTCGGGCCCAACTGAGTTTAGGAAGGTCCGACCGAACTCTCGTCAAAATCAGAGACCTAAAGCTCGCTTTATGAAGTGAACCCCACTATTGGATTTCACTCCAATCCGGGAGATTTAACGTCCGCCACTCTCTAGTGTTCTGTGCAACTCTCTTTACTCTTGAGTGCTCACTTCAAACTACGAGCCTCTCGGCTAGATAAGAGTGAAAACAATTATGTAAATTATATATCGATGATATAACCCCAAACATAATTTTTGAAGAGTAAATCAAAGGCATAAACCCTAAAAAGAAAATGTAAACTTAAAGCATCATAACTTAATCAACTCAAACCTCATATCATCAAGATCTAGTACTATGAGGATTATTTAATCATGGAGAAGTGGAGGAAGAGAGATGGGTAGAAGAACATATGAAAACAAAGTAAAAAGGCACTTTATATTAATGCTAAGGAGAGTTACAACTTGGAATAAAGGAGTATAACTACAATGAAATAAAAACCTATGCTAGTATTTACATTCAACTACTAAAGCAATTAAAAAACTAAAACTGAAGGAGTATAAAAACTAGGATTAAGAAAGTTTTAAAATGAGAAAAAGAGAGAGAGAGGAAGAGCTTGAAAAACTCCAAGAAACAAAAGGGCAGCACCTCCCCTCTCAACCTAAAACTACTTGCTGGACATAAGGGGGAGGACTGAATTTATAGACTTTTTTTGGGATGGTCACGCCCCACTGTCACGCATGGGGAGGGCGTGACCGGGTGGCGTGTCAAGTATGGGTTGACCTCGGGTGCTAAATTCTCGTGGAAATGATGATTTCTTCTGTATGTCATTGGACACGCCCTGGGTCACGTCCGTGTAGGAGGGGCGTGTAAGGCACCTCAACTCTCAATCATTGGTCAGAAATCCTTCAGTAGTCAAAAAGGGTGGAACACGCCCTAGGGCAACATTCGTGTAGGGGGCCGTGTCAGTACTGTAGATGTGTAGTAACAGGAAATCTTTAAACGCGATAGCAGTCTTCGGGATGAGGATGACATGCCAAGGAACACGCCCATGGAAAGCATGTTAGGGCTGCGTGTCAGGTGTTTATCTCGGGATTTGGGCTCTGGCAGCAATCTTCCTCGGGATGAGGTTGCACGCCCGGTGACACGCCCAGGGAGGGCGTGTCAGGGGGGCGTGTTTGGTCATTTTGGCCGAAAACTTAGAAAATCTTCAAAAAGAAGAGAAATCATTAGTGGCAATAAAATATACAAAAGGAGGTCAATATATAAGCTTACAAAACATGATTTGTCTATTAAAAACCTAAAAATACCCAAATTGTTTAAGCTACAAAATGTATTATCAGAGAGTGCAAATCTCTACCAATTTGTCCTGAGTGAAGTCAACTGCAAGAGCTGCTCTTAAGAAAAGTTTGATTGTCTGGGCCTTTAGAAGATTAACCTCAAATTTGGTAGATTTGATCTTTGTGTATAGCTCATTCCTGATGTTCTTTATTGAATCATCAACAAAATTCTCAAGTTGTCTCCTTTGGTCATCCAGCAACCCTTTCAGCTGAGCCAGGAATGTTCCAGATATCTGATCAGTGGATGTGGATTCATTAGTGACTGGATCTGGTTGTTGAATTGGACTGATATCTTCCCCGGTAGCAGAATCAGCCATCTCAAATTTAGAAGAATGTTGAGTTTCCATGTTCTCAACAACATCATTTCCCTTTTTTGACTTTGAAGATTCTATCTCAAAAACTGTACCTTGAGCAGGGAGTTAGGTTGAATCTCCCCCTCAATCTTGTCCATGTCCATAGGAACATTCTAAGCAACCTCTGGAATTATATTTGTGTGTTTTTCATGTACAAGAAGAAGTTTAGTATCTTCTTGCAACATCAACATTTGATCCCCCTCAGTGAGAGATTCTTCCATCACTTTCTATAAAAGTTGCTCCCCCTCATTTTAAGAGTTATATCCATCTTATAGAGTAATGTCTAAGGGAGCAGTGTCCTCTTCAATAGGATCTAGGGTTTTGACAGTCTCCCCCTCAACAACTGTAGAGATCTTGTTTACTATACCTTCAGCAACTTGTTTAACAAATTTAACTGGAGGTATATCCATTGCCTCCTCAACTGCATCATCTTCAGACTGAGTTCTGCTAACTTGGATTCTTGGCATAGAATCAGATTAGATTGATACCTAGGCACTCATGTCCCTCCTGGTATCATTAGTGGATTCAAAAAGATTAGGATCATAAGGCTCTTCCTCAGCTTTTTCTGAAGAACTTTTGTATGTGCTTTCTTCTGAAACTATAACTGTCTTTTTCTTCTTCTTTGCAGCTGACTATTTTTGAGGTTGTAGGTCTCTTTCCAACCTGTCTAACATTTTGGAATCCATTCTTTTCATATGATGGATTTTCGTTCCTAAACTTTTGTTAAGGATCCCCGGAACACTTCAAAAAAAACAAGGATAGAATTCTACCACTGTTAGGTTCAATAATACACTCGACCATCCTATCAAATAGTAATCTTCCCCAATAAGTCCTCTTAGAAAGAATAATCCTTGCCAGCAACTCAAACATTTTCTTGGAAATCTTATCGTGTGAGCCTGAATTGCACAACAAAGGCTTTCAAAACACATCATCTAGGGACTTACCAGTCATATGTAATTCCTTCCTTAGAACTAATCAAGTGGTGTGTTTAGATAGATCACACCACTTTAGTGCTGATTTGATATCATACTGATCCAATTCTTATTCCTCATCAGATAATGAGAACTTCGGTAGTTGCATCTCTTTTCTTAGTCTTCTAGGGGTTATCTTTATCTTAATGCCACTGATCACTGTCCTGACCTTACTGGTAGATGACTCGACCATTGCATTGGAGAATAATTCCAATACTTCTTGCTTCCACAGCAAGCAGGGCTCTGATAGAACATACTCTAGGTCATAGACCTGGAGTAAATGGAGAACGAACTGAACCTATTTAGGTGCATCTTCGAAGCCATTGCGAACCAGCTCTGACCCTTTGAATTGGAAATCTAAACCTTTCAGCACCATTTCTCTTGTGAATTGCTGAGAATCTTCCAAGCCTTTCATCAATTCATCGCAATCGGGAAGTGAAGAGAATGGAATAGTTTATCTTGTCTTATGTACACATCCTTTTATTTAAAGTTATTTCTATTTTAGAAGGGTAAAAGGCGTGTACATGTTCCTGATCAAGAATTAATCAATGGCTGGGATTTAATCCTGATACAAAGTCATAAAATAGACTCACTAGGAGCTTGAATTGAGTCAACTCGACGCACTCAACGCTTTAAATGCATAGGTACATTCTATGCACTCACTCCTGCGAATATAGATTCAGTACAGTTGAAGCCTGAGCTTGTCTCGACATACTCGATGCCAAAGAGCATATACTATGCGCATTCGACTCTTTTATACTTAGTCGAATTCATCTCTACTACCCAGCAGGGATTAGATCTACCTGCAACAACACAAGCAAATTAACATGTAGAGGGCTACTAAAGCCGGACTAAATTCAACATGCCCAATTCAAATTTGAAGGTGTTGAATTTAGCTTCTCTAGTGGTTTAGTGAAGATGTCTGCAATTTGTTTGTTTATAGGGACAAATTCTAGACATATGTCTTCCTTCTCAACATTCTACCTAATAAAAAGATGCCTAATCTCAATATACTTAGTCCTGTTATGTGAGAAAAGATTCCTAGCAATAGAGATTGCACTAGTTGAATCACAGTAAATAGGAGTATTACTTATCTTTATGTTGTAGTCTTGGAGTTGGTGCTGAATCCATAAAATAGAGCACAACAACTTCCAACTAATATATACTCTAACTCAGCAGTGGAAATAGCCACACTAGTCTACTTCTTGCTGCTCTAAGATACAAGTCTTCCTCCCAAGAACTGACAGGTGCCTGATGTGCTTTAAATCTACATCTGAATACCATGTTAGTTAAAAATTACTATTCCTAGGATACCATAGGACAAGATTTGGTGTGCCCTTAAGATATCTTAGAATTCTCTTAGTAGTAAAATAGTGAGATACTTTAGGGCTTGCTTGGTATCTAACATAAACATATGTAGCATACATGATTTTTGGCCTACTAGCAGTAAGATATAGGAGGGAGCCAATTATTCCTCTATTCAAGGCTTCATCAATAGATTTCCCTTCCTCATCCTTATATATTGACATACTTGCCCCAATGGGAGTTTTCAATATGGAGGCACTCTCCATTCCAATTTTTTATTTAACTCCCTAGTGAACTTGGACTGGGAGATAAACAATCCATCTCCAGTCTGCCTTACTTGAAGGCCCATGAAGTACATAAGCTCACCCATACTGCTTATCTCAAACTTCTCATGCATAAGTTTGGCAAACTTCTTGCAAAGGTTATCATCAGTAGATCCAAAAATTATGTCATCTACATAAATTCGGACTAGTATGATCTTGCCCTTAGATTCCATTAGGATTAGAGTCTTGTCTATCTTTCCCCTTGAGAATTTGTTCTCAATGAGAAAGCTAGACAAGTTCTCAAACCATGTCGGGTTTGTTAAACCAATACAAATCTTTCCTGAGTTTATAAACATAATTAGTTGAGTTAGGATTGACAAAACCTAATGGCTGTTCAACGTAGACTTCTTCCCTTAAGTCACCATTCTGGAAGGCTGACATCACATCCATCAGGTAGACTTTATATCCCTTGTAGGCAGCATATGCACGGAATAGTCGGATTGCTTCTAGCCTAGCTACTAGGGTAAAGGTTTGATCAAAATGAATAACTTCTTCTTATTTATATCTCTTAGCCACCAGTCTAGCTTTGTTTATGATTATAATGCTATTTTCATCAAGCTTATTCTAGTAGATCCACTTGGTTCCAATGACATTATTTCCTTGTGGTCTGGGGATCAGCTTTTAGACCTTATATCTTTTGAATTTGTTTAGTTCTTCTTGTATTGGCACAATCCAGAATTGGTCTATGTTAGCCTCTTCAAATATTTTGGGCTTAACTTATGACAAGAAGATTGAATAAATGGTTGTGTTGAGACTTCGGCTCCTGATTATAACTCATTATTGAGCATCACAAATTATCTGGTGTCTGGGATAATATCTTAGATGCCTAACTATTGGGGGGCATTCTTCTTCAGCATCTTGAGCGTCAGTGGGGAGCTTGTTGCTCTTCATGCTCATTATATGAGCTTTGTCATTCTTATGCAATGCACACCCCCTAATCTTTATCTTGGACAACTAAGGAGGCTTCCTTAATTGATTGTTTGCCCATCAGCTATTCAATACCTGGAGGTTTAGATGAGGAGCTTGGTAGCTTACTTTTAATCATAATAGATTCATCAAACACTCTATTTATGCACTCTTATACAACTTTATTTTTCATGTTGTAGACATATATGATTTACTATGATTGTTTTACCCAACAAATATCCCATCATAATATTTGGCAACAAACTTTGTTAGGTATGATTTCCCATTATTAAGCACATAGCAATTGCTTCCAAAGATTCTGAAATAGGCAATGTTTAGTTTTCTGTACTTCATAATCTCATATGGAGTCTTCTTGTGACCCTTGGTGATGGAAGCTCTATTTAGGACATGACATGCAGTATTTACTTCCTCAGCCCAGAAATATTATGGGAGAGATGTGTCACTTAGCAGTGTCTTGCTCGCTTCAATGAGAGTTGTTATTTTCCTCTCACCTATCCCATTTTGCTGGTGTTTTCTTGGAGAAATTTTTTTTTGATAAATCCCTTGCTTTTCAAAGAATATTATCTTACCTTCAGACAAGAATTCAGTTTCATGATCACTTCTGATTTTGACCACAGTACTATCTAATTCATTATGAACTTGCTTGACAAAGGTCCTGAAGATATCAAGGGTTTCAGACTTTTTCTTTAGAAAGAAAACCCAAGCAAATCTAGAGAAGTCATCAATAACCACAAGGGTGTAGACTTTCCTAAATAGACTATGAATAAGCATATGACCAAACAAGTCAATATGCAGGAGGTATAAACACCTGACTGAGTCTTTGGCCCCAATGCATTTGAAGGAAGCTTTGGTCTGTTTGGCCTTTTGGCATGCAGAAAAAATTCACTCCATAGAGCATTTCATCTTAGGACCATTTCTTACAAACTCTTCACTAAAGAGCATGCTAAAGGTTTTATAGTTCAAATAAGCTAGCCTCTTATGCCATTGTATACAGCATGAGACTTTTTCATTTGCAACTAGACATATAGGTGATTCTTGACTAAAACTTAGAAAGTTTAGACAATAAACATTTCCACTCCTAGTGCCTGTCAAGATGACCTCTTGGTCACTTGACCTCTTAATTTGGCACTCATCCATGTGGAATACAATGACATAGCCAAGCTCACAAAGATGGCTTATGCTTATCAGGTTGTGTTACAACCCTTCAACATAAGCCAATTTTGATATAGAGACAATGCATTTGTGATATTTCCAAAGCATTTTGTGACTCCTTTTTCGGAACCACCAAAGATTACTTTGGGTTCATCCTTCACTGGAGTGTACTCCTTTAGGTTTCTCCTTATTCCAGTCATGTGCATGGAACATCCACTGTCTAAGTACCATATAGGGGTATGGACACTTGGCCTATCCTGCAAAACATAATTTAATTTAACTTAGAACCCAATTTTTTATTGGGTACTTAGTTCTGGTTAGCTTGGAAAAGAAATTATCTTCCTGTAGATTTTCTGACAGGAAGACTAGCACTAGCTCTGGGCACAGTTAGATTATGCCAGTAATCTAATGCTAAATGACCAACTTTGCCACAGTACCAACACTCATATATATTATACCTTCTTTTCTAAGAATGTCTGGCAGATTGATTAGCTGCTGACTGTTTACAAGGAAGAGCAGATTGCTTATTCTTCTTCTTCCAGCCACTATCTGATTGAAAGTTAGTTTGCTAGTAGAAGAGCTTGGTTTATCTTGAGTTCTACAACAGTGGTCTTCTTTGCAGAAGACATGATGGTGATGGCCTAAGAGATACCCAATTCATGCTTGCTGATAGAGTTGATCTAGGTCTGAGTGTGTGCTGAGAGATCCTGAGAAAAGCCTACTTCTTTTTTCTTGAGTGTGGGGGCTGGTGCACCAAACACAAATTGTCCATGATGGGCCAATTGAGTTTCCTTATGTGGGGCCTTGAAGGCACTCATTTCCTTTCTATATCTTCCACCATAGCTGTGATCATTTTTGATCATACTTATGGATCTTTCATTCAACCAGTAACCATAAATACTCTCTTTGTCATACCTATTTGATGGTAACATTACCTTCTTAAAAGGGATGTGAGGCATTGATGCCAGTGGCTGAACTATAGGTTTGCCTTTCCCTTTGGGATGGGCAACTCTAGTATTACACTTGAAACCCAACCCCTTCTTACCCTTTTGAGAGGAGAAGGAGTTTATCAGGGGCAACGCGGTATTGGGATTTAAATAGTTAGCCATAATTCTTTTATCCTTTTGGTGCATCTCTTCAAGATCTAGAATAATTGTGTTCTTATGGTAAATTGTCCCAATCTAGATGATTATCATTGTCTTTAGTTGGCTGACATCCCTTGTTTTTTGGTCTAGTAAGTATGCTGAATCAGCCTGCTAGGAAGCATACAGCCGTAGAGAGATAATCTCCTCAACTTGTTTCTTGGCCAGCTTCTTGCTCCTTTTCAAGCATCCTGAAGGGCACCATACTTATCAATCAATTGATCTGCATCCTCCTTAGATTCTGACCCTTCTTTATAATAGGATGATGATGCATCCGAATTTGGACTAGTCTCATAATCTGAATCAGAAGAGGAGTTAGAAAGAGAGTATACCTTATCTAGACCAGGCTGATTGTGGCTGGATTCTTCATCTATCATGGTAATGAGACCTTAACAGTTGTTGTCATCTTCAGCCTCCTTAGTGTCAATGTCTGAATGTGAGAGAGGGGCTCTAATGTAATGGCATCCCCAGCCCACAGCTAGAAAGAATTACCGTCAGCACACCCATCACCACTCTTTTAAGGGTTCAGCCTAACCAGGTCTACAAACCATACACCCCAAATCCTCTCCGCGCCTGTTTCTTGGCTGCGACATATTGTTGAGGTCGGGTCTCGAACCCGCAACCTCCTTGATAAAGAGTCTTCAAACCACTCCTCATCACCAACTGAGCTGCAGCTCAGTTGGTGATGAGGAGTGGTTTGAAGACTCTTTCTCAAGGAGGTTGTGGGTTTGAGACCCGACCTCAACAATGCACTACGACCGAGAAATAGGCGCGGAGAGGCTTTTGGGTGCATGGTCTACCAACCTGGTTAGGAAGAACCATTTCGAGCGTGGTGCTTGGGGTGTTGGCGGTCTTCCTTTCGAGCCGTGGGCTTGGGAGGCCGTTATAAAAAGTGCACTTTTTGTTAGTTAATATACAAGTGGAACTAACGAATTGTGTACTTGCATATAACCGGACTCCCTCTGATACCCATTTGTAAGGCCCTATTTTTTTTTGCTACGCTACTTGGTCTTATGCCCAAAATCACCATTTTGTGGTGACATCGATGCTCGGGAAGGTCGGCACTACAAAACGGCGATCCTTCCGGCCTTAACGATCACCAAAGAAAGAGAAATATACTGATAGTTCAGATAAATCAAAGTCCACATATCACATATAATCTATGAATCAGAAATCACAACAAGTGAACATGATGATTTAAGTAATAGGAATAAATCAGAAAAAAAGTAAGGTAATAATTGGGCTTATGCCCGATACATCAAATACTCACTATAATCCCCTCGCGGAAGCTAAGTAAAGCTATCACTCACAAAGCCAGAGGCTAGTGCTCATGTACTAGACTAGCACACCTCCAGGTGCACCATACTCCGCTAGTGCTGCATCTTCTGCTGCTGCTCCCTGTCCCCCATCCGGAGACCCTGAAATGTTTGGTCCACCAACCGTTAGTCATAAAGTCTAAGCCAAATATCATCCTCGCCTCGCCCCCACGACTCCTAGGCACCGTGCGGGAGGAGAGATATGGATGCTTATAATGGTGGAGAGTAAACAAAACAGGTGACGGCGGAACTATCTAGCAGGTATATTGTAGAAACTATAATATTATATATGGAAATGCATGCTAACAGTTCTATAATAATAAAGCAGTAATGTAAACGAGTGAGCAGAGCAGTAAGTACATGTAATGTAGATAATGAAATAAGTAATCCTAACTTATACGAATGCACATACAAACATATAAGTTAAGGGATCTTTTGTAAGTCTCCTATCGTATAAAATGTCTCCTACTAATTTATACGATGGGGTGTCAGGTCATATGCAAGTATGAGTGTGGAGATATGCTATGGAATGATTCATGTAAGTGAAACACACGCACATGACTCTATGCACATAGACCTTTAGTTCCCCTTATATGGAAGCTAGCATCACTCCCAACATCCTCCGAAGTCATCATTGGAGAAAGTGGGTCGGGCCAGGGTATGATGGAGGAGAATGCCCTCGAAAGACACTCAGCCAGTTAGCCCCGGGATTTTGCTGTGGGGCTGGAGCCCTCTGAGCCCTGAATGCCACCAGAATGGTCGTTAGTGTCTGTCCCATCTCCGTCTACTGGAACGGAGTCGGTGTATTGCCCCCAATTTTTCGATGATTGTATTTGATTTGGTATCATCATATTTATGACGTCATGGCATTACTTTTAGCGTCGAGTTGTCGGTGATAATACGTTTTGTAGCCTAAACTATTATCGTATTTTCTATTTTATATTATACAAATTATGTCTATTATTAGTTTATTTTTATCATTTTTATGTAAATATTATTGCCACTGACTTTTTCTTGTCTTTTTACAGGTTTCAAGAAAATTGGCCAAAATGACCTGTCACGCCCCCCTATCACGCCCTCCCTGGGCGTGACCTAGGGCGTGTCACCCGATCCCGAGGACTCCTGCTGGAAGGGACAGAAAACGGTCAAAACCGTTGTCACGCCCCCTAACACGCCCTCCCTGGGCGTGTCACCGGGCGTGACCACCGACGTACCGAAGCAATCATCCCTCCCGCCAGAATCCAGAGCCCGAGGTCAACATAGTACTGTCACGCCCCCTGACACGCCCCCCCTAGGGCGTGTCGGAGGGCGTGACCAACCCGAGAAAAATTTCTATAAATTGAGACCCCCCCTCTCCATTTCAGCAAGCTTTGGTTGAGAGGGGGAGGTGCTGCCCCTTTGGTTCTTGAGTTTTTTATGCTTTCTCTCTCTCTCTCTCTCTCTCTCTCTCTCTCTTTGTAATTTTTGTTTAACCCTAGTTTAATCTTAGTTTGTTCTAGCTTTTATTGTAATTTTGCTCTTGCTTAGTGCTACTTGTAGGGCTAGAATAGGATTTCAATTTCATGCACTTGTAATTTCAATTTCAATAGTGTAGCTTGCCCTTTTAATTAATAAAAGTGTTCTTGTTTAGCTTGTGTTCTTCTTATGCTTTACTACTCATCCCCCTTCCTCCATTCCATAATGATTAACTAATCCTCCTTGTACTCGATCTTGATGATCCGAGGTTAGAGCGATTATGTTATGATGTTTTAATTAATCTTTTCTTTTTAGGTTAGGGCCTTGAATTACTCTTGATTAATCATGGGTTGGAGGTATATTTTCGATATATACTCTCCGCCTTTGCTTTCATTTTGGGCTAGCCGAGAGGCCAAAAGAATGAAGTGAGCATTCAAGAGTAAAGGGAGTTGTACGCACCCCTCGAGAGAGGCAGACGTCCAAATCTCCCGGATTGGAGTAAAATCCAATAGTGGGGTTCACCGCGTAAAGCGAGTTTTAGGCCTCCGATTTAGATGAGAGTCGGTCGGACCTTCCTAAACTCAGTTGGGCACGACTTCGAGAGAAGCGTGTTCAAGCTTTAGGAACCTCCACGGTCAAGGACCTTTATCCTATTAAGTTCAGATTTTTATCGCATTTTCTTAATCGTCTTTAGCCGAGGTGAATCTTGATTGAGTGAATTTCCATTTCATATTTTCTACCTTTCGTAGTAATCGCCTATCTTGTGCTCTTTGATTAACTGCAGTAGTTTCCTTTCTAGCATAGTTGTTTGCTTAATAGCTTACTTAATTGCAGTAGTTCTCTTTCTAGTATAGCTTTACTTTCTCCCCTGCACTTAGATTTTCTAAAACCCTAGTTTTTCCGTCGATAAGATAATAGCGTTCGTGTGAGTAAGCATAGCCAACAGTTCCCGGATTTCAATACGACACTTGTGTCCCCTTGCTACAATTTGATAGGTATACTTGCCTCATCGGGTTGCTAGTTCGGTTGCGTTTATTTTCTTCGAACCCTAGCGCGCAACAAGTTTTTGGCGCCGTTGCCGGGGAACCAACTTCCGTTGATATTTCGAAAACACGAACCTATTAATTTTATCTCTTCTCTTTCTCATCCTCTTTCTTTAAAATTTTAAAAATCAAAAAAAAAAAATTTTTATCACCGCTCTTAATAGAAACCAACCTCACAATTTTTCTACGCCAGCTAATTCTCTCGAAAAGGGCAAAGGGCTTTAAGCTCCACTGTCTTGTCTAGTACCTTGCGAACCCTTCACGGGGTAGTCCTTGGGAAGTTCGGGAGTTAATCTATAAAAAAAAGCTATTTCAAAAAGAAAAAAAATTCTAATCTTTTTTCTAGTTTATCCTATTTCTCTTCCTCTTCTTCTTTTCTGTTCTTTTAGTGCATGACCCACGGGAGTCCGTCGGTTATTTTGGACTTGGACCACGAAATTGAGCGTACTCTTCGGAGAAGATCGCGATTTCAAGGTCCTACTATCCAAGTGCCGGTTGAGGACTCTGAGTCATTTGCTACTTTAAGAATGGAAGAACCCAACGTAGATGAGGCCATGCAAAGGACTATGTCCTATTATGCACGACCGAACCTCGAGGGAACAGAATCAAGTATAGTCCGCCCTGCTATAGCAAATAATAACTTCAAATTAAAGCCTAGCATAATTCAAATGGTGCAACAATATGTGCAATTTGACGGACTTTAAGATGAAGATTCGAACGCACATATAGCTAGCTTTCTTGAAATTTGTGACACCTTCAAGATAAATGGTGTCACAAATGATGCGATCTGGCTGAGACTCTTCCCCTACTCTCTAATAACTAAAGTTAAGCAGTGGCTGAACACACTTCCAAAAAATAGCATAACCACTTGGAATGAATTAACTGAAAAAATTTTGGCGAAGTATTTTCCGCCAGCTAAAACTGCAAAACTTAGGAACGACATCTCTACCTTCGGACAAATAGACTCTGAAACCCTATACGAAACCTGGGAGAGATTTAAAGAATTTTTAAGACGATGCCCACATCACGCTCTGCCTGTATGGTTACAAGTGCAGATGTTTTATAACGGGCTAAATCAAAGCACGAAGCAAATGATAGACGCAGCTTCTGGCGGTACTTTAAATCATAAGACCCCGGAAGCCTCTCTTGAGCTTATTGAGGACATGGCCATGAACACTTATCAGTAGAATGTGCCTAGGTCCCGCCCGAACAAGCCTACAGGTATCTATGAAGTGGACAACATCTCCCAGCTCGCTCTGCAAGTAGAAATTCTAAGCAAAAAGATAACGGAGATGACTGCTGCCTCCGCCCCTCAGGTATGGGAATCTGCAACCCCTACTCCAGAACATTTAGATTATGTTAATAATATGCCTAGAACTGCTTTTAATAATTTTTCTGCTGCGAATTTTCATCCGCCTGGTTTTAATTTTCCGAATAGTTATAACCCTACTTTAAGAAATCATCCGAACTTTTCATGGAGTAATCCATCGAATGCGATGCGCCCACCCCCGCAAAATGATTTTTCTGCACCACCACCACCACCACCACTTCTTCAAAATTACCCAAAACCTCCAAGCTTGGAGGAATTACTTTCTAAATATATCACCACAAATGACGCTACCATAAGAACTTTAACCGGAAGCGTAAAAAGTTTAGAAAATCAGGTAGGACAGCTCGCGAAAATAATTTCTGAGCGACCCGCAGGGTCTCTTCCTTCCAATACTGAACCCAACCTGAGAGAGAAAGCGAAAGCTATAACTCTTCGGAGTGGGAAGCAAGTCTCCGGTATGGTAAGTGAAGAGCCCGAGGCAAGCTCCGCTCCCGCCTCTAAAAATCAAAGCTCCGCTCCCATTTTAAAAATTCCGCCATCTGCTGAAGAAGTAATCACCCCTATTTTAGAAAATAATCTCACTCCACCACCCATCTTCAAAAATAATTCAACTCCTCCATACCCCTCTAAACTTAGTAGACAACGTCAAGATGATCAGTACTCCTGCTTCTTAGAAATCTTCAAACAAATCCACATTAATCTTCCCTTCCACGAGGCTATTTCGCAGATGCCGAAATACGCCAAATATCTTAAAGAACTCCTCACAAACAAGAAGAAGTTAGAGAATCTTTCGCACGTCACGCTAAACGCCGAGTGCTCCGCCGTTTTAACAAACGGTTTGCCGAAGAAAATCAGTGACCCGGGTAGTTTCTCTATCCCGTGTGTCTTCGGTGATCTTTTTGTTAAACATGCATTAGCCGACTTAGGCGCGAGTATAAACCTAATTCCCTTTTCGTTGTTCAAAAAGTTAGGGATTGGTAGCCTTCACCCCACGCGTATGAGTATCCAGCTAGCTGATAGATCTGTCAAGTACCCGTTAGGAATAGTGGAGGACGTTCTAGTGAAAGTCAACAAGTTCATCTTCCCGGTGGACTTTGTCATTTTGGACATCGAAGAAGACGTCGAGGTTCCCCTAATCCTTGGCCGACCCTTCCTTGCCACCTCCCAAGCCATCATTGACGTAAGCCATGGTAAGCTCTTTCTTCGAGTAGGCGACAACGAAGTCACATTTTCTATCACCCCTTCGATGAAGAACACCTTAGCGAACGATGACTCATGTTTTTTCGTAGACGCCGTGAGTGATGATTCTTCCTACTGCCTCTCCGACATTGAAAAAGAATTTTCTACTTTTTGCTCCTCTTCTCTTACAACTGAATCACTGCAAGGAAGTGATGAATCTTCTTATTGTCTTTCTGAGTTTGAAAAAGAATTTTCTGATTTTTGTTCTTCCTCTATTCTTCCCACTGAATCGCTACAAGAAGCCGTCTTGGCTGCTAGCCCCACCCCTTATTACGTTCCTTATAAAAAAGTTTATGAAGATATTATTTTTGAAAAAGAAAGAATCTCAAAATCCTCTTATGAAGAACCCCCTACCCTAGAACTTAAAGAACTTCCCGAACACCTTAAGTATGATTTCTTAGAAAAAGACTCCAATTTACCAGTTATCGTTTCGGCCTACCTCACGGATACGCAGAATGATAAACTTCTTCTAGTTCTACGTAAGCATCGTCGGGCTATTACTTGGCAAATTTCTGATATCAAGGGCATAAGCCCATCTTTCTGTACCCATAAAATTTTAATGGAAGATAATTCGCGTAACTCTATCCAACCTCAGCGCCGTATAAACTCGAATATGAAAGAAGTAGATAAGGGCGAGGTTATGAAACTATTAGATGTAGGAATTATCTACCCTATATCGTACAGTAAGTGGGTTAGCCCCGTTCAGGTAGTTCCAAAGAAGGGAGGAATAACCGTAGTTAGTAATGATAATAATGAATTAATCCCGACACGGACGGTGACGGGTTGGCGTATGTGCATAGATTATCATAAGTTAAATGACGCCACCCGGAATGACCACTTTCCTTTACCGTTTATCGACCAGATTTTAGAACGTCTCTCCGGCCATAGCTTTTATTGTTTTCTCGATGGCCTCTCGGGGTACTTTCAAATACCCATCTCTCCCGAGGACCAAGAGAAAACTACGTTTACTTGTCCCTTCGGCACCTTCGCATACCGAAGAATGCCGATTGGATTATGCAATGCGCCAGCTACATTCCAGCGATGTATGCTCGCAATATTTGACAAGTACGTAGAAAGCATTATGGAGGTATTCATGGACGATTTCTCCATGTTCGGTGATTCCTTCGATAGATGTTTAGAAAACCTCGAAAAAGTCTTAGAACGATGCGAAGAAACTAACCTTGCCCTAAATTGGGAAAAATGCCATTTTATGGTGAGGGAAGGGTTAGTTTTGGGTCATAAAATTTCTGCTAAAGGTATTGAGGTAGACGTTGCCAAGATAGAAGTAATTGAGAAGTTGCCACCGCCTACAAACATAAAAGCTATAAGAAGTTTCCTAGGCCACGCTGGTTTTTATCGTCATTTTATAAAGGACTTCTCCAAGATCACAAAGCCCCTCACCCATCTCTTAGAGAAAGACGCTCCATTCATTTTTGATGACTCTTGTATTTCTGCCTTTGAATCAATTAAAGAAAAGTTAATTAACGCACCGATTATGATAGCTCCGGTGTGGGACCTTCCTTTCGAGATTATGTGCGATGCGAGTAGTTTTGCGGTGGGGGCCGTATTAGGTCAACGCATATCTAAGAACTTCCACCCCATCTATTACGCTAGTAAAACCCTCACATCTGCACAAGAAAATTACACCACAACCGAGAAGGAGCTCTTAGCTGTAGTATTCGCCTTTGATAAATTCCGCCCTTACATTACACTTTCAAAAAGCATTGTTTTTACGGACCACTCGGCCCTCAAGTACCTTCTTGCCAAAACGGATACCAAGCCTCGCTTGATTCGCTGGGTCTTACTCCTCCAGGAGTTTGACTTAGAGATCCGTGATATGCGAGGAGCCGAGAACTTGGCCGCCGACCATCTATCCAGATTAGATAACCCCTTTATAGAAAAATTAAATGAAAAATCTTTTAATGACTATTTTCCTGATGAGAAGCTGCTTTTAGTTAATACATCTACTTCTCCTTGGTTCGCGCACATCGCCAACTATCTAGTGGCCCGGGTGCTCCCAAAGGAGTTCTCCTCTCAGCAAAAGAAGAAATTCTTTTCTGAGCTGAAGAACTACTTTTGGGAAGAACCGCATCTTTTCAAAATTTGTGCGGATCAAGTGATAAGGAGATGTGTTTCTTTTGATGAAGGAATTGATATTCTAAAACATCTGCATGAAGGTCCGACAGGTGGGCACTATCAAGCTGCTCGCACTGCTCACAAGGTGCTTTGCACGGGTTTTTACTGTCCTAGCCTGTTTAAAGATGCGCAAGCCTTTGTGAGCAGATGTGTTTGTTGCCAACGGTCGGGGAACATCTCTAATAAAAATGAAATGCCGCAAAATTATTTCTTAGAGTGTGAAATTTTCGACCTCTGGGGAATTGATTTTGTTGGCCCCCTTCCTTCTAGCTTCGGAAACAAATATATTTTAGTTGCTGTTGATTATGTTTCACGATGGGCTGAGGCCCAAGCTCTTCCTACGAACGACTCCCGAGTTGTAGTCACGTTTTTAAAAAAATTATTTTCTAGATTCGGTACGCCTCGCGCAATCATTAGCGATAGGGGTTCCCATTTCTGTAACGCACAATTTTCAAAAATCCTTACTAAATACGGCGTTACACATAAGCTTTCCACTGCCTACCACCCCCAAACTAACGGACAAGTCGAAGTAGTTAATAGAGAAATAAAAAGAATATTAGAAAAGACTGTTTCAACTTCTAGAAAAGACTGGTCATCCAAACTTGACGATGCCTTATGGGCCTACCGAACAGCGTACAAAACCGCCCTCGGATGTACGTCGTATCGGCTGGTCTATGGAAAATCGTGTCATCTGCCCGTAGAGTTAGAACACCGTGCCTTTTGGGCCTTAAAATTTTTAAACTTCGATCCCCACTCAGTCGGTGACCTTCGAAAATTTCAACTAAATGAACTCGACGAGTGGCGCTATTATGCTTATGAAAATAACAAACTTTATAAAGAGCGGACGAAGCGTTTACACGATAATAACTTAAGGCACCCTAAAAACTTTAAGCCGGGTGACCAAGTCCTTTTATATAATTCTCGTTTACATTTATTTCCGGGCAAATTAAAATCTCGCTGGTCTGGCCCGTTTTCTATTTTAGAAGTATTTCCTTATGGAACTGTTTTAATTTCTCACCCTGATAAGGGTAATTTCAAAGTGAATGGTCAGCGTCATAAACTCTACTTTTCTGGTGATGATGATGTCAGTCCAAACTTTATTAAGTTTCTGCTTCACGAACTGTAATCTGAAACTTTTAATTTTTTGCTAAAAACAATTTTATTTCTGGACAACAATATTTTTGGACAATATTATTGTTTTGATGCGTCGAGCTCAACGACGCTTTAACCAAAGGGCGCTCTTGGGAGGCAACCCAAGTTATCTTTTTTTGTTTTCTTTATTTTACAATTTTTGCCTCGGACGGCTCCGACAAGCTGAAGCTTCTGCGATCGCCTGCTCCAACATTGCTGAATCTATCACGAAGTCCAAAGAAGACATTCGGGGAGCGGCATCACTCAGCTTTCGCAGCAAATAAATCCGGGGAAGTACCTGTATTTCAATTCTGTACTTTATTTTTCTCTCCTTCTCCAATCCCCTTCTTTAGCCATTGAGGACAATGTCTGTTTTAAGCTTGGGGGAGGATTTACTCCTTCATTTTTGCATAGTGTAAATAATCTTCTTTTTGTATATATTGTAAATATTTCCAAAAAAAATGAATATCTTAAAATTCCAAAAAAAAAAAAATCTTCTTTTTGTATATATTGTAAATATTTCCCAAAAAAATGAATATCTTAAAATTCCAAAAAAAAAGAGAAAAAAAAATCCAAAATCCAAAAAAAGGGAATATTTCACAAAATTAAATTAAAAAAAAATATATATGTGTTTTTGAATAGTTTAGACATTTTGGTATTTCAATAGTACCCCTAGTTTTTAGTTTTGTTTTACTCAAAATCTCCTATAAGCAACTTAGTTAATTATAATATTTCTAATCGTTCTTTTTAATTATGTTTCACAAGTAAAATGTTGGCCATGCTGTATTTCTAATTCGCGGTAGCATGTTAAGGTGAAATATTTTTTCAAAAACTCGCATTTCTATTATGGTTTTTTGTTGTTTATTTCCTTTACTTTCTCGAAAATTCATCATCCACTATTTTCTTTTTCGTTTTTGAATAATTTTTGTAAAGTCAACTTTTGAATAACGTAGTAGATGTGAACGATCCAAGTCACCTATTATTTCTATTTTCAAGTTAATTTCATCAATCTTCTTTTATTATCTAGGACTCGCTTTTTGAAAAAATTCAAAACCTTTGTTTTAAATAAATTCAAAAGCGTGAAAATGATTTAGGCCATTTTTGTTTTCGTTTGAGCTTTCCTGCCAACCTAAAAACTTTTACCACTAGTTAGCCGTTTTTGAGCCTTTTCTGATTTCACTTGATAGCTCCTCCCTTCATTTCAGTTTCACCAAAGCCAAAATTTCCAACCTATCGAATCACACTAGCCTTTTTGAGTTTCATAAATTATTTTGACGATTTTGATAGGGTATTTTGTGATTTTTGTGGGAGAAAGTTTTTCGAAGAAAAAAGTATGTTCGAAAGTGATGTTTATTTTTGTTTGGCCAACTCAAAAAGGAAAATAAAAAAATTTATGGCCTTTGTTTTGAAAAAAAAAGATGAAAAAAAAGAAGAAAAAGAAAAAATGTGTATATATTTTTATGAAAGTTTTTGAAACTCTTTGCTTTGGTTTAGTGTGATTTTAAACCTTCACATTTATCTTAGAATTCCACTCCTAATCATATTTCTAAGCCAAACGTTTCTGTCCTATTTAAGTCCTTTTGATTCACGCTTTTTGATTTTTATTTAACAACTAAGAAAAGAAAAAAAAAGTAAATCAGTTTTAGTTTTGGATTTAAACCTAGATTTTTGTTAATTAAATTGATATAATTATAATGCGTTGCTTGGATCTAGTAACAACTCAATGCGTGTTTTTCATTTTCGTTGCTTTGCTTAAGTCTATTTAAAAAAATCTCGTTAAAATTTTGGATGATTTGTTTTTATTGAGTAAAGTTTATAAAAGTTTTACCATACCTAAATAATTGTTTTAGACTTACATTTCACCTTTTCCCTACTAAGAATTTCGCATAGTACTTGTGTAGGCATAATTAGAACTTTTTGATTAGTCCTTTTATAAATATCTAGTTTTTATATTTTTGCTTGGGGACAAGCAAAGCTTAAGCTTGGGGGAATTTGATAATATATTTTGTAGCCTAAACTATTATCGTATTTTCTATTTTATATTGTACAAATTATGTCTATTATTAGTTTATTTTTATCATTTTTATGTAAATATTATTGTCACTGTCTTTTTCTTGTCTTTTTACAGGTTTCCAGAAAATTGGCCAAAATGACCTGTCACGCCCCTGTCACGCCCTCCCTGGGCATGACCTAGGGCGTGTCACCCGATCCTGAGGACTCCTGCTGCAAGGGACAAAAAATGGTCAAAACCGTTGTCATGCCCACTGACACGCCCTCCCTGGGCGTGTCACCGGGCGTGACCACCGACGTACCGAAGCAATCATCCCTCCCGCCAGAATCCAGAGCCCGAGGTCAACATAGTACTGTCACGCCCCCTGACACGCCCCCCTAAGGCGTGTCGGAGGGCGTGACCAACCCGAGAAAAATTTCTATAAATTGAGACCCCCCTCTCCATTTCAGCAAGCTTTGGTTGAGAGGGGGAGGTGCTGCCCCTTTGGTTCTTGAGTTTTTTATGCTTTCTCTCTCTCTCTCTCTCTCTTTGTAATTTTTGTTTAACCCTAGTTTAATCTTAGTTTGTTCTAGCTTTTATTGTAATTTTTCTCTTGCTTAGTGCTACTTGTAGGGCTAGAATAGGATTTCAATTTCATGCACTTGTAATTTCAATTTCAATAGTGTAGCTTGCCCTTTTAATTAATAAAAGTGTTCTTGTTTAGCTTGTGTTCTTCTTATGCTTTACTACTCATCCCCCTTCCTCCATTCCATAATGTTTAACTAATCCTCCTTGTACTCGATCTTGATGATCCGAGGTTAGAGCGATTATGTTATGATGTTTTAATTAATCTTTTCTTTTTAGGTTAGGGCCTTGAATTATTCTTGATTAATATGGGTTGGAGGTATATTTTCGATATATACTCTCCGCCTTTTCTTTCATTCTGGGCTAGCCGAGAGGCCGAAAGAATGAAGTGAGCATTCAAGAGTAAAGGGAGTTGTACGCACCCCTCGAGAGAGGCAGACGTCCAAATCTCCCGGATTGGAGTAAAATCCAATAGTGGGGTTCACCGCGTAAAGCGAGTTTTAGGCCTCCGATTTAGACGAGAGTCGGTCGGACCTTCCTAAACTCAGTTGGGCACGACTTCGAGAGAAGCGTGTTCAAGCTTTAGGAACCTCCACGGTCAAGGACCTTTATCCTATTAAGTTCAGATTTTTATCGCATTTTCTTAATCGTCTTTAGCCGAGGTGAATCTTGATTGAGTGCATTTCCATTTCATATTTTCTACCTTTCGTAGTAATCGCCTATCTTGTGCTCTTTGATTAACTGCAGTAGTTTCCTTTCTAGCATAGTTGTTTGCTTAATAGCTTTACTTAATTGCAGTAGTTCTCTTTCTAGTATAGCTTTACTTTCTCCCCTGCACTTAGATTTTCTAAAACCCTAGTTTTTCCGTCGATAAGATAATAGCGTTCGTGTGAGTAAGCATAGCCAACAGTTCCCGGATTTCAATACGACACTTGTGTCCCCGTGCTACAATTTGATAGGTATACTTGCCTCATCGGGTTGCTAGTTCGGTTGCGTTTATTTTCTTTGAACCCTAGCGCGCAACAGTCGGCGCATCGCCGTTATGGCATTTTCGCGGTCGTGCGGTCGAGTAGGCAAAAATTCTTGTTGTAATTGGAAAATTTTACATTTGGAAATTAAGTTAAGTAAGTTTGGACTTTCTCATCAAGTTTTGTTGTGATCCAAGCATCTTGGAGTCTCGGCGCATGTTTGGACCCTTGTGGCGATTTCTTTTTCTTATGAGAGCATTTGATGTTGTGTCTCAAGAATGGTACGTCGGATTCTAAGGTTGTCTACGCTGCTAATTCGTAGAGTCAGCGATTCATTCCAGAATATTGGTCGAATCAGAACATCTGAAATTTGTCCTTCTTGTATTCAAGAAGTCCCAGCTTGTTCTCGAGATGTCATGAAATGATGATTTCGAGAAGCCCTTTTAGTTCACGAGAAGCACTGATTGTACTCGAGATGACTTGTTTTAGCTCTCGAGTAGTTCCCTTCTTGTTATCGAGTGATCTTCGGCCTTTTCTCGAGAATTCTCTTTGTGTACTCGAGTAAACTTCTCTGGCTCTCGAGAAATGCTTCTAGTTCTCGAGAGGCCTTTCTTTGTTCTTAAGTAATGCCCCGACTGAACTTGAGAAATTTTCTCAGTATTCTCGAGAAGTGCCCTTGTTCCCGAGAAGTTCTTGTGTACTCGAGAAATTTCTTCTCCAGTACTCGAGTACTGCTTTCCTGTTACTCGAGTGGTCCTTCCCTTTCAGTCGAGTTGCCTTTTATAGAACTCGAGTAGTCCTGACTGGTTCTCGAGAAGCCTTTCCATTAGTACTCGAGAAGTTCCTTACAGTACTCGAGTAGTTTTCCCTTAGTACTCGAGTAATCTCCTTGCAGTACTCGAGTAGTCTTCCCTTTTGTGCTCGAATAGTCTTCACTTTTGTACTCGAGAAGTCCATTGCAGTACTCGAGTAATCCATTCTTTTTATCTCGGGAAAACCTATTCAGTTGAACCCGGTTAATTTCTATCTTAATGTTTATTATCCTGTTATCACCACTAGTATAAATACCTACTACTTCTTCTTCATCTTCAAACCGACAAAACTTTTATCTATCTCCCGAACTAGAGCGGCGTGAGCGAGAAAGAGGTTGTCAGTTGATGCTTCTTCCGGTGGCCGTCGGCGGTGCTCTGGTGCTCGAAATCGTGAACCAATCATAGATCCGGAAATCTCTCAGCGAGAGCTTCGCCATCGTAGTAAAATTTTTCCCATACCTTGAGTTTTTCTCGCTAGGGTGTTTGTCCCTAACCTCTATTTCGGTAATTTTTGTTCAGATTGTGACTTCCTTCGTCTTCTTTTGCCCCGATTTGTGACGTGGAGTGATTTGGAGGATTTTTTTCGGTAAAACCAAAGCAAGTGGGGGTTCTACTCCCTTCTTATCTTCATTTTCATGATCTATTGCGTCTTCTAATTTCATTTGTTATTATCATAAATTTCTTGTTGAAGTATAGTGCGGCCTAAATCTTTTGTCTATATCAACTTGCCTCACAATGTTGTTTTTTATTCTAAGTTTAACCTTGTAAAGTGATTCATGTTTTGATGATATGGTTTTATCTTGCTCGTGTTAACCATCCCTTAACGATTATGTAGGACGTGTTATAGTTTTATTTAGGATTGTAAATCGTTCCTAAAGGTTGATCAACCGCATCTTGAATCTAGGATGTTGTGTAGAATCTGACATGCAAAGTCTCGAGATATAGGTGTTGTGGTTTCTATGGGTTTTCTTGATTGCGTGAGTTAGTGGACGTAACCACCTACGCAAGGTTTGTTATCTTTATTGGTAGCTCGTGGAATTCTACCGGGTTTTTGGGCATCTACGGTGTATGGTGGAGGGTATGAGACTCCCCCACAGTTAGACAGATATTATATTCGTGAGGGGTATATCCAGTTGAGTGACAACCTCGCCCGTGTTTTCGGGTAGAGCCGACCACAGGTGCCTAATAAAGGTTGTGCAATTTCTTCCTTATGATTTACTTATATTTGTCACTTTATAGCGTTGTGCATTTTGTGTATTTGTTGATGTACGTGACGATTCACGTAAGTTTTCTTATCCTATTTGATGCTTTACTTTCGTGCTTTACTTCTATACTGTTGGTCTTGGGTTGGTACCCCTTGTGACCTATGTTTATTTTCGATTATCTTTCTGCCACTACTTGTACTTTCTTACTGAGGTGTTCTGTCTTGGAATGCCTCAGGTTCAGAGCTGTAGCTGAGTTCGGTACTTATTTTGGAGTGCTAGAGCAGCAGTGTTGGCCGTGGTTGTTACCTCATCTTAGTGAGGTAGTTAGTTGATTATTTTTGTTTTACTAGTTTAGAAATACTTTACTGTATGTGAGTTTGTGTCAGTTTGTTGATGCCCACAAGATTGTTATTTCTGGATACTTGCTAGCTACTTAGTTTTCTTTCTGTTGATTACTTACTCTCTGGGATGATTTAGGCTAGGAATGCATGTTAGGTATTTCCAAGTATAAAATCTACTATAATTACTTCACGCATTTGCATATTTTAAAACTCTAACTTGTTATATTTAGCGACCGAAAAATCTATCTTTACTACTATTGTAAATGTATGGTCTTGCATAGCACGAGTTGTCCTTTGGAGACATTTATACTCATGTAGGATGTTGGAGTCAATCTAAATAAGTATCTTCCGCAATGCATAATTATATTTTGATTTGTTGACTAGTTGATCCACTAAGTTGAGGGATACGGCTAACTGCTTAACTTAATCTGGATTTTCCTTTAAATAACCATAAGATCTTTCTTTATGCATTAAGTAGGAGTTTTTCCTGAGCATCCGCAGTTATCCCCTACTGACATGGCATCATGACACGCATTTTCCCTTACTCTGATAAGTTATTAAATGAGGTAACAATGCGGGTTGTGACAGTTGGTATCAGAGGGAGGTTGCTTGACAATTGGTCGGGCAACTTTCCCTTGTTAGTGTTAGTTCTTAAGGGACATTTCATACACACACCAATATGTCATCAGTACGTCTTAGCCGAAGCATACTCACTACACTCATAGCATGATAAGAAGTATATGGGGCATATTATGTAGTATGGGATGCATAATACGTGTTTGTATATGGATCCACCATAGGAGGCAACATGTGACAGTTATGTAGTATGGGATGCATAACCACCATCACATGGATGCCCATTAGAACGTTTTCTTTTCTCGTTGCATGCGATGTTATGTAGTATGGGATGCATAATATTTCGTGTGTATGTCACTCAAGCATGCATTAAGGCCTTTCTAGAATGCATAGCACTGCATGCATAGCATATCATCGCATAAGCACGCGTGCTAAGTTAAGGTTTACATGATGACACATGTACACTCATGACTTTAAATAAGAATAAAGAATCCATGCATTCATGTCATAGCCACAAGAGTTAATAGGATGAGAGGATATCATCCTAAGTAGGACATATCATCATTATAAAATCCTAGAGCAAGTTGCAACATAAGCAAGTTTCTTTTAAGTATGGTCTGAACTAGTCGTGTGGCCTAGCAGTAATATTGGATTTTGATGGTTGTTCGTTTGTATTTTTAGAAATGCCGCCAAAGCATATTGCGGCGAGGTCGACTCCCCAGTCAGAGGGTGAGTCGTCAGGTGCTCAGATTGATGCATTGATCCAGAGTTTGCGCCAGAGCAATAAGGCTCTATCGAAGCAAGTAGTTGCGATGCAATCATAAATTATGACTTTGTTGTCTACCGCTCCCACGCAGTAACCCTTAGTACAAGATCCTACCGCGGATCAAGCCATACCCGATGCCTCTGCTCCTTTCGTGCACCCGATGACGCAACCACCAGAGATGATTTTCATCTCGCATTTCCAGCGATTGAGACCTCCTACTTATGACGGGAGTGCTGACATTATGATTTTAGATGATTGGATCATCTCCATTGAGGAGTTGTTTTCGTATTCCAAAATTCAAGAAGCCAAGAAGGTAATGATTGCATCCTATCAGTTAAAAGGCCTGTCAAAGAGTTGGTGGATTTGGGAAAGGGAGAGTCTGAAGGAAGGATGTTCTTGGGATTCTTTTAAGAAGATGCTGTTGAAAAGTTTCTACCCTCAATCGAGCAGGACCGTCTGATGAATAACTTCTTGCATCTAAAGAAGAGACAGCTCTCGGTGAGTGAGTACGTGATTGAGTTTAGCAAACTTAGTAGGTTTTCTCCTGATTTGGTATTTTCGGAGGAGGGTAGAGTGTAACGTTTCATGAGAGGACTAAGAAGTGATGTCCAGTAGTGGGCATGTGATTATGGAGCTAATAGTTATTATGTGGATGTGGAAGCCGCACTGAAAGTGGAGGCAATTGAAAACTCCAAGAACCAAGGTGCAGTGGTAAGGAAAGAGAAGAGGAAGGGTGTTGAGGATGGAAGCACTAGGGCATCCGGCCCTTCTTCGAAAAAGAAAGGTGGAGAAATATGTAGCTTCTGTGGTCGGCCTGGCCACCATTACAAAAGATGTTTTAAGAGGACTGCCACCATGAAGCAGCAGCAGGTGCACGCTATCCAAGGTGCACCCAAGGGAGATTTGGTGTGCACATTCTGTTCTAGGAAAGGTCATTACGTGAGAAATTGCTGGACAAAGGATAAGGCTTGCTTCCAGCGTGGGCAGAAGGGGCATCTGAAGTCTTCGAGCCCCCAGGCTCAGTCCCCACTACAGCCTGCCCCTCTTCGAGCTCTATCAAAGCCACTAAACCGGGACAAAGGCAAAGGAAAGCTGAATGTGGTTGTAATGCCTCGAAACTCAAAAGAGCAACAGACAGCGTTTTGAGGCGAGTTTGGGCCTTGGTAAGGGTCACACGGCCTGGGACTTGGGCATGTCCCAGGGCCGTGTCGTGCGCATGTTCGACGACTCACCGAGTGGTCGATGAAAATGCAGTCGACGAGCAATGAGACAGGGAACACAGCCTGAGACACGGGAATGTCAGAGGTCGTGTCTTGCTAGGGCAGTTTGCTGGATTGTGTTGTGGAGGTTACACGGCCTGGGACACGGGCGTGTCCCAGGGCATGTCTAGCACACGGCATATGACACAGGCGTGTCACATGGCCTTGTCGTGCTCGGGACGTTTCTGGTCCTTTGTCTACTGAGAGACACAACACGAAACACGGGCGTGTTCTGGTTAACACAGGCGTGCCAAAGTTGACACGGGCATTTCTAAGCCTGTGTCCCGTTCGGGATGTGACGGTTACAACGCCGATTGGGGTACACGGCCCATTATACGGGCGTGTCCATGGGTTACACAGGCGTGTCACAAGCCGTGTTACAGTCCGTGTCCTATTATGGATTTCCTGGTTTACGGTGAGTGTGGAATACGGCCTTGGACACGGGCTTGTCGCAAGCCGTGTTCAGCCTAGAAATATTATTTCTAGGGAAAATCATGGCCGTCCATTTCCTTATTTTGGGATCTAAGGGCTCAAGATTATTCATCCTAGGTTAAGGCCGGGAATAGGGTTGAAAACCCTCATTTCTTTTGGTTCAATCTCTTTCTAAGTTTTAGAGAGAGGGGAGAGCAAGCAGGAAGAAGCAAGAGAGATCCAGTTACCAGAGGAGATTTGGAGTGCCAAATCGCAAGCGGAGTCCAGATCTACGAAGGCAAGGTCATCGCGGTGCTTTTCATCCGTATAGATTTCCATGGCATCAAAGAGAAACCCAAGGGTAATGATTCTCTTCTTGAGCATGTGAAGCTCTCCTTCTTCTGCATAAGGAAACCCGCTCCCGCGAGTGTGCAGTGAGTGTGCGGCGTTCCTTAGGGTAGATGTGATAGTCCCCATTATTTGCATGTAGAGTCCGAAATTAAGATACGAAAGGCATGGTGTGTGAAGACTACCCGGACAAGGTTGTCTGGATCAGTGATGTTTCATTATGCATGATTTGCCGGAGAAGACTCTATGCCTTTGTTTGTTTTTGGGTTTTCTACGCGGTAGATTGCTACAGGGAGTCTTGGGGATTAACTGTAAGGTGCACCCGAAAAATTGGGCGGAAATGCATTTTTGCCAACTTGGTGGCCTGGGAGCCAGTCTTGAACATAACTGGGTTATGCGCATGTTTGATCGTTTAGGACTCGGGAAAGCTTGACCCACGCATATGACTTAAATTGACGTTGCGGTGTGAGCAAAGGGTTAGGCGAAACCGTACCTGCTCTTTGTCGTTCGGTTAAAGAGACCTAAAGTACATATCACTTACCATTGGCATAGATGGAGGGTCTTAGGCTTAGGCTAGAAAGACTAGAATGCTCACGAGTATTTCCGTCCAAGGGGTCGTGGTAAAACTGCGGTTTTGACCGGGTTCACGGTGTAAGTGCCCTGAGAGCATGGGGTGTGCGGCTGTGTGTGCATACACCTGTGGTGTTGTGATTATTCACTATAATGCTTTATATGCTAATAAGTGTAGGGAAGGAGCATCGTCGCCCCGAGTTTGGCGGCGGGATCGTTATAATTTGGTCAGCTTTAGCTGACCGTTACTTTTGTTTGCCACCATTGCGGCGAATTGTGTTTGAAGGTACTGTGGAACCGAGCGGCAAATAGCGGGCCAAAGCCCTTGTTGCTGAGCTGGCACTTGAAGACCTTGTTTTGTTTACTTGTTTAACTCATGTGTGACCGGCCTGCGAGCCAAAGTATGGAAGACACTGTTTTAAATTTAGTGAACTCTTGTAAGACAATAAGGTCGGTACTTTGTGCACTTTGTAATTAATTCTTATTTGGGTTTGATAGTGGACATTCATACTTGTGGCTGGGTTCTTATTTTGTAACTTAATAAATTGCTTCCGTTAGATGCTATGTGTGGGACATTACGATTGGAAGAATGGTTTCAATGAGTAACCTTTCGGTCTGTCTGTGGTATATGGCGTCTGGCCCCGGCTGGACCTAAGGCTATATGCTATGTAATGGATAGGGGTGTTACAATTTGGTATCAGACTACCGGTTTCGATCAGGCTGAAATGAATTCGTGGACGAATTCAATTTAAGGGGTGGTGAGCACATGTCTTTGCGTCATCTTTATTACATGAAAAGAACCGATGAATGTCCACTTAGAAATGAAAATACACATGTTTGAGGAACCTGCGTGTTCCTATAATTGCTTTTTGCAATATTGTTCGGTCTCTTAATGGTGTTTTTCACGACTATAGATGACCAAGAGTGGTGCAGGGCCGTTAGGACGTCCAATTTCTGAGGCAAGTAGTGCACCGAACGATGCTCCAGCAACACCTCCTTCGGCTAAAACCATACGATTGGTAGCTGAAGCAGTGTTTGCAATGATTAATGCACAGCCTGCGAGTCAAGTGAAGCAGCCTGCCCCTACTGTGGAGCAAGTACCGCTCCAAGCGGCGGAACCAAGGAGAGTGGAGCAGGTTATTGTGGGAATGTCTACAGTTACACAATTTATGGGGTAGACAACTTACAGACGTCTCGATAGAAGAATTCTCGAGACTGTTCTGGGCTCGATACCTCCCCTCGGCTCAAAGGATTGCAATGGAGAACGAATTTCAGAAGTTGGTGCAGGGAGAGAGTAGCGTGGATCAGTATCTCCACAAATTTACACGATTAGGTTGGTACGCTAGCTCTACTTTTGCTGATGAGGAGAGAAAGATGAATCATTTCTATGAAGGTCTGAGGAATGCCCTAGGGCTACTGCTCTCAGAGCCGATAACGCAGGGCTTCTTGACCATGGTCAATACGGCCCAATCTTTGGAAAAGGACTTAAGGATTATGTAGGCAAAGAAAGAATCCGGTGTTAGGAAGTCAGAGTTCAAGGTGACTCCTTCAAATTCCGGTTTCCGAAGGTGGAATAAGAAGGCTAGGACATCGGGTCCAGCTCCTTCTTCTGGTGCTTCAGAAGCGACCATGGGCCGAATCTCGGTCGCTTGCTTTACTTGTGGGAAGCTGGGGCATTTAACTCGTGACTGTTGGAGTGGGCGTCCAAAGTCCGAGAGGAAGCAGGGAGCAACTTACGAGGAAAAGGGCAAGGCGGTGGAGTCAACTGCATCCCATTATGCTCCGACTCAACCAAGAGTCTATAATCTTTGCCAGTAGGAGGCTATCAAGCAAGCAAATGTGGTGACAGGTACGGTTTTAATTTATAACAATTTCGCTTTAAATACTGTTACCTTGCGCATGTTAGCTTATTACTGTTTGTATAGGCTTTGTTCTGATTTGTGATAATCCGGCGAGAGCTCTCTTCGATATGGGAGCTTCGCACTCCTTTTTGTCTGAAGGTTTCTTATCGCGCATCGGAGTTCCTTCTTTGATGGCAAAGGACAAATTGGATATGTTGTTGTGGAATGGGTGTTCTATGCACACGGACAGAGTTTGTGCCGTAAAGATTCGTATTGGGAGTCAGGAGTTCGACTTGCTAGCGTCGTTATTTCCGCTAGTAGAGTTCGACGTCATTTTTGGTATGGACTGGCTTTCGGAGCAGAAGGCATACATAGATTGCAATCGTAAGGAAGTCAAGTTGGGAGCTGACCGGGAGACAATGTTTGCGGGTTTGAAGGGGTCGAGCAAGACCTTAATGTCTGCTCTTCAGGTGGTCAAGGCAGTTTGTGCTTGTGTAGAGCTATTCTTCATGCAAGTGGAGGCTGTGAAGCCTAAGCCCAGTTTGGGTAGTATCCCAGTAGTGTGTGAGTACCCTTACGTTTTCTCGGACAATCTTCCGGGAGCCCCACACAAGCGGGAGATCGACTTCACGATTGAGCTAGTGCTAGGTGCCAAACCTGTGTCACGCTCTCCTTATATTTTGGTGCCTAAGGAAATGGCAGAGCTAAAGGTTCAACTTGAAGAGTTGTTGGAGCAGGGTTATATGCGTCCAAGTTCGTCACCTTGGATCGCACCGGTCCTTTTCGTTAAGAAGAAGGACAGAAGTTTGCGGCTCTGTATCGACTATAGAGAACTGAAAAAGTTAACGGAAAAGAACAAGTACCCAATCCCAAGGATTGATGATCTGTTTGATCAGCTAGTCGGGTCATCGGTGTACTCAAAATTGGATCTTAAGTCCGGTTACTATCAGTTGAGAATAAGGGAAAGTGACATCCCAAAGACCACGTTCAACACGAGATATGGACATTTTGATTTTATGTCCATGTCGTTCGGTCTGACTAATGCACCATCAGTGTTCATGGATCTTATGAATAGAACATTCAGGGAGTACTTAGACCACTTTGTGATCATCTTTATCGACAACATATTGATGTACTCGCAGTGCGAAGAGGATCACTTCAAGAATCTGCATTTGGTTTTGGAGACGCTGAGGAGGAACGAACTATACGTAAATTTCTCCAAATGCGAGTTTTGGTTGCCCTCAGTAGCGTTCCTTGGTCACATAGTCAGTGGAGAAGGGATTTCGGTGGATCCGGCGAAGATAGTTGCACTATGAGAGTGGCCTGTGATGTCTACGGTAGCGGAAGTCAGGATTTTTTTGGGGCTTGGCGGCTATTACAGGTGCTTGGTAGAGATCTTCTCGCGGATAGCGTTACTTCTCATGAAATTGACAAGGAAAGATCAGAAGTTTGTTTGGACGCCGGAGTGCGCGAAAGCTTTTTAAAAGATAAATGGTCGGTTGACCACGGCGCACGTGCTAAGTTCGCCGAGTGGGACCGAAGACTTTGAGATCTACAGCGATGCTTCGGGCTGTGGTTTGGGCTACGTGCTGCTACAACATGGAAGTGTTATAGCTTATGGATCGCGTCAGCTCAAAGGGCATGAGAGAAATTATCCGGTCCACGACTTGTAGTTAGCGACCGTGATTTTTGCTCTGAAGCTGTGGAGGCATTATTTGTACGGCATAAAGGTCGATATTTATACCGACCACAAGAGCCTGAAATACCTGTTAGACCAGAAGGATCTGAATATGAGGCAGTAGAGATGGGTGGAGTTCCTGGGGGAGTATACATACAAAATTAATTATATACTCTAGAAAGGCAATGTAGTTGCGGATGCGTTGAGTCGCAGGGCTCCCGCACAAGCTAACTCGATGTCGGTTCATGACTAGCGATTGATTTGGGAGTTGGATGCGTTAGATATCTCTTGCGTTTACAAGCAGACTAGCGCCAAAGCGCTATTGAACTGGACGGAAGTTTAGTATGACCTGTCTGATAGGATTCGACAGGCTATGGACTTGGATAGCAGCATGAAGCAAATCATCGATGTGGTTTCGGATGGATCAAATTCCCAATTTACGATTGAAGATGGACTGATAAGGAAGGACAGTCGTTTGCGCATCCCAAACATGGGTAATTTACGGGTGTAGTTGATGTACGAGGCTCATCATACCAAGTACTTGATTGACAAAGGAGGCACGAAGATGTACCGAGATCAAAAGAAGGTCTTTTGGTTGCCAGGACTCAAGAAGGATGTGGCACTATATGTGGCGAAATGTCAGACTTGCGCCATAGTGAAGGAAGAGTGCCAAAAACCAGGGGGTTTTTTGAAGTCTTTGCCTATTCCGGAGTGGAAGTTTGACGATATCTCAATGGACTTTGTGCATGGATTGCCATGGTCACAAAAGGGAAACAACGCCATATGGGTGATCGTAGATTAGTTGACAAAGGTGTCACATTTCATTCCGAATAGGAAGGATGATTCGGTGGAGAAAATTGTAAAGCATTATGTGAATAACATTGTTAGACTGCACGGTGTGCCCTGTAATATTATGAGTGATAGAGATGGGCGGTTTATGTCCAATGACTGGAGGTTGGTGCAGCAAATTCTGGGAACTAAGCTGAGGTTCAGCACAACCTTTCATCCGCAGATGGATGGTCAGACTGAGAGAGTCAACAAGACGATGGAAGACATGCTTGGCATGTGCGTCCTGGATTTCAGGAAGAAGTGGGAAGATCATCTATATTTGGTGGAGTTTGCGTATAACAAAAGCTACCAAGCGAGCATACAAATGGCGCCCTTCTAGTCCTTATATGGTAGAAAATGTTGCACGCCGTTATCGTGGTTAAAAATGGGTGAGGCGAGGTTGTACAAAAAGCAAGAGGTGGAAAGCGCCACTTCATTGGAATGAACCATTCGAGAGAGTTTGCTGATCGCTCAGGATAGGAAGGCCAAACACTATAATGACAAGCATTGAAACGTGGAGTTCGCTGTTGGAGACTGGTTGTATTTGAAGATAAAGCTGTTCAAGGGTTTTTCACGAGTACGACGCTTGAAGAAGCTGAGCCCGAGGTACCTTGGACCTTTTGAGATCCTGGAGCGGATTGGTGAAGCGGCTTATCGTCTAAAGCTATCAGTGGAGTTGGGTGGTCTACACGACGTATTCCACATGTCAGCGTTGTGGAAGGCAGTGCAAGAGCCTTCGAAGGTGATCACTGTTGATCAAATACCAGTGGACGAAGGGTTGATGAAAATGGTCAAGCCTGTTCATATTGACGAATCTGAAGTCAAGCGACTTCATAACAAGGAGATCAAGATGGTCAAGGTCCGTAGGGACAATTGCGGTCGGGAGGAACTCTCATGGGAGCGAGAGCAGACCATGCTTGAGGAGTACCAAGAGTTATTCCACTCAGGTACCGCTTTTGGTTTTGCATATCTTTTCCTTTCGTAATTTCGTGGACAAAATTCTTTTAAGAAGGAGAGAGTTGTAACGCCCCGAAACATAAAAGAACAACGGGCAGCGTTTTGAGGCGAGTTTGGGCCTTGGTAAGGGTCAAACGGCCTAGGACACAGGCATGTCCCAGGGCCGTGTCGTGCGCGTGTTCGACGACTCACCGAGTGGTTGACGAAAATGCAGTCGACGAGCGTCGAGACAGGGAACACGGCTTGAGACACGGGCGTATCAGAGGCTGTGTCCTGCTCGGGCAGTTTGCTTGATTGTGCTGTGGAGGTTATACTGCCTGGGACACGGGCATGTCTTGCGCACGACATGTGACACTGGTGTGTCACATAGGCGTGTCGTGCTCTCGATATTTCTAGTCATGTGTCGACTGAGAGACACAACCCGAAACACGGGCGTGTTCTGGTTGACACGGGCGTGTCTAAGCCCATGTCCCATTCGGGACGTGACAGTTACAGCGCCGATTGGGGTACACGGCCCATGACACAGGCGTGTCCATTGGTGACACAGGCGTGTCACAAGCCTTGTTACAGGCCGTGTACTATTCTAGATTTCCTGGTTTACGGCGAGTGTGAAATACGGCCTTGGACACGGGCGTGTCGTAGGCCGTGTTCGGCCTAGAAATATTATTTCTAGGGAAAATTGTGGCCGTCTGTTTCTTTATTTTGGGATCCAAGGTCCAAGCTTATTCATTCTAGGTTAAGGACGGGAATAGGGTTGAAAACCCTCATTTCTTTTGGTTCAATCTCTTTCTAAGTTTTAGAAAGAGGGGAGAGCAAGGAGAAAGATGCAAGAGACATCAGGTTGCCAAAGGAGATTTGGAGAGCCAAATCCCAAGCCGAGTCCAGATCTACGGAGGCGATGTCATCGCGGTGCTTTTCATCCATATAGATTTCCATGGCGCCAAAGAGAAACCCAAGGGTAACGATTATCTTCTTGAGAATGTGTAGCTCTCCTTCTTCTGCATAAGGAAACCCGATCCCGCGAGTATGCGGTGAGTGTGCGACATTCCTTGGGGTAGATGTGAATAGTCCCCCTTGTTTGCATGTAGAGTCTGAAATCGAGATACGGACATACGCATGGTATGTGAAGCCTAATCAAACAAGTTTGTTTTTGTCGGTGATGTTTCATTATGCATGATTAGCCGGAGAAGACTCTATGCCTTTGGTTGTTTTCAAGGTTTTTTACGCGGTAGATTGCAACAGGGAGTCTTGGAGATTAACTCCAAGGTGCACCCGGAAAACTGGGTGGAAACGCATTTCTGCTAACTTGGTGGCCTGGGAGCCATCCTTGAACATAACTGGGTTATATGCATTTTTGATTGTTTGGGACTCGGGGAAGCTTGACCCGCGCATATGGCTTAAATTGACGTTACGGTGTGAGAACCGGGTTCGGCGGAACCGTACCCGCTATTTGTCGTTTGGTTAAAGAGACCTAATGTACATGACACTTACCGTTGGCATAGATGGAGGTCTTAGGCTTAGGCCAGAAAGACTAGAATGCTCACGAGTATTGTTGTCCAAGGGGTGGTGGTGAGATCGCGGTTTTGACCGGGTTCACCGTGTAAGTGCCCTGAGAGCATGGGGTGTGCGGCTGTGTCTACCTGGACCTGTGGTGTTGTGATTATTCACTATAATGCTTAATATGCTAATAAGTGCAGCGAAGGAGCATCGCCGCCCTGAGTTTGGGGGAGGGATCGTTATAATTTGGTCAGCTTTAGCTGACCGTTACTTTTGTTTGCCACCATTGCGGTGAATTATGCTTGCAGGTGTTGCGGAGCCAAGCGCCAAATAGCGGGCCAAAGACCTTGTTGCTGAGCCGACCCTTGAAGGCATTGTTTTGTTTACTTGTTTAACACATGTGTGACCGGCATGCGAGCCAAAGTATGAAAGACACTGTTTTAAATTTAGTGAACTCTTGTAAGGCCATAAGGCTGGTACTTTGTGTACTTTGTAATTCATTCCTATTTGGGTTCGATAGTAGGCATTCATGCTTGTGGCTGGATTCTAATTTTCAACTTAATAAATTGCTTCCGCTAGATGCTCTGTGTAGGACGTTACGATTGGAAGAATGGTTTCAATGAGTAACCTTTCGTTCTGTTCGTCGTATATGGCGTCGGGCCCCGACCGGACCTACTGCTATATGCTATGTGACGGATAGGGGTGTTATAGTGGTGACCAGCGAGGATGCTCAAATCTCTACATAGGTTATTTAAGGTTAGCCCCAGTTCAATTATCCTTTTTATCTATCGTTGTTTCCCTAGTTATCGTATGTTTACTCATATATGCTACGATTTTAGGGGAGTTTAAGGTGCGGAATAGGTGGGCGCGCGTCTTTTTCGATTTGGGTGCCACCCATTCCTTTGTGGCCCAGAGGTTTGTAGATAAACACCGTCTGGATGTGGATCCATTAGGAGAATCCTTCATCGTCAAGCTTCCCTCCAGTGATTTAGTGGTATCAAATCATGGAGTTCTGAGGTGCCCTATATACTTAGGGGATTTTCTAGCCTTTGTAGATCTGATGGTGTTGTATCTGGCAGACTTTGATGAGATTTTGGGCATGGACTGGCTGTCTAAGTATGATGTCGTCATCCAGGGAAGGGCAAAGAGATTGGACATCAAGATGGACAATTGCCAACCTATGAGCGTCTATGGATTTAAGGACAGGTTTTACCATATTATTTCTTCGGTACGTGCTTGTCGTGCTATAGAGTCTGGTTGCGAGGCATTTTTGGTTTCTATTTCTGCTTTGGGAACTGATTTTGTTACACCACGTCTTGAGGATATATCGGTGGTGCGAGAGTTTCCAAATGTTTTTCCTGACTGTCTTCCAGGACTTCCTTTAGTGAGGGAGATAGAGTTTGTGATAGACCTCGAGCCAGGTACTCGTCCTATTTCCAAAGCACCGTACAGTATGGCTCCGCGCGAGTTGGATGAGTTGCGTACTCAGCTCGATGAGTTGCTGAGGTGTGGTTTTATTAGACCAAATTCTTCTCCGTGGGGTGCTCCTATTTTGTTCGTCAAGAAGAAAGATGGATCGATGAGGCTTTGCATCGATTACATAGAATTGAATAAGGTGACCATTAAGAATAGATATCCCCTGCCAAGGATTGATGATATATTAGATTAGTTGAGTCGTAGCTCGGCATTTTCAAAGATCGATCTTCGCTCAGGCTACCACCAGTCAAGAATTCGTGAGGCAGATGTCCCTCGGACCACTTTCCGTTCACGGTATGGACATTATGAGTTCTTGGTGATGTCTTTCGATCTGACCAATGCACCCTCTGCTTTAATGGATTTGATGAAAAGGGTGTTTAAGGATTTCTTGGACCGATTTGTTATTGTGTTTATAGATGACGTCATGGTGTATTCTCACAGTACCAAGGAGCATACTCATCATTTGCGATTAATTTTGTCGACCCTGAGGGAGCATAAGTTTTATGTGAAGTTAACAAGTGTGAGTTCTTGCTTCCTCAGGTGTCCTTTCTGGGTCATGTTGTAAGAAAGGACGGTGTTTCTGTGCACCCGACTAAGATTTCTAATGTAATGGAATGGGAGAGACCTTCTACACCTAAGGAGATTAGGAGCTTTTTAGGCCAGGCTGGCTATTATAGAAGATTCGAGGAAGGGTTTTCGGTGTTGTCGGCTCCTTTAACTAGACTTACTCAGAAGAATACTACATTCATTTGGAGCGATAAGTGTGAAGAGGCTTTCCAAGAACTGAAGAAGTGATTATGTACTGCTCCAATTTTAACCTTACATACTGAAGGAATTGAGTATGCTATGTATGTTGATGCATCACACATCAGACTTGGCTGTATTTTAATGCATGATGGCAAGGTGATCACGTATGGATCGAGGCAACTAAAGATTCATGAGAAAAACTATCCTATGCACGATTTGGAGTTCGCTGTCGTAATTTATGCGCTGAAGCTTTGGCAAAACTTATTGTATGGCGTGCTATGAAAAATCTATATGGACCATTAGAGTTTGAAGTACGTCTTCACTCAGAACAAATTAAATCTGTTCTAGCGTCGGTGGTTAGAATATGTGGCAGATTATGAAGTGGAAATTCTTTATCATCCAAGAAAGACTCATATAGTAGTCGATGCTTTTAGTAGAAAGACCGCCAATATTTTTAATCTGTCGGTACAGTCCTTGGTGGAAGAATTCCTATTGATGGATATTGAGGTTGGGAGTGGTACTGTGCCTGCTAGTATAGAAGCAGAAGAGCCCTATGGGATTTCCCTTACTCAAGCACATTCGAAGGATGATCCGGATCTATTACACCTCCAGAATAGGACTGTGAAGGGAGAGCTACCAGATTTCTCCTTGGATGAGTTGGATACCTTGAAGTATCTGGTTAGATTTTTCGTCCCCGCCTTTGGCGACATTCGATCTATTATCCATGCTGAAGCTCATGGTTCACTTGTAGCCTTTCATTCTGGTTCCACTAAGTTGTATTAGGATCTAAATCAAATTTTTTGGTGGTCAGGGATGAAGAATGATATCGCGAAGTTTGTATCAAAATGTTATACATGTCAGCGTATTAGGGTTGACCATAGAAAGCCTGGAGGTAAGTTGACCCCACTTGATATCCATAGTTGGAAGTGGGAGAGTATTTCAAAGGATTTCATCACCTGTGTACCAAAATCTCCCCGTGGGCACGAATCTGTTTGGGTGATAGTCGATAGATTGACCAAATGTGCTCACTTTGTGACATTTAAGATTGGGTATTCGATGAAGAAAATAGCTGAGCTATATCTTGAAGAGGTCATCAGATTACATGGAGTGCCAGTTAGCATCGTATCAGATCGAGACTCTAGATTTACGTCTCGCTTTTGGAAGAGTTTATAGGAGGGGTTGGGTACCGATTTAAGGTATTTCACCGCCTATCATCTGCAGACAAATAGTCAAACGGAAAGGGTGAATCAGATCGTAGAAGATATGATCAGTTGTTATATTTTGGATCATGGTGGCGCTTGGGACGAGCATATCAGACTCATGTAGTTTGCGTACAATAATTGTTATCAAGAGAGTCTGCAGATGGCCCTGTTTGTGGCCTTATATGGGAGGCGTTGTAGAACTCCTTTGTTCTGGGCGGAAGTTAGTAAGAGGACGTTGCTAGGTCCGGAAGCCCTTGAGGAGATGAATTGTGCCAAAACTTATATTTGAGAAAAGCTCCATATAGCTCAAGAGCGTTACAAGAAGTAGCTAATCGATGAAGGGTCGATATGGAGTATGCTGTTAGGGACTTGGTTTTCCTGAAAGACTCTCCGATGCCTGGGGTTAAAAGGTTTGGAAGGAACCACAAGTTAGACCCCCGGTATGTGGGACCTTTTCAAATTCTTGAGCGCATCCGAGTATCGGCTTATAGGTTGGATTTGCCTGCTACCTTCCCTGGTGTTCATGATGTTTTCCCTATGATCAAGTTGAGTAGTGTGCCTATAACAATCGTCAAGTCCTTGACTCGGTGCCCCATATTCAGCCCAACCTTACGTATGTGGAAGAACATGTTCGTATCCTGGATTCTCAAGAGCGTGTGTTGAGGAGAAATACCATCCCCATGGTCAAGATACTTTGGAGAAATCAAGACGTCGAGAGTGCGACGTTGGATTTAGAATCAGCGATGAGAGAATCTCATTCGACCTCTTCTCTTAGTTTCGGGTATGTTTCTATGTTTTCAGTCATGTTTGATTTTTTTTCTCATCTTGGTTTGGTTTTGGAGTTGTGTTAAGTTTCGGGATGAAACTTCTTTTTAGGGGGAGTGACTGTAACGCCCCCATTTTTTCGTTGATTGTATTTGACTTTGTATTGTCATATTTATGATGTCATGGCAATATTTTTAACGTCGAGTTGTCGGCGCATCGTCGTTAAGGCATTTTCGCGCCCGTGCGGTCGAGTCGGCCAAAATTCTGGTTGTAATTAGAAAGTTTTGCATTTGGAAATTAAGTTAAGTAAGTTTGGACTTACTCGTCAAGTTTTGTTGTGATCCGAGCATCGTGGAGTTTCGGCACATGTTTGGATTCTTATGGCGATTTGTTTTGCTTATGAGTGCATTTTATGTGGTGTCTCAATAATGGTACGTTAGATTCTAAGGTTTTCTACAGTGCTAATTCGTAGATTCAACGATTCATTCTAGAATATTAGTCGAATCGGAATTTCTGAATTTTGTACTGCTTGTACTTGAGAAGTCCAGTTTGTTCTCGAGAAGTCCTGACTTGATGTTTTCGAGAAGCCCTTCTAGTTCTCGAGAAGCACTGATTGTACTCGAGATGTCTGGTTTTAGCTCTCGAGTAGTGCCCTCCTTGTTCTTGAGTGATCTTCGGCCTTTTCTCAAGACGTATCTTTGTATACTCGAGTAAACTTCTTTTGCTCCCAAGAAATTCTTCTAGTTCTCGAGAGGCCTTTCTTTGTACCCAAGTAATGCCCCGGCTGAACTCGAGAAATTTTCTCAGTATTCTCGAGATGTGCCCTTATTCTCGAGAAGTTCTTGTGTACTCGTGAAATTTCTTTTTCAGTACTTGAGTACTACTTTCCTGGTACTCCAGTGGTCCTTCCCTTGCAGTCGAGTATCCTTTTGTAGAACTCGAGTTGACCTGCCTAGTTCTCGAGAAGCCTTTCCGTTAGAACTCGAGAAGATCCTTGCTGTACTTGAGTAGTTTTCCCTTAGTACTCGAGTAATCTCCTTACAGTACTCGAGTAGTCTTCCCTTTTCTACTCGAGTAGTCTTCCCTTTTGTACTCGAGAAGTCCATTGCAGTACTCGAGTAATCCATTCCTTCTATCTCGGGAAAACTAGTTCAGTTGAACCCGGTTAATTTATGTCTTAATGCTGATTATCCTATTATCACCCTTAGTATAAATACCTACTTATTCATCTTCTTAAAACCGACCGAACTTTTGTCTACATCCCGAACCATAGTGGTGTGAGCGAGAAAGGGTTTCTCCGTCCTTGCTTCTTTCGATGGCCACCGGCGGTGCTCCGGTGCTCAAATTTGTGAACCAATCGTAGATCCGGAAAGCTTTCAGCGAAAGCTTCGCCATCGTGGTAAACATTTTCCCATACCTTGAGTTTTCTCTCAAGGTGTTTTGGCCCTAAACTCTATTTCATCCATTTTTGTTCAGTTGTGACTTCCTTCGTCTTCTTTTGCCTCGATCTGTGACGTGGAGTGATTTGGGGGATTTTTCCAGAAAAATCAAGGCAAGTGGTGGTTCTACTCCCTTCTTCTCTTCATTTTCATGATCTGTTGTGACTTCTAATTTCATTTGTTATTTTCATAAATTTCTTGTTAAAGTATAGTGCGACCTAAATCTTTTGTCTATATCCACTTGCCTCACAATGTTCTTGTTTATTCTATGTTTAACCTTGTAAAGTGATTCATGTTTTGATGATATGGTTTAATATTGCTCGTGTTTACCATCCCTTAAAGATTATGTAGGACGTGTTAGAGTTTTATCTAGGATTGTAAATCATTCCTAAAGGTTGATCAACCGTGTCTTGAATCTAGGATGTTGAGTAGAATCCGACGTTCCAAGTCTCAAGATATAGGTGTTGTGGTTTCTGTGAGTTTTCTTGATTGAGGGAGTTAGTGGACGTAACCACCTTCGCAAAGTTTGTCCTCTTTATTGGTACCTCGTGGAACTCTACTGGGTTTTTGGAATCTACGGTGTATGGTGGAGGGTATGAGACTCCCCCGCAGTTAGATGAAAATTATATTCGTGAGGGGTGTGTCCAGTTGAGTGACTCCCTCGCGTGTGTTTTTGGGTAGAGCCGACCACAAGTGCCTAATAAAGGTTGTGTAATTTCTTCCTTAAAATTTACTTATATTTGTCATCTTATAGCCTTGTGTATCTGGTGTATTTGTTGATGTACGTGACAATTCACGTAAGTGTTCTTTTCCTGTTTGATGCTTTACTTTCTTGCTTTACTTCAGTACTGTTGGTCTTGGGTTGGTACCCCTTGTGACCTATGTTTTTTTTGGCTTATCTTTCTGCTAGTACTTGTACTTTCTTATTGAGGTGTTCTGTCTTGGAATGCCTCAGGTTCAGATCTATAGCTGAGTTCGGTACTGGTTTTGGAGTGCTACAGCAGCAGTGTTGGTCGTGGTTGTTACCTCATCTTAATGAGGTAGTTAGTTATTTATTTTTGTTTTACTAGTTCAGACATACTTTACTGTTTGTGGGTTCGAGTCAGTTTGTTGACGCCCATAAGATTGTTATTTCTTGATACTTGCTAGCTGCTTAGTTTTTATTCTGTGGATTACTTACTCTCTGGGATGATTTATGCTAGGAATGCATGTTTGGTATTTCCAAGTATAAAATCTACTAATATTACTTCATATTTTAAAACTCTAACTTGTTATATTTAGCGACCGTAAAAGCTATCTTTACTACTATTGTAAATTTAGTGTCTTGCATAACATGAGTTGTCCTTTGGGGACGTTTATACTCATGTAGTTTGTTGAGGTCAATTAAAAGAAATATCTTCTGCAGTGTATAATTTATATTTTGATTCAAGGACTAGTTGATCCAATAAGCCGAGGGATACGGCTAACTGCTTAACTTAAACTGGATTTTCCTCTAAATAACCTTAAGATCTTTCTTTATGCATAAGTAGGAGTTTTGCCTGAGCGTCCACAATTATCCCTTGCTGACGTGGCATCATGACGCGCATTTTCCATTACTTTGATAAGTTATTAAATGCGGTGAAAATGCGGGATGTGACAGTCGGAGCCGATGGGGGTGGAACCATGATATGTGCCTGGGTGTACCCTGCTGAGGAGTAGGGTTCATCACAGGCTACAAGGAAAATTCCAATTATTAGTTAATGTATATATGGAACTAACGAAAAGAGAACTTTTGTATGTGATTCTCCCTTATGGGTACACCATTGCTTCCGTTGCTAGTTTTTCTTCAAACTAAGCTTGCGCGGTGTGGCCTAGGGTTTTGTGGACTTCTTCTTTTTTGGATCGATGTTTGATGTGACACTAGTTTGTAAAACCCCATTTTTTTCCTACGCTACGGGGTCTTATGCCAAGAATCGCCATTTTGTGGTGACACAGAAGCTCGGGAAGGTCGCCACAATAAAACGCTGATCCTTCTGGCCTTAATGATCACCAAAGAAATAGAAATATACTGATAGTTCAGTTAAATCAAAGTCAACATATCACATATAATATATAAATCAGAAATCACACTAAGTCCACATGATGATATAAGTAATAGAAATAGATCAGAAAAATAGAAAGACAATAATCGGGCTTATGCCCGGTACATCAAATCCTCACTATAATCCTCTCGTAGAAGCTAAGTAAAGCTATCACTCACAGAGCCAGAGGCTGGTGCTCATGTACTAGACTGGCCCACCTACAGGTGCACCGTACTCCGCTGGTGCTGTATCTCCTGCTTCTGCTACCTGTTCCCCATCATGATCCACTTAAATGTTTGGTCCACCGACCGTTACTCATAAAGACTAAGCCAACTATCATCCCCGCCTAGCCCTCGTGACTCCTATGCACCGTGCGGGAGGAGAGATATGGATGCTTATGAAGGTGGAGAGTAAACAAGATAAGTGATGACAGAACTATCTAGCAGGTATATTGTTGCATCTATAATACTATATAAGGAAATACAAGCTAACAATTATATAATAATAAAGCAGTAATTTAAACGAGTGAGCTGAGCAGTAAGTACATGTAATGTAGACAATGAAATATGTAAACCTAACTTATACGAATGCCCATACAAAGTTATAAGTTAAGGGAACTTTTGCAAGGCTCCCATCGTATAAAAAGTCTCATACCAATTTATACGATGGGGTGTCAGGTTATATGCAAGTATGAGTGTGGTGATATATTATGCCATTATTCATGCAAGTGCAACACACGCACACGACTGTATGTGCACAAACCTTTAGTTCCCCCTATTTGGAAACTAACATCACTCCCAGGAGCCTTTGAAGTGGTCATTGGAGGCAGTGGGTCGGGCCCCCCACTCATAGGCGGGTATCCACACTACCAGGCCTAGCCCTACATACGACTCTCAAGGACACACCAGAGTCACCACATACTATGCTGACCCACAGCAAGACTTTTCCTTGGATAAATATAAACCACACCCGCCAAGTCAGCGTATCGACATCCGTGTGAATGATCTCCAAATACTGAAGACACACCACTTTATGCACATGCAATCATGAATTTCCTGAGTCATCAGCTCCTCAGACTATCCTGTCCATTACAACTATCTTCCGAGCCTTAGGCTCCCCGGGCTAACTCGTCCATTTCCACAACCACCTAGCCTACCGCTCGGATATCCTAACCAAGCTAACCTCCCGAGACATTAGGGTGAGTGAAATTGATATCCTAGGTTTACTTATTTATCTTTATTATTTATTCTTATGGTTAAGGTTAACCTTGGACTGCTCAGGGTATTCCCTGTGAAGGGCTCTCATAGGGCACTAGGAACTATGATGGGAACTGAAGCCCATCATTCCCTTTCACAAAACACTTACTATTATTAATATCTACCCAGGTCCCAATCACATTTAATGTTATACGAAGTCTAACCCTAGTGTGTTTTGACTCTCTCTCCTCAGGAAAGACGATCTTTCATCGATCCCAAAATCCACTTAATACTAGTCAGACAAATACCCTCCCCATCATGACTCCCAATGTTGAACTCAATTTCAATTTACCAAATCAGTATATCATTAACCCAACTCCCTATGTCCTTCCTACATGCTAACACAGTACTGCAGTTTTACTTTATGCAGACCAACATAAGCTGTATGATGAGATTGTGAGATGACCTCTTCCAATATTCATCCAAGTGACCTAAGATTATTACTGGGGGTCTATCATGATATTTTTAGACTAAATCCAGAAAATAGAATTTTTTCTAACTTAATTGTTATTTGATTAATTTTCTGCATAGTAAGGCCAACAATGCTTTGAACATCAAGTACACTTTTTGGTCTAGGTAAGGCCTTATCAAAATTATGCTCGGTGCATTTTATCAAAATAATAATAAATACAGAAATTCATAGTTTTCCAGAATGATTTTGACGGTCAATTAATTATTGAATAAATAACTACAATGTTAGGATTAATAAGGGAAAAATAGAATCAACCTTCCAAAATTTATCAGAAAATTACTAGATTAAAAATATGATCAAAAATGTCCGTGGACTAAGAATTATTATTTTTCAACATTATTTGGTCTCATAAATAAATCATTTAAAACAAAATAATATTAAGCACCTTGTGAAACAACCCATATAGATAGTCCTCCAATAATTCAATAAAAATCTATAGAGCTCATGTATGACATTAAAGTTTTTTCAACCAAATTGCATAAGTTTTCACTGATTAGGTATCTCTCAATAAATTCCTTAATGATTTAGGCTACTCCAAGGGTTGTGAATGAAGTATCTCAAATACATATCTAAAATTCTTCCTAAAATTTCCAGAGCCTAATAAAAATATTATTTGACCACTGCCTAAATTTCAAGATCATCCAAGGTCCTATGATGCAGTAATAAGTTCAAGTGTAAAAGTGACCTAAATGGTCCTAAGTTGTTACAAGGGGGATGTAAACTCTAAAAGTCCTAGAATTAATTCTTAGGGTTATTTACCATCCTAAGATCACATGGACTAAACTCAAAGTCCATATAAGGACATATCACCTTATGTCCTTCACACACCCCCAAAGTTCAACCCAAGGGTTTGAACTAGGGTCCTAGGTCAAATCCACCCTAATCCACCCCAAACTCCAAGTGAGCGTGTTTTAACTGACCTTGAGGCTCTGGCCAAAGTCTCATCCCCTTTGGGTGAGAACTAGGGGCCTCTATGCCCCAGCACCCTTTTACCCTAATTTACCCTTAAGGGACCAAACTTGGTCACACCAATCCTATTCCAATCAATCCCAAATGGGCTGAATATTTTACCAGGGCCATATCATGACCCTAAGAACTATCCACCAAATTGTTTTTCCAAAAATTCCCATTTTTGGATATGTTATAAGTATAGATAAGAGTGACCCCAGCCCAAATCTCAAGTCATTTGGATTGTTGGATTGATGGGGGCACTCAATTTAGTCTCTGGTCAAGCCTATGTATAGGTTGCACCATTTTGAGTGTTGTTGTCAAACAACTAACCCAAATTGGTTGAAACCAATTTTAATATAAATTAGACGCCAAGCCCTATAACTTTTATATTAACCATTTTTACTGTAGTGGGCTCTAAGTATTTTTAACATTTAATTCAAACACTGCAATTTATGTGAAAAAATGAAACATTTATAATATTAATTAATATTTAACTGCCGGCATTAATCTTGGCGCAAGATTGGACGAAATCCGTTCATCTCCTTCCTTGAGCCGATGATCCCGATTCCTCCATCCTAGAGCAACTTCCAGCCGTATTTCCGGGCAACCCAACCAACTCCCAGGCCGGCCACCGCCACCACCACCTCCGTCGAGGTGGGGGCTATTATTGAAGGCGACACCGCCGCTAGAGGGGCCGTTTCTGGCGAACCAGCAACCACTCAAATCTCATGGAATTTCTTCAAAATTTCTCAATTGATCGAGCTCAATTGAGCCTGATATCTCCCCTAGTTGATCTATGAAGCTAGCACAGAGGGAGAGGGAGAGAAGTCAACCTTTTGGGAGGCGTGAAGCCTTGCCGATCGGCGGGATACCATTGCCGGTGGTGGTGTCGACTGTTGCTTTACAACTGTACAACCAAACGGCTCGGTTTCTTTAGGTAAATGGTGGAAATGATTCCTTTGAGTCCAGAGAAGCTTTTAAAACGAGCAATTGGGGGAGAGAAGGGGCCAAGCCTTATTTCACCATTAATGGCCATGAAAGCCATTTTCGGCCAATGGAATTCTCTGAATTCAGCCCCTTGGGTGGTCAGCCATGGCTATTCAACTCCTCAAAACTATTGAGGGGAGTGTATCCAGCCTTTGGAATCAAATGGAGAGGCCCTTAGTCTCCCTTGGCCATGAATAGCCTTTACTCCCCATTTTGTCTCTCCTCCATTCAAGGGGAAGTGGAGCTTTCCTTCTCCTAGTCACTAATTCCAAAAAATGGGTGTAATTTTTGGTAATTATAACCCTCATCCGGCAACTGGGCCACCCTAGTTGGGCTTAGCCCATGTCACTTGGGCTTGAGCTAGCCTTTTAGGCTAGTTTGACTTAATTCTAGGGTGTAGTTGACCTTGATCAAAATGCCTTTTTGGGTGGACCCCAATGGGTCCTTTGTGACCCATTGGCTTCCCCTAAGGTCTAGGGAGACTTGGGTATGGTTAGTTGGGCACCTTGAAGGCCACTTGACCCTTAGTTTGGGCACTTTGACCATTTTATGGCTAGGGTTGAATTGGGTCAACTTAGCCTCTTTGGTGGATCCGAATGGGTCCCTAGTGACCCATTGGCCTACCTTAGGGCTTGGGAAGATCTAGGTGGGTCCCCTTAGCTAAGGGGAGGTAAATTTGCCATGTGTGCGCTTAGTTGACCAAATTAGAGTTTGGGTTGACATGGACAACTTGACCCTTTTTGGTTGACCCCAATGGGTCCTTGGTGACACATTGGCCTCCCCAAGGGTTAGGGGTGCCATGGTTGGGTCATGGAGTTAAGTTGAAGCTCTAAAGTCAAACCCTACGGTGGGTAACTAAAAATTACTATTTGCAGCCCAAGGTGGTTTTCACCATCATGCTTAAGTTTATTTGGTCTTCTTGGGCTACCTAGGGTTTTGTCAAGACCTAGTCATGAAAAAACAACTCCTAAGGGTCTAATTGTTTGAGGGATGTTACATCTGATACCTATTCTTGTGGAAGGATATTCTTCTTCTTTATCACCTACAATAGCAAAAAGCTAAATATAGGCTTCTTCTTCTTCTTAAGAATTTAAAGAAGATGTGTCACTCTGACTCCAGCTCTTTCTCTTCTTGTCAATGAAGGTCTTTTCTTTCTTGCCCTAATGTTGGAGGTGGTGCTTCTTCTCATAATTCTCCTTTCTCTTTTCAGGACATTTAGCTATGACTTGTCCTGGCTTGTGGTAGCAATAGCAAATAACTTAAGAAGAAACATGTTTAATAGGTTTAGATTCATACCCGTCTCACTTGGAGTGTTTCTTCTCAGCCTTATAGTTGTCCTTCTTATGATTTGAGGAGGAGGAAGGTCTTCTCATCCACTGCTTCCTCTTCATCATTGTTGATGCACGAAATGTGACAAGGACTCGAGCACCACCAGTCAACAGTTCGAGCACTGGAGAAAAAAGAAAAAGCAGACTGCAAGAAGTAGCCTACTTAGCGAATTAGAGAAAAGCACAAAGAGGCCGCGAACTATGGCAACACCAGACTTCGCCCGTCGCAGCCTGAATTCCACTCTTGCGACGGGCTTGACTTTTATTGCAAATGGAGGGTTAAAAAAGGTGGAAATAAAAGCTGTGCAATAAACAAGTTGGAGTCCGCAAAGCCCGAGATTCGAGTCTGCAACCTTTAACAAGTCGGCTCTTGGTCTAGAGTCAGCGTGCCTTGGGTGCACCACTTCCCTATATTTATAGGCTTGGGGGCCTGCCCAAACGGGCAGGGCTAAAATAACCGGCTGCCCAGGTTACAGGAGAACCGGGCATCGGTGACGGGAATAAAAAAGAAACGGACAAGCAGTCTATGAGAGATAGGTGGACTGGGCTTGCGAGCTGTGGTATCCCCTTGTCCATGCGGAGCGTAATCCTAGTTGGAGGGGAGCTGCCTGAGCGGATCGATGCTGGAGTCCGCCTAGTGACGCAAGATCTTGAAACCGACAAGGTGGTGCGACTTGAGCGGACTAAGAACTGGAGTCCTCTTCTGGGGGTGCCTTGACGACCTGAGCAGACTAAGGGGCTCTGGCGTGCCTTGACGACCTGGGAGGACTTGCAACAGGAGTCCGCCTCTGGCGTGCCTTAACGACCTGAGCGAACTGAATGTCTAGAGTCCGCCGAAAGAGGGAGGGTCTTGGTCGGGCATGTTGCGGATTCTGGGGTTAACATAATCCCCACACATTTTGAGGTTTCGAGAAATTTCGAAAATGTTTCCTTAACCGCCGAGTCCGCAACTATCACAAATGCCTCCTGGGCTATAAATATGCCCGGGAGAACTGTATCTGCCAAAAATATCTGCGCAACGGGTCGGCATTCACAACTTGTGGTCTGCATCTTCGAGTTCAGAATTGCGAGACTTGGATCCTTATTTGGCAATCTTGCTTCCAACCCCGACAAGCCTAAGGCGTCCGCAACACCGCCGAAGAAAGTAGTTCACCGGGGCTAAACGACTGTCCTCAATGTTGGAGAAAGTTCGCGAAAAGGAAAAATGCCAGCCGATACGGTCCGTGGTGGTAAGGAGCCGGAGTGCGAGAAGTCGGATGACTCTCTTGCCCCGAATGTGCCTCCCTAGAGCACGGAAAAGACTTGTAATCCGCAACAAACCTTTGACCAGGTCCCTACGGATTCCGGGGGAATAGTGATAGAAGCCACTCCTTTTGGTACATTTATGTTATGCATAGATGCCGGAAATGAGGTCTCTTCACCGAAAGCTCGGCAGCAGGACACCGTGAGGGCGCGGACTGTTGGAACACCCTATTACTAATTTGGGCTAGGATCACTATATGCTTTAGGACATTTATCTTGACCTTCCTGTATAGATTTAAAGGTCAATTAGTTTGAGTCTAAGGGTTAGTAACTAGGTTTGGTAGCTGCCCTCAAGAACCTCAAGCCAGACAGTTTTGTTCAAAGACTAAGGCATTTCGTCGAGCTTAGGTCGACGAATTGTCGAACTCCATTCGACAATCGCTGAGCTCACTTCGACAAGTCGTCGAACTATTTTCGACGATCTTCGAGCTCAGGTCGACTATCTTGTCTCTAGTTGTTTCCAGATCGCTGAGCTCAGTTCGACGATCGTAGAGCTCAGTTCGACGTTTTCTGTCTGATGTTCAAATCCAATCTCTGAGCTCAGTTCAACGATCGTAGAGCTCAGATCGACATTTTTCTGAGAGATCAACGACTTTAAGGATTCAAATTCAGTCAGCTTTTGGAATGTTTTTCAAATTCTCTCAGCATTTATTACAAAAGATTTGTTAGAAGTTTTCATTTATTCTGGAGCAAGTTTCAAGGGATTTCTCAGGGAATGTTTATTGGACTATCCTCTAGACGACAAAATATATTTATGGAAGACATTTATGACTGCTAACGGCTATCTTGGACTGAGAATTATCAGATAATATAAGAGTTTTTCTTCTGCAGTCTGCCAGAGATAATAAGATATCAAAAAAAATATAGAAGAATATGAGACACAAGAAAAATATTCTTAGTTCAACATCATCAGGAAGAAGAAGATTTCATTGTGCAGAACACATCTACTGGAAGAGATAAACTCAACAAATCTTAAGATCTCTTAAGCTTTCAGTGTTCAAGGACTTCTCTCAAGAATCCAGACACACAACATTTCAGCCACTGCTGAAATCATCTTTTGCTGGAGTTCTATCTTTTAAAAGCCTATTTTTATAGTGCAAAGCTTCACATCCTGATCAACTCAAGATCTCCGGGGGAGCTTTGACACCATCTTTTCTTCTCTTTGATTGTTGACAGAGAAGAATCTCTTATCTCTCTATCTCTTTCTTCCTTCTGTACAGGGTTATCTCTCCCTTCAAAAGTGAACTCCTTATTCTGAGACCCTTGTCAAAACTCAGTGGTGGTAAGACACCTTATCAAAAAATCTAGATCTGATTTTTGAGCACCTTATCAAAAGCTCATTAGTGTCAGGACACCTGATTAACTCATTCTGAGTGGATTCCTACCAAGGGTGGTAGAAGAGTGGATGTACCCAGGTTGATTGGGGAACCACTATAGCTTCTTGTGTTTGGTTGCTTGTGTGTATTCTTTGCTTTGTGTTGTGAATCTTTTGTTTTCTTATTATTTTTACTTCTGTTTAATTACTGCAGCATAATACACATACTATATTAACTTAACTCTTCCTCTGCAAAGTTTTATTTTGAAAATTATTTTAATAGACTCTATTCAACCCCCCCTCTAGAGTCATACTGATCTTATCCTCTACTTTTAATTGGTATCAGAGGGAGGTTGGTTGTTCATACAGGCTAACACCTGAACCCAAAGATCCTTGATAAGATCAATCTTTTAAGAGGGTTATTTTCATTATATTTAATTTTATATAAAGACATGGCACAAAACAAAGATTATGCAAGCACTAGGCCTCTAGTGTGCAATTTATCCAAGTTTGCACTTTGGAAAGCAAGGATTAAACTTTATATGAATTCTATTGATGAAGATATATTTAATTCTGTTTTGACAGTGTGCCCAAGTCCACCAGCAAACTCAAGTACAAATGCTGTTCCACCTCCTTCAGGAACAGATGCTGAAATAAAGAAGTGGAAGACTGCAGATGTCAAGTCCATGAAAATCTTAGCTCAGACAATGTCTGATGAGATATTTCAGAAGGTAGCTGAATGCAACTCAGCTAAAGAAATTTGGGACAAACTTTCTGAGATTGTCTCATGATCTGCTGATGAAAGAAAGGACAGAAGATCCCATCTCATAACCCAATATGAGAATTTCAAAAAGGGAGAAGCTGAGTCAGTAGCAGACATATACAACAGATTAAGTCTGATTGTTAATGAGTTAAAGACTCTGGATAAAGAAATCTCATTGACTGAGCTGAATGACAAAATCCTAATGTGTTTCCCCAACACTTGGGATTCAAGAATCTGGCCAATCAAAGATGCCAGAAGTCTAAATGAAATTACCACTAAAGCTCTCCTGGGCAAGCTCAAATCTTATGAGCTGCTCATTAAAAATAGAGAAGAAGAACAGAAGGCTGCCTCACAAGCCCCAAGGAAAGAGAAGTTAATAGCCTTCAAAGCTATTGAGGACCTGCCTGAAGAAAAGGTCACAGGCAATGAGGAGCTACTCAGCCTATTGGCCAAAAGATTCTACAAAATGACCAGAAAAGATTTCAGAAAAATGTCATAAAAGGGACATGATAAGCCAAGGTATGATAAATCAAATAACAACAAAGAAATTATCTTTTTTGGTTGCAGGAAACAAGGCCATATTGTGCCTGACTGTGTAGAAAACAAAAACAAGGACAAGAAGGATAGAAGAGAAAGAAGAAAGGAGAAGGACTTTAAGAAGAACAGCTCAGACAAACCCTCCTCCAGCAAGAACAAACATACAAGGAAGAGATTTGTTTCTGAGACATGGAGTGAAACTGAAGAGGATTCTGAAGCTTCATCCAGCTCCAGTGATGATGAGGATGATGCTGATGAAAAGGAATTTTACATGATGGCTATCAATGCCTCTCAATCAAATTCAGAAGCAGAAGAGTCAGAGTCAAGTTCAGAAACTCAATCAGAAGAAGACCAGGTAATCAATTCATTTGATTTCAGTTCTGAGGACTTTAAACATGAGTTTAAAGCACTATGCCTAGATCTATTAGAGTCTGAGAAGGAAATCATTTCCCTCAGAAGAAAACTATATGAGCATAGCACTTTAAAATCAGAGAACCTCAAACTCTCTGAAGAGTTAAGAAGGCTATAGGGAGCAGATAGCTTCACTGAAAAGTGAACTATCCAAGGCCAAGAAGTTTGAAGAATCTCTCAATGGGAGAAGCATCAAACTGATGGACATCACAAGCACAGTGAACTCTAGACTTAATAGTACACTGGGCTTGGGAGCTTCATCTAGCCATCCTATAGTTCTGACAACTCCAATCAAATCTATCTCTGATAAAGGGAAGGGATTTATAGAGGTAGCTAGGAAGAATGCAGACTTGCCAAAGAAAGTTATAGTTCAACAGAATGCATCGAACAGAGCTCGACGATCGTCGAACGGCGCTCGGCAATCCAAGGCAAAATCGTCGAACTCAGCTTGATGACATCTGAACTCTGAACTCCAGCACAGTCGATCTTCGAACAGAGCTCGATGTTCTAACCCAAGATCGTCGACCTCAGCTCGATGATCGTCGAACAGAGATCAGAGCTTTGAAAAACCTTTCAAAGGCATATCTAAATTTAATCCTAGAAGTCCTATATCCCAAGACTTCAACCCTTATACTGAATGGATAGTACCTCCTAGGAGATACAATCCTGAAGGTTATAAGAGACAACCTGGGATGTCTTTTATTTCAGAATTTAAAGGTTATCAACCTAGGCCCAAGGTAAACTGGGTCAAAAATAAGTAAATCTTTTTTTTGTGCAGGTGAAGATCAATCCAACATCAAACCAACAATGGTATCTGGATAGTGGGTGCTTAAAGCACATGATAGGGAACAAGGACAACTTCACATCCTGTAAAGCCAAGCTTGGACCCAAAGTAATTTTTTGTGATTCAAACTTTGGAACAACAAAAGGATATGGTGCTGTCCAAATTAGAACAGTCACCTTAAAGAAAGTAGCTTATGTTGAAGGACTCAAGCATAACTTGATAAGTATCAGTCAACTTTGTGATGAAGGATATCAAGTGACTTTCAACAAAGCTATATGCAAGATCAAGTCAGAAGACAACACAACTGTGTTGACAGGTAACAGAAAAGGTAACATTTACTTAGTAGATTTTTATTCATCTAAAGTAGATATCTGCTTGTTCAATTCCATATCTAGACCTAATATACTATGGCATAAGAGACTAGGGCATATTAACCTTAGAACTATTGCTAGGCTATCCAAAGACAACCTTGTTAGAGTACTACCTTCTGGCCCCTACAAGAAGGAAGGACTTTGCAAGGCTTGTCAATTAGGCAAGCAAACTAAAAACAGTTTTAAGTCACTTAATAAGAGTGATTCACCTTGGATTTTGTATCTGTTACACTTGGATCTTTTTGGACCCATTATAGTACAAAGCTTAAGAGGGAAATCTTATACTTTGGTGATTGTAGATGACTTCTCTAGATTCACTTGGGTATTCTTTCTGAGGAAGAAGTCTGATAACTTTAAGTGTCTGACAGAGATTCTAAAATGTATATAGATTGAGTTCAATACTCACATTGCCCTGATCAGAAGTGATCATGGGACAGAGTTTGATTCTCTTCTTATGCAAGAGTTCTGTAAGAGTGAAGGGATCAGGCATACTTTCTCAGCTCCTAGAACTCCTCAACAAAATGTGGTAGTAGAAAGGAAAAATAGAACCCTATTTGAATCTACAACTACATTATTGACAGATGCTCACCTTCCTCTATACTTTTGGGCAGAAGTAGTGAGCACCTCCAACTATGTGCTGAACAGAAGTTTGATACATAAACTGAAGGGCAAGACTCCCTATGAATTACTCAAAGGGAAGAAACCTAAAGTAGATTACTTCAAAATTTTTGGTTGCATTTGTTATGTTCACAATAATGACAAGAGATATTTAGCAAAATTTCAAGCAAAAGCTGATGAAGGAGTATTTCTGGGATACTCCATGATCAGTAAAGCTTATAGGGTTTATAATAAAACTACTCTAAAAATAGAAGAATCTGTCCATATTTCCTTTGATGAAACTAATATGTCTTTCAAGGGGAAGAATACTTTTACCATAGAACATTTGCAGGTACATTTTCTAGTTGAAGACTTGGACAGATTGCAAGTTACTCAAAAGGATGAAAGTAGTGAAGATGAAGAAGTTGGTCAACATCTTGAAGAAAATCTTCTTGAAGAGCCAGTTGTTGTTCCACAAGAGGAAACAACAACACAGGTTGGTGAACAATCAACACCCCCTGTTGATTTAGTAACATCAAGAGATCATCAGATCTCCCAGTGATTGGAGACATCTCAGCTGGTGTGCAAACCAGAAATCAGGTCAACCAAAACCTGATGTACACTTGCTTTCTCTCTCAAATTGAACCTCAGTCCATTCAAGATGCAGAGCAAGATCCACACTGGATCATTGCAATGCAAGAGGAGTTGCATCAATTTGAAAGAAATAAAGTTTGGGAACTAGTGCCTAAGCCAAAGGATCATTCCAATGTTGGAACAAAATGGGTGTTCAGGAACAAGTTGGATGATCAGGGAGTCATTGTAAGGAACAAGGCAAGGCTAGTTGCTCAAGGCTACTCTCAAGAAGAAGGAATAGACTATGACTAGACCTTTGCACTAGTTGTAAGTTTAGAGGCCATCAGAATATTCTTAGCTTTTGCTGCTCACAAGGGATTCAAGGTCTACCAAATGGATGTGAAGAGTGCCTTTCTAAATGGAGACATCAAAGAGGAAGTCTATGTTAGACAACCTCCAGGTTTTATCTCTTCAACTTATCCTGATCATGTTTTCAAATTGCATAAAGCATTATATGGTCTCAAACAAGCTCCCAGAGCATGGTATGAGACCCTAACATGCTTTCTTCTGGAAAATGATTTTGTTAGGGGTAGAGTAGACCAAACTCTTTTTAATTGAACCCATAAGTCCCATACCCTACTACAGTGGCGGATCCAGAAAATTAATAATGGGGGTGCACAAATTGATAAAGAGGGTGCATAAATTGATAATGGGGGTGCACACATATTTTTTTTTGAATGCGTCACTTAATTTTAAAATTTTTAACATGGGAGGTCAAACATCAACTTCTTTCAAAAAAAATTTGAACATTTCAATCTTCTCGGAGCTGTTTCTTCCTCATCTGGTCACCGTTTTTGACGTATAAGTTGTCAAAATTCATTGCCTCGACGAGAGGAATCCAAATACACTAATTATTTTGAAAAATAATGGGGGTGCCAGTGTCCCTCGGGCCCCCCTCTAAATCCGCCCCTGCCCTACTAGTACAAATATATGTAGATGACATTATCTTTGTTTCTACTGATTCAAATTTGTGCAAAACATTTTCCAAGCTGATGCACTCTAAATTTGAAATGAGTAGCATGGGTGAGCTTTCCTTCTTTCTAGGATTGCAAGTCAAACAACATGCTGAAAGCATATTCATTTCTCAAACCAAGTATGCAAAGGAACTGGTTAAGAAATTTGGTATGTCTGAAGCATCTTGTATGAAAACACCTTTGCCTACTAATGCTGTATTAGATGCTGATGAACATGGAAAACATGTTGATCAGACAACATATAGAGACATGATTGGCTCTCTATTGTACCTTACAGCTAGTAGACCTGATATAATGTTTGCTACATGAATATGTGCTAGGTTCCAAGTGAGCCCTAGTGAGTCACACCAAATTTTAGTTAAAAGGATTCTTAGATATGTTAAAGGTTGTCCAAATCTAGGTCTCTGGTATCCAAAAGATTCCGTATTTGACTTAACTGGATTTTCAGATTCTGATTATGCTGGATGCAGAATAGACAGGAAAAGCACCAGTGGAACTTGTCAGTTTCTTGGTGATAGACTTGTCTCATGGTTTTGTAAGAAACAAACATATGTGTCAACTTTAACTGCTGAAGCTGAATATATGGTTGCAGGTAGTTGTTGCTCATAAATCTTGTGGATACAAAATCAACTCCTAGACTATGGTTACAACTTAGAGAAGTCTAAAATATTTTGTGACAACAACAGTGCTATTTCCATTGCACAAAATCCAGTCCTCCATAGTAGGACAAAACACATCGAAATTAGGCATCATTTTCAAAGGGATAATGTTGATAAAAACAAAATTGAACTTCAATATATCCCAACTGATTTGCAAAGGGGAGATATTTTCACCAAACCCTTGGATGAAAAGAAACATACATTCTTCCTAAATCAGTTAGGCATGTTAGATGGAGGAAGCCTAAAATAAATTACAAGATCTTAAAAGCTAAAAATTGACCAAGACTAGGCTAAACAAAATGAATTTTCTAGCATGTAACTATGTTTCTTGTCAATGAACTGCACTCGACGATTTTCCTCAAGATCGTCGAGCGGAGATCGACGATTTCCCAAAACGTTGACCGGAGTTTAGCGCTTGTCAGATAGTTTTATACTATCTCTTTCAGGTTAACGATCGTCGAACGTAGATCGACGCTCTCAAGATCGTCGAACTGTGATCGAAGATTTTGAAGACCTTTCATATTCCCTTAGGAGCCCCGATCGTCGAACGAAGATCGACGATCCTTCATTTTCTGCGTCGAACCCTAATATAAAAAAAAAATCATTTTTCGGGCGTTTTTCTCCTTTGCGCCTTCATAGTTTCTGCAGAAAAACTCTTTTTCCCTCCAAACTTTTGCTGCACTTGTTCTTTGTTTGTTCATATTTGCCGGATCAAATGGCCGTTTCAGTTGCAACTCTGTCGGCAATGAAATTCGACACCGGATTTGACATCGATATGGATTCTTTTGAAAGTAGTGATCAAATATTCAAAGACATACTTGAGCTCTTCAAAGAACAGCAACTAGAGAACATCATGACAATAAGAATCAAGATAGCAGCAGATGAAATTAAAGAATGGGTATATACAGCACAAAATCTGAATAACAACACCATCGTCGACACGATCTCGGGAAATCAGGTATCACTTTCACCTGAGGTTTTATCTGAAGTTTTTCAGGTTAGTATAGAAGAAGATTGCATTGATTTGTCTGGAGAAGAATTCTCCAATATGGTTGAAAGGATGGGGCATACAGGAGCTAACCCCAACAAGCTTTTGAAGAAAAATCTGTCAGTGGAATACAGATTTTTGGAAGATGTGGTAGGGAAAGTGCTATTGGCTAAGCACTCTGCTCATGATACAATTTCCAGGTATCAGCTCTGTTTGATGGGAGCTCTTGGGGATAAAAAGCACCTAAACTGGGAGAACTCTTTTTTGATTTAATCAAAAAGAAAATAAATAAGAGTTTTGTAAATTTTGGTAGAATAATTGGGCTATTTCTTCATGCTAAGTGCCCTGAATTGTTAGTTTCAAGTGGAATGCATATCAATGATTCTAAGAGGCTGACTTGTTGTAACACCCCAGAATCTCAAAATATGTTTGTGCACAGTTTTGAGTAGCAGGCTGTTAGACACGGCCTGGGACACGGGCGTGTCCCAGGGCGTGTCGGGGGTACACGGCCTGGGACACGGGCGTGTCCCAGGGCGTGTTCGATTTAAATTTCGATTTTGGCCTAATCGAGTCAGAGCCGTACACGGCCGTGAACACGGCCATGAACACGGGCGTGTCAGGCTGGACACGGGCGTGTCGGCTGCCGTGTTCCGACCCATGTACTGGTTTTGGAAGTCGATGAGTGCCGTGTAGCAGGGGACACGGGCGTGTCTCAAGAATGACACGGGCGTGTCAGGTTCGACACGGGCGTGTCGATGCCCGTGTTGTTCAGTCGGTTCCAAACCGCGTGTGCCGCTTAAGGGTACACGGCCTGTGACACGGGCGTGTCACAGGCCGTGTCAGCCAAAAGTTGGGTTTTTTGGGCAGATCTCGGCCGTTCGTTTCCTTCTATTTGGATCGTGTGGTCCAAAGCTGTTCCAGCCTCTTTAAGGCCGTGGATTGAGATGAAATCTCATTTCCACTTAGCCTTTCTCTCTCTAAAGAGAAGAAAGAGAGGAGAGCTTGGAGGAAGAGGAGGAGGAGCTTTCCGGCCGCCGGTGGAGCTTCGTCGAGCCGAATAGAGAGCCGAGTGCAGCGTTGCGGAGGCAAGGCCGCTGCGGTGATTTCCATCCGGCTAGTTTTTCTATGGCGCCGAAGCGATCGTCAAGGGTAATGATCTTTCTTCCTTGGGCAGGTGAAGCCCTTTGTTTTGCATGTGCATGGGATCCTCCATCAAGAGATGGAACCGCGTAAGTGATTCCAGCAGTTGAGTCTGCATCTAGAGCCGGAAGTATGTAGTACGACATAGGCATGCTGTGTGAAGCCCATCCAGACGTATATCGGGATTGGTGATGTTTATATTGCGAACCGGAGAAGACTCCGTGTATTCATCGTTTAGCCTGCGGAGATGGTGAGGACGATGTGCGTGGTGTATGGGATGCTTTGTATAGCTCCTTTGGTTGCATGCTTGCTAAGAGCTGGTTGATGGAGTGCGGACACCTCTGAGTGGGTGGGTGCGAGAGGTCTTCAACAGGGGTTTGGAGGCTTATGCCCATTCCACCAAGTGGCGATGGACACCTCTGAGTGGGTGGGTGCGAGAGGTCTTCAACAGGGGTTTGGAGGCTTATGCCCATTCCACCAAGTGGCAATGTTAAGATCGGATGAGCGGTCGATTGGTAGCAAAGCAGTAGGGCAAATTCCCTAGGCTTGGTACACTACGTGGGTAGGTCGACTGATAGTGCTCACGGGTTTTGGTGTGGTGCGTACCTCTGAGTGAGACGGGTGCGTGAGGTCTTCAACAAGGGTTTGGAGGCTTATGACCGCCTACCAAGTACAAACCATAAAAGGTGCCCTGAGTGCACGGAGCGCCTGGCATTGAGGCCGGCGTTTGTGATGTTGTGTGTATGTTATATGTTGCAATTGCTATACATGCAGGGAAGGAACCACTACCCCGGGTAAGGGGTGGGGTCATTATAATTGGTCAGCTGAATGCTGACCGTTGCTTTGTTTATCACCCATGGGGTGGACGTCCATATGCAGGTGTTGCGGGCTGATGGATTGAGGGGGCAAAAGCCCATGGTGCTGGTAGGCTCTTGAAGGCCGTGCGAAGTGTTGGATTTCATGTGTGGCCGGCCTGCGTGCCGATGTATGAAATTATATGTATTGTAAAGAGTAACTTGTAAGGCCTTAAGGCCGTGTGCGGTGTGGTCTTGTAAACATTCCTGGTTATACATATAAATGTGATATTTATATCGTAGTGGACATTCATTGTTATGAGTTCTTGCACTTATTAAGCTTCCGCTAGAATGCTCTGAGTTAGGACTCGTTTGGTTTGATATTATCCTGTGACCTCACCGTCTGTTTGTGGCATATAGTGTGGGGCCCCGGCCGGACCTTCTACTATACGTCATTTAACGGATGGAGTCGTTACACTTGTGCCTTATTTGGAAAATGGGATAGACAGATTGTCAAGCCAAGCAGACCTACAACAATTCCATCTTCAGGCACAAGGACTGCAACAGTCACTTCCCCTCAGGTCTCTGCCACAGCAGAAGATTTGCCTGCTTCCTCTCCACCTGTTTCTACAACCATCTCCACATCAACCACATCAACCATCTCCACATCAACCACAACAATCACCTCAACCATATGTATCTCTTCCCCCATTACCATTTCATCACCCTTATCTCCTCCAGCCACTTCAGAAACATTCCACCCTCTCCATTATTATCCATCTCTCACAATTCCATCATTCCACCTCCTGGAAGACTCCTTCATGTATGATTCTCCTTCCTCTCCTCCTGAGATTCCATCTACCTCCTCCCACCAACAACTCCTTCAGGATATACTCTCACAACCATCCTTTACTCCATCCATTTCCACACCCATATCATCCATATCCACTCCAGTACTATCCATCTCCACAATCTCTACTCCTGAGCCAACCATCCATATACCTCCTACCACCACACCATCAAACATTATGCCAGCAACATCAACTCCTACCTCTACTCAAGCCCATCTTGAGCATGTAGATCTTTGTGCACTGACAAACAGGCTGTATGAGCTTATAGCCCCCAGGCTATCCTCATTACTGGAGACCACAATGGCCCCACTTCTAAAACATGTTCAGGAGCTGTCTGACAGGCTATCTTCATTCCTCTCTTCTCAGGCAATCCCTTCCTCTGGGTGCCTTGATCCAGTTCATACTGAATCTAGGCAGGGGGAGATGCCTAATGATGTTCTGGAATGTCCTGCTGCTGTTGAAGCTTAAGTTGCTACTCCAGTTTTTGCAGTGGATCTCCAGAGCCTGCTCTCAGTTTTTGATGCTGTTTACTTCAACTATCTACAAGCTCAACAGTGTGAAGATCTCTCCAAGGCAATTGTGCCTGTTCCAGTATGTGAGCAAATTTTGCTAGCTTCTTTTATAGAATTTGTCCAAGCAAAGGACAAGGCCACTATTGCTATTGCTGCTGCTGCTAATGATAATGTTAATGACTTTTCAGTTGATTCTATTTTTAGTTCTGTAATTGTTTCTGAAGACATTATGATGACAGTGGCATGTATTGATGAGCCTGCTGATTCTGCTAGTTTTTTTTCTAAAAGTGTTATTCCTCCTGTTCAAGTTACTACTCCTATTGTTGCTGCTCCACTACTCTCTCAAGCCAAAAATCATCAACAAGAATACATTAAGAGAATAGATGCTCTATATGATGATCCCCAGAGCTCTAACAGTTACCAGTTCAGAACAGACAGTGATGACTCCTCAGCTACCATAGCAAGGAAAAGAAAAGCTAGAAGAAAATCCATGAAAAGAGTTCCTCCAGAAAAAGTTACAGATACAAATGATGTACCTTATTATATATTGCATAGTTGTGAAATCACTGAACCTTGGATGCAATACTCCAGAAATCAGCTTAAGGCAATGAAAAAGAAAAGAAAGTTTGACAATGGATCTTCCAAGTCTTATCTTCCCCTTTCTCCACCTCCTCATAATGCAGGTGCAGGTGGCAGCTCTGCCTTCTCATCTAATCAAAGAGGCCAAGGATCTTATAAGTTCCAGGGCAGATCTAGGCCTAGGGGAGGCCACTCAAGAGGTTACCAACCTAGAAGAGGTCAATTCAGAGGTAATCAGAGAGACTTAAGGGTTTATTCAAGACAAAGGGAACAAAGCCCCAGAGATCCTTCTTCTGGCCCTTTTCCTTATAAACTCAAAGACATTGCGTCTACCAGAACCCCTGCTGAAGTGACTTCTAACAGATATGAAGCTCCAGTGCCATTTGAAGATCCAGAGAATAATCCTAATTCCTTGACAGCCATAATGAAAGAGTCAGCTGTACTAGAACAAATTAGGAAAGCAAGAGAACAAGCCAGAGATATTTCCAGCTTCACAACTCTCTCAGATCAAAGAAAGAAGGAACTAGAAAGGTATGCTTCAAGCAAGTTCTTTGATTCAGAAAGTTATATGAGACTGCATTATGAGGCTATAGTTCCAAGAACAAAGCAGCAGACAACCTTAGGTGCAAATGATTATAGAAGATCAAAGAAGGAAGCTTTAAATCCTAATAGAGATATCATCTTCAAGCAAAGCAAAGAGAAGGATTAATTTTGTAAGCAGATATTATGTTATTTCTCTTGAAAATCTGAGAGTTATATGTGATTCTGCAATGCTCTCATATTTTTTTTTGCATTATATGCTTTTAATTCTTATGTCTATAAATAGTAATCCCAACCCAAATAAGGGGGAGATTGTTGGAACACCCTATTACTAATTTGGGCTAGGATCACTATATGCTTTAGGACATTTATCTTGACCTTCCTGTATAGATTTAAAGGTCAATTAGTTTGAGTCTAAGGGTTAGTAACTAGGTTTGGTAGCTGCCCTAAAGACCCTCAAGTCAGACAGTTTTGTTCAGAGACTAAGGCATTTTGTTGAGCTTAGGTCGACGAATCGTCGAACTCCATTCAACGATCGCTGAGCTCACTTCGACAAGTCGCCGAACTACGTTCGACGATCTTATCTCTAGTTGTTTCCAGATCGCTGAGCTCAGTTCGACGATCGTAGAGCTCATTTCGACGTTTTCTGTCTGATGTTCAAATCCAATCTCTGAGCTCAGTTCAACGATCGTAGAGCTCAGATCGACGCTTTTCTGAGAGATCGACGACTTTAAGGATTCAAATTCAGTCAGCTTTTGGAATGTTTTTCAAATTCACTCAGCATTTATTACCAAAGATTTGTTAGCCATTTTCATTTATTCTGGAGCAAGTTTCAAGGGATTTCTCAGGGAATGTTTATTGGACTTTCCTCCAGAAGACAAAATATATTTATGGAATACATTTATTACTGCTAACGGCTTTCTTGGACAGAGAATATAAGAGTTTTTCTTCTTCAGTCTGCCAGAGATAATAAGATATCAAAAAAAATACAGAAGAATAAGAGACACAAGAAAAAATATTCTTAGTTCAACATCATCAGGAAGAAGAAGATTTTATTGTGCAGAACACATCTACTGGAGGAGATAAACTCAACAAATCTTAAGATCTCTTCAGCTTTCAGTGTTCAAGGCCTTCTCTCAAGACTCCAGACACACAACATTTCAGCCACTACTGAAATCATCTTTTGCTGGAGTTCTATCTTTTAAAAGCCTATTTTTATAGTGCAAAGCTTCACATCCTGATCAACTCAAGATCTCAGGGGGAGCTTTGACACCATCTTTTCTTCTCTTCGATCGATTGTTGATAGAGGAGAATTTCTTATCTCTCTCTCTCTCTTTCTTCCTTTTGTACAGGGTTATCTCTCCCTTCAAAAGTGAACTCCTGGTTCTGAGACCCTTGTCAAAACTTAGTGGTGGAAAGACACCTTATCACCAAATCTAGATCTTGTTTTTGAGCACCTTATCAAAAGCTCATTGGTGCTAGGACACCTGATAAACTCATTCTGAGTGGATTCCTACCTAGGGTGGTAGAAGAGTGGATGTACCTAGGTTGATTGGGGAACCACTATAGCTTCTTGTGTTTGGTTGCTTGTGTGTATTCTTTGTTGTGTGTTGTGAATCTTTTGTTTTCTTATTATTATTACTTCTGTTTAATTGCTGCAGCACAATACACATACTATATTGACTTAACTCTTCATCTGCAAAGTTTTATTTTGAAAATTATTTTAATAGACTCTATTCACCCCCCCCCCCTCCCCCTCTAGAGTCAGACTGATCTTATCCTCCACTTTCACAGACTCCCGATCCGGATGTTGAAAAACGGACAGAGAAGCTGGCTGAGGATCAGGCTGCGGCTACAGCGACTTCCTTGGCTGTAGTTGTCACAGACTAGGACACAATCTGCGCGAACCCGTCGGCCTCTCAGAAGGTCATGCTGGCTTTGGAGAAAAAGGCTCCCGAGAAGAAGAGGAGGAGGGACAAGTCTTCCATTTTTGAGCGGATGGAGAAAAAACTGCGGGCTCAAAAAGAGAAGAACATCTCCGTGCGGACAAGCGCGGCGAGATTGCAGTATAGGCCGCGAGAGAAAGAAGTCCCAGATGTGAGTTTGATTATACCGGATGCCCCCATCTCAGGGGGCGACTCATTGGCGGTCAGTTTGTCCACCACCGAAATACTTGACACTATTGATAACGAGTGGCTTGCTGACATTAATCAGTCTCTGCTGGAGGTGTTGTAGTCTAATGTCGAGCTACTTGGTAAGAAGGTCGTTCAGCCCGCCCCCTCAGTTGCAGATGACAAAAGGAAGAAGACAGCGAAGGAGCAGCTCGCGATCATTAAAACCAAGGTCGAGGCGGATCCCGAAGGACTGGAGGCGGATAAGCGAGCTGAAGACCTACGGACGGCAGTAGAGCTGATGTGGTCGGGTAAATTGCAGATGGTACTCCAGCGATTTAATCAACGATGGCTTTATAAGTCCCCACCACGGAAATCGCGGGCTATAAAAATCATTACGTAGACCGAGGACATAGTTGCTTGTAGTAAATCTGCTGCAGAGAAAAAGGCGAAAGTATATCGAAGATGGAAGCAACACTTAGTCGCCTTCGACCCTAAACGAGTGAGGCGGCCTGTCGTGGATAGACGCCAGATCACTGCAATGATTATAAAAAGTGATTTATCTTTTTCTTTTGTAACTCACCGCGACCTGGAAACTAAAACGGATTTTATTCTCTGTATTGTAGTTCGAAACTAGCCACTAAACTCCGTCGAGGCTGGCGAGATCATGCCATCGCCCGCGGATGCTCTCGTGCAAGCATTGACGACCGCCCCAGCCGAGTCTGTACAAGGAGAGCAATCCGCCCTGGACAGATACATTTTGTTAGTAAGAAAATATGAGGAAGAGTTAAAGGAGGTGCGAACTTGAGCCAGTAGAGGAGAAGAGTGAGAGAAGGCGCTGGAGGGCCAGGTCGCTGACATCTCCGCGATAATAGAAGGTTTGAAGAAAGAAAAGTAGAAGCTGAGCGAGGACGTCCACCACTATAGAAGCAAATATTTGGCTCTGGTGCGGGAAGGAATGAAACAAGTCACCCAGGGCGCCGGTACTCGGCCAAAAACTTCGGCTTAGCCCGCTCCGGGAGAGACAACAGCTCCGGCGGCAAGCGAACAGCCCGTAGTGGACATAGATTCGAGGCCGGCCAGCGAGCACGCGATCCCGTTCAGCCAAGTCGTTAGGGACACTGCCCGTATGCATTGAACCTTCAATAACATGCACCACCTGGTCAAGCAGTTATACAGAGAGATCCTGCGAGTGAGCGACCAATCAGCCTATCATGGGACGGATGAAGAGGAGAAACCTGCTCGCTAGATAGACGGAGAGGAGCAACCTGCTCGTCGGTTAGACGGAGAGGAGCGACCTACTTGTCGTTGAAGTCGCAGAGTCCGCGAAGACTTTATGAACATTGTATAATTTTCTGTGAACGTCATTCTTGCGTGATGCGAATATTATTAGTATCTGTATAACATTGTATTGTATGATATTGTGTACTCTTTTATTATGCTGCGATCTGTGTGTTGATTGCTTCTCTCTAGGGTATTTTGAATGTGATTTACGTGAATTGCTATGTACGAACTGAAGAGAAGCGGATTGAGCTTGAATCCGCACAAACTTGTCTGAATTTGTAGGGAGCTAGGAAAGAGGCGAGCTGAGCAGATTGAGCTATCAACCTTTGCGGATTAGCTGTCATCTGTCTGTCAGAGTTGTTTCTATAAATAGGGTATTCATTTTCTTTATGTATCAGAAACAGTTGGATCTGGAAACCCAGCGGCATGGAGAAATGGTGTCCGCACGTACCGACGCCGCAGCTGCCTTTCATTCCGCCAAACAAAAAAGAAGCCGGCTGACTGCGGCCGACCTGGAGATCTTCCGGGAGAGGCACATGGCGGGCTCGCCGGTGCTCGCGCAACTTCCTGAGGATCACGAACGGCTAAACTTCTCTACCGCTACCAAGATCGCGATGCCCATTGATCATTTCGATTGTGGGTTCAAGTTCCCCCTGCTCTGGGAGGTCGCCGAGATCTTTGAGCACTACGGGGTGGTTACAGGCCAGCTCGCACCGAATACTGTCGTTGTGATCTACGATTACCTTTTTTACCTGCGATCTGAAAAAATCCAGTTCTCCTTGAAGATTTTCAGAAAAATCTTCTCTGTCCGCTCGATAACCCCGTCTAAAGATCACCAGTACAAGGGTGTGATTTACTTCTACTGTCGAGGGATGAAAGTTGCGGGCTTGCAGAATAAAATCCAAAACTAGACCTCGAGGTATCTTATCTTTGAGGGTGACCTGGGGTTCCTTCACACCAACCCGCAGGTATGCGCAGATACCGACTTAAAAAGTGTTCCTTTGGGTACGGTAGAGTCCGCTATCGTTGAATTTTTGGCTGGGGCAAGGCTCGATATTGATCACTATATCCCATTGTTGCCCGTCCTTGATACCGTAAGCCGGCAAGAAAGTAAGTATTGCGACCTTACTTTGTATCCGCAAATTCCTTTGCTTCATGGCTTGACTGATCTGTCTTTTCAGCGACCTTGGCAGTAACAGCCAACCTACCACTAACCCCAGCCGACGCGACTCCTATAAAAGGAGAGAGAAAGAAAGAAATTGCAAGAAAAAGAAAAGAGGAGGGTGACACTGCGGCAGATTACTCTTCATCTGGAAGTTTCGACATGGCGGGCTCCGGGAAAAACCAGAAGGATCTCAGGGGTAACCCGATGATTCACTGGCACGAGAAGAAAAAGTTTGTCCGCCTCTCCACCGCTCTTCCTTCCTGGAAGAATCCGCGCCACTCTCGTCATGCCCACATGGAGTTCTCTGCTCTATACGGGAAGCAGAACCTCTGCGAGCTACAAAGCATCCCCCCTGCTGACCTCCCTCTGATCGCGGCTCAAGCTAGCGCGAATTGCGCGGTCACCTACCACTTCATGGGTCGGATGACGTTGAGCTGCTCAGGGAAAATGAATGCTTGATACGAGAAATCAAGTCTCTAAAAGACAGGAACAAGCGGTTAGAGACAAAGGTCAACAAGTGCAAAGAAACAGAAGCTGTGAGTATCGGTAATCGTTTGTCTTTGTTGCTTGTCCGCGGAGGAGTTAGTCATTTACTCTCTCTCTAGACCGCATACGATGTCACCAACTCAAGCTTCCAGCGTGCTATGTTTCCCTTTGTGAAGGAAAGCGTGGAAGTCGCTGTTGAACGCTTCATCAGCGATGGGCTTGCAAAAGAAGGCGTGGACTCCATCCCCTTTTTGCAACTGTTTCCCGAACTCAAAGACAAAGTCGCCGAGTTAAAGCAGGCAGTAAAAGGGAAGGCGGTTGATGATGAAGTGGAGAAACCTTCTAATGGAGAGACCCCTGAGGTCATTGCGTCGAGCCAGCAATGGAGCAAGTCTTGCCAATCAGCCTCTTCTAAATATGAAGGAAGTAGTGAGCGGACAGAGCCCGCGGCAGCGAGCGAACGGAGTCCGACCAGCTCCAGCTCCAGTGGTAGCAGAAACAGTTCCTCAGGCGACTATTCTCCCTTTGTTGATGTGGATTGGTCGAGTCCCGAAAAGCCTGCCGAGAAGAAATAAAGAACAGAATAGACATTGCAACTTTTTGTTTTTGTTGTAAAAAGAGAGCGGACTCCGTTTGAGTCCGCAAACACTTGAAAAAAGTTTTTGAATGATATGAAAAGGATATTTTTGTCTCATGGTGTTTTGATCTGTTTGTAGTGTATCTATCCGCATCATATAGACGTTATCCGCGCAACATAATTTTTTCAATCCGCAAATAATCCTTATTGAAATTTTTGGAAATTGCTGCGACATGAACCTTATTTTTCCCTTTATCTGGAATAATAATCATTAAGCATTCCGTTGACGAGTTCGAACAATAGTTCATGTTTTGCATAAACAGAATCAACCTTTGCAAATCCCAAGACAACTAATATAATAACAGGAGCTGTGTTTTAGAATAGTTCTGACGGAGTAACGCTGATTTGCGAGTTAGCCGGATTTAATCCATAGTCCGCCGATATTTGAAACCGAGACACATCTAACCAAGATGAACCCTGCGGACTCAGTGGACTGAAGAATTTGAGTCCGCCAATAATTATAATAATGATAGAAATGATCTATAGCTCATGACCAAGTGGGAAGGTGCGGCTAGCGCGTCATAGCTTTCCACACCGGGCCATGAACTATAAGGTCAACCCGAGAAAACCGGCGGACTGAGCGGACTGAAGAATTTGAGTATGTCAATAATTATAATAACGATAAAAATGATCTATAGCTCATGACCAAGTGGGCAGGTGCGGCTAGCGCGGCATAGCTTTCCACACCGGACCATGAACTATAAGGTCAACCCGAGAAAACTGGCGGACTGAGCGGACTGAAGAATTTGAGTCCGCCAATAATTCTTTTTATTGAAACGGAAACGCCCCCTCTTGCCTGGAGTATAGCATTGATTGATCCTTCAGGTAGGTTCGGCCGGAGCGGCATTGCTTTTCCTGAGATCAACCAGGTTGTGGGTCTCTTGCAGGCACTGCTTGAGGGTACCAAGGAGTGTTCGAAAGTCACAAACCAAGATGATCTGCAGACAGGTGCGGCTGGAGCGACATTGCTTTCCATGCGCGATCATTAAAGTTGTAATGATATCCGCTAAATGGCATGGTAGAGCTAACCGCCACTCTGTCCCACTAATATGCAGAAGTGGGGTTAGATACAAGTCGGGATCCGAAATTCAGTATCCTGCCGCGGTAGAAATGGTAAGCTCCCACTACACGGTGTGAAATCTCCCCGAAATATGTGGTATTTGTGGTGTTACACTAATAACAACGGTTCTAAGGGAGTTTTTTGCTGAACTCGGCGATCTCTCCTGGTTTTAGATGCTGGATCTGCTCATGGAGCGAAAAAGAGAAAGTACTCAAAGAAGTGTTAGTATGCAACCTTCAGCAAGTATTAATTTTCAAGAAATTTGCGTGACACAAAAAGCAGAGTTCAGAGATAGAATCGTTTTTGAGCTTCCCTTGCTTAACATATTAACTGCTAATATTTGAGACAAAAGGACACTTGAAGAAGTGTTAGAAAGGAACTTTTTATTAATGATACACCTCTTTACAAGTTTGCATAAAAAGGAAGAAAGAAGAGAAGAGGTTCAGGAATAGATCTGTTTTAAGTCATCTCCACTCCATGTATGTGGCATATCTTCTCCTTCATATGTTTGCAGACGATAAGCTCCCTTCTCGAGTACTTTCTTGATGATGAAAGGCCCAGCCCAATTCGGATTGAGCTTTCCGACTGAGCTGGCTCTTGCCGTAGTGTCTACCTTTTTACGAACTAGATCTCCCACTTGGAAGTGTTTGATCCTTACGTTCTTATAAAAATACCGAGCCATCCTTCTCTTGACTTCCTCTTGCCTGATTGCAGCCTTATCTTTTATCTCCTCGATGTGTTCTAGCCTAAATCTCAATTCCTCATTATTCAGTTCCTACCAATCTTCCATACCTTGTCTTGCAAGCAGAACTCTGGGTGAAGGGACTACAAATTCAACATGAACTAGTGCTTCCGATCCATGTGAAAGCTTAAATGGAGTTTCCCCTATTGAAGATGAAGGCGTCGTTCTCAGGGTCCAGAGAACCTAAGAAAGTTGATCAGCCCAACTGCCCTTGAGGTTCTGTACTTTCTTATTAAGGAAGTTGAGAACTTGCTTATTGGCTGCCTCTACCTGACCATTGCTTCTGGGGTGATGGACTGATGAAAAACATAGTTCTGTTCCGATTCGCTTGCAGAAATCTAGCATCTCAGCATTGTTGAATTGTGGTCCATTATTAGTGATTATCACCATCGGGATACCATATCGGCAGACTTTCTCTCCCCAAACAAAATTCTTTACAATCTGTGTGGTTGTCTTTGACAATGCTTTAGCCTCGATCCACTTACTGAAGTAGTTAATCATGACTATGATGAAATGTCGCTGTCTAGTTGCCATGGGAAAATGACAATGAGATCCATTCCCCAAACGGCAAAGGGCCAAGGAGTTGCGATTGATCTAAGGGATTGGTCAGCCTGATGCTGGAGTGGTGCGAAGTTCTAGCAATGAACACACATCTTTGCGTAAGCTTCATAATCTTTTTTCATTGTGGGCCAGAAATAATAATGCTGCGGGATCCTTTTTTCCAAAGTTCTTGCCCCTGAGTGGCTTCCACACTCACCAGAATGGACCTCCCGAAGGATGGTAGGAACTTCATTTTCTGATACACACGTTGCCATGGTAGCTAAGAAGGTCTTTCTGTAGAGAACTCCAGCCGCTAAGTAATAGTGCGCTACCTTCAATCTGAATCTCTTCTTATGTCTGACCGACTAATGTAAGTTCCCAGTCGAGAGATAGAGGATGAACGGGTCCATCTAAGAGGGGCATTGATCTATCTGCATCAACTCTTCCTCCTCTACTACCGGGCGGAAGAGTTCAGAAGTCGTCCCTCCTAATGATAGTCTGTATTTGGAAAGGACATCTGCCTCCTCATTCTCCGTCCTCAGAATGTGTTCAAGGGTAAAACCTCTAAATTTTCTGACTTCAACCTTTACGAGTGCAAGATACTTCTTAAGCACCGGCTCCCGGGTCGCAAAGTTACCAAGAACTTGTGACGCCATTACAAGGGAGTCAGTTTTTATGTGGACATGGTCGATCCCGAGCTCTCTTGCGAGCCTCAAGCTGGCCAACAGAGCCTCATATTCTGCTTGGTTGTTGGTCACTGTACCGTAAAACTTGATTGCCTGCTCGAGTTTGATGCCATTTTGATTTATCAAAACCACTCCTACTCCGGAAGAATTTCTGCCTGAAGCCCCATCTACATAGATGGTACAAGCCAGAGGAGACCTCTGTGCCTTATTAGAATCAGATTTTGCCATATCAATCAGAAAATCTGCCAATTACTGCGCCTTGATGGCTGTCCTGGGTATATAGGAGATATCAAACTCACTCAGCTCAATTGCCCAATTGGCTTACCTGCCCGAATGTTCTGGTTTCTCCAACACACCCTTCAAAGGTTGGTCGGTGAACAAATGGATTGAGTGCGCCTGGAAATAGGGATGGAGTCTGCGAGCAGACATAACAAGTGCCAGAGTTAGCTTCTCTAGGATTGGGTACCTGGTTTCTGCATCTTTCAGTATATGGCTAACATAATAAACTTGAAATTGTCTCCAGTTTCCTCTCGGACAAGAACGGAGCAAGATGCCTCAAGGAAAACTCCCAGGTATAGGAACAACGTCTCCCCTGCTAGGGGGCTTTGTAACAAGGGCATAGAGGTTAGTTTCTTCTTCAATTGTTCAAAAGCTTGAGTACACTCTTCCGTCCACCGAAACTTAGAAACTCCCTGAAGAGTTTTGAAAAATGGGGCACTCTTGTCCCCAACCCGAGAGATAAATCTCCTGAGTCCTTCCAACCTCCCTCCTAATTGCTGAACTTCTCTTGGAGAATGGGGGGGAGCCATATCAAGGATGGCTTTAACCTTATTTGGATTGGGGGCAAGGCCCTCTGGAGTAAGGAGATGACCGAGGAATTTCCCCTTACTTGCTCCAAAAACGTATTTTAATGGGTTAAGTTTTATCTTGTATTTTTGCAAAGTGGAAAAAGTTTCTACCAAATCGTGCAGATGTTGCGGAAGAGACTTGCTTTTAACCAAAAGATCGTCCACGTATACTTCAAGGTTTCTCCCCTTTTGTCCTCTAAACACATGATCCATCATGCGTTGATACGTCGTGCCAGCGTTTTTAAGCCCAAAGGGCATCATAAGATAACAGTAGCAACCATCGTTAGAAATAAACGATGTGTGAGGGATATCGGGCTTGTGCATTCTTATTTGGTGGTAACCAGAGAATGCATCTAAAATGCTCATAAAAGAGAACCCTACCGCAGAATCAACTAAAGAATCTATTCGAGGCAAGGGGTAGCAATCTTTTGGGCACATTTTATTCAATCGGGTGAAGTCAACACACATCCTCCACTTCCCCTAGCTTTTTAACTATTACAACGTTTGAAACCCACTCAGGATATTGAATTTCTTAAATAAAGCACGCCTTGAGGAGTTTGGCAACCTCCTCCCTGATGGGCTCCACTTGCTTGATTTCCGCATCTCTCTTCTTCTGTTGCACCGGCCGGGCGTTTGGAACAATGTTAAGATGGTGGCACGCCACGTCAGGATCGACTCCCGGCATGTCTTCCGCCGACCAGGCGAAGACATTCAGGTTCTTCAGCAAACAGGATATCAACTCTGCCTTTTGGTCTTCTGGCAACTCTGAGTAGACATAGAGCTTTCTCTCCTCCCCTTCAACAATAGGGACTTCTTGCGTCACCTGGGCAGGTTCCATGTGAGCTCCTTCGCTTTCCATGGCAGCTCTTGACTGAGTAGATACTTCTTCTACCGCCGAGAAGATTGGAGGGGCAACTTCGATCATGTTGACTATGCGGAGGTAGCATTCTCGGGCTTGCCTTGGGTCACTTCTGACCCTACACTGATGACCATCTTTGTTGAAATTGATAGCCAGGTGGAAGGTTGAAATTATTACTTGGTACTTATTTAGCAGAGGCCTCCCGAAGATGGCGTGATAGCTGCTGGGAGCATCCACCACTATAAACCGAAACAGCTTGGTCACCCCCCAAGCCTTACGGGGAGTACAATGCTTACCTCAACTTCCTTCCTCTCGCTAGAGAAGCCATAGAGCGGCCCTTCGGTTCAAAGCAAAGGCTTCCCAGTTCTCAGGGCCTCAAAAGTTGTCTTGAAGAAGATATTAACTTAGCTGCCTGTATCGATAATAATCCTATCGACTGTATAATCTGCGATGGCTGCTTGGACCACAATAACATCATCAAAAGGATTAGAGGTCGAGGGAAGATCCTCGGGACTGAAGATGACGCTTCCCGAAGACGGGGCAGAGGAAGAAGTAGAAGCAATCTCCGCTCGGGTGACTCTTGCAAGGGAGGACTTCTGAGTGGACTCAGTTCCTGCTCCACCGTGAATGTAAAAGAGTCTCCCCAAGGATCCTTCGCCGACGACATCACATCATTCGTTTTGAATGCTAATGGGCCCTAGACGGCCCTTATCCTCTATTTCTATGCATTTTAGTTAAACCTCTGCCATTTCCTTGCCTTTAGAAGTGGAGGGCTTTGAGAGATCACTCCTCCTGCTCAGATCTTTGATCTTCCCCTCGGCGAACAACCTCTCGACCAGCTGTCGAAGGGCCTTATAATCTTCAGTCAGGTGGTCGTTCTCCTTATGAAATTAGCGGAATTGAGTGTTATTTATGGGCTTCCAATCCCTCTGAGTCCCCTGCCTTTTTTCCTCCGCCTTCTTCTGGATGATCTGGAAGACTTCTTCAAAATCGAGTCCCAGATCCGAAAATTCCTCCACGGAGCTATTCTCAAGCGGCCTCGAAGTAGGCAAGGCATTCTAGTAAATGGGCAGAGACTGAAGGGGTATGGCGGGAGTGGAGGCCAATGACAATCTCTGATTACGAAACTGTTCATGGCCGAAAAAAGGTTTCATGTGACGGAGGTTTTGCCCCCTTTGAGAAGGAGGCTGAAAATCAGGCCGAGGAGGCTTGCTGTGATGGTGGTTGCTAGAGGAGGCATTGGAAACGTCCCTTCTTCCAGCCTTGGCAGTCAGGGATGAAATGTAGGTGGGATTAACATTTTCACCTTCAATAAAGCGATTGGCAATCTCTATCAATTCCTTGTAGGTTGATGGTGCCTTGGTTGATACTTTAAACTTTAATGGGCCTTCCCAGAGGCCATGAATCAAGGCAACCTTGTAGTCGTCGGGGTTCTTATTTCTCACCTCATGGTTCTCCTTTTGGAACCGGTCGACGAACCTCGCTACCGATTCGTTGTTTCTTTGTTTGATATCAAAGAGGGCTGCCGGCCCATCTTCCCTCTTCTTTTAGGTAGAGAACCTCAGAAGAAGTTCGCTGCGAAAATTAGCGAAGGAATAAATCGTGCCCGAGGGCAATTCATAAAACAACTCTTTTGCCTGCCCATCGAGAGTGGTAACGAGAAGCTTGCATTTGAAGGCATCGGAAAGGCATCTCAAAGCGACTGCCCCCTCGAATGCCTATAGATGAGAAACTGGATCGGTCTCCCCTTAGTAAAAAGGGAGACGCGGTTCTCTAAAATTATTGGGTGCTGACTCCCATCAGATTCTGTCAATGAAGGGAGAAGGAGTCTCGAGCTCGGCGGATGAGCGGACTGGCGCAAGGGGGTCAGAAGGATCTACAGATTGCCGATGAACAAAATCAAGCCGGCGGGCTGGAGCCCCCCTATCTGCCTCCCTAAACAAATCCATCAGGGGGGAAAAATGGTCATCCTGAGGTCGCAGGGGAGCTGCATGATAAGCTTGGCGGCGGTACTGAGGAGTGGTGGCAGGTGACTGTTGGAGAGAGGTCTGGCGAGATGGAGTCCGGCGAACTGGCGTTTAAGCGACGTATCCTGCGGCCTGGGGAGCAAACCACTGGGTTAGCGTGAGACGGGCTTGGCTGATAGTATCAAGTTGCTAGTCCGTCTCTCTGCGAGATAACTCGTCTTTCCAGCGAGATTGTTCACGAGCTTCCCACAACGAATCATCTGGCGAGCTGGAGCGGTCTGTACGGCGAGCTCGGCGATCTGAAATTTCTATCTGCGGATTTCGAAGAATGCTTGGATCTGAAGGTCGCATGTTAACTGTTGATGCACGAAATGCGACAAGGACTCGAGCACCACAAGTCAACTGTTCGAGCACTGGAGAAAGAAGAGAAAGCAGACTGCAAGCAGTAGCCTACTTAGCGGATGAGAGAAAAGCACAAAGAGGCCGCGAACTACGGCAAAACCAAACTTCGCCCATCATGGCCTGAATGCCACTCTTGCGACGGGCTCGACTTTGATTGTAAATGGCGGGTTATAAAAGGTGGAAAAGAAAGCTGTGCAGTAAACAAGTTGGAGTCCACAAAGCCCGAGATTCGAGTCCGCAGCCTTTAACAAGTCAGCTCTTGGGCTCGAGTCAGTGTGCATTGGGTGCACCATTTCCCCCTATTTATAGGCTTGGGGGCCTGGCCAAATGGGCAGGTCTAAAATATCTGGCTGCCCGGGGTACAGGAGAACCGAGCAGCGGTGACGGGAATAAAAAAAACGGACAAGTAATCCATGCAAGATAGGCGGACTAGGCTTGCAAGCTGGGGAATCCCCTTGGCCATGCAAAGAGTAATCCTCACTGGAGGGGATCGACCTAAGCGGACCGACACTGGAGTCCTCTTAGTGACGCCAGATCTTGAAACCGACCAAGGTGGGGCGACCTGAGCGGACTGAGAATTGGAGTCCGCTTCTGGGGGTGCCTTGACAACCTGAGCGGACTGAGGGGCTCTAGCGTGCCTTGACGACCTGGGCAGACTGGAAACAGGAGTCTGCCGCTGACGTGCCTTGACGACCTGAGCGGACTGAATGTCTAGAGTCCGTCAAAAGAGGGAAGGTCTTGGCCGGGCATGTTGCGGATTCTGGGGTTAACAATCATCTTCTAAACACTATAACATTTTTTGTCTTTACCAACACCTGACTTGGCAACAATATAAAAATGTTGCCTCAACTTTGTTAGAGAACATTTTTTAAGTGTTGCAATAGGTTTACATATTTAGGCAACACTTTCTATGCAACATTCAAAGACTGTTCTCTAATCCCTTATAGGGAACATTTTTGGAATGTTGCCCTTGAGGATTCACTTTAGGCAACAATTATGATATGTTGTCTTCTTAAAAATTAATTTCAATATTTTAAAAGTGTTGCTTACAGATTACTTTAAGAATAACCAAAACCATTATTCTCCCACGCCAAAGTTTTACTTTAAAAATTATTTTTATAAAAACAATACTTCTAACAAATACACAAACCCTCGATAATCTTTTGCCGACTCCAAACTATAAAATTTTTATTTAATAGCCACGTTTTTTGGCGATTCATGTTTAATCGTGACTCCACATTTATTAGACGTTTTTAAAAGGGTCGTTGTTAGTTTTCTATATACCTACCCTTGATTTTAATTAACTTATATCAGGATTTTAATTTGTTGGAGTTGTGGATCACTTCCGGTCCTCTTGTTTATCACACTGGGTTTGCCAACATGAGCTTAGAGGGATCGAGTGTGAATCCCTCTTACATATCTGGAGCCGACGACAGCAGGGGTCTAGGGGCGGCAGCCCCCGGCGGAAGTCCCGCTGTCCAGAAAACGGGCAAGGGTCCAGGGGACAGCGTCCGCAGTGGGGGCTCGGGGGAAACACCCCCGAAACAAAATAAGTTTAGAAAAGAGCAATGTTATAAGCAGTGCATGTTTTAAGCACACCATCAATCATTATTAACACACAAATTCTAAATTAAAAAAAACTCAAAAAAACCTAAAAAACCTCCATTAACCCCACACCCGATTCTTTATCTCTTCCTCTTCTGCCGAACGACCCCGTGCACCAGAACACCCGATCCTCCTCTCCTCTAGGTTCGGCTTCGCCGGAAAAGCTTTGAGCTCCTCTTCACCGATGTTGAAGAACACCACCGGAAGAACGCCGCCCCAGGCCCCTCCCTTTATGATCTTGTCGAGGACCGTCGCCCAAGCCTCAAATTTTCTTCACCTTTGATGGCGCAGAAGTAGTACACCGGAAGAACGCCGACCATGCCTAGGGTTTTCTTGCTCCTCACATGGCCTTCCCTTGAATGTAAGTTCCTAGCGTTATATTTTTCTCTTCTCCGGCCGACTGCAACTTCTATACACCGGTTAGGGCTTTCTAGGTTAGTTTTTTTTCTAAATTGACTAGTTATTTGCTTTCAAATGGACATCCGATTTCAATTTCGACGATTTGGGGGGCTAAAATCTGCTCCATTTTTTACGTTTTGGAATATGCATATCTAAAATTCACACCACAATTGTAATAATAGCCATCCGATCTACTTCACTCGTTGATCATTTTTGTCTAATTTGCACTTGTTGATCATTTTTGTCTAATTTGCACTCATTGATCATTTTTGTTCTTAAAATATTTGAAATTTGGTGAGGTTGCGTCTTCTATCCTTGATTTTCGTATATATTCTTTCTTCATCTGTTGATATTTAACTGTTGGAGTGTTTTTTAAACAAAGGGGCGTTCTTTTAAAGGTGAGGATGAATGGCCTTGTGTGGGGACTCCTAAGGAGCTCCCCTACAACCTATGATTGATGCTGAGCCAAACAGAAAGAACTTGGATGGCATTGACATTCCTCGCCGTCCCCCAGTTGGGTTCCGGATATCCAAACTGAACGGTAATGTTCATAACTTGCTTTCAATTCTTACTATAATGATTGTGTGTTTGCTTTCAATGTTTAAATAACATTTTGTAAAATAATGACCTCTGAAGATGTTATTTATATCTTTTAAATTGCATTCAAATAACATAGATTGTGTAGATGCCTTTAAACAACAACATTGAACCAAATGCACAACAACAACAACACTCAAGCTTTTTCAGAAAATAGTTGGTTTAGTTAATGTTATTGTTCAAAACTTTATTTTCTTTTAGTCGATTCTAACTTTTGACGTCTTATTTATGGACAAAGAAGCTACATTAAAGTTAGTTGACCATTTTCCCATATAGCTCACTTGAATATTGTCTTCTGAGACTTTGGCTTTGTAATTTGGATGATTTTTGTTGACATTACTTCATTGTTGTTTTTCCACTAAATATTGCGTAGCTATCTCATTCTTGTATAAGAACAATGCAATCTTTGGGCTTTGATATATCCTGCTAATTGTGTTCCTTTGCATAGTTTGTAATCCTTCGACTTCAATGTGATGACAGATTATTCCTCGAGGTATGGATATACTACCAAGCAAAAGAGTTGCAAGTGAATCTGCATCCGATGTTGTGGAATGGTTCTTCGTTTATTGTTTTTGGCTGCATAAGTTACATTGGATTATAAAGCTTTCATCAATGTCTTTGAAAGTTATCACTTGAAAAATTTATGGACTATAAATGAAATCAGTTGACATTCCAGGCCTATTAACAAACAAATTTCTGAACTACAAACAAAATTTATCCTCTAATAGCAAGTGCTCTTCTTTCAAGGCTCATTCTCTGATTATCTCCGACATTCCATACATAATTACCTTTCCCTATTGTGCATAAGTATCGGGAACTTCTCATACTGATTACATGCATTGATGTTCATTCTAGTATTTATTTCAGGGTTCATTACAGACTTCATATCGGACATTTTAGGTATTTCTGTCCAGCACATTAGTAGGTATATCTCCTTCTCCCCTACTTCTCCGGTTTCTTCTTCACGGTTTTTTATGGTTGCACTCCTCATGTTGAATCCCCACTATAAAATACAGAAGCACATGTTCCACATTGTATGACTTTAATCTCAGCAATAAGAGGCCAAACAAAAAATCAATTAGAGCTCGATTTGCCCACAAACACAGAAACTTTGCACCATCCCATTTTTTATGTACAATTTTGTATGTATGCATAAGTATCTCTAATCTCCCCTCTAAGTTTTCCAGGAACAAACCCTAAAAAATCCATCCATTAAGCCTCTATTTGAGAGAGTTGTGATTATTGAAAAAGGAGCAATGTAAGAAGCCACAAAGTGAGTGCATTAATTGTGGTTTTTCGTTTTACAACTTTTTAATTATATATTGATCTTGATATCATTATATTTATATATATATTATTTTAGTTTGTGCAGAAAGTTCTTGATGTTGGTCGGGATCTGGAAGACAAATGAGGAGTGCAATATGATCGATGACCCCATATCATGAAGACCATTTTATGTTTAAGTTGATTTAGATAATTTTTTTTGCGTACTATAATATTTAATTATTTTAATGTATTTTGGTAAATTATGATGCTAATGATGGGTTATTAATTTAATGATAAAAAATGTGCAACATTAATATTCTAAATGAAAATATTTGTCTTATTAAATTGTTATATATTTATGCGTTATAAAAAATATCTCATGATATAACATGTTTGTTTTTGAAGTTTTAATTTAATTTCATGTTTTTCTAAAATTTATATATTTTTTATTAATTAAATAGTTTTGACAACATTTATTAAATGTAACTCTAAACATTTTCAAAATGTTGCAATAGGTCCATGTAAAAACTGTTTCCATTACAAGGGATATAGGCAACAGTTTCAAGTAATGTTGCCTTAACATATGAAAACGGTTGCCTTAGGTCTTTGGTAACATGGGCATAGGCATACACCCCTATGACAACAATTTTCATTGTTTTGGAAACACTTTGTAGTTTTAGGCAATAGTTTTCAAATGTTGCCAAAGACCAAAAATGTTATAGTGAAATTTCCTAGAGAAGGCATCAAACTCTCCATCAAACATATTATAAGACCCCCTTTTTTCTTTTAAAATACCGGGGTCTTAGGCCCAGAACTGTCACTTTGCGGTGACACCTTAGCACCCGGGTAGGTAATCACTACAAAACGCCGATCCTGCCAGCCAAATCGATCACAACTGTAGCCAAATAATAAAGCAAGTCCACGGAAATCATATATCAATAGTAAATAATCTCCATTAAGGGAGTGTCCACATATATAACATATAACTAAATCTTGGGCTTACGCCCAGTACATCAAGTCCTCACTACTTATCTCTCATTGGGGAAGCAAAACTAATATAACTACTAACGATAAGGACTCACAGTCCCTGCCATCTGAACTCCGGTACTAGACTGCCCGATCTCCAAGCATGTCGACCTCCGGGGCTGCTCCTCCATATTTGGCTCCATGGTCCCCTAAAATGAAGTGGTTCGAAACCGTTAGTCTAAAAGATTAAATCCTATCATCCCCCGCTCCTTCTCCCATTGCTCCTAGGCACCGAGCGGGAAGAAGGAAAGGGGAGAACATGATAGTGGAGGATAACAAATAAGCAGATGGCGATAGAACTAATCTAGCAGTTCTAAGGTATATAAGACGGTAATAAAGGTATGAAGAACTGAATAAGAAAATAACCTTAACTTATATGAAGATACATAAGCTAAGTGATATCTTGAAGGGCTCCTATCGTATAAAATGTCTCATACCGATTTATACGATAGGGTGTCAGTTTTAAGAAGCGATAAATATGTAATACTTGAATGAAATCCTTAACTTATAAGCACGCTCGCACAAACATATAAACCAAGGGGTCGTTTTGTAGGGCCTATTGTATAAAGCGTCCCATACCACTTATACAATAGGTGTCAGGTTATATACAATGGTTATGCTATGAAATATAATTATGCCATGATATGAACATGCAAATGCTACTCACCCACTCGACTCTGTGTACATAGAGCTTTAGTTCCCCCTTTCTAGAGCTGAAGCTCCCAGGATACATCTGTAGTGGCAAACAGAAGCGGTGGGTTGGGCCTCGCCCATCTCTAAACTGATAATTGCACTACAAGTCAGACCTATCTTACGCCTGAACGCTGGTGTACTAAGAGGAGCTCCTCCATACTCTTGCCGGCTGGCGCACCGGACTTTATTTGGCCAAGTGCTAAACCACACTCGCCGAGTCAACATATTGGCGTCAGTGCATCGACCCTCAAATACCGAAGACCCACCACCCTATACTTTATGCACATGCAACCTTATGTATCAGCTACCGAGCCAAGGCTCCCCGACCATCCTGTCCGTCATAAAAAACAACCGATCCAAAGCTCGTCGGGCCAACATTCCCATCACAAATAATTATCGGGCCAAAGCTCGTCAGGCTAACCTGCCCATCACCAAAACCACTAGGCTTACTTCCCGAGTAACCCAACCTATCTCCCTGATACATTGAGGTGTGATAAGGTGAAACCCTAGATTTACTAGTTACTCTAGCATTTTAGTTTTTCCACTGATTTAGGTTTAGCCCAGGACTTCCCAAGGTATTCCCCGCGAAGGGCTCTCGAGGGCACTAGTTGCTACAATGGGCTGAAGCCCAAAGATCCCTTTCGCAAGGCACTAAATCTTGTTGGTTAATACCCAACTCCTAGTCCCTTAATTATTGTATTGAATCTAACCCTAGTGTATTTGACACTTCCTCTCTACGGGAAAGACGATCTTTCGTCGATCCCGAGCACCATCTAACCCTAGCCATTCAAACCCTCTACTCATCCTACTTCCCATGATGAACTCATTATTTTTATTTATCCAGACCAGCAAACCACTAATCCCAACTCAAGTGCCCAAATTTATACTCCAACATAATTTCTGCAGTTTTTACTATATGCAGACCACTTAAGCTATATGACTTGTAAAATGGGGAGGTACATCAAATAATCACCCAGAACTCCTATGATAATTATTGGAGGGCTACTATGACCGTTGTGGCCAAAATCCAAAGATTCACAATTTTCCTATTTTTCTGATAATTTATTTAATTATTCTAGTAACCAAAAATTCCAAGTTTGAACATGAAGTACCAATTTCAGAGAAGTTAATATTCCACCAAGTTTATGTTAAATACGATATGAATATTGATCTTAAAATCCAAAGTCTCCAAATTTTTTAGCAAGGTTTAGGCCCCTAATATTAATTTTAAGCATATCCCACATTAAATCATTTTAAGAGATAAGTACAGCAATAATACTTCAAAAAATTTAGAGAAAATTCAATGATGATTGTAAGGACATATAAATGCTCTAGGTCAAGTTTCATAATTTATTAGCAAGTAATGAGCTTTAACCAATTTATTGAACCATTTTCCAAGTTAATGAGCTTGTGAAGTAGGTATGACTAAAATGTATTTAAAAATTCTAATAAAATTCATACATGACCAAGAAAGTCTAAAACTCCCTTTCCCAAATTTTAATGACCTTCCAATGGGCAGTGGGACCAAAATAACCAAATGACTAATTAGGGCAATCCCATGAGTTACAAAGGAAGTGCTAAGAATATTGTTCCAAAATTCCTAATTAAATTACCAGAGGATCAATGAATCCTTATGACCACACTATCGAATTTTCATTATTGTTCATGGAGTTTTACTAACCTATTATAACACTACAATGTTTATGCCCTTAACTACAGTTAGTGTTTTTTGGGGCCTACCCTTTCCCAAATTCCCTAATATTTTCACCAGAGGGCTTTAGCTACCCTAGGACCCTCCCTACAAATTATACAAGCTCATACAAGGTCGTTTGACCTCATGCCCTTCACAAGGTACAAAAGCCCTTCCTTAGGGTTTGGTCTTAGTTCTTAGTCCAAATCTATTCCAATTTACCCCATCTTCCATGGGGAGGTGTTAAAAGCCATGCCAAGTCAGTGGCCCCAATTTCAACCTCTGTTGAGGTGATTTGGCCACACATGCCCAAACTGCACTTTTAGAACAAAATGCCCTTATTGTGCAAGGCTAGGGCTTGAATGTTTTCTATTTAAACAATCTCCAAATGAGATGAAACTTTAACCAGAGATTTATAAAGAAACCATGCACCACCCACAAAAATTTGGTTATGTTTGGAGGTCATTTGACCCCTACATTAAGTTACCCTAGAGAAATTAAATTATTGCAAAAACTGTAGAAATATTGTTCCCAAAAATTTACATTTTTGGGTAGGATCTTAATATGGACTAGGGTGACTTCCTTCCAAAATTTCAGGTCATTCGGACCAGAGATGAGGTGTGGGCAACCATTTTAATTTCTTCCTAACCCTAGGTATAGACCCCACCAAAATGAGTGCCCTGGTCAAACTAGGCTCTTAAATAAGTTCAAACCAGTTTTGAATTAAAGTAGACCCATAGGGCTACAATTTATGTGTTGACCATTTCCTCTGACTTAGCCTCTATGTATTTTTAAATATTAAAAACATTAAATACATTATATGTGATAGAAATAAAATAAAAATACATCACCCTATAGTTTAATAGTCAAATTAGCACGAATCTTGTCACAGCATTGGATGGCATCTGGTCGTCTTCCACCTCAAGCCGACGGTCCCGATTCAACCCTCTTAGATCTCTTTTCAGCCGCTACCACCGGCCATCCGGCCACCTCCTCAGCCGACCACCTCTTCCACCACCTCCGTTGTGGTGGTGGAGGTCACCAGGAGGCGGCACAGCCACCGGAGGGCCTTATTCCAGTGAACCCGACAAGTGGAAATTCACGAAAAAACCAAGAAATTTTCGATTTGGATCGTGCTCAATTGAACCCGAACCTTTGCCCTAATGATTGCTATGAACTACCTATGGAAGAAGGAGTGGAGGAGGTCCTGTGTGGGTGGCTGTAGCCTTGCCGATCGCCGGATCATGATGGTGGTAGTGGTGGTGGTCGGGTTTCTGCAACAACACAGTGAACACCTTGGCTCCTTCAGGTAATGTGTGGGAATCAATCTTTGGAGTCCAGTGAAGCTTTTAAGAAGAAGAACTGGGGAGTTTGGTGGTTGTAGGCTGCATTGCCATTAGAGGCCCTCTTAGTAAAAAAATTCGGCCATGGTAGGTGGGGGATGAAGCAAGGCTCAAACTAGTCAATGACCAGCTGGTTGAAATGGGATTGCACTCCTTGTCCTAGTTAATTTAATGGAGGGGGTTGGGGAAGGGGGAGGATGAGCCCAAAGTCTTCCCCCCCCTTTACTCTCTTCTCTTTCTCTCTCATCCCTTTGAAGATTTTCTCTCTTGTAACACCCCAAAAGACCCCAAAAGACTCAACTTGAAGTTTGAGTAGCAGGTCAGGTTACACGGCCTGGGACACGGGCGTGTCCCAGGGCGTGTCGGGTGTACACGGCCTGGGACACGGGCGTGTCCTAGGGCGTGTTCTATTTATTTTGCGAATTTGGCCTATTCACGTCAGAGCCGGACACGACCTTGAACACGGCCGGGAACACGGGCGTGTCAGGCTGGACACGGGCGTGTCAGCTGCCGTGTTCCGACCCGTGTACTGGTTGCAGCTCGATGGAGCAGGAGACACGGGCGTGTCTCAGGTTCGACACGGGCGTGCCAGGTCCGACACGGGCGTGTCGTTGACCCGTGTTGTGCAGTCGGTTCAAACTGCGTGTACCGCTTAAGGGGTACACGGCCTGTGACACGGGCGTGTCACAGGCCGTGTCGGCCAAAAAGTGAAGTTTTGGGCAAATCTTGGCCGTTCAGTTTCCTCTCTTTTGATCCAAAGGCTCAGGTGATTTCTTGGGCTGGATTAAGTCGTGAGAGAGAATGAAGAAGTCATTCTTCTTTATCCTTAAGGAAGAGAGAAAGAGAGAGGAAAGGAAGAAGGAGGAGGAGAGCAAGCCACCGGCGGAGCTCCCGTGGTCCGATTCGCGATCCGAAGCCGGCGTTGTGACGGCAAGGCTGCTGCGGTTCTTTCTCACCGGCTAGTTTTCGATGGCACCGAAGAGATCGACAAGGGTAACGATCTCCCTCCTTGGACATGTGAAGTCCTTCTTTTCTGCATAGGGAAAACCCTTCCCCGCGAGTGTGCGGTGGGTTGTGGTGTCCCTTGGGGTAGATATGTGAAGTCCCCCTTGTTAGAGGCCGGAATTGGAGTACGGCTCTAGGCATGCTGTGTGAAGCCCATCTGGATGTACTCTGGATTGGTGATGCTTGTTTGCATATCGGAGAAGGCTCCGTGATAATGGCTTGTGATGCCTATGGCTTGTGATGCCTTGTTCCTACCTGTTGCTTGGTGCGGCAGGAAGTACTGGACGATGTCCAGGAAATGAAGAGGGTTGGCGGCAACTCTTGTGGCCATGCGTTGCCACTTTGTGAGTAGTTGAGCCGTTGGGCTGCAACTCGTTGAAAAGGCAGATTGCCGAACAGGAAAGGTGAAACCGACCCGCGCCTATAAAATGCCATGGATACTTCCGTATTCGAGGTGGCTCGGCGACTTGAGCAACGGGGGGTGGCTGATCCGTACCTGCGTTAGGTCCGTCCGACTTGGAAGCCTGGTATAGGTTTTGTTGGAGCGCCTAATGAGAGTCTTAGGCCCGCGCGCCGGAAAGACTAGAAATGCTCAAATACCGGGTAGACGGTGGTGTTGACCCTGGTATTCCGGTACACCAAAAATGTGCCCTGAGTGCACGGACCGTCGGGCCGGGTGGCCGATGGTTGTGATGGCTTGAATGTGCCTGCGCGCACATAGTTGCTATTTGATGATGCCATGCTTGCAGGGAAAGAATGCTCATGCCCCGAGAAAGGGGTAGGATTGTTATAATTGGGTCAGCTGAATGCTGACCGTTGCATTGTTTGCCACCGGTTGGGTGGATTGTTCCCGTGCAGGTGCTGGAGAGCCAAGTGGTAAGTGATGGGCTGAAGCCCTACTGCTGTTGCTGCTGCTGCTGCGGCTAGCCCTGGAAGGCTAAGCGAATGGCTTTGTTTTGTTTTCTCTTTTTACTCATGTATGGCCGGCCTGCGCGCCGAGGTTTGTAAAACATGATGTATGTTTAGAGGAACTGTAAGGCCTTAAGGCCAAACTCTTGTGGTTGTGTACATTCCATGGTATTTATATATAAAGGTGGTTTTATATATATTGGACATTCCGGTTGAGAGTTCAAAGTTGTAACTTAAAGCTTCCGCTAGAATGCTCTGAGTTAGGATTCGTATTTGGTCTGGTAATATCCTGTGACCTCACCGTCTGTTTGTGGCATATAGTGTGGGGCCCCGGCCGGACCTTCTACTATACGTGTTTGTGCGACCTGCTGTAACGCTAATGAACTCTGGAATGTCCATTACAGAATGTACACAATCTTGTTTGAGGAATCTGCGCGTTCCTTTTTGTGTTGTTTTGCTTGTATACGTTCGCTAATGTGTGTCTTGTCCACCTATAGGTGACACGTAGTGGTGCTGGGCAGTCTGAGCCCCAGCGTTCTGATGAGAGTGCGGCACCAGCTGAGGTGCCAACACCTCCTCCATCTGCGGAAACTGTTCGCTTAGTGGCTGAGGCGCTATTTGCCATGATTCAGCCGACCGGGCAAGCGCAGCCGGCGGTAGTGCCAGTTCGTGTTGATGTAAGACCCGAGCCGGTTGAGGCTGTAGATCCACGAGCAGCTGACCGACAGTTGAAGCAATTCATGAGCTTCAGTCCTCCTACGTTTGCGGGAATGGGATCCCCAACGCAGGCGGAAGATTGGTTATCGCGTGTCAAGAGGATAATGACAGCGATCAGGGCGGAGGAAACTCTCAAGGTCACCTTAGCCACCTTCATGCTTGAAGGGGAGGCGCGGTTGTGGTGGGACGAGGTTGAGCTACACCATTTGGCGGGCAGGCAATTAACGCAAGTATCGATTGAGGAGTTCTCTCGGATATTTCTGGCGAAACATGTCCCAGCGGCGCAACGTATTGCTATGGAAAATGAGTTCCAACGGTTAAAGCAAGGGGACGATAGTGTGGATATCTACTTGCACGAGTTTACCAGGTTGGGACGATATGCGGGAACAATCTTCGCGGATGACCAAAGGAAAACGAATCGGTTCTATGAAGGATTGCGGGATGAGTTACGATTCCTGCTTTCGAGTTCTGTGAGCCAAGGGTTTCAGGCGTTGGTTGATACTGCGTGCGCGTTGGAGAAGGACATGAGGCGAGTGCAAGGGAATAAGGGCTTGGTGGTGTCTAAGCCAGAGTTTCAAGCACCTCGCCCAGGCAAGTCGTTTTACCAGAAGAAAGGGGGCAAGAGGTCCAAGCCATCTGGGCAAGTGACTACGACTGTGATGTCGGGAGCGACATCAAGGCCGGATGCTCGTACATGCTATAACTGTGGCCGGGTGGGGCATATTGCTCGTGACTGTCGAGTTGTGCAGCCCAAAGGGGAAAAGAAGACGGGTGCGTCATATGCTGAGAAGGGCAAAGCGGTGGTGGATTCCTCTGCTTCCCAGGCGCAGCCCCGAATCTATCAACTTGGCCAACAGGAAGCGATTAAGCAAAGTGACGTTGTCACAGGTACGAGTTGAGTTAGTTTACTTGCTGTGCTTTTGGTTTTGGTTATGTTTAGCTTGTGCTTGATGGGTGTGTGCTGCAGGCTTTGTCCTGATTCGGAATAATTTAGCGAGAGCCCTGTTTGATACGGGTGCTTCGCATTCTTTTCTGTCTGAGGATTTCGTATCTCGCATTGGGGTACCAAGTCATGTGACGGTGGATAGTACAAGGGTGCTATTACCGAATGGCTGTATGATGCTCGCGGATAGGGCTTGCGATGTGGATGTGCAAATAGGAAGTCGGGACTTCGGTTTGAGTGCAGCTGTGCTACAGTTATCGGAGTTTGATGTGATCTTTGGTATGGACTGGCTCTCGGAGCAGCGTGCCTTTATTGATTGCAACTCCAAAGAGATTACACTGGGCCAGAATACCGGGCTTGTGACGAAGTTCGCTGGTATGCGAGGAGTTGGCGGGACTCTGTTGTCTGCACTCCAAGTCGTCAATGCTGTTCGGAAGGGCGCGGAGTTATTCTTCACGCTAATTCAGGGTGTTGAGCCAAAGGCCAGTGTCGGTGAAGTGCCAGTTGTGTCAGAGTTTGCCGACGTGTTTCCCAAAGATCTTCCTGGGTTACCACCCCAGCGGGAGATTGACTTCTCTATTGAGTTGGTGCCAGGTGCGAAACCTGTGGCCCGCTCTCCATATCGCGTCGCGCCAAAAGAGATGGCTGAGTTGAAAGTCCAATTGCAAGAGTTGTTGGAGCAGGGATATATACGCCCAAGTATGTCACCTTGGAGCGCGCCTATTCTCTTTGTGAAAAAGAAAGACGGTAGCTTACGGTTGTGTATTGACTACTGCGAGTTGAATAAGCTGACGGAGAAAAACAAATATCCGATTCCGAGGATTGATGACCTCTTTGATCAGCTGGCGGGATCAACGGTCTATTCCAAGTTGGATCTGAAATCGGGATATTATCAGCTAAGGATTCGGGAAGGTGACATTCCCAAGACGGCGTTTGGAACACGCTACGGTCATTATGAGTTCACGGTAATGCCGTTTGGCCTATGTAATGCGCCTTCGGTATTTATGGACCTAATGCATCGAACGTTCCGAGAGTATTTGGATTTGTTTGTTATTGTGTTTATCGATGACATCTTAGTATACTCTCAGTCGGAAGAGGATCACGCAAACCATTTGCGGTTGGTCTTGCATACCCTGCGGAGGAACAAGCTTTTTGCCAAGTTCTCAAAGTGCGAGTTCTGGCTCTCTTCAGCTGCCTTTTTAGGCCATGTGGTAAGCGGAGAGGGTATCGCGGTGGATCCGTTGAAGATAAGTGCCATTCGAGATTGGCCAGTGATGTCTTCAGTGGCCGAGGTCAGGAGTTTCCTTGGACTTGCGGGCTACTATAGACGGTTTGTGGAAAACTTCTCACGGATTGCTTTACCTCTCACCACGCTGACGAGAAAAGATCAAAAGTTCATTTGGACGCCGGAGTGCGCGCGAGCTTTTGAAGACTTGAAGAGTCGTTTGACCACGGCGCCTGTGTTGACATCGCCATGTGTTACCGATGGGTATGAGATCTATAGTGATGCATCAGGGAGCGGCTTAGGCTGCGTTCTTCTGCAATTTGGGAAAGTGATTGCTTATGGCTCGCGTCAGTTGAAAGTGCATGAGCGGAATTACCCCGTCCATGATTTGGAGTTGGCGGCGGTAATCTTTGCGCTCATGTTGTGGCGGCACTATCTATATGGCGTGAAGGTGGATATCTATACAGATCATAAGAGCCTAAAGTATTTGTTGGATCAGAAGGATCTGAATATGCGACAACGAAGATGGATGGAGTTCCTCGGGGACTACACCTTCGAGATTCACTATACTCCCGGGAAGGGAAATGTGGTCGCTGATGCTTTGAGTCGGAAGACTCCGGTACGGGCAAGCTGGTTGCAGAGGCATGATCAGCGTTTGATCCAGGAATTGGAAGCATTGGAGATATCGTGTGTTGACAAGGGTGCGTCAACCGAGGCGTGCTTGAACTGGACGGAGGTGCAGTATGACCTTACGGACAGAGTTCGGCGAGCAACGGAGCTTGATGAAAGTCTCCAGCGCTATGCTAAAGATGGGCCGGAGGACCAATTCTCTTGGGATAACGGGTTATTACGGAGAAATGGTCGAGTGTGCGTCCCAAGTGTGGGTAAACTGAGGGAAGAGTTGATGTACGAAGCGCACTTTGCAAAGTACTCAGTTCACCCAGGGAGCATAAAGATGTACAGGGACATGAAAAAGCTGTTCTGGTGGCCCGGACTAAAGAAAGATGTGGCTCGTTATGTGGCTACATGCAACACCTGTGCGTTGGTGAAAGCAGAAGGCCAGAAGCCTGGCGGGTTTCTGAAGTCGTTACCTATTCCGGAGTGGAAGTTCGATGATATTTCGATGGATTTCGTGCACGGGTTGCCGAGATCTCAACGCGGTCATGATTCAATCTGGGTGATTGTGGACCGGTTGACGAAAGTGGCGCACTTCCTTCCAAACAGAAGAGACGATTCAGTGGAAACCTTGGCCAAGCTTTATGTGGAGCAGGTTGTTCGACTGCACGGTGTTCCTCGGAGCATCGTTAGTGACCGTGATGGGCGGTTCACATCGAATGATTGGCGGCTCGTTCATCAAATGTTGGGTACAAAATTAACGTTTAGTACGGCCTTTCATCCCCAAACGGATGGCCAGACTGAACGAACCAACAGGACGATGGAGGACATGCTCCGCATGTGCGCCCTAGACTTTGGTAAGAGATGGGAAGATTATATATATCTTGTTGAATTTGCCTATAATAATAGCTACCAAGCGAGTATTGGTATGGCACCATTCGAGGCGTTGTATGGTCGGAAATGCCGTACACCTTAGCTTGGGCAGAAGCAGGCGAATCGAAGCTGAGTGGGAAAAAGGAAGTCGAAGAAGCTACTTCGCTCATACGCTCTATTCGGGAGAGGCTATTGATAGCCCAAGATCGTCAAGCAAAGTACTACAATGCCAAACATCGGAACGTGGAGTTCGCGGTGGGTGATTGGGTATATTTGAAGATCAAACCCTTCAAAGGTGTGTCCAGGATTCGTCGTTTGAAAAAGCTAAGTCCGAGGTATCTTGGTCCGTTTGAGGTGGTGGAGCGAGTTGGGAAAGCTGCTTATCGACTAGCACTTTCAGCGGACTTGGGTGGATTACATGATGTGTTTCATATCTCAGTCCTTCGTAAGGCGGTAAAGGATCCAGCTCAAGTCATGGAGGCTGATCGGGTACCGGTCGAGTATGGGCTAACGACGAGGGTTAGACCCATTCGGATCGAGGATCGAGCCGAGAAACAGTTGCGGAACAAAGTGATCGGGATGGTCAAGGTCCGATGGGACAATTGTGGCCGTGAAGAGCTAACATGGGAGCGAGAGCAGACCATGCGAGCTGAGTTTCCCGAATTATTTGTATAAACTGTAGACCGTGTCTGTTATAGCATTGCTGGTTTTGTTTCCTTACCGTGCAAATTTCGGAACGAAATTTTGATAAGGGGGGAGGGTTGTAACACCCCAAAAGACCCCAAAAGACTCAACTTGAAGTTTGAGTAGCAGGTCAGGTTACACGGCCTGGGACACGGGCGTGTCCCAGGGCGTGTCGGGTGTACACGGCCTGGGACACGGGCGTGTCCCAGGGCGTGTTCTATTTATTTTGCGAATTTGGCCTATTCACGTCAGAGCCGGACACGACCTTGAACACGGCCGGGAACACGGGCGTGTCAGGCTGGACACGGGCATGTCAGCTGCCGTGTTCCGACCCGTGTACTGGTTGCAGCTCGATGGAGCAGGAGACACGGGCGTGTCTCAGGTTCGACACGGGCGTGCCAGGTCCGACACGGGCGTGTCGTTGACCCGTGTTGTGCAGTCGGTTCAAACTGCGTGTACCGCTTAAGGGGTACACGGCCTGTGACACGGGCGTGTCACAGGCCGTGTCGGCCAAAAAGTGAAGTTTTGGGCAAATCTTGGCCGTTCAGTTTCCTCTCTTTTGATCCAAAGGCTCAGGTGATTTCTTGGGCTGGATTAAGTCGTGAGAGAGAATGAAGAAGTCATTCTTCTTTATCCTTAAGGAAGAGAGAAAGAGAGAGGAAAGGAAGAAGGAGGAGGAGAGCAAGCCACCGGCGGAGCTCCCGTGGTCCGATTCGCGATCCGAAGTCGGCGTTGTAACGGCAAGGCTGCTGCGGTTCTTTCTCACCGGCTAGTTTTCGATGGCACCGAAGAGATCGACAAGGGTAACGATCTCCCTCCTTGGACATGTGAAGTCCTTCTTTTCTGCATTGCATAGGGAAAACCCTTCCCCGCGAGTGTGCGGTGGGTTGTGGTGTCCCTTGGGGTAGATATGTGAAGTCCCCCTTGTTAGAGGCCGGAATTGGAGTACGGCTCTAGGCATGCTGTGTGAAGCCCATCTGGATGTACTCTGGATTGGTGATGCTTGTTTGCATATCGGAGAAGGCTCCGTGATAATGGCTTGTGATGCCTATGGCTTGTGATGCCTTGTTCCTACCTGTTGCTTGGTGCGGCAGGAAGTACTGGACGATGTCCAGGAAATGAAGAGGGTTGGCGGCAACTCTCGTGGTCGTGCGTTGCCACTTTGTGAGTAGTTGAGCCGTTGGGCTACAACTCGTTGAAAAGGCAGATTGCCGAACAGGAAAGGTGAAACCGACCCGCGCCTATAAAATGCCATGGATACTTCCGTATTCGAGGTGGCTCGGCGACTTGAGCAACGGGGGGTGGCTGATCCGTACCTGCGTTAGGTCCGTCCGACTTGGAAGCTTGGTATAGGTTTTGTTGGAGCGCCTAATGAGAGTCTTAGGCCTGCGCGCCGGAAAGACTAGAAATGCTCAAATACCGTGTAGACGGTGGTGTTGACCCTGGTATTCCGGTACACCGAAAATGTGCCCTGAGTGCACGGACCGTTTGGCCGGGTGGCCGATGGTTATGATGGCTTGAATGTGCCTGCGCGCACATAGTTGCTATTTGATGATGCCATGCTTGCAGGGAAAGAATGCTCATGCCCCGAGAAAGGGTAGGATTGTTATAATTGGGTCAGCTGAATGCTGACCGTTGCATTGTTTGCCACCGGTTGGGTGGATTGTTTCCGTGCAGGTGCTGGAGAGCCAAGTGGTAAGTGATGGGCTGAAGCCCTACTGCTGTTGCTGCTGCTGCTGCGGCTAGCCCTGGAAGGCTAAGCGAATGGCTTTGTTTTGTTTTCTCTTTTTACTCATGTATGGCCGGCCTGCGCGCCGAGGTTTGTAAAACATGATGTATGTTCAGAGGAACTGTAAGGCCTTAAGGCCAAACTCTTGTGGTTGTGTACATTCCGTGGTATTTATATATAAAGGTGGTTTTATATATATTGGACATTCCGGTTGAGAGTTCAAAGTTGTAACTTAAAGCTTCCGCTAGAATGCTCTGAGTTAGGATTCGTATTTGGTCTGGTAATATCCTGTGACCTCACCGTCTGTTTGGGGCATATAGTGTGGGGCCCCGGCCGGACCTTCTACTATACGTCATTTAAAGGATGGGGTCGTTATATCTCTCCTACTCACCAAGCCTGAAATTTGGCTTCTACCTAACCCAATGGCAGCCTACATGTTCATTTCATCCACCAATACAAGGTTGGCCCAAGTGAATTGGGCTTGAGCTTGAGTTTTCCCATTTGTGCTAGCTTGACCTAAACCTTGACTATGGTTGACCTTAGTCAATTTGGTCTTTGAGGTTGCACCTAATGGGTCCTTGGTGACCCATTTGCCTCCCCTAAGGTCTAGGTGGGGTTGACTTGGGCCTTGGATGTCACTTGACCCTTAACTAGGTCACTTTGACCACTTTAGGGCTAGAGTTGACTTTGGTCAACTTAGCTTTTTTGGTTGACCCCAACGGGTCCTTGGTGACCCATTGGCCTCTCAATAGGGTTAAGAAGGTATGTGTGGGGTCTACTTGGCTAAGGGAAGGTCAGTTGACCCTATGTAGGTCAGGTTGACCCATTTAGGGTTAGAGGTTACTTTAGTCAACTTAACCACTTTAACTGCCCTCCATGGGTCCTTAATGACCCATTGACCCCACTGTAGGTCTAGGAAGGCTTTGTTAGGGTTATTTTGGCTTTACTATGGAACACTGCCCTTAGTTAGGGCACCTTGCCCAATTTAGGCCTAGAGTGTTTCTAGGTCATCTTGGCCACCTTATACCTATCCAATGAACCCATAAGGCTCTAATGGACCTTATAATGGGTTGATGAGACCATGATGGGGTCTTGTAGTCTTGGTGAAACCCCATGGTCATCTTAAACTAGGGTTCTAAAATTTACTGTTTATAGAGCACAGTGGTCTCACCTACATTCCTAGGTTCACTAGGCCTTCTTGGGCTCCTTAGCGTTTTGTCATGACCTAGTCATGACAAAAAATACTCCTAGGGGTCTAGTTGTTTGAGGGATGTTACAAATCCCAATATATTAACAAAAACTTTCGTCCTCAAAATTCTTGTTAGGCCCATGGGGTTTCAAATATGGAAAGTAAATTGTAACATCCCGAGAGGTTGTGAGAAATACCTGACCATAAAGCTCCGGGTACCTCTGTCGCATCAGGTCCCGAGGCTCCTATATGTGCTCCTCTCGCCCATGATTCCTCTACAAGAACTTGACTAATGGAACCTTCTTGCGGTGTAAGACTCGTATTCCATTGTCATCAATCCGGACCGGTTCTAGGTGAACTGACCAATCAGATGCTATCGGCCCATCTATGGCCGTAATCTGCTGCTCCGGGCGTAATAGAGCACTCCTAAGCAAGGATACAAGGAACACGTGTTGGGTACATTGGAAAATGTGTACCTAATTTGGAGATGCCTCACTTAGCTCAACGATATATATCAAGGTGTATTTGATGTTATTTTGAGTTTATATGTGCAGGTTAAGTATTGGCTAAAATGCAGAGAAAAGTTTCTAAGTACATGTATCGACACCAGAGGAAGCTGTGTTGACACTTCAGTAAGTTTGTGTTGACACTTGGAAAAGGTTGTGTTGACACACATAATCATTAGTCAACATCGACTGTGTCGACACCTGGAGGCAGTGTCGACACACAGAAGCAGAGTCGACATCAACTATGTTGACACCAGGAGGCAGTGTCGACACACAGAATTCTTAGTCTATATCAACTGCGTCGACACACAGGACTTGTGTCGACACACAGCAGAGTTTCAACAATGTTGAGTGTTGTGTAGTGAACAAGTGTCTATGTTGACACAGAGAGGCAGTGTCGACACATTCCACAGATGCAGTGTCAAGAAGCTATGACGACACCAAAGGAGTTATGTCAACAACACCAAAGTCTGTGTCGACACTTAAGTCACTTGTGTTTACACATATTGACAGTTTGTCTCGACACATAATGACAGTCAGTCTCGACGCTTTGCTGACAAAGACAAAGGTTCAAGAACTGACTGGAGACATGACAGCTGTGCATTCCAACAAGTGTACTGAAGTTGTCAGACTTGTCAGAACTTGGTTAGAAACTGGATCAGCCGGTTACCATGGATGAAGTCTATATATATTGATGGATTCTATCAAATCAAAGATGATGAAAAACAACAACAGGCACAACTACTGAAGTATTGATCATTGATAAAGAAAGTGCACATCACACTGAAGAAGATTTTCGTGAGAAGATCTAAGGAGAATTAAAGCAAGAATTCTGAAGAAACTTCATAAGTTCTGAAGAGAGAGAGAGAGAGAGATCTTCAACGGTTGAAGTAAAGGAAGAGACATTTTTAAATCTCCTAAGAAGAAGATCTTGAACCAATCAGCTAAGAAGGATTCAAATTTATTTCTTATTTTAAGAAGGAAGCTGGCAGTCAGTCGACTTCAAAGGAGATCAACCCTATTGAGTTCAGATTCAAGAAGCTTTGAAGAAATCTAAGAACAGGTTGATTTCAGCCATCAGTCTCATCAAGAAGCTGATCAAGAATCCTCTTATCTCTTCTCTCTCAACAAGGGTAAGAGTCCATCAAAAATATCTATCCAATTCTATAGGATCTTTTCAAAGATTTGAGTTGTAAGCTTGTGTTATAAAGGCTGAGTATTGGAGATTTAGATCTCTGAGTGGTAAGGCTGCTTTAGCCTGAGTGTAGGAGAATTAGTTCTCTGAGTTGTAGGCCTTGGGGCAAGGCTGAGGTAGGGCTATTAGCCTGAGTTGTAGGAACCATATAGGGTTCTGAGTTGTAGGAACCTTTCAGGGTTCTGAGCTGTAAGATCTGTGGATCTGAGAAGAAGGAAGAAGTTAGGCCGAATCTAGCACACTACTAGATAGGTTAAGGGAGAAAGTGGATGTACCCAGACATTGGGGAACCACTATAAATCTTTGTGCAATCTGTGATGTGTGTATGATTGTAATTTCTGTGTTGTGATTGCTGTAGAATACTTAAATTATTTTTTAAGATCTGAAAAATATTTTGCCTTAAGTAAAAAAGGAAAAGAACTTATTCCTCCCCCCTCTAGGTGTTTGGGTTATCTTGAAATTAATTCTATTAAGTGGTATCAGAGGGAGGTTACTCAAAGAAGGACTTAATAGTCTGAGTTAGATCCCTAAGGCAGAATAAAGATTCAAGAAAATGGGTTCTGGAGAAAATCATATGGAACTAGGTTCTATGAAATTACCCATCTGCAGGAAGGAGATATTTGGAATATGGAAAGAAAGGGTTAGGTGGTTTATGGAGGCTTCTGACCCAAGGATCTATATCACAGTAAAAGAAGGTCCTTATATTCCAATGAAGGTGTCTATTCTAGATGTAAACCAGAGAACTCCCAAGGACTTTTCAGAGATGTCTAAGGAAGAAATCATCCTAGCAACTATAGATAAAAGAGCCCAGAATATCATAGTAAGTGCCATAGATGATTCAACCTTTCAGAATTTGATTCACTGCAAGACCTCTAAGGAAATGTGGGATACATTGATTGTCTACATGGAGGGTTCTGAAGAAGTTAGACAAGAGAGAAAGTCTATGCTAAATCAGGAATATGAAAGTTTCAGACAAGGGAAGTCAGATAGCATATCTGAGTGCTATAAGAAGTTCTATAGAATAGTAAATGAGTTGATGTCTTATGGAAGGGTCTTCAGTACATATGAACTAAATGATAAATTCCTATGATCCTTGACAAAGGATTGGGACACCAAGATTTGTGCCATTAGGGAAGTGGCCAAACTTGCAGATATTTCTCCTCCAGCTTTATTTGGAAAGTTGTTGTCTTATGAAATGCAACTAATGACTAGAAAAGAGGAAGAAAGAAATGCAAAAGGGGAACATAGAGAAAAGTCTGTGGCCTTCAAGTTTGAAGCCAATAGAAAGAATAGGAGGATGTCTTCATCTCCTCCTAGGAAAGTTGCTGAAATTACCTCAGATAATTAAGACAACCAAAATTCAGATAGCAGTGATTCAGATATAGATTTTGCTACCTTTACAAGGAAGTTTCAGAGATTCTTGAAGAAGAAGCAGTGGAAATCTAGGTCCTCCATATCACAGCCAGTTGATGATTATTATCAAAAGAGAAAGTTATCTGAGAAGGACAGGAGCAGGTCTAAGCCTAGCAAATCTATAACTTCAAGATAGTTTGTTATTGCTGTAATAAGCTTGGACATGTTGTGGCTGAGTGTCCTGACAAAAGAAAGGAGTCTGCTGATAAAAGAAAGACTCAACAAAAGAGCAAGAAGGAGAAATCCTTTGTTGCTAAGAAGGAGAAAAGCTTGACAGACAAATCAACTTCAGAGTCTGAATCTGAAGCTGAGGCATACATTGGTATTTATGTAGCTGATTAAGAAGATGAGTTTTTGCAATTGCTGAACTCTATCTATGAACAAGAAGACCATCAGTGTATGGGACTGATGGCTGTATCAGAAGAAGACAAGTGCCAGGATCAGCCTGGTCCGAGTAAGGTACAATGTATTTCTAGAAATTTAGATTGTAGTACTGGTACAAAGTCATCTACATCTGCATCAAGTGATGTGGATGGGTCTTAATCTGAAGGTGATATTCATCAGCTGATAGATGAATATTGGGACTTCTTGCAGGCACTAAAGAAAAGCAAGAACCTGGCCAACACTCAGGCTAAGGATATTGCAGATCTTAAGATGGCTACATCTGACTGAGAGAAAGCATTGGATCAAAAATTGAATGAGATTGCCAAACTGAAAACTATAACTGTTATTCAGATGGGCACAATCACATACAAAAATAATCTAATTAAAAGTCTGGAAGCCAGACTTCAAAAGGAAAAAGATTTGGTGGCTAGTTATTCCAAGCCAAAATCAGTTTTACCCTTAATAGATGAGTTTGTGGCTCAAAAGGGTAAGGCTGGAATAAGGTTTAAGGGTAACACCAGGGCTGTCCAATTCAAGAGAAAGGGCAATGCCTTAGTCCAGACACTTAATTTTAAAGTCCCCATAGTTCTTAGAAAGGTACAAGTAAGTGCCTTCTAACAAGTATGACCTTTAAAATACTCATGGTCATAGTAAGACTGAAGTTCTGAATGACAAGGGTGGTTATGTCAATAAGGCAGCCCATGTTCATAAACCCCATATTCTTAAGAAAACAATGGGTGTGGCTGTAGCAGTACCAACACAATACAAAAGATTTGCTGTCAACCAGACTGTCAAGAATGTATCTAAAAATAGATACAACAAGTATGAATGCTGGTGCTGTGGCAAGACAGGTCATTATGCCATAGATTGCTGGCACAATACTAGTGTCAGGATGAACAACAGTCTACCTGTTAGAAGAGCTACAGGTAGATTTGGTAAGTATGAAGCTAACTTGAACCAAGGACCCAAGATTTACTTGGGTTCTAAGGAGAGGTAATTCTTTATTGCAGGTGAGTCAAAGTCACCATACCCCTATATGGTACTTGGACAGTGGATGTTCCAGCACATGAATGGAACAAAGGGATTGCTGAAGGAGTACTTGCCTATTATAAATGGGCCTAAAGTAATCTTTGGTGGCTCTGAAAAAGGAATCATCAAAGGGTTTGGTAATATTTCTATTAACCAAATTATTATCACTCAAGTGGCCTATGTGAAGGGTTTGAAACACAACCTTATAAGCACAAGTCAGCTGAGTGATTTAGGATATGACATTTCATTTGTTAAGAATGGATGTCATATCAAAAGTTCAAATGATCAAAAGGACATTTTGATAGGATACCGGAAATAGAAATTTGTACTGTCTTAATTTTGAGTGTGAGAACAAAGGTTCTCCTATTTGTCTTATAGCTGATGAGAGAACCTCTCATTGTGTCAAATGGCACAAGAGGCTGGCTCATCTTAACTACAAAACAATTGGCAAACTCTTTAGCAAAGAGTTAGTGAGGAATGGTCCTCAAGTTTAGTGTATAAAGGAAGGGATATGTTCAGCTTGTCAAAAGGACAAGCAGACAAAATCCTCCTTTCATAGCCTTGAAAACAAGGATTCAATGAGGTGTCTATACCTCTTACATATGGATCTTTTTGGTCCTATGCAAGTTCATAGTCTAGGTAGGAAGGTTTACACTTTTATGGTGGTAGATGACTATTCTAGATATTCCTGGGTGTTCTTTCTGAGACAAAAATCAGAAACCCGAGGTATTTTACATAGTTTTTTCAAACCAATTCAGTATGAACTTGATAGTACAGTGGTCAAAATCAGAAGTGATCATGGCACTGAATTTCAATCTAAAAGTATGACAAGACTGTGTGAAGAATTTGGGATTTTTCAAGAGTTCTCCTCACCTAGAACACCACAACAAAATGGTATTGCTGAAAGGAAGAATAGAACATTGATTGAGGCTGGTAGAACTCTATTGAGTGACACTTCTCTCCCAGAATATTTCTGGGCTGAGGCAGTAAACACTGCATGTCATGTTATTAACAGGGCTTCTATCACCAAGTGCCAAAAAAAGACTCCCTATGAGATCATGTAATGTAGAAAACCAAATTTATCCTATTTTAGGATCTTTGGTTGCAAGTGCTATATCCTTAACAATTGCAAGTCTTATCTAACTAAGTTTGCTGCCAAATCCGAAGATGGGATATTTATTGGGTACAATAACAATAGTAAGGCTTATAGTGTCTACAACTTGATTACACAGGTTGTAGAAGAATCTTTACATGTTGTTTTTGATGAAACTAGATTGATCAACAGTGAGTTGGCTTGCAGTTCATGTAGTCCAACAGGAATAAATGAGAGAATGGACAAGCTTTCCATTGTAGAAGATTCAACTATAGATCAGGAAGTGGAAAATGGTGGCTACTGTCTAGGGGGAGTACAGAACTCTCTAGATGCAGATGTACACCAAGAGGTGCAGCATATTGAAGAGACTGGAGGTGTTCAACCAGAAGATAGTCTACCTCCAGCTATTAGACACTTAAAAGATCATCCAGTAAATCAGATAATTTGTGATCCAAGACATGGAGTGCAAAGCAGAAGTAGGAACTTGAACAGAGTGCTTTGCTTAAGCTTCCCATCTCAGCTGGAGCCAAAGAAATTTTAAGAAGCTATTCTAGACCCACATTGGATTGATGTTATGCAAGAGGAGCAAAATCAGTTCAGAAGGTGCAAGGTTTGGGAGTTAGTTCCTAAACCAAAAGACCACAACATCATTGGAACAAAGTGGATCTTTAGGAACAAACTGGACGAGAATGGAGTCATTGTGAAGAACAAAGCAAGACTTGTTGCAAAAGGATACAGGCAGGAAGAGGGTATTGACTTTGATAAAACCTTTGCCCCAGTAGCAATACTGGAAGACATTAGAATGTTCCTTGCCTATGCAGCATATAAAAGATTCAAGGTATTCCAAATGGATGTAAAATCAGTATTCCTGAATTAAAATCTAAAAGAAGAAGTCTATGTAGAGCAGCCTTCAGGTTTTGTAGATTCTCTCAAACCTGATTATGTTTATAGACTTAGGAAAGCTTTGTATGGGTTAAAGCAAGCCCCAAAGGCTTTGTATGAAACCCATTCTACTTTCCTTATTGAGAACAAATTCTCAAGAGAGAAAATAGACAAAACTCTATTCCTAAGGGAATCCAAAGATAAAATAATCTTACTCCAGATTTATGTAGATGACATAATATTTGGGTCTATAGAAAATAACCTTTGAAAGAAGTTTGCTAAACTTATGCAAGGGAAGTTTGAAATGAGCAGTATGGGGGAACTTATGTTCTTCTTGGGACTCCAAGTAAGACAGACTGATAGTGGCTTGACCATATCTCAGTCTAAGTTCACCAAGGAGTTAATTAAGAAGTATGGTATTGGATCATCCTCCACCATGAGAATTCCTATGGGAACAAGTATGCCAATATACAAAGATGATGTAGATAAACCTGTAGATGAGTCTTTGTATAGAGGAATAATTGGCTCACTACTATATCTCATTGCTAGTAGACCAGACATTATGTATGCAACATGTGTCTATGCTAGGTACAAATCATGCCCAAAAGAATCTCATTACACTACAGTAAAGAGAATTTTAAAATATCTAAAGGGCACACCTAATGTAGGCCTTTGGTACCCTAGGAATAGAGATTTTCTACTAACAGGGTATTCAGATGCAGACTTTGCAGTTTGCAAAGAAGATAGAAAAAGAACTATAGGCACCTGTCAATTTCTAGGAGGAAGATTGGTGTCTTGGAGTAGTAAGAAGCAGACTAGTGTAGCAATTTCCACAGCTGAGTCTGAATATTTGGTAGCAGGAAGTTGTTGTGTACAACTGTTGTGGATTCAGCACCAGCTAGAAGACTATGGTATTTAGATAAGTAGAACACCTTTCTTTTGTGATTCTACTAGTACTATTTCTATTGCTAATAATAATGTTTCACATAGTAGGACTAAGCATATAGAAAAAAGATACACTTTTTCTTCGAGAACATGTAGAGAAAGAGGACATCTATCTAGAATTTGTTAAGACAGATTATCAAATTGCAGATGTATTTACTAAGCCTCTAGATGAAAGTAAATTCAATAGAATTAAAATTGAATTCGGAATGTTGACCATATGTTAAATTAACAAACGTGGCTAAGTAAAATTGTGTGGACACATTCAGTAATAAAGTGTCGACACAGAGGAGTTGTGTAGACAATTCAGGGAAATTGTGTCGACACAGTATCGAAGTGTCGACACCTAAGGGACAAAGTGTCGACACATCTAGAATAGTGGTGTCTACATAACCAGAGTAATGGTTTCGACACATCCGGAAATTGTGTCGGCACTTGCAATAAGAGTCGACATAGAATTTTTGATGAACTACTAAGTATATCCAGTGTCGACATAACATCAATTGGTGTCGACACATAGTAGTCAACGCCGTGGTCGAGACAATAGAAGTATGTGTCGACACTTTTCAACAATGTGAACAAATTTAGACAATTTTTGCCCGCCTTTTCACCTTCTTTGTTTAAAAGGGTATAAATAGGTCGAGAAAATATACTGTCGACAGGCTCTCCAGATTTTCGAGACTAAACCCTTGTGTTGACAAACTCTCTTCTCTCAATTCAAGATTTCTCTCCATTCCAATGGCGCCAAAGATTGAAGATAACATTAACGAAGGCTACGAGCTAATGCGCAATGCTTTTGATGATGCGGCGACAGAGATTAGAGGGGTCATTACCCTTGTTACTGATAATGGATTAGAGTTTCTTGTATCTGAACCTACCAAGATCTGGATGAAAGAAGTGTTTGAGTTCTATGCTGCTGCAACAGTGGACTCCACTGGACTCAAGATTAAATCGTCAGTTCATGGAAATAGAGTTGTTCATAGAAATAGAGTGAAACTTACTCTGAAAAGTTAAAGAAATATTCTTCACCTTCCTAGAATTCAGGATGAAGAAGAGGTACCAGCCTCAAATAAAAGGGAGGCACTTCAGTGGTGTGGATTGGATCCAACCATGAAGATTGGAGCAGCCATTAACAGAAAAGGGATGAATTAACAAGGAAAATTTCTATCTTAAGTGGTAGGGAAGGTTATTTTGTGTTAACTAGGAGGACATGATAGGCTCTCTGCCTTTATGTTCAGTCTGATGACAAGGATAATCTATAAGATTAACACAGATTGGTCAGCAGTTCTGTTTGAGATGATAAAGGAAGGAATCAAGAAGCCTAATTTGGCAAGATTGATGAGTTTATACCTGGCTGGAGCAATTCAAGAGGTAATGCATCAGATTCCAAGATCTAAAATAAATCATATGAGAAGGATGGATATCAGGATAATATCAAGATGGGATAGGGTCCTCTCAAAGGACATACCTGATTTGGATAACCAAGAGACTGCAGCAAAATCACCAGTACATTATATTATTGAGCATGTCCATGTGCAGGCGGACACAATAAGTGCACAAGTGTAGGGGGAGCAAGTAAGGGAACAGGTCCAGGACCTGACTGCAAATGCCCAAGTCCATGAGGAGACGGTTACTGCACAGTTGCAGGGGGAGCCACATTCTGCACAGGCTCAGGAGAAAGACAGAATCAACTTATTAGAAGAAATAGATTCACAAACTAGTCTTGATACTTCTAGAGTTGTTGATGCTGCTGAAAAAGAACTATCACCTGCTCACACTCACCAGAAATTCACTGTGGAAGAGTTGTTTCCTGAGATTGAGAAAGCAGCAGATAAGGAGGAGCATATCAGGGTTGAGGATGTACAGATGAGGTTTGAGGGGGAGCAGGCTAATCTTGAGGGGGAGCAAATTCTCACTGACTAAGATACACCCTCTACTCCACCAGAAAGGGTTGAGATAGCCAGTACTTCTGCTTCAGAGGATGAGGAGATTGTAAATATCAAGAAAAGAAAATTGATGTTTTTTAAGAGGAGAAGCCAGAGATATAAGAATGCTTTGCAAGCTAGTACTTCATAACCAGCTCCTGAGACTGATTACAACAAATTTTTGGTAGATTTACAAGTCAAATTAGATGAGTAGAGATTGTTTTTGGAAAAATATGTGGATGAAAGACATAAGGCCGTCCAATTTGATCTAGCACAAGATATAAAATTAATCAGATTTTAGGTAAATCAAAATAAGAAAGAAATGACAGATTGTTTCCAAAAGGGGGGAATGTTGTAGTATTTTTAGCTAACCAACAAGCAGAAATCAAGAAACAGGTGGGTGATATTGCTGTCAAACAAGGCTATGTCCTTGAAAATCAGATTAGCATGAATGACCATCTGACTGAGTCTCATAACTATATAGTCACTGAAGTAAAGAACACAGTTATTACAATGACTGAAGCAAGGGCTAAGGAGAAAGTGGAATTTGATCAGAAGCTACAGGAAGCCTTGGATTCCTTTAAAACAGCTATTACTACTTCTCAGAAAACAATTTCTGATCAGCTTCTAAAGTTAAAATCATTTAATAAAGATGTTGTCAATTTTCTTGATGGCCAAATAAGATTTCAGAAAGATGACTTAAGAGATCATATTATAAGAGAAACCATAAAGGGGGAGACAGTGATAGTCAATGCTGGCTCAAATCATGCAAAATGGATATCTAATAGCATTAGAGCCACTCTGGGATATCCACCCCTTTGTGATTATGATAATGTTGTAGAATCTGGTGTGCAACCTGCTTATGCTTGAGATGATCAACCTGAAGTTGCTCAGATCATTTACCCTCCAGCAGACTTTGATATGATTTAACAATAGGTTCAGACAATGTACAGTCCACCACAGGATGTTGACAATGTCATTATAGAGAAAGGTTAAATGCCAGAAGATGCCTTGAAAGCTTAGAAGGATGCTCAATTATCAAAGAAGAGATTCAGAGAGCAGGCAGCGTTAAAACCTGATTTTGAGCAATGGAGCCCCACTTCTAGAAATATCATATTAACTGCCTTGAAAGCTGTAAAAGACCAGGTTCATGAAAGGGAAAAATGGTATAATGAGCAGGAATGGAAAAAGTATGAGGCAAGGCAGGAAGCCATAGTTCAATACAGAAGAAAGACTAAGTGTGGGAAGCTATCTCCTGATGCTCAGGAGCCTAGCAAGTATTTCCCTAAGCCCTTTCATTATTTTGAAAGGCAAAGGATTAAGGCTGAAGCACAAAAAAAGGCTGAGTTGAAAGGCAAGAAGCTCATTGAAGATACATAACCTTATGTGCAGTCTCAGATTAGATCAGGGAAAGGAATAGTAATCAAGGAGCCTGTCCAGCCTTAGTTTAGTTTTACTAGATTTTTCAGGAACGTAATTTTTAGTTTTTAAAAGAAATCTATGTAATCCGGTGTAAAGAAACTTTTTGATATGATAAACAAAACAATGTTCCAGGTTCATTTAATTTGCATCCTTATTCTGTGATGTGATTTTGATATATGTTTTGTTTATAAGTTCCCCTGTCATATAATGCTTATATACATCATAATGTTTGTTTATTATAAGTGGTGTATATCATTGACTAAAGGTTTATGACTTCTCCAAATAGGGGGAGATTGTTGGGTACATTGGAAAATGTGTACCTGATTTGGAGAAGCCTCACTTAGCTAAATAATATACATCAAGGTGTATTTGATGTTATTTTGAGTTTATATGTGCAGGTTAAGTGTTGCCTAAAATGAGGAGAAAAGATTCTAAGTCCATGTTTCGACACCAGAGGAAGTTGTGTCGACACTTCAGTAAGTTTGTGTCAACACTTGGAAAAGGTTGTGTCGACACACAGAATCGTTAGTTGACATCGACTGTGTCGACACATGGAGGCAGTGTCGACACAGAAGCAGAGTCGACATCAACTGTGTCGACACTTGGAGGCAGTGTCGACACACAGAATTCTTAGTCTATATCAACTGTGTCGACACACAGGACTTGTGTCGACACACAGCAGAGTTTCAACAATATTGAGTGATGTGTAGTGAAGAAGTGTCTATGTCGACACAAAGAGGCAGTGTCGACACATTCCACAAATTAAGTGTCAAGAAGCTATGTCGACACCAAAGGAGTTATGTCGACAACACCAAAGTCTGTGTCGACACTTAAGTCACTTGTGTCGACACATATTGACAGTTTATCTCGACACATAATGACAGTCAGTCTCGACACTTTACTGACAAAGACAAAGGTTCATGAACTGATTGGAGACTTAACAGCTGTGCATTCCAACAAGTTTACTGAAGCTGTCAGACTTGTCAGAAGTTTGTTAGAAACCGGATCAACCGGTTACCATGGATGAAGTCTATATATATGGATGGATTTTATCAAATCAAAGATAATGAAAAACAATAACATGCACAACTACTGAAGTATTGATCATTGATCAAGAAAGTGCACGTCACACTGAAGAAGATTTTAGTTAGAAGATCTAAGGAGAATTCAAGCAAGAATTCTGAAGAAACTTCATAAGTTCTGAAGAGAGAGAGAGAGAGAGAGATCATCAGCTGTTTAAGTAAAGGAGGAGACATTTTCAAGTCTCCTAAGAAGCAGATCTTGAACAAATCTGCTAAGAAGGATTCAGATTTATTTCTGATTCTAAGAAGGAAGCTGGCAGTCAGTTGACTTCAAAGGAGATAAACCCTACTTTGTTCAGATTTAAGAAGCTTTGAAGAAAGCTAAGAACAGGTAGATTTCAGCCATCAGTCTCATCAAGAAGCTGATTAAGAATCCTCTTATCCCTTCTCTCTCAATAAGGGTAAGAGTCCATCAAAAATATCTATCCAATTTTGTAGGATCTTTTCAAAGATCTAAGTTGTAAGCCTGTGTTATAAAGGCTGAGTGTAGGAGATTTAGATCTCTGAGTGGTAAGGCTGTTTGAGCCTGAGTGTAGGAGAATTAGTTCTCTGAGTTGTAGGCCTTGGAGCAAGGCTGAGGTAGGGCTGTTAGCCTGAGTTGTAGGAACCTTATAGGGTTCTGAGTTGTAGGAACCTTTCAGGGTTCTGAGCTGCAAGATTTGTGGATCTTAGAAGAAGGAAGAAGTTAGCCTGAATCTAGCACACTGCTAGATAGGTGAAGGGGGAAAGTGGATGTACCCAGACCTTTGGGAACAACTATAAATCTGTGTGCAATCTATGATGTGTGTTTGATTATGATTTCTGTGTTGTGATTGCTGTAGAATACTTAGATTTTGTTTTAAGATCTGAAAAATATTCTGCCTTAAGTAAAAAAGGAAAAGAACCTATTCACCGCCCCCTCTAGGTGTTTGGGTTATCTTGAAATTAATTATATCAACACGTCGGGATGACTTGCCAGCTCCGGTGGCAGCTCTAGACTTTATGCCAAGGGACCGATCCGCTCCCGGATCCTATAAGGCCCCATATATCTTGGGCTGAGCTTTTTCTTCCGACCGCGTACCCGTGAAACCCCAAGCATTGGTCGGATCTTCAAGAACACCTTGTACCCCACCCAGAACACCACCTGACGGTGCCGAGAATCGTAATACTTTGCCTGTCGGCTCTATGCCTCTAGCATCCTGTCCCGTATCAATCTCACCTGAGCCTTAGTGTCCTCGACAAACTTCGAACCCAAGGTCTTTAGATCCTCGTCCTGTATCAATGACAGCGGACTCCTACACCTCCATCCTTATAGGGCCTCATAATGAGCCATCCTTATGCTGGACTGGTAGATGTTATTATATGAGAACTCGATCAGTGGCAACAACTTCTCCCAAGGCTCACCGCGATCCAATATGCAAAGTCCCGACAAATCTTACAGAGTCTGATTGGTGCGTTCCGTCTGCCAATCAGTCTGGGGATGAAACGCTGTACTGAATGTTGGCAGATGCCCAAATAAGTCAGCACTGATCTCCACTCCCTCGACGTAAACCGTCTATCCGGTCTGATACAATCGACCTGGGTATGCCATGATAACGGAGGAACTGCTCCACGAACATCCATACTAACACACCAACCGAGTCATCCTTCCTGATCGGAATAAATCTGGCTACCTTCGTCAGCCGGTCGACGATTACCCAAATCGAATCGTTCCCCATCCGCGATCGGGGAAGCCCATGTATAAAGTCCATGGAGATATCATCAAACTTCCACTCCGGCACTGGGAGTGACTGCAATAATCCTACGGGTTTTCGTCACTCTTCTTTCACAAACTGGCATGCCTCACAATGTGTTACGAAGTAGGTGATATACTTCTTCATGCCTGGCCAATACATGGTCATCTTTAGGTCTGCAGTCATCTTCGTAACTCCCGAATATACTGAATTCCGACTACAATGAGCCTCCTTCATGATATCCTCCCGGACCTGGCCTCCCTCTGGTATGTAAACCCGTCCTCTGAAACACACTAGGCCATCCCTCAGTGAGTAATATCCAGCAGTGCCTGCTTCTGAGGCCCAGAATATCGGCTTTAGTAGGTCATTTTGCCTCTGCCCATCCCTGACCCGCTCTCGAATGTCATCCGTGGAAATCAATGACGATAGATACTCCCGGTACAGCTCAGGGTGATCCTCAGACACAAAGGATATCTGCATCTTTTCTAACATCTGGACTAACTCCAAGGACATCAACTGCATTCCTGCTCTAGGGTTTGTGAGCTTTCAGCTCAGCACATCTGTCACCACATTCGCCTTCCCCGGGTGATAGTGCATCTTGTACTGGTAGTATGCTAGAAACTCCACCCATCATCTCTGCCTAATGTTCAGCTGTTTCTGCATGTCCACATACCTCAAATTTTTGTGATCGAAGTATATGTCTCAGTGGACACCGTATAGATAATGCCGCCAGACTTTTAGAGCAAATATGATAGCTCCCATTTCTAACTCAAGAACTGGGTAGTTCTGCTCATGCTTCTTAACCTAGCGAGAAGCATATGCTATCACATGACCATTCTGCAGTGGCACTGCAGCCATGCCCTGGTAGGAAGCGTTGGTGTAGACCTGAAATCCTTCTTTCTATGAAGGAGGGCAAGTATAGGAGCCGAGGTGAGCCGACCCTTCAGCTCCGGAAAAGCCACCTCACACTGTGTTGTTTAGACAAAGGGAACATCCTTCCTTGTCGGGGATGTGAGTGGAAGGGCAATACGAGAAAATCCCTCCACAAACTTCTAGTAGTAACCGGCAAGTCCTAGAAAACTCCACACATCTGTGGCCGACTTCAGCTGCGGCCAATCCCGAACTGCTTGAATCTTTGCCGGGCACACTGCCAACCCAGCACCACTGATAATATGGCCTAGAAAAGCCACCTCCCTCAACTAGAATTGACATTTGCTGATCTTCGCATAAAGCTGGTGCTCCCGCAGTCTCTCTAGGATCAACATCAGAGTTTGTGTGTGCTCCTCCTCTGTCCTCAAGGAAATGAGTATGTCATCAATAAACACGATGACAAACACATCCAAATATGCCTCGAACACCCGATTCATGAGGCTCTTGAATGACAACTTTGCATTCGTGAGCCCAAAGGGCATCACGGTAAACTCGAAAATCCCATATCTGCTATTAAAGATAGTCTTCGGTATGTCCTCCTAGATCCACAGCTGATAGTATCCCGACCTCAAATCCAATTTTTAAAAGAAATGCGCGCCTTCCAGCTGGTCAAACAGCTCATATATCCTTTGTAGTGGATATGTATTTCAGACTGCCATTCGGTTTAGTGCTCGATAGTCGATGTATAATCTAAGTGTCCCATCCTTCTTTTTGACAAACAAGACCGGGGATCCCCATGGTGAAGAGCTTGGTCGGACAAATCCGGCCTCCACTAGTTCTTCGAGCTGGCTTCGAAATTCTGTCAACTCCTTTGGGGCCATCCGGTAAGGGGCTTTAGCTGCCGGCTTAGCCCCCGGCCTAGCTGTATTCAGAAATCCTGCTCCCGGTGCGGGGGTAGCCCTAGCAGCTTCTCTGGGAATATGTCTGCAAAATCTCGTACCACCGGAATATCCGAGATCAAACACTTGGCCTCAGCCATTTCAAACAGCACCTCATAGACTTCCTCCCCCTACAAGTGGGCCTTGACGGACTGCACAGATGACAGCAAGAGAGGGGGAATAGATCTATTACCTTCAATGACGATATAGGAATCCCCATGCCTCACAGTAATTCTCTTGGACATGCAGTCAATCTGATAATGATTCAGGAGCAACCATATCATTCCTAGGATCAAATCAAATTTTGGCATCTTCATGATCATCGCTGGTGCATTAAATATCTTTCCGCTGATCTCCGCCTCCATGTTGCAGTGGGCAAGGGTAAACAGCTCCGATCCGTCAGGTAATCGTATCCTCATCATCAAACCCGTGAATCTCTCCACACCTTCCAACCCTTCCACGAAGGCCTCCGATACCAATGAGTGCGAAGCACCCATATCGAATAGCGTATAAGCAGGCTTGCCACTGATGAAAACTATGCCTAGGGGGTGGAGTTAAATGTCTTAGAATCTAGTTATGGTTTTCTTTCCTAGATTATCAATTCTATATCAATAAATTTAAGTGTTCAGGAAAGAAAACTTAAAACTTTCTGGCATACTTGTGATTACTTGATCTAGGTTCCGGGGTTGAGCATGATCTAGTGCATATTCTTGCTCCCTGTCCTGCCTGCGATCTATACCCTGTTATCCACGTCCTCGCCCTCCAAACAGCTTTGCATGCAGGGCAGCCTGTGGTGCTTGTAGAGGTACTCCCCTCATGGGGAAGTTTCTCCGGATGTTCCCTATCTGATGGCAGTTGTAGAACTCTAGCGAGGGAAATGCCTTACCCCCGGGTCTCGGTGTCTCCCGCATCTGAATAGGCTGAGGAGCCACTATCACCGGCTCCTTCGGTTCCTATCTTACCTCCTGACGAGGCTGGTCCTCTACTCTTCTTCACTATCTCCCATCAATGATGCGGCCCCGCCGCTGATCATTCCTGGCTCCCCGGCCCTGGTCCTCCATTGGCCTCTTCCGACCCCGAGTCGTGTGCCAATCAGCCTCAATCCTCTTAGCCATCTATAACATCCGAGGTATAGGCCCGTCAGATACGAACAAAAGGGCCTCCCTCAACACCTCCCGCAGACCCTTATAGAACCTCTTGGTGTATCCTGCCTCATCCAGCTGATAAGAGTCCGCAAACCGGGCTAAATGGTTGAACTCTTAGTGGTATTATACCACTGTCTTGTTGCCCAGCTTCAACTGCAGGAACCAGTCCTCCAGCTCATCCCTAGCCGACTGTGGAACAAAATGCTCCAGTAACGCGGCCCTGAACTCCTCCCAATTAATTTCTACAACCTCTATATCCGCAAAAGTCAAATCCAGCGACGTCTTCCACCATCTCTTGGCATGAGACTTTAAGCAAGAGACTACCAATGGCACCCTCACCTCCCAGGGGCACCGTATCCCGATCAACATCTCGTACATAATGTCCAGCCACTCCTCCGTCCGAACAGCTGACTCTATCCCTAAGTCGGATGGGGGAGAGAGTCCTCAAAAGATGCTCAGCCAATTGGCCCCCGAGTTTGGCTCCGGAGCCGGAACCTGTTCGGCCCTGAAAGCTTCTAGAATAGCTTTCATAGTCTGCCCAATCTCCGACTATAGGATGGAGTGGGGACCGGGGGAGGTAGTACAATACTCAGAGTCTGCTGGAATCCGCCCTGTGGTGTAGGCTGCGCTGGGGGCTGCATAAAAAAGCCAATTATAAGTAATCGCTCCACCCTAACTAAAAGTGGACAATTTACATGTGATCCCCCATATGGGCCCACCACTACTTCCGCTGCTTAGTTTATCCCCAAACTAAACTCATGCGGGGGTGAACCGGGGGTTGCAGACTGCTACTTTTCGATCGAGGTCGTCCCCTCTGATACCACTTGTAAGACTCCTTTTTTCTTTTAAAATGCTGGGGTCTTAGGCGCAGAACTGCCTCTTTGCATTCACACCTTCGCACCCGGGAAGGTCATCACTACAAAACATCGATCCCGCCGGCCAAATTAATCACAACTATAAAAAAATAATAAAGCAAGTCCACAAAAATCGCATATAAATAGTAAATAATCTCCACTAAAGGAGTGTCCACAGATATAACATATAACTAAATCTTGGGCTTATGCCCTGTACATCAAGTCCTCACTACATATCTCCCATCACAGAAGAAAAACTAATATAACCCTACTAGCAATCAGGACTCACAGTCCCTGCCGTTTGAACTCCGGTACTAGACTGCCCGATCTCTAAGCATGCCGACCTCCGTGGCTGCTCCTCCATACAGAGCTCCATGGTCCCCTAAAATTATGTGGTTCGAAACCGTTAGTCTAAAATACTAAGTCCTATCATCCCCCGCTACTTCCCCCATGAATCCTAGGCATCGAGCGGGGAGAAGGAAAGGGGAGGACATGATAGTGGAGGATAACAAATAAGCAGATGGAGGCAGAACTAATCTAGCAGTTCTAAGGTATATAAAATGGTAATAAAGGTATGAAAAACTGAATAAGAAAGTAACCTTAACTTATATGAAGATACATAAGCTAGGGGATCTCTTGCAGGGCTCCTATCATATAAAAAGTCCCATACCGATTTATACGATATGGTGTCGGTTTTTAACATGCATAAATATGTAATACTTTAATGAAAACCTTAATTTATAAGCACGCTCACACGAACTTATAAACCAAGGGGTCGTTTTGCAAGGCCTATTGTATAAAGCGTCTCATACCACTTATACAATAGGTGTCGGGTTATATACAATGGTTATGCTATGAAATATAATTATGTCATGATGTGAACATGCATGTGAAACTCACCCACTCGACTCTGTGTACATAGACCTTTAGTTCCCCCTTTTTGGAGCCGAATCACCCAGGATACCTCCGTAGTGGCAAACGGAAGCGGTGGGTTGGGCCTCGCCCACCTATAAACTGGTAAATGCACTACCAGTCATACCTATTATACGCCTGAATGTTGGTGCACTAAGCGAAGCTCGTGCGTACTCTTGCCGGCTGGCGCACCGGACTTTATTTGGCCAAGTGCTAAACCACACTCGTCGAGTCAACGTATTGGCGTCGGTGCATCGACCCTCCAATACCGATGACCCAAGACCCTATACTTTATGCACATGTAACCTTATGTATCAGCTACCGAGCCAAGGCTCCCCGGACCATCCCGTCCGTCATAAGCAACAATTACTAGGCCAAAGCTCGTCGAGCTAACCTGCCCATCACTAAAACCGCTAGGCTTACTGCCCGGGTGACCCAACCTAACTCCCCGAGACATTGAGGTGTGAGAAGGGGAAACCCTAGATTTACTATTTACTCTAGCATTTTAGTTTTTCCAACGATTTAGGTTTAGCCCAGGACTGTCCAAGGTATTCCCCGTAAAGGGCTCTCGAGGGCACTAGTAGCTACAATTGGCTGAAGCCCAAAGCTCCCTTTCACAAGGCACTTAATCTTATTGGTTAATACCCAACTCCTAGTCTCTTAATTATTGTATTGGATCTTACCCTAGTTTATTTGACACTTCCTCTCTACGGGAAAGACGATCTTTCGTCGATCCCGAGCACCATCTAACCCTAGCCATTGCAACCCTTTACTCATCCTACCTCTAATGATGAACTCAATTTTTTTTATTTATCCAGACCAGCAAACCACTAATCCCAACTCATGTGCCAAAATTTATACTCCAACATAATTTCTGCAATTTTTACTCTATGCAGACAACTTAAGCTATATGGCATGTAAAATGGAAAGGTACATCAAATAATCACCCAGTACTCCTATGATAATTATTGGAGGGCTATTATGACCTTTGTGGCCTAAATCCAGAGATTCACAATTTTCCTATTTATCTGATAATTTATTTAATTATTCTAGTAACCAAAAATTCAGAGTTTGAACATGAAGTACCAATTTTAGACAAGATAATATTCCACCAAATTTATGTTAAATACAATATGAATATTTAGCTTAAAATCCAAAGTCTCTCAATTTTTCAGCAAGGTTTAGGCCCCTTATATTAATTTTAAGCATATCCCACATTAAATCATTTTAAGATATAAGTACAGCAATAATACTTCCAAAATTTCAGAGAAAATTAAATGATGATTTTAAGGACATATAAATGCTCTAGGTCAAGTTCATAATTTATTAGCAATTAATAAGCTTTAACTAATTTATTGAACCATTTTCCAAGTTAATGAGATTATGAAGTAGGTACTACTAAAATGTATTGAAAAATTCTAATAAAATTTATACATGACCAAGAAAGTCTAAAACTCCATCTGCAAAATTATAATGACATTCCAAAGGGCAGTGGGACCAAAATAACCAAATGACTAATTAGGGCAATCCCATGAGTTACAAAGGAAGTGCTAAGAATATTGTATCAAAATTCCCAATTAAATTACCAGAGGATCAATGAATCCTTATGACCACACTACCCAATTTTTATTATTGTTCAAGGAGTTTTACTAACCTATTATAACACTAAAACATTTATGCCCTAAATTACGGTTAATGTTTTGTGGGGCCAACCCTTTCCCAAATTCCCTAATATATTCATAAGAGGGCTTTAGCTACGCTAGCACCCTCCCTACAAATTTTCAAGCTCATACAAGGTCGTTTCACCTCATGCCCTTCACAAGGTACAAAAACCCTTCCTTAGGGTTTGGTCTTAGATCTTAGGCCAAATCTATTCCAATCTACCCCATCTTCCATGGGGAGGTGTTAAAAGCCATGCCAAGTTAGTGGCCAAAATTCGAACCTCTATTGAGGTGATTTGGCCACACAAGCCCAAAGTGCACTTTTAGACCAAAATGCACTTATTGTGCAAGGCTAGGGTTTGCATTTTTTCTATTCAAACCATCTCCAAATGAGATAAAATAATAACCAAAGCTTTATAATTAACCCATGCACCACAAAATAAAATTTGGATGAGTTTGGAGGTCATTTGACCCCTACATTAATTTACCCTAGAGAAATTAAATTATTCCCAAAACTATAGAGAAGTTATTCCCAAAAATCTCAATTTTTGGCCAGTTTCTAGATATGGACTAGGGTGACTTCCTTCCAAAATTTCCGGTCATTTGGACTAGAGATGAGGTGTGGGCACCCATTTTAATTTCTGCCTAACCTTAGGTATAAACTCCACCAAAATTAGTGCCCTGGTCAAACCAGGAACCCAAATTGGTTCAAACCAATTTTGAATTAAAGTAGACCTATTAGGATACAATTTATGTGTTGACCATTTCCTCTGAATTAGCCTATAGGTATTTTTAAAAATTAAATACATTAAATACATTATATGTGATAGAAATAAAATAAAATACATCAGCCTATAGTTTAATATTCATATTAGCACGAATCTTGGCGCAGCATTTGATGGCATCTGGTCATCTTCCACCTTAAGCCGACGGTCCCGATTCAACCCACCTGGAGCTCTTTCCAGCCGCTGCCACCAGCCATCCAGCCACCTCCCCGGTCTGCCACCACCACCACCTCCTCCATTGAGGTGGTGGCTGTTGCCAGGCGGCAGCACAGCCGCCGGAGGGCCATATTCCTGCGAACCTGACAAGTGGGAATTCACGGAAAAACTATGAAATTTTTTATTTGAATCTGGCTTAATTGAACCCGAACTTTAGACCTAATGATTGCTATGAACGACCCATGGAAGGAGTGGAGGAGGACCTGTGTGGGTGGCTATAGCCTTGCCGATCGCCGAATCGTAAAGGTGGTGGTGGTCGTGGTTGGGTTTCTGTAACAACACAGTGATCACCCTTGGCTCCTTCAGGTACTGTGTGGGAATTAATCCTTGTAGTCCAATGAAGCTTTTAAGAAGAAGAATTGGGGTGTTAGGTGGTTGTAGGCTGCATTGCCATTGGAGACCCTCTTAGTCAAAAAATTTGGCCATGGTAGGTTGGGGATGAAGCATGGCTCAAACCAATCAATGACCAACTGGTTGAAATGGGATTGCACTCATTGTCCTAGTGAATTGAATGGAGGGGGTTGGGGAAGGGGGAGGATGAGCCCAAAGTCTTCCCCCCCCCTTTACTCTCTTCTCTTTCTCTCTCCTCCCTTTGAAGATTTTCTCTCTCATACTCACCAAGCCTGAAATTTGGCTTCTACCTAACCCATTGGTAGCCCACATGTTCATTTCATCCACCAATACAAGGTTGGCCCAAGTGAATTGGGCTTGAGCTTGAGTTAGCCCATTTGGGCTAACTTGACCTAAACCTTGACAATGGTTGACCTTAGTCAATTTGGCCTTTGAGTTTGCCCCTAATGGGTCCTTGGTGACCCATTTGCCTCCCCTAAGGTCTAGGTGGGGTTGAATTGGCCCTTGGAGGTCACTTGACCCTTAACAAGGGCACTTTGACCACTTTAGGGCTATAGTTGACTTTGGTCAACTTAGCATTCTTGGTTGACCACAATGGGTTCTTGGTGACCCATTGGCCTCTCACTAGGGTTAGGAAGGTATGTTTGGGGTCCACTTTGCTAAGGGAAGGTCAGTTGACCCTATGTAGGTCTGATTGACACATTTAGGGTTAGAGTTGACTTTAGTCAACTTAACCACTTTTATTGCCCTCTATGGGTCCTTAGTTAACCATTGACCCCACTGTAGGTCTAGGAAGGCCTTGGTAGGGTTATTTGGGCTTTACTAGGGCACACTGCCCTTAGTTAGGGCACCTTGCCCAATTTAGGCCTAGAGTGGTTCTAGGTCATCTTGGCCACCCTATACCTATCCAATGGACCCCTAGGGCTCTAATGGACCTTACAATGGGTTGATGAGACCATAGTGGGGTCTTGAAGTCTTGGTGAAACACCATGGTCATCTTAAACTAGGGTTCAAAAATTTACTGTTTACAGACCACAGTGGTCTCACCTACATTCCTATGTTCACTGGGCCTTCTTATGCTCCCTAGGGTTTTGTCATGACATAGTCATGACAAAACTACTCCTTGGGGTCTAGTTGTTTGAGGGATATTACACATATTACTGTTTGTTGTGCTTGGCTCTGTGTTATTTGAATTAGCAGGCCTACTTAGGGGAGAGGCAATCCCCTATTTACTCTTCTTAGAGCTCTAAGCTTTGAAAGTCACAGTCTTTTCCTTGTCCTGAGATATGCTGATGGTCTCCTCCTCCTTCCTGGCTGGTAGCTACATCTCATAGGAGAGCAACTTCTCAAACAATGTGTGAGGGGGTGTATCAGCAAGCTTTGCCACCTCTTTGATGGCACAAATATTTATGTACCAGTCTCTAGTTAGAAATCTGAGGAACTTGTCATTGAGCTTATAATGACTGAAGACCCTCTCATAGGTCCTCAGCTCATTCAAAATTCTGAAGAATTTTTCATAGCATTCAGATATGCTATCTTTCTTGGTTGTCCTGAAGGCATCATTTTTTTTTATTAAGTTGGGATTTCCTGTTATCCATAACTTCTTCAGTGCCTTCCATGTAGACCACCAGTGTATCCTACATCTCCTTGGATGTTTTGTAGTGGACAAGGTTCTAGAAAGTATAATGATCTATGACACTCACTATTATGTTCTATGCCCTCTTGTCCATTGTAGCTAGAATGACATCATCCTTGGTCATTTCAGGATACTTTTTAGGAGTCTGGACTATTGCATCAAGAACTGAGATCTTCATTGGGATGAAGGGTCCCTCTTGAATAGTTATAAAGATTCTTAGGTCAGATGCCTCCATAAACAACCTGACCCTCTCCTTCCATATCCCAAAGCTTTCTTTTCTATCGATTAGAAGCTGATGAGTATAAAAATATACAATTTTGTATCGTATTAAATTTGCATATTTATAAATAAAACCTTAGTTTTTATATATAAAACTAACTATTTTTATAATTTTGTATTTTTATGTTTTATATTTATTTTCTAAGTTTTTCTGAATTTTTTATATTTTTACTTAGGTCACGTCCCTAGGTCACGCCCGTGACCTAGGGCGTGAAAGCCCTTTTAAATTTTTTTTTTTCTGTTTCTGTTTTTTCCCAGGAAATCTAGAAATTGCTGAACACGCTCGTTTAACACGCACGTGACTAAAGCGATACGCCCGTGACCACTGAAGTTCCATCCAGAAATCCAGCAAGCTGCCGCGCTGTGGCCACGCCCCGTGCCGCCTGATGAATCAGATGCATGATACGCCCGTGACATCTTTAGCCACGCACGTGACCGGCCCAAATTCTATCCGAATTTCCAATCCGCTTAGCACCTGTCCCGACAGGCTATAAGTCACGCCCGTAACACTGTCACGCCCTACCCGACACGCCCGTGTCAGGGGGCATGTCACTTGAAATTTTTTCTATAAATAGGAGGGCAGGGTTGAGTGGAATTATTCGAACACCTGCAGCTTCCTCAAGAACTGTTACGACTCCCCAGCTCTCTGACAAGGAACTGGTAGTAGCTTTTAAGTATTCTAAAGTTCTGTAAGTTGTAATATTTTCAGCTTTATTTTCAGCTTTTTAGAAAGTTGTAATAATTTCGGACTTTATAAAATAAACTCTTTTAATTTTAATTCTGAGTAATTTACTGTTTTATTTTTAGCTTTACTTTTCTTTATTTTTTTTCATACTATCCCGAATGAAAGGAGAAGCTCTGCTTATGTCCTGGATTAAGATAGCGTGAAACTGCTTTCAACCCTATTTTCAAAACCTTATTATTTCGTACTATCCCGAAAGAAGGGCGAGACGAAAGCCTATGACCTGGATTAAGATAGTGCGGAAGCTCTGCAAAATTTTACTACCCTATACAAAAAACAAAGGTGAAGCGAAAGCTTAAATTCTAGATTGAGATAGATAGGTAGATATTATTTTCTGTACTTTATACCGCTCCCATCCTGAGAAGAGGCTAAGAACCCTTAGCACTTGGTCAAGATGAGCTCTGGGCTGGATACTATTTTCAACTATTTCAACTCTACTTTCTAGTTATTCTAACTAGGGTTTTCTGTTAATTGATCATATACTAGGTGACGAGACACTACGTTTATGTTAACCTGTTTAAACGCAAGCCTTCCCGGTTGTACTTTCGAGTCAGTGATGCTACCAAAGGGATCCTCTCGTAAAGTTAGATAATTAAGAAATAAAGTTGTTCTTTAATAGGTGAATTAATATTCGCTCAAAGTAATTCTGAAATCGAGGACTACCTTCTAAGTCCCTATCTTACTAAAATCACATATATATATTTTTTCTATCTTTAGTTTTTAAATATAAACTCCACTCCGTTCGTTCGATAAAATAATAGTCCGTTCTAAAAAGTAGAATAATTAACACCGATCCCAGGAAAAATACGACCTTGATATTTTCTACAAAATACTATACTCCTATGCGATAGGTACTCTTGCCTTAATCCACAGGATATAAGTAAGTAAACAAAGAGATAGACTGATATACGTAAAAGATTATATAAAACCAAATATATCTTCTTTAAAACAAAATTTACTTATCAATCTTTTTGGCGCCGTTGCCGGGGACTAGTTTATATGTGTTAATATTTGAAAATAAAAGAACGCTATTAATTTAATCTTTTCTTTTTCTTGTTATGTAAAAACCTTAGTTTTTATAAAAATAAAACAAACATAAAATTCCCTGAATTAAAAACTTTAATTTTATAAAACCTAACTTTTTATTAACAAGTTTATTAACTACTAACAAATAAAAAAAAACAAAAAAAAAACAAAAACCTAACCTACTATTTTAACGTATTTTATATAAAACTTGAAAAAATAAAAAGTAGTTTATAATAAAAAAACCTGTTTTTATTATAAAACTTCTTTTATAGAAAACTTGTTTTATATAAGAAATCTGTTTTTAGTTATTTTCCGTTTTACGTCTTTTCGTGTGTTTATTTTTAACTTAGTTTTTTTTCCTATTTTTTTTTATATATACAAAAAGTCTTTTGTTTAGTGTATGACCCGCAGAACTCCATCTGATTTAACTCTTGAACTTGATCCTGAAATCGATCGCACCTTTCGCAGGCGCCTCCGATCTCTGAATCAAGAGCTTGTATTAAATCTGGAAGAGTCCGTAGGCACCGCACACGTTCAAGAAATGGCAGCAGAGCAACAACAAATGCCAGAGGTGGTCCCCCAAAGGACCATGTCTTATTATGCACGACCTAATTTAGATGACACCGGGTCTTGTATCGTTCGTCCACCAATTGCTAATAATAACTTCGAGATTAAATCGAGTATAATCAAAATGATTCAAAATTCTGTTCAATTCGATGGATTGCCCGACAAAGATCCAAACACGCATTTGTCAAACTTCTTAGAAATATGTGACACATTTAAGATAAATAACATCACTGATGATGCCATCCGTCTTCGCCTATTTCCTTTTTCTTTACGAACGAAAGCCAAATAGTGGCTAAGTTCTCTCCCCAGAGGATCTATTACCACTTGGGCTGAAATGACCGAAAAATTCCTTACAAAGTATTTTCCACCTGCAAAAACCGCACGTCTGCGTGCAGATATTTCTTCCTTTATGCAAGGCGAGTCTGAGTATCTTTATGAGACTTGGGAACGTTTTAAGGAATATCTACGTCGGTGTCCACATCATGCACTGACAACTTGGCTCCAGGTACAAATATTTTATAATGGATTGAATATTCAAACCAGACAAGCCATTGATGCTGCCGCTGGGGGCACGCTCAATAACAAAACCACCGAGGCCGCTCAAACCCTCTTTCAGGAAATGGCCATGAACGCGTACCAGTGGAACGTGCCAAGGTCACGCTCTAAACAAGTTGGGATTTATGAGCTCGACATTTCTTCTACTATAGCACTCCAAGTAGAAAATTTAACTAAACAATTGGCTGGAATATCTGCTTCTTCCGCCTCAACTACTTGGAATCCGAATAATAACGTAATTGAAGAAATCGATTATATGGGGAACTCTTATAGACCTTCCTATAATCCTAATGTTAACTCAAATAATAATCCTTATAATCCAGTATATAGGAACCATCCTAATTTTTCGTGGATCAACCCTAATAATGCTCAACGCCCTCTGACTGCAATTCCAAGTGGATTTGCACCGCAACCCCCACAACTACAAACACCACCACCACCACCGAACCAATTTAGGCCAACCCTGATAGAAGACATATTCACGAAATATGTCAGTATTAATGAGTCCAATATCTGAAACCTGACCGGATCAATTAAAAATTTAGAAACACAAATTGGACAAATTTCAAAAATGGTATCAAGACACCAACCTGGTAATTTGCCAGGAAATACGGAACCAAATCTGCGGGATACTGGCCATTCCAGTAACCCAAGTTGACAAGCCGTCAAACTACGAAGTGGCAGGGAGCTACCACCACCCGTTAGGGTAGAAAAAGAAGCTAAGGTTTGCCTTCCTACACCACTTCCCGTTACGTCTCTACCTCCTCAACCCCCGCGAATTTCTTCCTCACATGTTGTTTTACCTTATCCATCTAAATTAAAAGATGAGCGAGAAGATGAACAATATAAAAATTTTCTAAAAATGCTAAAACAAATTCAAATAAATATACCTTTCTGGGAGGCAATTGCACAGATGCCTAAATACGCAAAATATTTAAAAGCGTTATTTTCAAATAAAAAGAAACTCGAAGATATTTCGAGAGTTTTTCTTAACGCCGAATGTTCAGCCATTTTATTACATAAATTACCTCGAAAATTAAACGATCCGGGACGATTATCCATCCTGTGTCTCTTCGATAATCTATTAATAAAAGATGCGTTAGCAGATATAGGTGCTAGCATAAATTTAATACCCTACTCGCTCTTTCTAAAACTAGGACTAGGTAACCCCAGTCCATCTAAAATGAGCATCCAGTTAGCAGTTCGTTCTATTAAATATCCAATAGGGATAGTTGAGGATGTTCTGGTCAAAATAGACAAGTTTATCTTCCCGGCAGACTTTGTTATACTTGACATAGAGGAAGACACCGATGTTCCCATAATTCTCGGTCGTCCTTTTCTCGCAACCTCTCGCGCGATAATAGATGTAAGTAACAGTAGACTTCTCTTACGAGTAGGAGATGACGAGGTTACTATCGATATAGATCCCTCTATGAAAAATTCTTTAATAAATGACGATTCTTGCTATCTTGCGGAAGCCTCTTTTGAGGAAAATGGTTTTTCCTATTCTGATGTAATTTCAATAACTATAGAAGAATCGGACTTGGCAGACTTACCCCTTTCACAAGAAATGCCTACCGATGACCCTTTAGAACCTTTTATATCCTTAACTTCTACAACTCTAAAAACTCCAACTTCATATGAAAAACCACCAACCCTCGAGCTGAAAATATTTCCTGCACATTTAAAATACATTTTCCTTGAAGCCGAATCTAAACTCCCTGTTATCATTTCTGTCGAATTAAATGATAAGAAAACATTTGAATTAATAGAAGTGCTAAAACAACATCGTCATGCATTAGCATGGTAAATTTCTGATATCCAAGGACTCAACCCATCTTTTTGTACGCATAAAATATTTTTAGAAGATAACCCTCGTAAATCTATTCAGCCCCAACGACGCTTAAATCCAAATAAGAAGGATGTCGTAAAAGCTGAAGTAATGAAATTATTAGACGCAAGAATTATCTATCCAATCTTAGATAGTACATGGGTTAGTCCCGTATAAGTCGTCCCTAAGAAGGGCGGTATAACGGTGGTGCCAAACGCTAATAATGAACTAATTCCAACACGTACTGTTACGGGTTGGAGGATGTACATCGACTATCGAAAATTAAATGATGCCACCCGTAAAGATCACTTTCCACTACCGTTTATAGATCAAATATTAGAGCGACTCTCGGGTCACTCATATTATTGTTTTCTCGATGGTTATTCAAGGTATTTACAAATTCCTATAGCCCCTGAAGACCAAGAGAAAACTACGTTCACTTGCCCCTTTGGTACTTTCGCCTATAGGCGAATGCCGTTTGGAATTTGTAATGCGCCAGCTACATTTCAAAGATGTATGCTAGCTATTTTCGGCAAGTTAGTAGAGGACGTTATGGAAGTGTTTATGGATGACTTCTCCATATTTGGAGACTCATTCCATACGTGTTTAGATAACCTCGCTCGTGTTCTTCAACGCTGTGAAGACACGAATTTAGTGTTGAACTGGGAGAAATACCATTTTATGGTCCGCGAAGGTTTAGTTCTCGGTCATAAAATTTCTTCCCAGGGAATCGAGGTAGATAAGGCCAAAATAGAAATAATTGAAAAACTTCCTCCTCCAACAAATGTAAAATTTATTCGGAGTTTCTTAGTCCATGCAGGTTTCTATAGACGGTTCATTCAAAATTTTTCTAAAATAACAAAACTGTTAACTCATTTATTAGAAAAAGAAGCCCCATTTATATTTGATAGTGAATGCTTAGTAGCATTCAATATTATTAAAGACAAACTTATCAACTCTCCTATTTTAGTAGCCCCAGACTGGTCCTTTCCTTTTGAGATCATGTGTAATGCGAGTGATTATGCGGTAGGAGCTGTCTTAGGACAACTAGTAGACAAATATTTTCATCCTATCTATTATGCAAGTAAAACTCTCACATCAACACAAACGAATTACACGACCACGGAAAAGGAACTACTGGCGATTGTATTTGCATTTGATAAGTTTAGATCTTATATCACGCTATCGAAAGTTATAGTTTTTACGGATCATTCTGCTTTAAAATATTTACTAACAAAGGCAGATGCAAAACCCCGTTTATTACGTTGGATTCTCTTATTACAAGAATTTTATTTAGAGATCCGAGATAAGAAAGGCGCAGAGAATTTAGCAGCCGATCATCTTTCTCGACTAGAGAATGCTGCAACAGATAACTCGTAGAAGCCGACATCGAAGATAAATTCCCTGAAGAAAGTCTCCTCGCTCTCGAAAAGGTAACAAACTCTTCTACTCCTTGGTTTGTAGACTTGGCTAACTATTTAGTAGCCCGAGTCCTTCCAAAAGCTTTTACAATTCAAGAAAAGAAGAAATTCTTTTCTGACTTTAAAAACTACTTTTGGGAAGACCCGTATTTATTCCGAGTCTGTGCCGACCAAGTAATTAGTAGATGTATTTCAAACGAGGAAGGACTAAAAATACTACGACACTGCCATGAAGGACCAACCGGCGGACATTATCAATCCAACCGGACTGCACGTAAAGCCCTTGAAGCAGGATTCTTTTGGCCTTCTTTATTCAAGGACGCTCAAAAATTGATAAGCGTTTGCAACCGCTTCTAACGGACAGGTAACATTTCCCGTCGGGATGAAATGACCCAAAAATTTTACTTAGAATGTGAAATTTTTGATCTGTGGGGCATAGATTTTGTAGGCCCTTTACCTCCTTCTTTTAAAAATCGTTATATCTTAGTAGCAGTCGATTACGTTTCACGATGGTCTGAAGCGCAAGCTTTGCCCACCGCTGACTCGAGAGTCATCGTTAAATTTCTGAAAACCTTATTTTCACGTTTTGGCATGCCTAGGGCTATAGTTAGCGACCGAGGTACTCATTTTTGTAACACCTAGATGGCTAAAGTGTTAGCCAAATATGGAGTTACTCATAAACTCGCTACCGCTTATCACCCCCAAACAAGCGGCCAAGTGGAGGTAGTCAATAGAGAACTAAAGCTCATATTAGAAAAGACTGTAGATACCAATCGAAAAGATTGGTCCCTCAAATTAGATGATGCACTTTGGGCCTACCGTACAACATTCAAAACTGCGATCGGTTGTACACCTTATCGTTTAGTATATGGAAAAGCATGTCACCTACCTATAGAATTAGAACATCGCGCATACTGGGCGCTAAAATTTCTTAACTTAGATACAAACTTAGCCGCCGAACAATGTAAATTTCAACTCAATGAACTTGAGGAATGGCGTGCAAACGCCTATGAAAATAATAAATTTTATAAAAAGCGATCGAAGTTTTATCATGATAGGAAAATTAAATTTCCAAAATCTTTTTCACCAGGTGATCATGTCCTACTATATAACTCACGCCTTAAATTATTTCCAGGAAAATTAAAATCCTGATGGACCGGACCCTATACTGTTAAACAAACCTTGCCATATGGGACCGTTCTTATTTCTCACCTTGAACTCGGAACTTTCAAAGTAAACGGGCACCGTTTAAAATTATATTTTACTGGGGACCCTTTTCAAAAAGAACCTGAAACCCTAACACTACTCCATATCCTCGAAATATAAATTCACTTGTATATTTTCATCTTTTATGCTTTTGTATATTCTATACATATTTTTCACTTCATACCTATGCCTAACATAAGTATGGGGGTGCTTTTAGCTGCAATTGCTTTTATCACTTATATATTTTAAATAAAAGCATTGTTTATTTTAGTACTCATTTCAAAGCAAGTCAAAATTTTCAAAACCATACTATGAATATATATTCCAAAAATATGAGTTGATCAAAAATGCAAAATATTCAATTTTCAAATTTACTACTCCTTCTCATAACTAGATAGATATAAATATCTGGAATAAACTTGTAATCCCTACCTTGTAAAAATTCATTACGCTCAGAGTTAGTTTTATAGCAAGCCTGCTTTAATATATCAAAAATACATATATATACAAAATAAGAAAAACATATTATGTTCATCAAACAATATTAGACTGTAATTATCATTACTCCAATCTTGTTAAAATATAGAAAATATTAAGCTATTACCATTGCTCTCAAAATCTTTTATCAAAATTATTTTTACAACCCCCTACGTACTATTTCGCTTGGCATGTTTCTTTACGCACGCAACCATCTAGGAGTATGTGCTCATAGAAAAGAAAAGATCTTATGTCCATGGGAATAAAAAATTCCGTAAACATAGGCATCCAATAAATGTTAAAGACCATATGAAATGGAGTATGTGCTCCTAAACATATGCATTGGATTAATTCAAAGTTCAATTCTACAAAGTTTTTTTTTCTATTTTGGAAAATATTTTACTAAAATAGTTATAACAATGCATGAATTTGAGAAAAAAAAGGGTGAGAGGATAAAATTCATCACCTCCTACATTCAAAGCCTATGTATGGGCAAAACCACCAAGTTGATATCCCCTAAAACCATTACAAAATTGAATTAATTTTGCTTAAAATTTTGAGAGAGCATACTTAATAGGTTGTAATTTTTCAACATATCTCATGCAAGACATAGTAGTCATAAAGCCAATCTATCGTTGTGATATCTGATTTTAATATATGCTTAATATTTGTTTTCAAAAACTCTTTATGGCTATAAATTCTAACTCTGGTATCAATGATATATACATGATAGCATGTAAACTCTTTATTCACCGGATGTTTATACCTATTTTATCTTGAAGAAATAATTTGATAGTAAATAGAAAATTTCATAAACTTCTAAATATACTCAACTCTAGTTTTGCTCTGGAATAACAAAATCTAAGTATGGGGGTATTTTATGAGTATAAAAATATACAATTTTGTATCGTATTAAATTTGCATATTTATAAATAAAACCTTAGTTTTGATATATAAAACTAACTATTTTATAACTTTGTATTTTTATGTTTTATATTTATTTTCTAAGTTTTTCTGAATTTTTTATATTTTTACTTAGGTCACGCTCCTAGGTCACGCCCGTGACCTAGGGCGTGACAGCCCTTTTTAAATTTTTTTTTTCTGTTTCTGTTTTTTCCCAAGAAATCTGGAAATAGCTCAACACGCCCGTCTAACACGCCCGTGACTAAAGCGACACGCCCGTGACCACTGAAGTTCTATCCAGAAATCCAGCAAGCTGCCGCGCTGTCGCCACGCATCGTGCCGCCTGATGAATCAGATGCATGACACGCCCGTGACATCTTCAGACACGTCCGTGACCGGCCCAAATTCTATCCGAATTTCCAATCCGCTTGGCACCTGTCCCGACAGACTGTAAGTCACGCCCGTGACACTATCACGCCCTACCCAACACGCCCGTGTTAGGGGGCGTGTCACTTGAAATTTTTTTCTATAAATAGGAGGGCAGGGCTGAGTGGAATTATTGGAACTCTTGCAGCTTCCTTAAGAACTGTTAGGACTCCCCAACTCTCTGACAAGGAACTGGTAGTAGCTTTCAAGTATTCTATAGTTCTGTAAGTTATAATATTTTCAGCTCTATTTTCAGCTTTTTAGAAAGTTGTAATAATTTCGGACTTTATAAAATAAACTCTTTTAATTTTAATTCTGAGTAATTTACTATTTTATATTTAGCTTTACTTTCCTTTATTTTTTTTCATACTATCCCGAATGAAAGGCGAAGCTCTGCTTATATCCTGGATTAAGATAGCGTGAAACTGCTTTCAACCCTATTTTCAAAACCTTATTATTTCGTACTATCCCGAATGAAGGGCGAGGCGAAAGCCTATGACCTGGATTAAGATAGTGCGGAAGCTCTGCAAAATTTTACTACCCTATCCCAAAAACAAAGGTGAAGCGAAAGCTTAAATCCTGGATTGAGATAGATAGGTAGATATTATTTTCTGTACTTTATACCTCCCCCATCCTGAGAAGAGGCTAAGAACCCTTAGCACTTGGTCAAGATGAGCTCTGGGCAGGATACTATTTTCAACTATTTCAACTCTACTTTCTAGTTATTCTAACTAGGGTTTTCTGTTAATTGATCATATACCAGGTGACGAGACACTACGTTTACGTTAACCCGTTTAAACGCAAGCCTTCCCGGTCGTACTTTCGAGTCAGTGATGCTACCAAAGGGACCCTCTCGTATAGTTAGATAATTAAGAAATAAAGTTGTTCTTTAATAGGTGAATTAATATTCGCTCAAAGTAATTCTAAAATCTAGGACTACCTTCTAAGTCCCTATCTTAATAGAGTCACCTATATATATTTTTTCTATCTTTAGTTTTTAAATATAAACTCTACTCCGTTCGTTCGATAAAATAATAGTCTGTTCTAAAAAGTAGAATAATTAACACCGATCTCAGGAAAAATACGACCTTGATATTTTCTACAAAATACTATACTCCTATGCGATAGGTACTCTTGCCTTAATCCACAGGATATAAGTAAGTAAATAAAGAGATAGACTGATATAAGTAAAAGATTATATAAAACCAAATCTATCTTCTTTAAAACAAAATTTACTTATCAGAAGCATCAGGGAACCCAGCTCCTTATTATTCTCTCTAGAACCCATAAGTATATTCTTATGCTACTCTTAGATATCAACTCAGGCTATTAAGTCCTTCTTGAGTAACCTGCCTATGATACCACTTGAAAGTATTTAGTTTCAAGAGTAGCTAACACCTAGAGGGGGTGAATAGGTTTTAGGTCTTTTTAAACATCTCCTTACTTTGGTGTCTTATGAGTTAGATTAAATTAGCTTTCAAGATCTCATAACAAGCACACAAGAGATTTATAGTGGTTCCCTAGAATATGGGTACATCCACTGTAACGTCCCAATTTGTGCTAGGCCCCTCGTGCACACTTTTAAGTCAGGAGAGCTGACTTGGGCTCAGAAAGTGCTGGCAACTAGGCTTACACTAGTGTAACGGAGAAAAAGTTGGTCCAGATTAGGACACGGGAACTAACATGGGCGTGTCCATACTCGTGTAGTACTCTAGTGTCTTTGAGTTTTCTTTGTGAAATTTCCAGAGAAGGACACGGGTAGTGATACGGGCGTGTCCATACCCGTGTGTGTTTGACCCGGGCATGTCCATACCGTGTGGCTCTCTGACAATGATGTGGATTCCTAGTTGTTTCCCGAGCAGGACATGGGTAGAGATACAGGCGTGTCCCTACCCTTATGTGTGTATGCTTCGATCAGAGATCGACTAACATCATCGACCGTGTTTCCTTAGCCGAACACGGGTAGTGATACGGGCATGTCCCTACCCATGTGTGTGTGTGTGTGTGTGTATTCTTCGAGCAGAGCTCGACTAACGATCGTCGACCGTGTTCCTTCCGAGTAGGACGCGGGTAGAGAAACAAGCGTATCCCAACCCATGTGTGTCCACAACCGTTCGACGATTCGTCGAGCGGAGCTGGACCATCATCGACCACGTTCTCCCGAGTAGGACAAGGGTAGTGACACGGGCATGTCCCTACCTGTGTCATTCAATTTCGTGCTTTGATGAATTTTTTGGCTGCGTCGTTTTGAAGGGTCTCATTTACTGAGTGATTGGCGGTCCAATGAGAGGTCGACATGTGGCTATGCAGTTACCCACTTCCCACATGAAAAAGGGAGAAAACCATAGCCGTTTATACTCTTCCCTTCAAAGCCATTGTTGTAGAAAACTGCTGGAGAGAAAGAAGGTGTTGGAGTCGATCTTTTTCCTGTGAAGAACTAACACTGACCGAGGAGAAGAAGATGCCACCAAGAAGGATGACAAGATCCATGGCTGGAAATGGTGGAAATGACGGAAATGAGGTGAGTTTCCTACCCTCTCCCTTGGTGTTAGATCTGTAGTTATTTCTAGGAGTGATGTCGACTGAAGAGAGTTTTGACTTGGGAGATGAAGACTTCTTAGGAAGAGACCATTCTAGGGCTTGTGCCCTAAGGATATTGATGTCTTCAACCTTTCCCCTCTCCTTGAGTAGATGGTGGACTTGGTTCGTGAAGAGGAAATGGTATCATGAGGGTGAATAAGTATGGAGGAATTTCTGGACAAGGTTTGAACATATAGTTTGATGAAGAAGATGAATCGATGTCATTCATATTGCTTTAAGATGCGTGTAGAAATCTGTTTTCTGCATGCAGCAGCATTCGAGGCCATATTCGGACTCGATGCGGCCAAATCAGGGCTTTCAATTAAACACGAAAGTCATAGCCCTTGGAAATGCCTTTCCAACGAGGAGTTAAATGTATTCACTGGATTCCTATAGCTTCAGGAATCTCCATTTGAAGTTGTTGTACAATAATCATTCCTGCACATGTAATTCTCATGTTTGTTTTGTATCAGCTTTGGGTTGGTAGAGAGACTGAAGTGCATTTACGTTAATGTTTTGTTGAGATGTAGCCTGAAAGTGGTTTAGTTAAATCATGTTAATAAAATTTATTGGATGGACCCTTAATGAACAATGACGTAGTAAAATGTGCTTGATCAATGTAATTTGGTGAATGTTGGAGAACGAATTGATTGACGAGTTGAGATGGTAGGAATGGTTTAAATATGTGAATCAATATGGATGTACTTGGCAAGGGTAATGCGTTGAATAATTATGAGTTTAGCTTGAAGATACTGTACATAATTTGTAACGACTATTATAAACAAATGGTTGTATTGTTGATGAATATGTGAGGTACCTTTATGTCGACGATGAATCCTTAAGTTCATGTGGCACTAGATTCTGAAAGGGTTTAAGTGCATGGTTAGACCGCACTAGTTTGGTAATGTTGAGAAGAGACGTAAGTGGACAGTTGGGCTTGGTCCTTGGTGTTCATTCCCGAGGCACCTTCTGTGCCATGATGATGTGAATTACATATGGTGTGAGTCGACACGTGGTGTCGTAATCCTCGGTTAATTATAGTGTGCAGTTCTACGAGCTTGCCAATCGTCACACCGACGAGAGTTTATAGATAGACTTTGGGCAGTTGGGCTTGGTCCTCGGTGCTCATTCCCGCGGCTCCTTCTGTGCCAAGTGGACGATTGGGCTTGGTCCTAGTGCTCTTTCTGAGGCTCCTTCCAGGTAATAGCATAGGCCAGTACAGCTTGGTTCTCGGTGCACATCTAATTGAGACTCCTGCTGAGCCGTAGTACGAAAGTGAGCTCCATTGTTATGTTATTTGCGTTGAGGCGTACGGACGCCTAAGTTTGTTAGTGTGGATAACCGCCTAGTAGTGGAGAAGCCTGCTCTACTGTCACCGTCTGACCACGACGGATGACGCCTGAGAGGTAAGCTACCTGCTCGAAAAGTGGGAACCAGAAGTCTTTGTCGATATAGCAATTGCATGTGCGCGATCATTGGCGAGTCATTGAATAACATTTATTGCATTGCATTACTTTGCATACAAAAGATCCTCATCGTCTAAGTTTGTATGGGCACTCTTATACGATGAGTTACTTTACTGTTGATTCGATCCTCAACTTATATGTCTGTATGGGCATTCATATAAGTTGAGTTACTTTTTGTCGTAGCTTTATATTTTTCATATGCTGCTGTAGATGATAGAACTGCTAGAGTAGAATGTTTACTCGTTCATTATACTGCTAATATACTTGATATTGCTCACTCTATACCACCTAATTGTATACTGCTTATATAAATATATTGTACCCTTATTCCTTTCCCCGCCCGGTGCCGATGAGTCTCTGTGGGAGCGGATGTGAAAGCCACTTAATCTTTATGACTAACGGTTGCTACGTCTTCCTTTTTAGGACGAAACCCCGCAGACAGAGCAATAATAGGTCATGCAGCAGGACAGCTAGGCTAGGACAATAGGGCCTGAAGGGATGGTGCCCTCGCTACCGTCATTGACCGATGTGAGTTTGAGAAACTCATGATGTATCCCCTTTGGGCATGTTTTACCCGTACTCAGATAACTTAGAAGCTTATTGTAGCTTCTTTTATTTGTGGTACTTTTGGACTACTATTACCTATGTATGGATTGAATTCTGTTTTATATTCTTGGTTGGGTTGGCATTGGTTGATATTGGTTAGAGCCGACATGATATGCGTCTTATGGTATAGGTTAGCATGTGTTCTTACGCTACTGCAAGGCGGCTGTTCTGGGCAAAAGACTCCCCTTGTTCCGTGTCTTGTATTCCGAGAGGGGGGGGGGGTCTTACATCCACTGTCCCTCCCACCTTTCTAACAAGATGTTAGATAAGGCCACTTCTCCAAACTCATCTCCTAAGAGCTTACAACATATATCCCTTAGGATCTCTTAGTCTCCTCCAAGACCTACCTCAGGCACAAAGCCCTACCACTCAGAGCCAGAAAATCTCCTATAGCTAAGTGATCCACAGACCACCTACCTCAGATTATCACTATGTCCTACAACTTAGGCTAGGAGAATTTCCCTACCACTCAAAGAGAATGACTCTCCTACCACAAGCTAACAACCCTACAACTAAGATTTAAACCTAGATCATACCTCAGATATTCCACTTGAATCCTACCTTAGATCTACAAAAGATCCTACACTCAAACTTTATATATATTAGGCTTACACTCAGATCAAATGATCCTACAGAGAGAGTAATGGTTTGTTGATGATGTTTAGACACCAGAGAAATATTCCCTATGTCTTTCTCCTTTTATGCTGAGATAACTAAGTCCAGTTTTCTTTACAGCTTCAGAAAGTGTTCTTCAGGAATATTCAGCTTGAGCTTATGAAGTAGCTGCAGCTAGGTCTTGTCTTTGTTGCTTCTTCTTTCTAAGAAATGCCTCTCTGATCTTGCTATTAAGGATGAGAAAGACAATAACAAACTTACTAGATCTTTCAAATCAGTAGTTTGAATAACTTCTCTTGGCTCTACACAAATGTCGAGAGGAAGAAGATGAAGTTCAGCACCTCCCAAAAGTTTTTTTCTTCTCAGTGATCTGATCCCTTTTCTATTCAGCCATCCAACGGCTCTTTGAGCCTTTGGCCCACTTGTATTTGGTAGATATATTCTTTCTATTGCATAAAATATAGTACTATAGGCATCCAGCGCCATTTTTCGTGTATTGTAGACTTCCCGTAACATTTCTAATTTCTGCTAACGTTAGCACCTCTAGACTTAGTCGATTTAAGACAATTCATCATAGGAGTTGACTGAACAACCTTCACTCAGTGCTAAAATAGTTAACCAATTTTCCTGCAGCACTAGTCGTCGAGTGATCAGTCATTACAAGACAAATATACAATAGCTGTCTTAACTGATTAGGCGTTGAGTGAATCTTCATCACTCAACGCATTTAGACTTAGCTACTTTTCTTATATATTGAGGCATTAAGTGATTCTTATGCACTCAATGCTTTTTTCTTAGCTCGTCAACGTGATGAGTTGTTGAGTGAACAGCCTTCACTCAACACTTCCGTACTTAGTAGAATTTCTTGTTGAGCTGGCGTTGAGTGAACTGCCATCACTCAATGCTTCTGAACTTAAGATGAATTCCTGTCTACTTCTTCTTAAGCTTTCACATCACTCAGTTTTGTCGATGCTTTCTTATTTTAGGCGTTGAGTGAACTACCTTCACTCAATGCTTCTGGACTTATCCAGAATCCTGCTTTGATTCCAAGATACTTTGACTGCTTGAGCTTGAATCAATGCTTCTTGCTCTGGCCATTGAGTGAACTTCCTTCACTCAACGCTTTTGGACATAACCAAATTTCTGCCTTAAAAATAGTTAGGCTTTGACTATCCATGCTTTACTCATGGCTTCTTTTCATCTAGCATTGAGTGAACTGCCTTCACTAAATTCCTGTGGACTTAAATTGATTTCTGTCTATCCTGCATCCTTCCTTGTGTCCACCTAACCTGTCTTATAATTGTAACAAGTAATAACTTGCATATATAGAACTTATTGAAACCATTAGTTACTCACATATGTATGTTATTGTCTAGTAGGCCTTCTTCAAATCAGGGACATTGGGATCAACAGACCAAACTGTCGTGATCTTAGCTTGTCTACCAAGAAAACTATTTGATACATGGGCCTCTCACTTCTTTTTGTCAGAGGACTTCGTGTTGCATATCATAGTGCTTTCTTCTATGACGAAGGATAGATTGGATTTATTACGTCCTAACAGGTATTTGATGTGCGCAGAAAGAGTTTGTTGCGTAAAGGTGCAGATATGGAGTCAAGAGTTTGACTTGGAAGCATCATTACTGACGATAGTAGAGTTTGATGTTATCTTTGGTATGGACTGGATATCGGAGCAACATGCGTGCATTGATTGCAGGCTCAAGGTGGTCAAAATGGGGCTAAATACGGGTCGTGAAACTACCTTCACTGGACATGAAGAGATCGAACAAGACACTGATGTTTGCACTCCAAGTAATCAAAGTAGTTCGTGAGGGCGCAGAGTTATTCATCACCCTATTAGATGTTAAGAAACCCAATCCCGATTTGATTAGTATTCCCGTGGTATCAGAGTTTGTTGATGTTTTCCTTGAAGATCACCCTGGAGCTCCACTTTAGAGAGAGATCTATTTAACCATTGAGCTTATGCCAAGTGCTAAGCCTGTATTGATTGTTATTTTACTATCAACCCAAAAAGCCAAGTGTACCTATCAAATCATAGTATCAAGGTCGTATTTAAATACGAGGATGTCAATTACTACTACTCACGACGTTATTATTATTCCACTGAATGAAAGTTGGATTTTTTTTTTAAATTAAAAATTGTAAATACGAAGAAATTACGAAAGAAAAATTCATGATTTAAAATGACTTAGCACTTTATTGGGTGTTCTTGAGAATCCGAGTATAAAAGATCCGTTCTAATTCTTAAATTTCCATTTCGATTAGAGGATTGAAAAATAAGATAGAAACTCACTAGAGATAACTACCGCCTAATTTTAATAATACTTCAAACATAATCTCTTAAATTATGAAATAAATTAAAATTGCATGAACGTTAATCTCGAATTCAAAAGCAGCAATATTTTCAATTCTCAAAGAAGATGGCAATTTCATTAATTTAAAATTAATACTTCAAACATAATCTAATTTTTGCACTCCAAGTAGTCAATGAACCCTTTATTTCTGACAGATCTTAAAGCATCATGCTCTTGGCCAACTAGAATACCAAACCAAGTAGCGAAATTTATATACTAGAAATATAAATTCGCAACCAAAATTTAATCGAAAATAAATAGAAATAAAAAATAAAATAATTAGTGATGATAGATTATAATTTAATTGTCATCCCATTACTAACTAATCAAGCACTAAGAGAGAGATTAGTTAATCATGATGTAAAAAGAGACAACAATAGAAAGATAAAATGGCAATTTCATTAATTTAAAAGAGAAAGAAGTACAAAATTAAAATAAGACAAACTATGATATTAGGGAAAGAAGAAACATACAAAAAAACTTCTAAAATAAAGCTCTCAAACATATAGTACTCATACACCAATTGGAAACTCTCTAACTCTCTTGAACTTGATGCCTTTTTCCCACCCTGTCAAAGATTTGGATCCAAGCTCTTTATATTGCCAACTAAGAAGAATCTAGAAGAGAAAAAATATGAAAAGTCCATAGGGGGCCGGCCACATGCTTTGAATGGAGAAAATAATTAGGTTGAATATGAGGGGAATGAAGAGAAGAGAGAGGGAGGGCAACTGACCTCATAAAATGAAAGGAATGGAAAAGGCCACTTTGGATTATAAATAAATAAAGAGGGGAAGATGGAGTGGTTGTGTCATGCAATAATATTAAAATAAATGGAGGAGATGAAGGGTTAAATGCATAAAAAAAATAGGGGAATACCAAGGGGTGGACGACAATGCTTATAAATGCATGCATAAAATAAAAATCAAAGTAAGGAGGGGGATTAATTGGTGGAGAGGAAAAGGAGAAAGAGGGAACAATAAAGGGTGGCCGACCACTATAAAGGAAAATATTACTATTAATAGTGGTCGGCCTCATGTATTAAAAATGGAGAAATAAAATAAAGGAGAGAGAGAGGTGGTCGGCCACACATAATTGGAGAAATAAAATAGTGGCTGGCCATGAATATTTAAAATGGAAAATAATATAGGAGAGAGAGAGTTCACATGTACTGAAATTATAAAATATTTTATGGATGAAATAATTTTATGTATGGGAAAGGTGGCAGAATGAGATTTTTTTCGCCAACAAGGTTGACAGTGGGCTTCTATGTTGAATTGTGCCAAAATTTTCCACAGTCCTGTCATAAAATAAAACAAAATAATATTAGTGCAAACAAAATAAGAAAAAAATAATAAGATAATTATAATATAATATATAGGAAATATATATAGTTTATATTAAAAATAAAATAATAATGATAAGTATATTTAAGTCAAAATATAATTTTATCAATTTCCTCCATGCTTAGCATTTTGCTTTTACCCAAGCAAAAACAGAAATGAAAATAGAGGAGGCTACACTACCCAACATTTTAATTGTGAAATCCAAAACAAAAATTAATCTATCAAGGCTAATATGCTACCAATAATTGCGACGAGAAATCAAGGTAGAGGAGAATATAGAAGAGTTTAAATATATTACTAGAGCATAAACCTAGATTGCAAATTTCCCACTAACATAACAAAGAGACATGAAAAATTCTAGACTAACAAACATAACAAAAGTAGCGATTCAACAAAATCAAGTGCATTGAAAAACAACATGTTGCTAGACTACGATTATTCTACAAAACACACAAAGGTAACCTCCAAAGAAATCCATCAATGATGGTGTGCATAGGCTCTTCAGGTCACACTCTCTCCACTACACAAGTATAATGTCATGTCTTAAAGATCAAAAGAACTTTCATTAGGAAAATAACTTGGCTTAGATAATTAAAAAAGGATTTGGAAATCAAAAGATAAAACGATCGCTAAAAGATCTCACAAAACCAGGAGAAGGGTGGTATAAAAATATTACAATAAAGCTCACCAAATATGAGAAATGAAGCAAGTCAAATTTATCATATTAAAATTTATGAAACAAAAGGACATGAATTAATTTATTTTTCATAATTAGCCAACACAATAATTTTTTTCACTTGTTTTAATTTTTTTCATTCATACTTTGTTTTTTACCCACAGAAGCTCCAAATATAAGCTTGAAATTTCCTCCTCATTTTCAAAATAAAAACCCATCACAAAATGAAATTTTACTAAAACTCAAAAATTAGTGTGATAATGGGATGAAACTTTTGGTTTTGGTGAAAATGAGAGGTGGAGCTAAAAAAGAAAAATAAGGAATGACCCAAAATGGTGTAACAAAGTAAAAATTTTAAGGTGGGCAAAAAGCACAAACGATCCAAAAGATGGACTAAATCACTTCTAAAAGCCATGAAAACCTATGCAAGTGCTTCGAGAATTTCTAGAGGTAAGTTCTAGCCACCAAGAAAGACTACCACGCATGTGAGTGTCTAATAATATCATCTAACGAACATATGTATGCTATTACACTTTGATTAGAAGAAAAGACTACAAAATTATTATGCTGATAAAATAAAAATGTGATACCAAAGTTTTATGAAAGGGAAAATAACAAACTATTGTATGAAAAAATAATATAATTAATTTAGATTCTATTATAACATACTAGAAATAATTAAGAATACAATATGAGCCTACACAACACTCAAAGAAAAAAACTAAAATAATGGTAGAGAATAATTTTTGACCGTTTTAAAAGTTAAAGTTTTCGATTTTTTTTGGATTTGGGAATATTTTTTTTTGTTTTCTGTTTTTTTGTATAACATAATAAAATAGCATAAATCCTAAAAGTTTTTTACTTGGACTTCCCAAGGACTACCTAGTGAAGGGTTTGCTAGTACTAGGAGATGCGATGGGATGAAAGCCCAAATATCCCTTTCGAAGAAATTAGATTTCACTTTTCTATTTTTTTATTTTCAAAATTTTTTTATAAAAGAAAGAAAAAACAACTAGGACTTTATTTGGGAAATTTTTCTAATAAATGAAAGGAGAAAAAAATTCTAATTCTCTCTAGACTAGAGGGAAACATCGTCCCTGATGTTTAAAAAAAGGAAAGAGGAGAAAGAAGAAAAAGAAACACATGAATTGTAAATAAAGAAAAAAAATAGGTACTTCCCTGAATTGGGGAGTCCAAAGGTCGATGCCGCTCCCTTATGCTTAAGCATGAAAAGGGTGGAATCTAGCTAAGCACAAAGGAACACCAAACACCTAAGCTTTTATTCCTGTAAAATAAACTAAAAAAACAAAACATAGAATATAAACAAAAGCAAGGGGTGCCTCCCAGGAGCGCTCTTTATTTAACATTGTTCGAGCTCGACCCCTTGGTTAGCTAAACAGAAAATAATACTTAAAGTGAATCGGTAACTCCCCTAACCTCTGCCTAAGGGAAAGCGCAAGAAGAAGTTGTCAATATATTTTTTGAATATTCTTAATTTTTTGAAAAAAGAAAAAGAAATAAAAGAAGAAAAAAAGAGAAGGAAAAGGAAAAGAAAAAGAAAATTAAAAATAAAACTATTTAACAAAAATAGATTTTTCAGAAAAAAAAGAAACAAGAGAAGAAGAAGAAAGAGGAGAAAAGGGAATGAGAGTAGGCACCGACAGTTCACAAATAATAATTTCATCTAAAGGTGCATTAAGAATAAAAATCTCTTCCAAGGTAGAATCAACAATTATTGTGTCCACACTCTAAATATCCAAAATAAAACAAGCGGGGATGGAAAAATACAAGACAACATCATCCTCGATTAGAAGATCAAGTATAATACGATCCACCCACGTGAATTGCGTCACAAATCCTCGTTGAGATCGTAACAGGTGGGACGAGAAAAATCGAGATCATATGGAAAAAGAATGCAGATTGTTGAATAGGAGTGTGTTGGATCCCTTGTTTTGATTTGGTCCAAGGTTCACTATTAGGTTTTGACGCATCATGTATAGCCTAGGGTCAATTTGTTAGTTCTAAGGTTAGGATAGTCTGACTAGATTAGACATCTTATGATCAAGCCTTGAGAAGACTTTAAGGATCAAGACTAAGAAGAATTGCAGTTATAGAGAGTTCAGAAATCAGTTCGAAGTTCTTCGAACTTAGCTCGACGATCATCGATCACAAATCGACGAACTCAGAGTTTCTACTCTTAGCTGTGCTTGACGAAATACTAGTTGAGGTCGACAAACTCCCTTCTCTCTCAGTTTCCATAGTCGACGATATTCTACCACAGTTCGACGAACTTGGAGCTCAGATTTGACTGTTTATTTCCAGATTATTTTTTCTCTGAGCTCAGGTCGACGAAGACGAATTCTCAGCTCGATGATCATTGAGTTGAGGTCGACGAAATCTATTCTGAGGTCGACGAAATCTGTCAGTTCATTATTCCTATTCTCTATAGATAATTTCTTGTTTGACCAAGGCTTATATAATATATTATTGCCAATATTGCTTTGAGTAATTAAATGCATATATTCTTATGAATATAGTCGTTCATTGGCATCATTAATTGCTGGATTTCATAGAGTCAATATTCGGCTTAATAACTGGGACAGTTAGGGAATCAATTTATTGCCCTTCTAGCCATTTGTCCAAGTTCCAAGATTTCAACAATCAATCAAGGAGTAGAATTCAAATTTAGAGACAGAATTTCTACAAGAAAATATAAAAGAGTTTTCAAGAAGATTGAACATAAGAAGTTAGAGAATTGACAAAGGGCTACAGGCAGACAGAGAGAAACATATTCAGTCTGCATACTCATTCATTTTTCATCATCTACAAATCTTCTCCAAGCTTTCAAGAGACATCAAAACACAATCAATCTAAAAGATTCAAGAGATCATCTAGAAGACATACACCCTGTAACGCTTCCAGCAATTCCTGAACAATAATCATCTGAGGGGGAGCTTTGTCAACATCAAGAAATCCACTAAAGTCTTCTAAGCTGTTTGAGAAAGAGAAGACAATATCACATTTTTCACCCCACTATACACAGGGTTTTAACTCCCTTCAAAAGTTAACACTTGGTTCTTAAGTCTCCTTATCAATAGACTTAGCTTGGTTTTTGGGCACCTGATCAAAAGCCTAAAGGGTTGTGAGATCTCCCTTCAAATAGTTCTTATGGTGACTGGGCAACTGAGCAAAAACTTATTGGTGACAGGGCACAAGATCAAAAACTTGTAGTGGATTCCTACTGGGGTGGTAGAAGAGTGAATGTACTCAAGTTTAGGTGAACCATTATAAATTTCTTGTTTTATTTGGTTGCTTGTTTTTTCTTATTTTTATGTGATGTGTTAGCTAGCTTTTTATTCCCGCACTTTCTTAAGATACATATATCACTATTTTAATTCTTCTATAAAAACCAATTAAGTTTTGAAAATACTCTATTAACTGCACCCCCCCCCCCCCCGCTAGAGCTAAATAGATCTATCCCCTCACTTTCAATTGGTATCAGAGGGTGTGCTTCTTTGGTTTCATAAACTTACATCTGAACCAAGATCCTTTGATTGATCTTTTTCTCTCCAGCCTCATATTTATAGCATGGCACAAAATAAGGAATATTCTACCACCAGACCTCCTGTAACATCCCTCAAGCAACTAGACCCCCTAGGAGTGGTTTTGTCATGACTACATCATGACAAAACCCTAGAAGCCCATGAAGATTAAGTGGACTTAGGAATATAAGTGAGATCATTATGGTCTGCAAATAGTAGATTCCTATACCCTAGTTTAGGATGATCATGAGACTCCAAGACCCCACCATGACCTCACCAATCTATTGAAAGGCCCTAAGGGTCCATTTGAGTCAACCCAAGGTGGCCAAGTTGACCTAGGATCATCCTAGGCCTAAATAGAGCAAGATTCCCTTGCTAAGGGCAATATGCCCTAATTAGCCCAACCAACCCTTCCAAGGTCTCGTTAGACCTATAGTGGGGTCAATGGGTCACCAAAGATCCATTGTGGTCAACCTTAGAGCTTAAGTTGACCTAAGTCAACCCTAACCCTATGTTACTTAAACTGACCTACATAGGGTCAATTGACCTTCCCATAGCCATGTGGACCCCACCCATACCATCCCAACCCTAGAGTGAGGTCCATGGGTCACCAAGGTCCTATTGGGGTCAACACTAGTGGCTAAGTTGACCCAAGTCAACTCAAACCCCAAATTGGTCAAAGTGCACTTAATAAGGGTCAAGAGACCTTTAAGGTGACAAGTCAACCCTACCCATCCCCACCTAGACCCTATGGGAGGCCAATAGGTCACCAAAGAACCATTGATGGTGACAAAAAGGTCAATTTGACCAATGTCAACCCTAAGCTAGGTCAAGTCAAACTTAGCTCAAAAAGGGCTAACCCAAGCTCAAGCCCTATTCACTTGGGCTAACCACCTCATAATTAATTAATGTCATGTATTGGTGGGCTGCGATTAGACTAGTGTGATGAAAAAATTCGGCCATGAGGGGGAAGGAGAGAGAATGCTTCAATTCCTCTTTAATGGAGGAGAGAGAAAATTAGTAGAGGCCATTCATTGCATAGGGAAGCCAAGGGCAATTTTTCTTGCTTGGTTCATCTCCCCTAACATCCCTGAGAAGATCAAGAGCCTTTCCAGGCTCTTCCACTGACTGGATGCAGAGAACCACCATGGACGAACCTAGATATTCATGGCCATTAATGGGATTGATGCCATGACCACCACCTCCACCATTTTATTATTTTAAAAGCTTCACTGGACTCCAAGGAGTCATTTCTACCCTTGCCTTGACGATTTCGAGTTACTCCACTGTGTAGTCTCAAAAACTCGAGTGGCACCACCACCACAATGGCATCCCGGCGATCGGCGCGCCACCAACCCACCAATAAGGTCCTCCCCTTCTTCTTCTTCCATGGGTAGATCATAAGACTAATTAGGGTCAAGGTTCGGGCTCAATTGAGGCTGATCCAAACTTTCAAATCCATGGTTTTCGAGAAAAATTCTGCTTGTCGGGATCACTGAAAAATGCCCCTCCGACGGCTATGCTGCCTCCTGGCGATAGCCACCACCTCGACGGAGGTGGCGGTGGCGGTGGCTGACCAGGGAGGCGGCCGGATGGCCGAGAATTTGGCCGGGAAGTTGCTCCAAGTCGATCCTGGCCATTGGTTGGAGCATGATGATGACCAGATGCCTCTGGATGTGCTTTCAGATTCGTGCTAGAGATTATTTAAACTATAGGTTATGTTTTCATATCATTTCATTTCTGTCACAGAAATTGTATTTAATGTTTCTATTTATTAATAATATCTAGGGACACCTACAGAAAAAGTGGTAAATATCAAAGTTGTAGCCCTATGGGTGTACTTTATTTTAAAATTAGTTTGAACCAATTTGATTTCTTGGTTTAACCAGGGCACTCATTGTGGTGGGGTCTATACTTAGGGCTAGACAGAGATTAAAATGTAATCCCCCACTTCACCACAAGTCCAAATGACCTGAAATTTGGAAAGGGAGTCACCCTAAGCTATACCTAGGTCCTGTCGAAAAATGAGAATTGTTTGGAGATAATTTTTATATTGTTTTATAAATTATTTTATAATCCTAGTGTAAATTAATTTAGGGACTTAAAACCTCCAAACCCTCCCAAATTTTGGTGAGTGTTGCTTAGGGTAATCACAAGGTTCTGTATAAATTTTCACCTCATTTTGAGTTGATTTGGTTGGGAAATGAGTAAACCCTAGTTTTGCCCTAAAGGGGGGTATTTAGGTCAAAAGTGCACCTTATGGGATTGGGTGGCCAAACCACCTCAATAGAGGCTGAAATTTGGGCCATTGGTTTGTCATGACTTTTAACACCCTCATATTGGTTATGGGGTAGTTTGGGGTAGGATTGCCCTAGGACCCATGTTCAAACCCTATGTTTGGACTTTGGGGGTTTGAGAAGGGCATGGGGTCAAATGCCCTTGTATGGACTTGAAATTTGGTAGAGAGGAAACTAGGGTAGCTATGGTCCTTTGGTAAAAATCTTAAAGGATTTGGAGATGGATAAATGCCTCAAAACCCTAACCCTAGTTTAGGGCACGACACTTATATATGTTAGATAGGCCACCAACACTTAATGAAAAGTTATGAAACTTGGGTAGTATGGTCATAGGGTTGATTAGAGCCTCTGGTGATTTTGTTGATAATTTTGGAATAATACACTTAGTACCTCCTTTATAATACATGGAATTTCCCTTGATAGTCGTTTGTTTTTTATGATCAAACTGTTTAGTAGGAAGTTATGAAAATTGGGCAGAGGGTATTTTAGTTCAATATACCCATACTTGAATTTTATTATAATTTTTAGAGATATATTTCCAATACTTTATTCACTAGCTCTTAAAAATGCAATTATATTCAAATATGGATTCAGAGCTCTATGATTGATTTAAAATTGTGAAACTCATGTAAAAGTGTACTTAGGTCAATATTCACGTGAGGGAAATTTTATTAAAAATTTAAGATGAATAATTGCAGTAGTTGTTTCATTAATTTAAGAAAGAGGGTTATCGTTCTAAATTAAAATTAGAGCTCATTATTCACTGGGAAGTTTGGAAACTTTTTTAGGAGTGTTTTTAAGACATTTTATACATGCTTGACTTATCTTATAATTTTTGAAGCTTATTTACAATACTTACCCCTTTAGTTATTAACTATGAGATTATATTTAAAATTATGGATCAAGGGTTTAAACCTGATACAAAAATTGGGAGACTTGAATTTAAGGTTATATAGATGCCAAGTATTTATCTTAATTTTATGGAGCATTTTTCATGAATGTAAGGGCCACTTCATATTCAAACTAGGGCATTTGGATTTTTAGGAGAAATAAATAAAATGTCAGATGAATTAGGAAAATTCCAAGTTTCTTGATTTAGTCTATAAGTGTCATGATAGGCCTCCATTAATTATCTTAGGTTGTTTGGATGAGGATTTAGTGTACCTCCTATCATGCACGTCATATAGAATAAGATGGTCTGCATTTAGTAAAACTGCAGAAATCGTGTTAACATGGGGAATGGTCATAGGGAGATGGGATTGTGGTTTACTTATTTTAGGTATGTGGATTGGAGTATACCATTGAATCTGGGGAGAGTAGGTAATACAGTTGTCTAAGTTTATGTGGTACTAGGGATCGACAAAAGATCATCTATCCTGTGAAGGGAGAGAGAAGGCCAAAACACTTTAGGGTTAGAACCAATGTAATACTAAAGTGATCATGAATCGGGTAATAACCAATAATAATAAGTGCCTTGGGAAAGGGAGCTTTGGGCTTCAGGCCATCGTTGTTCCTAGTGCCCTTCGAGAGCCCTTCACGGGGTATGTCGAGGGCAGTCCTGGGCTAACCTAAACTGTAGGCAAAATAAACTGCAAGAGTAACTAGTATAACTAGGGATTCACTTTCAGTCACCTCGATGTCTCGGGATGTTAGGTTGGGTCACACGGGTTATAGGCTCGGTGGTTTTGATGATGGGCAGGTTGGTCCGGGAGCTTAGGCTCGGTTGTTGGTTATGACGGATAGGATAGTTCGGGGATCTTAGGCTCGGTTGTTGATTACTACAGACGGGATTGTCCGGGGAGCTTTGGCTCAGTAGCTAATACATAAGGTTGCATGTGCATAAAGTATAAGGTGGTGGGTCTTCGGTATTGGAGGGTCGATGCACCGACGCCAATACGTCGACTCGGCAAGTGTTGTTTTGCACTTCGCCAAATTAAGACCGGTGCGCAAGCCAGCAAGAGTACGCAGGAGCTCCTCTTAGTGCACCAGCATCGAGGCGTATGATAGGTCTGACTGGTAGTGAATTTACTGGTTTAGAGGTGGGCGAGGCCCAACCCACCGCTTCCGTTTTCCACTACGGAGGTATCCTGGGAGGTTAGGCTCCAGAAAGTGGGAACTAAAGGTCTGTGTGCACAAAGTCGAGTGGGTGAGTTGCATTTACATGTTCACATCATAACATATTTTGCATGTCATACCATCATCTTTGTATATACCCCTGACACATATTGTATAAAGTGGTATCAGACGCTTTATACAATAGGACCTACAAAATGACACCTTGGCTTATAAGCTCGCGTGAGCGTTCTTATAAGTTAAGGTTTTTACTCTGTAGATATATGCATGCTGCTAGAAAACCGACACGCTATCATATAAATTGGTATGAGAAATTTTATATGATAAGAGCCTTGCAGAAGATCCCTTAGCTTATGTGTTTTCATATAAGTTAAGGTTACATATTATATATTTAGTCTTTTAAACTTTCATTCCTGTCACATAATCTCTTAGAACTGCAAGATTAGTTCCGCTGTCACCTGTTACTTTGTTATTCTCCACCTTCATTACAACTCCTTTCCTCCTACCTACTCGGTGACTAGGAGCCATGATCGAAGGGTTGGGGGATGATAGGACTTAGTATTTTAGACTAACGGTTTTCGAACCACATCATTTTAGGGGACTGTGGAGCCCAGCATGGAGGAGCAGCCCTTGAGGTCGGCATGCTTGGAGATGGGACAGTCTTGCACCGGAGTTCATAATGTTGGGACTGTGAGTCTCGATCATTAGTAGATGTTTAGTTTTTCTTCCGCGCAGAGTGATATGTAGTGAGGATATTGATGTACCGGGCATGAGCACTATTTTCAGTACCATTATTATTTCTGTGGACTCTCCCTTCGTGAAGATTATTTACTAAATTTGTGATTTTGTGGACATGTGTAGAGTTCTTCTATTTCTTACTCTCATATTTTGCTACTGTTCTGTGATCGATTAAGCCGGCAGGATCAGTGTTTTGTAGTGATGACTTTCCCGGGTATGAAGGTGTCACCAAAAAGTGGCGGTTCTAGGCCTAAGACCCCTGTGGTTTAAAAAGGAAAAAAAAGGGGTCTTATACCTCCAGTGTGCAACTTGAATAAATTTGCACTCTAGAAGGCGAGAATCAAACTCTATATGAAATCTATTGATGAGGACATTTTCAACTATACTTTGGCAGGTCCCCCTCAACCTACAGCTGCTGCTACAACTTCCAATACACATGAAGTTCCACCACCTGAGTGGACTGATGCAAAAAAAGAAAGCCAAGTTGGCTGATATTAAAGCAATGAATATTCTAGGACAAATAATGTCAGATGATATCTTTCAGAAGATGGCTGAGTGCACCTCTACAAAGGCCATTTGGGTCTCACTGAAATAAATAGTTACTGGCTCAGCAGATGAAAGAAAAGATAGGAGATCCATCCTCATATCACAGTATGAGAATTTCAAGAAGGGGGAATCAGAGACTGTTGCTGAGATGTATAACAGACTCAGTGTCATCATAAATGAATTGAGAATCCTGGATAAGGACATCTCATTAACTGAGATAAATGACAAAATCCGAATGTGCTTCCCTAGCACTTGGGATTCTAGGATATGGCCAATTAAGGAGGCCAGAAGTTTAAATGAGATTTCTACAGAATCTCTCCTTGGGAAGCTCATGTCTTATGAGCAGTTGATCAATACAAGGGAGGTTGCTGAACAGAAGGCTTCTACATCTTAAAGGAAGGAGCATAGTATTGCATTTAAAGTAACAGAAGAATCAGAATCTCTTCCAGCTAATGAAGAACTAATGAGATTGTTGGATAAAAGATTATATATAATTTCCATGAAAGGCTTTAGAAGAAGGTCATCCAAGCATGATGACAAGCCAAGATATGACAAGAATCCTACCAAGGAGATTGTTTGTTTTGGATGCAGAAAACCTGGGCACATCCTACCTGAATGCCCAGTGGCATAGAAGAAATATAGAAGAAAAGAAAAGGAGAATAAGAGACAATCAAGCAAGTACTCTAGCAAGCACTCCTCCAGCAAACACAAGAAAAAGGAGAAAGGCTTCATTGTTGAGACCTGGAGTGACACAGATGAAGAATCCTCATCTTCCAGCTCTAGTGAAGATTAAAAGGAGGCAAAGGTAAGGGAAATTTACCTTATGGCTATTAATGCCTCCAGCAGCAAATCTGATGCTGAGGAACAAGCTGAAGAATCAGAAGAGGAATCTTAATCTGAAGAAGATCATGTATTCTCTTCATTTGATTTAAATTGAGAAGACTTTAAAAGTGAATTTAAATCCTTATGCAATGATTTAATCAAGTCAGAGAAGGAAATAAAAATTCTTACAGATAGATAGCTTGAATTTGATAACCTATTTGCTGAAAATATTAACTGAAAAATGATTTAGACTTTGCTAATGAAGAAATCATTTCACTAAAAACTGAATTATGTGAAGCAAAGCAACTTGAGGAATATCTCAATGGGAGAAGCCTTAAGCTGATGGACATCACAAGCACAGTCAATGCCAGATTAAATGGCAAGATAGGCTTAGGTGCTTCATCAAGCCAACCCCATTTAATTCAGAAAAATAAACTTTCTACACCCATTAAATTTATATCAAAAAAAGGTAAAAAAAAGGTTTATGAAAACAATGAATCAACTGAATTAAAACAGAAACCTAAGAAAAAGAGAAAGAATAAGAAAAATCTTAATTTTAACAATGTTCAACAGATTTCGTCGAACTCAGATTGACGAAATGTCTACAGTTCGTCGAACTCAAGTCGATGAACTCCGAACATAGATTTCTATTATAATTATTCTTCGAACTACGATCGATGAAACCAATATGGTTCTTCGAGCTAAGATCGATGATTTTGGGGCTCAGAGAACGAATATCTCCATTCTCTAAACGAAGTTTGACGAACTCATCCCTATATGTCGACCTCAGGTCGATGAACTTATCAGAATTCGCCGAACCCAGTTCAGCCAAACCAAAACTTTAATTATTCAAGAATATTTAATCATTCAAAAAATTTTGTTAATCCATTCACCTAATGGGAAATACCACCAAGAAGATATCATCCCTTACGATATAAAAATAAACAAGAATTTTCTGTTATTTCCAGTTTCTCTTATGAAAAGAAAAAAGGACCCAAGATAACCTGGGTCAAGAACACCTAATTCATTTCTATGCGGGTGAAGGACTATCCAGTCTTTAATCAACAATGGTATCTGCACAGTGGATGCTCAAAGCATATGAGTGGTTGTAAGGACAATCTAACAAACTACAAGTCCAAGCTAGGTCCAAAGGAGATCTTTTGTGACTCCAACTGTGGCCAAACTAACAGCTATGGAGATGTTATAGTTGGAGCAGTCACCTTCAGGAAAGTTGCCTATGTGAGTGGCTTAATGCATAACCTAATATCCATAAGTCAATTATGTGATGAAGGTTATCAGGTATCATTTAACTCATCTTCTTGTATTATTTCTTATAAAAAAAATAAATCTTTTTTAATTGGACTTAGACAAGGCAACATATATGTAGTAAATTTTCAATCAGCTAGTTCAAAACTTTGTTTATTTAATCAGATTTGCAATCAAAATGAACTTTGGAATAAGAGATTAGGACATATAAATCTTAAAAATATTGCTAAGTTATATATGGAAAACCTTATTAGAGGATTGCCTTCTTGTTCTTACAAGAAGGAAGGCCTCTGCAGGGCTTGTCAGTTAGGCAAGCAAACTAAAAATAGCTTTAAATCTGTAAATAAAAGTGACTCATCTAGGATATTGTACTTGCTACGTATGGACCTTTTTGGCCCAATTGCTGTACAAAGCATAGGAGGTAAATCTTATACTTTAGTGATTGTAGATGACTTCCTAAGATTCACTTGGGTATTCTTTTTGAGATCTAAGTCAGATAACTTCAAGGTTCATACAGATTTTCTCAAGAACATACAGATTGAGTACTCTACTCCAGTTGCATTGATCAAGAGTGATCATGGTACTGATTTTGAGTCTCTTCTTATGCAAGAGTTCTATGAGAAGGAAGGTATCAGGAACTGCTTCTCAGCTCCTAGAACTCCTCAACAAAATGGGGTTGCGAAAAGTAAAAATAGAACCCTAATTGAATCTGCAGGCACATTACTTGCAGATGCTTACATGCCCCTATCTTTTTGGGCAGAGGCTGTGAGCACAGCAAACTATGTACTGAACATAAGTCTGATACACAAGCTTAAGAATAAGACTCCTTTTGAGTTACTTAAAGGGAAGAAACGTAAAATCACCTATTTTAAAGTATTTGGATGCTTATATTATATTCACAATAATTACAAGAAATACACTAGAAAGTTTGAAGCAAAAGCTGCAGAGGGAATTATTCTAGGATATTCCTAAGTCAGCAAAGCTTAAAGGGTGTTTAACAAATCCACTTTAAAAATTGAGGAATCTGTTCATGTTATATTTGATGAGGCTAACATGTTTTATAAGGAGGAATAAGTTTCTACCAATAACATTTTGCAGGTACCTCATTTGTGTGAGAAATTAGATGATTTAGACCTCACCCAAGAGGTTCCATAACATCCTTCTCAACAAGTTGAAGAAGAAAGTGAAGAAGAAAGTTTGGAAGTGATTGAACTTCGTCCAACAACAAATTTAATTCCATAAGAGGAATTAATTCAACAAGCTGTTGCTCAACCAACTCCTCCAACTGAGCTTTTAAAACTTAGAGATCATCCAATATCTCAAGTGATTGGAGACATATAAGTTAGTGTGAAAACAAAGCATCAACTCAACCAGGACTTGATGCATGCTTGCTCCATATCTCGACTTGAGCCCCAATCCATACAAGATGCTGAGAAGGATCAACACTAGATTATTACAATGCAAGAGGAGCTCAACCAGTTTGAGAGGTGCAGAGTTTGGGATTTAGTTCCTAGACCTAAAGACTATCTAGTCATTGGAACCAAATGGGTCTTCAGAAACAAACTGGATGATTAAGGAAATATTATAAGGAACAAAGCAAGGCTGGTAGCACAAGGATACAAACAGGAAGAAGGAATTGACTATGATTAAACCTTTGCACCTGTTGCAAGATTGGAAGCTATATGAATCTTTCTTTCTTATGCAGCCTACAAAAAGTTCAAGGTCAACCAAACGGATGTCAAGAGTGCCTTCTTGAATGGTGAACTCAAAGAGGAAGTATATGTTGAACAACCACTAGGTATTATCTCTCCAACTCATCCTTCTTATGTCTTTAGATTGCATAAAGCTCTCAATGGTTTAAAGCAAGTTCCAAGAGCTTGGTATGAGACCTTAGCTAGCTTTCTTATAGAGCATAAGTTTTCTAGGGGGCATAATAGATAGGACTCTCTTTTGAAGGCATCATAAAAATGAAATTTTGTTAGTTCAAATATAAGTAGATGATATTATTTTTGTCTCTTCTGATCTCAAACAATTCAAAAGATTTTCTGATCTAATGCATTCAATGTTTGAGATGAGTTGCATGGTTGAACATTCCTACTTCCTTGGTCTCCAAGTGAAGCAATCACCTGATGGTATCTTCACCTCTCAATCCAAATACGCTTAGGAGCTTGTTAAAATGTTTGGGATGTGTGATGCCTCAGCAATGAAAACACCTATGGTTTCTAATGCTACGATTGGTTCTGATGAACATGGAAAACATGTTGATTAGAAAACTTATAAGGCCATTGTTGGGTCTCTATTATTTCTCACAGCAAGTAGGCCTGACATAATGTTTCCCACATGTATTTGTGCTAGGTTCCAGGTGAACCCAAAAGAATCTAACTATATTTTATTAAAAGGATTTTGAGATATATAAAGGGTTGTCCAAATCGAGGACTCCTATATCCATCAGAGTCAGAATTTGAATTAACTAGATTTTCTGATGCTGACTATGCTGCATGTATAGTGGACAGGAAGAGCACATCAGGAACTTGCCAGTTCCTTGGTGATAGGCTTGTGTCCTAGTTTTGTAAAAAGAAAACATCTGTCCACATCAATTTCTAAAGTTGAATACATAGCTGCAGGCAGCTGCTATTCATAGATTTTGTGGATACAAAATAAACTCTTGGATTATGGTCTCAACTTAAATAATTTAACTATATTATGTGATAGTACTAGTGTAATATCTATTGCACAAAATCCAATGCATCATAGTAGGACCAAACATATAGAAATTAGACATCATTTCATTAGAGATTGTGTGGACAAAAAGAAAATTAATCTTTGTCTTTATCTCTATTGATTTGCAAAGAGCAGACATCTTCACCAAGCCATTGGATGAGAAGAAACATTTGTTCTTTCTGAATCAGCTATGTATGATTAATGGAAAAACATTAATTTAATTTTTTTTGTCTGAGGTTGAAGAATTTATCACAGTTCTTGAGAAAATTCGTCGACCTGAGATCAACAAACTCTCTGTGTGAAGTCATTTTCGTCGAGCTGAGATCGATGATCAAGCTCTGAAAATTTTTTGTCGGCCTGAGAATGACGAAAAGTTTTCCCCTCTTCAAACTTAGATCAACGATATTATTACTTCATGAAATTTTTCGTCGACCTGAGATCGAAGAATTCTTTTTCATTCGCAGGACGAAGTATGGCATTTCATATTCTTAAAACCTTATAACTAGGTTTTCTTCGAGCTCCCTCCCGCGCTTTCTATTCTCTTGCACTTGATCTCTCTTTCTTTTTACAGGAAAATCAATGGTGATTCCGGCGTTCTCCCTTTCTGGCATGAAGTTTGACACCAGATTCGACATTGATTTTGATTCCTTCTATCAATCTGATCAAATATTCAAGGAGATTCTGCAGTTATTTTAGGATCAATATCTAAAAACTTTCATGACCACCAAAATCAAGTTACGAGCAACTGAAATAAGAGAATGGGTTTATACTTCAACTACTCCAGATGCAGATTCCATGACCGGGGCCATAGGAAGATATTAGGTAAAGTATTGCTGGGCAAACAAAAAACCCATGATTATATTACTAGGCACCAGTTCTTAGTGATGTGTGCTGTGATGAACAAGAAAGCAGTAAACTAGGGAAAGTTACTGTTTGATTTGATCAAAAAGAAGAATACTAAGAAGGAAGTATGTTTAGGGAGGATTTTAGGCATCTTCCTCCAGGCCAAGGCATCTGAATCACTAGTCTCTTAGACCATATTAATTAATACATCCAAGAGGCTTTCTTATGCCTTATTTGGCAGATGGGAGAGGACCATCACTAAGCCATCCAGAGCTTCCTCCTCTTCAAGGACTTCTGAGGATACAAGGGCAGTAATAGCCACTCCTCTACTTCTAGAAGATGTTCTTCCCTCCATCATAATTCATTCACCTCCTTTTCAACAACAACCATCTTCATATTCACTTGATGTTTTCACTTGTATCCCTCCAACTTCACCTCTTCCACCATAATCATCTCCTCAGTAAACTATCATCATTCCTGAGGGTTAAATTATGATTGATATCATTCCTCCTCTATCTCCACCTCAAAACCATCAGGATGACATTCCATCTACCTCCTCTTAGCCTACCTTCAACTTATTATCTCCTCTATAAACTCCTCACAAATCTTCAACACATCAATCCCCAGCTCAATCTCCCATCCAGGACATCCCCACTACATCAATTCCAACCACATCCACTACTATTCCATCTGACCTTCCCTCTAACACTACCTCCACATTCCCTAAATTCTCCCTAGGTTTCTCTATATGTTCAAATTGTGGACTTCAGACCCCCTTCACTCCCTTTGCTCCAGAACTTCCATCTCTAAATTTCTCTCACATTGCCAAGGATCTTATAAAATTCATTTCTCCCTCTATAGAGCAATTAATAGCAAATGCTTTTGCTCCTCTCTCTGCCTCTATTAATTCTCTCTCTACTAGAATTACTGCTCTCCATTCTGTCCCTTCTTTTGGGGGCCTGGATTTGGGACCCTCTGAAACCAAGTAGGGGGAGATATCCTGTAATGAAGCTCTAGTTCCTCCAGTTTCTCCTCTAGTGGTTCCAGCAGCAGAAGTTGTTCCAGCTCCTATTCTTTTAGCAGTAGCAGATTCTCTTGAAATAGACATCCCTGCAGATATTGTTGATATTACATATATGGATTCAGATATTGTTATGGCTTATGATATTGATGAAGAAATAATCACTGTTGGTGATCCTATTATAATTCCCTAAGTTGATTTAAAAAATTTACATGATTCTTTCTATCCAGTCTATAGATATGCTTTACCAAGTTTTGTTGTTGATTTTCCAAGGCTATTGTATATTATTCTGCCCCAATAAGTCATGCAGTTATGGACCAAATAAGGGCAAGCTTTGTTGCTCCAGTGGTTACTGAAATATTAGTTGTAGAAGATATCTATGAACAAGTTTTTGAGCCCAAGGATTTATCTCCAGAAAATTATAAGATGGATGAAAGTCCTATACCAAATTGGATGATATCATGCTTGCAGATATAGAAGAAGAAGAAAAAGAAAATCAGAGTGTTACTGAAAGTTTTGCAAAACTAGAGTCTCAAGTATAGCCTCATGCTGAGAAGCAGATCTCCAAAGAAACTTTAAAAGAGATTGATGATTTATATTCCAATCCTCCTGGATCATCATCATCTGATGATGATGATAATGATTCTGATGACTCTAGCCCTAAGATGATGCAATCTAAGAAGAGAAAAGTTCCTGCCAAGGCTGTTCCTAAGCCTAACCCAACTGCTGACACACTCTACTATATCCTGAAGAGAATTACCCCTTATCCTTGTATGCCTAAGTGGATGTGGCTTTCTAAAAATGAGCAATAGGCTAGGAAGAAGAGCAGGAGATACTCTCCTCCTCCTCCTCAAAGGAACTGGAGAGGACCTCCTCCTCTACCTCTCCTGATGTAGGTGCTACAGGTAATCTCTCTCAATCTTCAGGAAGTGTTGTAAAGATTCAAAAGCCTACCTCAAGCACTTCTCAATCTCAAAGGCCATCCTCCCATAAGTCCTCTAGACCATCTGGAAGATATAGTCATTGCAGCCCTCCAACGACCTATTATCAAAGCAAATCTCAACTGTCTCTGCCTCCAATAGATTTTAAATAACAATCAGTTATTTTCAGAAAACCTCAAGAGTTTGCTCAGGATGTTTCTAAATCTGATCTAGAGAGACCTCCCACTCCAGTTTATGAACCTGAGTTAGATCCAAACTTCAGAATGGAAAGATTTTGAGAACTGATTGGCTTGTCTTTGATGAAAAAAGCAAGAGAAGAAGGATCAGATCCAACATAATTCACTATAATGTCTATCTACAGGCAAAAAAACTTGACCAATTTTAGGTAGACAGGCATTTATTTGATCTAAATCTGTATATGCAGGTACATCCAGAAGTTGTTGTTCCCAGAGCCTCATCTATTACAGTTCTTGGAGTTCAAGATATGAAAATGTCTCTGGAGGAAGCTACAAATCGTCTCAAAAAAATTGTGTTTTCTAAATCATCATCTGCTCCTCCCTCTGACGATCCTTGAACATTTATTTCTCTAAGATATATATGTGTACTGCACTTAGCTATATCATATCTGCTGATTAGTTTAAATTTCTCTCAGATATTTATATTGCTTGGTGTTTTTATGCTTTTCTATTTTCTGTTTAGTGACCTTATCCAAATAGGGGGAGATTGTTGGATCCCTAGTTTGGATTTGGTGTAAGGTTCACTATTAGGTTTTGACCTATCATATATAGCCTAGGGTAAATTTGTTAGTTCTAAGGTTAGGACAGTCTGACTAGATTGGACATCTTATGATCCATCCTTGGGAAGAATTCAGAGATCCAGACTTAGAAGAATTGTTATTCTAGAGAGTTCAGAAATAAGTTCGATGTTCTTCGAACTCAGCTCGACGATCGTTGATCGTAGATTGACGAACTCAGAGTTTCTACTCTAAGCTAAGCTCGACGAAATACTAGCTCAGGTCGACGAACTCCCTCCTCTCTCAGTTTCCCTTGTTGACGACATTCTACCTTAGTTCGACGAACTTGGAGCTCAGCTTTGACAGTTTCTTTCAAGATTATTTTTCTTTGATCTCATGTCAATGAAGACGATTTCTCAGCTCGACGAACTTTGAGTTCAGGTCGACAAAATCTGTTCTGAGGTCGAAGAAATCTGTCAGTTCATTATTCTTATTCTCTACAGTTAATTTCTGGTTTGCCCAAGGCTTATATTATATATTGTTGGAACACCCTATTACTAATTTGGGAAAGGATCACTATGTTTTTAGGAAATCAGTTTAACCTAGATGTACAGTTGAAAAGGTAAAGTTAGAATGAGTCTAGGGCTTAGAACTTAGGTTTGAAGCTGCCCACAGGACCATTCATTGTTCAAGACTTAGAGTTGAGACAAAGACCATTATCGTCGAGCTTAGGTCGACGAAACGTCGAACTCTGTTAGACGTTCTCTGAGCTCAACTCTGCAAAGTCGTCGAACTCTGGTCGACAATCTTCGAGCTCAGATCGACTATCTGCCTTCAGCTTGTTTCCAAGTCGCTGAGCTCAATTCGACGATCGTAGAGCTCAGGTCGACGTTTTCTGTCTGATGTTCAATCCAATCTCTGAGCTCAGGTCGACGATCGTAGAGCTCAGATAGATGTTTGTCTGAGAGATCGACGACTTTGAGGATTCAAATTCAGTCAGCTTTTGCAATGTTTTTCAAATTCTCTCAGCATTTAGGCTCCATTTGTTTGGGCGTTTCGTTGCTCCGTTTTGAGCAAACGCCGCCGGAAGGAGGAAAAACAAATAAACCTCCGGCGGCGTTTGCTCCGTTTCCACCCGCCCCCCTTGAGAAACGCCCCCAAAAAGCTCTATTTGGAGCAGCCACCTCCCCCCTCCGGTTCGAACACTCCGTTTCCACCCGCCGGATCGACCCGCCACCGCCTAACCAAATGAAGCCTTATTTAAAGAGATTTGCTAGCCGTTTTCATTTATTCTGGAGCAAGTTTCAAGGGATTTCTCAGAGAATGTCTATTGGACTTTCCTCCTGAAGACAAAATATTTATGGAAGACATTTATTGACTGCTAATGGCAATCTTTGAAAAAGGATCATCAGAGAATAAAACATCCTACAGCAGATCAAGAGAAAGATAATCTATCTATCACTCAATACAGACATACACAGATAGTCAGAAAAACTCAGAGGAAAATCAAGTGATCAATCCTGAAGAGTTTGATTGAAAATTAGCATACTGTAAAGTGTTCATAGCTTCAACATCAAAGACTCCAGACAACTTACATTTCAGCCTCTGCTGAAATCATCTTCTGTTGGAGATCTGAAGCTTCTGAAGGCCTATCACCCTTGCATAGCTCTCATCTCTGAAACATCTACATCTTAGGGGGAGATTTGACATCACAATCAATCCACTAAGTCTTCTCTTAGTGATTGAGATAGAGAAGACAACTTCACCTCTTCCTTTTCTTTTCCTGCTGTAAAAGGGTTATCAAAACTCCCTTCAAAAGTCTTGAATCTTGTTCTGAGAGCTGATGAATATTTTCGCTAAGTCTAAACTTGATGCGGATTCATTCTACATTTTATCATAACTATGTAGATGGGCATAAGCTATATTGAATTATCTTTCAGGCAAGTGCACCTATCAATCATAGTATAAGAGAAATCTACATCTCGTATCGTATTCCACAGGGTCATTTCAACTATTCGTACTCACTCTCACTCTATTATCATACCTAAACTTAAAATTGCGTTCTAACATAGATTAATCCTAACTATGACTATTTGGATAAAAATTGTATTGGAGAATTACAAAAATAATTTCAAGACGAAAGTTAAGAGCATTCAATGAACATAATCACTTTGTGTAATCATGAAATAACAAGACTATCAAATTCTTTGTATTGTAAAGGGTTAAACTAATTATTAAATTCTCTCTCGAGCAATTTAAAATCCAAGTTAAGTTAAGTAAATTTTCTCTCGAACAATTTACAATACTCAAATGTTTATTGAATGAAATACCCTATCTAATACATGGATTCATGAAGCTTTATCTCTAAAATACCATAATTCCATTAATTCATATTCTAATTTTCCAAGAAACATATTTCTCGATCATGAGTTTTGAAGTACAAAGAGAAATAACACATAAATATGAAGATTTATCCATCATCCAAACAATCCAATTTCTCAATCTAGACATTTGGAATTCATGTAAAAATAAATAATCATTCATAACAAGGATAATTCTCAATGTTTGTAAGCCCATATACGAATAAAATACAATGAAATTGACTAAAACAAAACGATACATGATTACTAACTTGTTCAAACACATTGTTCATGAAAATTAAAAGATAAATAAAGTTGGATTACCAAGAGAGATACAAGATTAAATGAGATAAATTAAAGAATAAATGCATACAAATATCTCCTTCAAGCTTTCCTTCTCTTGGATGCTCCACTTTCGTTCTCCAGAAAAATCTCCAAGCAAAATAATCCAAAAAGTGCAGAATAAAATTTTCTCCAGGTTTTTATAGTCCAATAGCAAACATGGTCGAACACGGGTTCCGACACGGCTGTGTTGCAGGCCGTGTCGGCAGTTCCAGGGCAGTTCTACACGAAAAGACGTGTGTGATCATGGGCCGTGTTGGATCACACGGGTACTGACACGACCGTGTTCTGGAACACGGCCGTGTTGTTCTTCATGTTCTTCAGACACGGGGGCTGGATCATTGGCCGTGTTGGATCACACGGGTACTGACACGGCCGTGTTGTAGAACACGGCCGTGTTGTTCTTCATGTTCTTCAGACACGGGGATTGGAAAATTGCTTCAGCTGGGATGGAACACGGGTAGGCACACGGCCGTGTTCCTACCTGTGTCTGAGCAATTCTTCTCCTGTGATCAGTCCTGTTGGCCCCGTAAACTCCCCTGTTTGCTCCAAGACTTTTAGTTCCACTGGCTAGTTGTACCTGCATTAGAAAAATGACATAGTAAGGGAGAAGTTCAATACATAAAATAGTAACAACTTTAAACTATGCTCTACTATTCATGACAATACCAATTCTCAATTATTTAGTGCAATTACTTGAATAAAGAGGTAGAAAACAGCGGACATGATTACAATTATTACAATAAAAATCTATCATAATTGTAATCATCACACATCCCCAGACTTAAGTGTTTGCTTGTCCCTAAGCAAACTAATTCAAACAATTGGGTTACCAATACATAATTCTTCTTCTGCACACTGATTGTTTTGAATTCGAATAGAGATTTGATGCTGCAATTGTATAGGAAATTGTATAGTAGACTTTTCTAAATATAACTTTTTCTTAAAAATTTCTCCAATACATATCTTAACTACTTTTCGCTCTTTCTTAGAATTATAATTATAGTTATCCATAACTATTGTAAGGAGAAAATAACAATCTTGATAACATATGCATTAGTCTTTCAAAACTTAAAAATCTCCCTATTGATAATCATACACTTTCCTTTACACACCCTCTCCATAAAACTAATGAGAATTAGTAAAGTTGGATCCTTAGGACTTGTATGGTGGTGTATTGTTTTGGCTTAGGATAGGTGATTATAGGTGGGGTAAGCCAAAAAAAAAAAAAACTAGATCACAATTGAGCCCTTTGTATGATAAAGACCTTTAACATACATTGATATTTTATGAGCACCCCCAGACTTTGCATGCATTATAATTCCCTTATTTTTGAGGAATGATACTCTATATTTTTTTTCTTAACCAAGGGTCCATAGTAGGGATCATTCCGAATGGGTGTAAGTGTACACTCACTCAGGCCACATATCACTATGTTATTTTTGTTTTCTTTTAGGGACTTCATAGTAGGGATCATTCCGAATGGGTGCAGGTGTACACGCTCACTCAGGCCACATATCACTATGAAAGAAATACAAACCATTGCCAAAAACTTCATTTCATGACGATCTTAATGATAAGTGTGCTACTAGACGAGAATTGGCCTTGGTGTATTTTAGAGGTGGAGTACTACAAAAATATAGGGATGAGGTCCAAATTGGGTGAGCAAGGGTATAATGTTTAAGGTTTTGGGATTGAACGGCTCAATCTATCCAACAGGAGGCCTAAGTCATTTCCACCTTTACTAATTAACATGTGCAAAAGGTTCGAGGATCGCTAGTAAGTTCTAGACACCAATAGAGAAAATTTTTGTTATTGTTGATCTACTAATATGAAATTATCAAAATATTACACTCATCAACTCACTTTAGTATAGATAAATTTTTTTTTCTAAAATGGAGTGATTATTAGTTAATAATATAAAGGACAATCTTTTTAAACCAAATTATATGGAGAAAAGTAATCTAATGAATTTCTATACGTAGTTACTAATCAACAAATTTGAACACGAATTCGGTTTAATCAGCGTGTGAAAGTGAATTAGATAGTTATATTCCCAATGAGTGAAGTAATGAAAGCTTAAAGAGAAGTAATCAAATTTTTCGAGGGGGTGTATAAGGAAATATAGAGTATTATGATAAAGAGAAAATAAGTAATTATAATCATGTATTCCACTGTCAATACTCATTATAAAAATACAGCATACCCCCAGACTTGAGTTGCAATGTCCTCATTGCAAACAAAAATTAAACCAAGGGGATATAAATTGCACTACATAAAGAACTGATGAGCATGAATATAAAGCATCACAGCACGAAACAGGAGCAAAAACTGAGATAAAACATTTTTTTTTATAGATATACCGATCATACAAATACAAGATGATAAAAACAATACTAAAGATATAGCACTACAGAGCCAGATATGCAAAGCCAGATGTATCAGAAATACATAGGTGTGTCATCTTGATCAGTCGGATCATTCTGAGGGTGAGATGGACGAGGAGCTGGTCGCGGTGGGCTGGTAATCCCCATGTGCTGCCGGATCTGATACATGACGTCCTCAGTCCGTCGCTGCTGCTCCTCGATACGCTGCAGTCGCGGCGACAACTGAGTGTCATAAAAACGCTGCAACTCCTGAGCAAATCGAGACTGTCGCTAAGGCTGGGCAGATGATGACTCCCCCTGAGTATGCGTCATGCGAGCAGGTGGAATGAGGGGCTCATCGAGATCTGGATCGACCTCATCGTCGTCGTCGTCGTGGATATGAAGGCCACGAGCCGCAATGGTATATATAGTCCCTCCTCGGCCTTGACGAGCAGTAACGAGGCGGATGGCTCGAAGACTGGCTATGGTGATAGGCACAGTTTTCGATACCACTGCCATCGGGGGAAGAGGTAAAAAGATGCCCATATTCTTTGTTAGACGCGTGATGTAGGGGGCTACACAGATAGACCCGACGCAGGAATTCTCCGCCTGATGAAGAATAAAATGAGCAAGCATATAGCCCAAATGGATAGGGTAGCGGGCTGTCATGCTGTGTAGATAAAGAATGTCCTGTCGACTCACAACACCGGAGCTTTCGCCCCGGCCGCTCAGTGTATGGCTAAGTAGGTGATGAATATAATGTGCGGCGGGGGAAACCAATTTTGAAGCCTTAGATCTCTTGGCTTCGTAGGCGTTGGTGTCGAAAGATAAACGTCGCCAAACATCACCTGCCTGGACGCGACTGGGGAGATCAAATTGCAAATCAGAGTAGGCGGCACTAAGGAGGAATGCCTCGTCGTATACTCCTAAATGCTGTGTAAACTGGTAGAGAGAAAGAGTGTAGAAGGTGCCCCCCACTCGAAAAGAAATATTCACCTCTGTTGGTCTTCCATCATCGGCCACACAGGAACGAAGGTTCACATAGAAGGTGGATAAAAATTCGAGTGTAAGCTCTCTAAATCCTAACTCTTCTATGGCAAAAAACCCTTGCCACCCCACTACAGAAATCAAATCCCTCACAGTATCCGCTAGACCTATAGTTTCTAGGACATCCCAGTCTATGATTCGTATGTCATGATACTTCTTGGCTTGTAGCCAATTATAACGGTTTGTGTGGATAGGATCTGTGAAAACTAGTGGCTGAGCGACGTCGCGTCTCTCGGTAGATAATGCTTGAAGATCCGGGCGACGTCGGCGACCACCTTGGCTACGTGATGATGCCATGATCTGAAAATAAATAAATAAAAACAAATCTAAAGTGAATTCAGAAGGAAAATAGGAATAGAAATGATCAAGAGGAGATTGGATGGAAATAAGCCAGGAGTTTTACCGATTATGTTGAGCGCGAAGAAATGAGGCGATTCCGCGAATTTTGGAGAAGAAGAGGGATTTCCCGGCTGGAATGGATGCAGGAATGAGAAGAGGGGAAAGTGGGAGTGATGAAGAGAATGGAAAATTTTTCCCCCCTATAAAAAGAAGCTGAACACGGGTGCACACACGACCGTGTGTGTACCCGTGTTGAGGAATCGTTCTGCGCGGGAAACACGGTCTTCAAGGAGACGTGTGGTCAAATCGCGGGAAACTGCCCGTGTCAGGGGGACACGGTCAACAACACGGCCGTGTCCCCTGCCCGTGTTGTCAACCCTGGATCAGACACGGTCATAAACACGGGTTGGTGGAAACCCGTGTACTTCTCTGACTCGAAATAATTAAATTCGTCGTTTTGACACGGGTGGGCACATGGCTGGGTGGACAGCCGTGTATATGACACACGGCTAGGTACACGGCTTGGTGGAAAGCCGTGTATATTACACACGGCTATGTACACGGCTTGGTGGAAACCCGTGTATTTCTCTGACTTGAAACAATTAAAATTGTCGTATCGACACGGGTGATCACATGGCTGGGTGGACAGGGCGTGTGATAGACACGGCCATGCACACGGGCGTGTGCATGGCCGTGTACACCTCTTAATTAGTGATTTCTCCTGATTACGGAATTTATTTATTTTTAATTAAAATTTCATTAAAATTTTTATTTTCCTATATAGACAAGATACTATACTATTCTATATATTCTCTTAGTCTAGGTGAAGGCATGATTCTAGTCGAATAAGTTCTTGGGGAAGTGCACTGTTATAAAGCTTTAATCGGTGCCCATTGACTTTAAAATCTCCCTTTTCAGGGTGAGTTAGTTCGACGGTGCCATAGGGAAAAACTTCTTTAACCTGAAACGGTCCGGACCACTTAGACCTAAGCTTCCCGGGAAATAGACGCAGTCTAGAATTAAAAAGGAGGACCTGGTCACCCTTGTTGAATGTTTTGGTTTTCCGAAGGTGACGGTCATGAAATAGTTTGGTTTTCTCCTTATAAATTCTGGAGTTCTCATAAGCCATAGTCCTCCATTCATCTAGTTCATTAAGTTGAAGTTTACGTTTTTCCCCTATAGAATTTGTATCAAAATTTAGAGAGCGTATTGCCCAATATGACTTGTGCTCTAATTCTATAGGTAAGTGACAAGATTTACCATAGACTAATCTAAAGGGAGTGGTACCTATAGGTGTTTTAAATGCGGTCCTATAAGCCCATAAACAATCGTTTAGTTTCCTAGACCATTGTTTTCTATTCCCCTCTATAGATTTTTCTAGGATGCGCTTAAGTTCTCTATTGGATACTTCAACTTGGCCACTAGTTTGGGGATGATATGGTGTAGCTATCCTATGTGTGACTCCATATTTCTGCAATACCTTATCTAACTGTAGATTACAGAAGTGAGAACCCCTATCGCTAATAAGTGTTCGTGGTGTGCCAAATCGCGCAAATAGAGATTTCAGGAATTGAATTACTACTCTACTATCATTAGTAGGTAAAGCTTGCGCCTCAACCCACTTTGATACGTAATCTACGACCACCAAGATATACTTATTCCCGAATGAAACTGGAAATGGACCCATAAAGTCTATCCCCCACACATCAAATACTTCACATTCAAGGATAAAATTTTGCGGCATTTCATGTAATTTAGAAATATTACCTGATTTTTGACAAGAATCACATGAAAGCACATACCTTTGGGCATCCCTGAATAGAAGGGGCCAATAAAAACCCGAATCAAGAACCTTTTTCCCAGAGCGATTTGCTCCATAGTGACCACCAGTAGGACCTGAATGACACTGCTCCAGGATTCTCCACCCTTCCTCGGCGGATACACACCTTCGGATCACGGAATCTGCACATATCCGAAAAAGAAAAGGGTCCTCCCAAAAGTAATATTTCAAGTCGGAGAAAAATTTCTTTTACTGCTGATATGAAAAATCCTTTGGGAGGACCTTAGCCACAAGATAGTTTGCATAATCTGCAAACCATGGATAATCATTATTAATTTTCGAAGATAAGGCAAATAACGATTCCTCAGGGAACGTATCTGAAATCTCAGACTCATCTAACGTTGCTCGTAACGGATTTTCTAAACGTGAAAGATGGTCTGCCGCTAAGTTTTCTGCTCCTCGTTTATCCCTAATTTCCAAATCAAATTCTTGCAATAGAAGTACCCAACGGATTAAACGAGGCTTAGCTTCCGCCTTGGCTAGCAAATATTTAAGTGCAGAGTGGTCCGTATAAACTACCACCTTGGACAATGTTAAATAGGATCTAAATTTATCAAAAGCAAAGACTACTGCTAGAAGTTCTTTTTCAGTAGTAGTATAATTCTCTTGTGCATTATTAAGTGTTTTACTAGCATAAAATATAGGATGAAAATGTTTGTTTCGGCGATGTCCTAAAACAGCTCCTACCGCAAAACTGCTAGCGTCACACATAATTTCAAATGGCTGAGTAAAATCAGGCGCTATCATAATAGGAGAATTAACTAATCTCTCTTTTAAGAACTCAAAAGCATGTAGACACACTTGATCAAAGAGAAACGGTGTATCCTTTTCTAATAGTCTCGTAAGTGGTTTAGCAATTTTTGAAAAGTCTTTAATAAACCGGCGGTAAAATCCGGCGTGGCCTAAAAAACTTCTCACTGCCTTAACGGATGTGGGTGGTGGTAACTTTTCTATCATTTCAATCTTCGCTCTATCTACTTGAATTCCCTGATTGGAGATTTTATGACCTAATACTAACCCTTCTTGCACCATAAAATGGCACTTCTCCCAGCTACGTACTAAGTTCGTCTCCTCACACCTCCTTAGAACCTTCTCTAAATTATTCAAACATAAATCAAATGCATCTCCAAAGACGGAGAAGTCATCCATAAACACTTCCATGATATCTTCAACATACTCGTTGAAGATAGCTAACATGCATCTTTGGAAAGTAGCGGGGGCATTACAAAGACCGAATGGCATACGCCTATAGGCAAAGGTACCGAATGGGCATGTGAACGTGGTTTTCTCTTGGTCTTCTGGGGCTATTGGGATTTGGAAATACCCAGAAAGTCCATCTAGAAAACAATAATATGAATGCCCTAACAAGCGTTCTAATATTTGGTCAATAAAGGGTAAAGGAAAATGGTCATTCCTAGTGGCATCGTTTAATTTCCTATAGTCTATACAGACACGCCAACCTGTTACTGTTCGCGTTGGAATTAATTCATTTTTATCGTTTGCTACCACAGTTAAACCACCCTTCTTAGGAACCACTTGGACAGGACTAACCAATGAACTATCGGAAATAGGGTATATCATACCAGCGTCTAATAATTTAACAATTTCAGCCTTAACTACCTCTTTCATATTAGGATTAAGCCTACGTTGCGGTTGAATAGATGACTTATAGTTTTCTTCCAAAAGGATTTTATGAGTGCAAAAACTAGGATTAATACCTTTTATATCAGAGATTTGCCATGCTATTGTACCTTTACATTTCATTAACACAGTTATTAATTTAGCTTTTTCAATTTCAGAAAGATTAGAAGAAATAATAACTGGGTAAGAAGAGTTAGTTCCTAAGAATGCATACTCAAGATGATCCGGTAAATTTTTTAATTCAACTACAGGTGGATCCTTAGTATTATTCTTATGAACTTCATTATCTCCTTTTGTAAGTAAGTTATATTCAGTATTTCCATTCATCGAAACAGAGTTATCTAGAAAAAGTAAATGATCAACAATATCTTTATTAGTTTCGTCTTCTAGAAAACAATTAGTAATGCAAATATCTAAAGGATCTTTATAATAAAAATTAGAATCAATATAAGACAATAAGTTGTCAACACCATGAGAAAAATAGCAACAATCATCACTATCTAAAGATTGTTTCATAGTATTGCCAATTTGAAAAGTGACTTCATCCTCCCCTACTCTCAAAACTAATTTACCATCAAAAACATCAATAAGAGCTCTAGAAGTGGCTAGAAATGGGCGACCAAGTATAAGTGGTACTTCGATATTTTCGTCCATATCTAAAATAACAAAATCGGCAGGAAATATAAATTTGTCTACCTTAACCAATACATCCTCCACTATACCTCTTGGGTACTTAACCGACCGATCTGCTAATTGAATACTCATCCTAGTCGGGCTAAGTTCTCCAAGGCCTAGTTTCAAATATAATGTATAAGGCATCAAATTTATACTAGCTCCTAAATCCGCTAAAGCTTTATTAACTTGCAAATCACCGATTAAACATGGAATTGAAAAAGAACCGGGATCCTTAAGCTTTTGTGGTAATTTTTTTTGTAAAATAGCAGAGCATTCTTCGCTTAGTGTGACTAACGATAATTCTTCTATTTTCTTTTTATTAGAAATTAAATCCTTCAAAAATTTAGCATACTTAGACATTTGAATAATATCAGAAAAAGGTAAATTAACATGCAATTGTTTAATCATAGAAATAAATTTATCGTATTGCGCATCCATGCGCTCCTTGTTCATCTTTGCTGGATATGGTACGGCTGGTTGATATTCCATCGGTGTCACGTCCGGTGCTTCTCCACTAGACTCCTCTTGAGGTGCATCCGGTGCAAGCCTTGGGTCTTGTAACTCCTTCCCGCTCCTCAACTGAATTGCTCTTGCATGTTCCTTTGGGTTTGTCTCAGTATTTCCTGGAAGTGTTCCTGGTTGTCTCTCTGATACCATCCTTGCCAACTGCCCAATCTGATTCTCCAAATTTCGAATAGAACCCTCTTGATTACGGAAGGCAACATCGGTAGTTTGCATGAACTTTGCAAGGACATCTTCCAATGTTGGCTTCCTTGGCTCCAATTATTGTTGTTATTGTTGTTGTCCAAACATGGGTGGTTTACCTTGGTTGCCTTGCCCTCCCCAAGAGAAATTTGGGTGGTTCCTCAATCCTTGATTGTATGTAAAACTATATGGGTTGTTTCCTGGATTGAAAGGTGGTCTAGGATTATTACCCATGTAGTCTACATGTTCTTGCACTTGAGGTTCACCACTAGGGATTCCAACAAGGGAGGGGTCCCATTATTGAGGTACCATTGGGGGTGGCGCTAAAGAAAGGTTGTCCATCTTTTGATGGAGCTTCTCCACTTGTATTGCTAAGGCTGTAACGGCATCCACTTCATACATTCCGGCGGGCTTGGTAGACTTCGGCCGCACGGTAGTCCATTGGTAGCTATTCATTGCCATTTCTTCTATCAACTGCTGGGCTGCGTCAGGTGTCTTATTGTTCAAGGTGCCTCCACTAGCCGCATCAATCATCTGTCTGGTGGCTGGATTTAGACCATTGTAGAAAGTCTGAATCTGAAGCCAAGAAGGTAAGGCATGATGGGGGCATCTCCTTAATAATTCTTTGAATCGTTCCCAAGTATCGTACAATGATTCATCCTCCACTTGAACATACGTAGAGATGTCGTTCCTTAACTTTGCGGTCTTTGCCGGTGGAAAATACTTCATCAAAAACTTCTCAACCATCATGTCCCAAGTAGTAATGGATCCTTTAGGTAACGAATTGAGCCACTGCTTTGCCTTATGCCTCAATGAGAATGGGAACAATCTCAATCTAATGGCATCGTTGGAGACACCATTAATCTTGAAAGTATCACATATCTCTAGGAATCCGGCTAAGTGTGTATTGGGATCCTCGTCTTGTAAGCCATCATATTGAACATATTGTTGGACCATTTGTATCACGCTCGGTTTCAGTTCGAAATTATTGGTTGGAATAGGTGGTCGAACAATGCTTGACCCAGTTCCTTGGAGATTGGGTCTAGCAAAGTCAGACATGGTTTGCTCATTTTGGTTGGCCATGGTATCTAGATCTTCAGGATGGTGCTCTCCTTGATTCACTGTTTCTTCTTCTCTCAGATCGTCTATAATATCTGTGGTGTTAACACCCACGTCTCTGTGATTGGTGTTATGAATAATTCGTTCCGGTTCAGAATGAAATGGTTCTAACCCAGAATTTCTTGCCCTGGTCATAGACTAACAGACTACAAAACAGAGATTAAATAATATAATTTTACTTTAAACTAATCTACAAAGATTTATTAGTAAACAATAATGGTAGATTAATAAAGTTAAAGCTTTCAAAATATTGAAAAGATTCCCCGGCAACGGCGCCAAAAACTTGATGAATATTTTCGCTAAGTCTAAACTTGATGCGGATTCATTCTACATTTTATCATAACTATATAGATGGGCATAAGCTAGATTGAATTATCTTTCAGGCAAGTGCACCTATCAATCATAGTATAAGAGAAATCTACATCTCGTATCGTATTCCACAGGGTCATTTCAACTATTCGTACTCACTCTCACTCTATTATCATACCTAAACTTAAAATTGCGTTCTAACATAGATTAATCCTAACTATGACTATTTGGATAAAAATTGTATTGGAGAATTACAAAAATAATTTCAAGACGAAAGTTAAGAGCATTCAATGAACATAATCACTTTGTGTAATCATGAAATAACAAGACTATCAAATTCATTGTATTGTAAAGGGTTAAACTAATTATTAAATTCTCTCTCGAGCAATTTAAAATCCAAGTTAAGTTAAGTAAATTTTCTCTCGAACAATTTACAATACTCAAATGTTTATTGAATGAAATACCCTATCTAATACATGGATTCATGAAGCTTTATCTCTAAAATACCATAATTCCAATCATTCGTATTCTAATTTTCCAAGAAACATATCTCTCGATCATGAGTTTTGAAGTACAAAGAGAAATAACACATAAATATGAAGATTTATCCATCATCCAAACAATCCAATTTCTCAATCTAGACATTTGGAATTCATGTAAAAATAAATAATCATTCATAACAAGGATAATTCTCAATGTTTGCAAGCCCATATACGAATAAAATACAATGAAATTGACTAAAACAAAACAATACATGATTACTAACTTGTTCAAGCACATTGTTCATGAAAATTAAAAGATAAATAAAGTTGGATTACCAAGAGAGATACAAGATTAAATGAGATAAATTAAAGAATAAATGCATACAAATATCTCCTTCAAGCTTTCCTTCTCTTGGATGCTCCACTTTCGTTCTCCAGAAAAATCTCCAAGCAAAATAATCCAAAAAGTGCAGAATAAAATTTTCTCCAGGTTTTTATAGTCCAATAGCAAACATGGTCGAACACGGGTTCCGACACGGCCGTGTTGTAGGCCGTGTCGGCAGTTCCAGGGCAGTTCTACACGAAAAGACGTGTATGATCATGGGCCGTGTTGGATCACACGGGTACTGACACGGCCGTGTTCTGGAACACGGCCGTGTTGTTCTTCATGTTCTTCAAACACGGGGGCTGGATCATTGGCCGTGTTGGATCACACGGGTACTGACACGGCCGTGTTGTAGAACACGGCCGTGTTGTTCTTCATGTTCTTCAGACACGGGGATTGGAAAATTGCTTCAGCTGGGATGGAACACGGGTAGGCACACGGCCATGTTCCTACCCGTGTCTGAGCAATTCTTCTCCTGTGATCAGTCCTGTTGGCCCCGTAAACTCCCCTGTTTGCTCCAAGACTTTTAGTTCCACTGGCTAGTTGTACCTGCATTAGAAAAATGACATAGTAAGGGAGAAGTTCAATACATAAAATAGTAACAACTTTAAACTATGCTCTACTATTCATGACAATACCAATTCTCAATTATTTAGTGCAATTACATGAATAAAGAGGTAGAAAACAGCGGACATGATTACAATTATTACAATAAAAATCTATCATAATTGTAATCATCAAGAGCCTTGTCAAAACTCAGTGCTGGCAAGACACCTGATCAAAAAATCCAGTTTGGTTTTTGAGCACCTTATCAAAAGCTCATTGGTGCCCAGGACACCTGATAAACTCATCCTGCAGTGGATTCCTACCAAGGGTGGTAGAAGAGTGGATGTACCCAGGTTTTTGGGGAACCACTATAGCTCCTTGTGTCTTCTTGTTTCTTGTGCATATTCTTTGTTGTGTGCTGTGGTTCTTATTTTCCTGCTTTAGTTTTATTTCTACATCAAAGCACCTTACACCTATACATAAATTAAGCCTTTACTGCTGTGCAATTTTAAATTGTAAATTTACTTTAAAATAATCTATTCACCCCCCCCCCCTCTAGAGTTAAGATAGATCTTACCCTCACTTCAATTGGTATCAGAGGGAGGTTGGTTGTTCATACAGGCTAACACCTGAACCAAAAGATCCTTGATAAGATCAATCTTTTAAGAGGGTTATTTTCATTATATTTAATTATATATAAAGACATGGCACATAAATAAGATTATGCAAGCACTAGGCCTCTAGTGTGCAATCTATTCAAGTTTGCACTTTGGAAAGCAAGGATTAGACTTTATATGAATTCAATTGATGAAGACATATTTAATTCTGTTTTGACAGTGTGCCCAAGTCCACCAGCAAGCTCAAGTTCAAATGCTGTTCCACCTCCTTCAGGAACAGATGCTGAAATAAAGAAGTCGAAGACTGCAGATGCCAAGGCCATGAATATCTTAGCTCAGACAATGTCTGATGAGATATTTTAGAAGGTAGATGAATACAACTAAGCCAAAGGAATTTGTGACAAACTTTCTGAGATTGTCTCAGGATCTGCTGATGAGAGAAAAGATAGAAGATCCCATCTCATATCCCAATATGAGAACTTCAAGAAACGAGAAGCTGAGTCAGTAGCAGACATGTACAACAGATTAAGTCTGATTGTCATTGAGTTAAAGACTCTGGATAAAGAAATATCATTGACTGAGATGAATAACAAAATCCTAATGTGTTTCCCCAGCACTTGGAATTCAAGAATCTTGCCAATCAAAGATGCCAGAAGTCTAAATGAGATTACAACTGAAGCTCTCCTGGGCAAGCTCAAATCTTATGAGCTGCTCATTAAAAATCGAGAAGAAGAATAAAAGGCTACTTCTCCAGTCATCAGAAAGGAGAAGACCATAGCCTTCAAAGCTATAGAAGAGGAGCCTGAAGATAAAGCTACAGGAAATGATGAGCTCCTAAGTCTACTTGCCAAAAGATTATACCAAATGGCCAGAAAAGACTTCAGAAAGAGATCATACAAGGGACATGATAAGCCAAGGTATGATAAATCAAATAACAACAAAGAAATTATATGTTTTGGTTGCAGGAAAGAAGGCCATATTATGCCTGACTGTCCAGAAAACAAAAAAAAGGTCAAGAAAGATAGAAGAGAAAGAAGAAAGGAGAAACACTTCAAGAAGAACACCTCAGACAAACCCTCCTACAGCAAGAAGACACAAACAAGGAAGGGATTTGTTGCTGAGACATGGAGTGAAACTGAAGAGGATTCTGAAGCCTCATCCAGCTCCAGTGATGATGAGGATGATGCTAATGAGAAGGAATTTTGCATAATGGCTATCAATGCCACTCAAACAAATTTAGAAGCAGAAGAGTCAGAATCAGACTCAGAAGTTCAACTAGAAGAAGATCAGGTAATCAATTCATTTGATTTCAGTTCTGAGGACTTTAGACATGAGTTTAAAGTATTATGCCTAGATCTATTGGAGTCTGAGAAGGAAATCACTTCCCTCAGAAAACAACTGTCTGAGTATAGCACTTTAAAATCATAGAACCTCAAACTCTCTGAAGAGTTAGAATGCTATAGGGAGGATATAGCTTCACTGAAGAGTGAACTATCCAAGGCCAAGCAGTTTAAAGAATCCCTTAATGGGAGAATCATCAAACTGATGGATATCACAAGCACAGTGAACTCTAGACTTTATAGTACACTGGGCTTGGGAGCTTCATCTAGCCAACCTATAGTTCTGACAACTCCAATCAAATTTATCTCTGATAAAGGGAAGGAAGTTGTAGAGGTAGCTAGGAAGAATGCAGATTTTCCAAAGAAAGATATAGTTCAACAGAATGCGTCGAACAGAGCTTGACGATCGTCAAACGGCGCTCGACGATCCAAGAAACGATCGTCAAACTCAGCTCGACGACACCTAAACTCTGAACTCCAGGGCAGTCGATGTAACATCCCATTTCCGGCTAAACTCCTAGGAGTCGGTTGGTTATGGTAGAACCCTAGGGAGCCCAAAACTTGAAATAAATCGACCAAGAAATCGGGTCACGGGTTGGTCACGCCCGTGACCGACCCGTCACGCCCGTGACATAGGGCGTGACCACATTCGACGATCGTCGATTTCAGTTCGACGATCGTCGAACCCAGAATTAGTCACTAGACCTGTCAGGCCCGTGACCTGCCATGTCACGCCCGTGACATAGGGCGTGACACGCTCGACGATCGTCGATTTCAGTTCGACGTCGTCGAACCAGAATTAGTCACCAGGCATGTCACGCCCATGACCCACAATGTCACGCCCGTGACATAGGGCGTGACACGCTCGACGATCGTCGATTTCAGTTCGACGTCGTCGAACCAGAATTGGCCGCACAGGCCTGTCACGCCCGTGACCCAGGTGTCACGCCCGTGACCACCCTTCGATGATCGTCGATCTCAGTTCGACGATCGCCGAACCCAGAACTGGCTAACCGGGCCTGTCACGCCCGTGACCTATGTGTCACGCCCGTGACCAAGGCTGAAACGTCAGCCAGACTGGAAATTTCGGTAACCGACGCCATAATAAATTCTGACTATGGGAATGAAAATCAAGAGTATTTATGGGTCGTTCCCTACTTTAATTATGTTAATAATTAAGGAAAAGTGGGTCCAATAGGAAATTGCCACCTGGCAAACACCTCTTCATCTCCAACATTTCAACTGCCATTCGTCATAACCGAAACGTCAATAAGGGGTCTTAGGTTAAAAGTGTACTTTTGAAATTTCAGTGGTCAGATCACCTCAACAGAGGCTGAGATTTTTTCCACTGGCTAGTAATATTCTCTAGCACCCCCTCATGGAGTTTGAGGTGGATCGGGGTAAGTTTGCCCTAAGGACCAAGGCCAAACCCTAAGGATGGATCTTGGTGGTTTGTGAAGGTCATGTGGTCAAATGACCATGGATTGACCCGAAATTGGGTGAAGAGAACCATAGGGCCAATATAGTTCTCTGGATGAAATCTTAGTAAATTTGGAGACCGTTGGGATACCTAAAAATCTAACCCTAGTTTAGGGCGTAAAACTTGTAGAGATAGGAAATGACACTAAATCACATAGAAAAGTGGTGAGATTTGGGTAGAGTGAATTATAGGGATGGTACAAGCTCTGGATATTTTTCTATGAAATTTTATGATCATTATTTTGGATACTTCCTTTAATGATTTAGTAGTTGTATGATTTGCTTTGAAAATTTATTAGGGAATACACACTCTCTGGAAAGTGATGAAATTTAAGCAGAGAACGTTTATTATGATTTTAAATCTCTGTGAATTTTTATGGGATTTTTGGAAGATTAATTCTAAGGCTTGCTTCATTAAGTATGTTTTACCTTGATTATTTGATTAAATCTTTAGTGGTGTTTAGCAAGCTAGTAAAATTATGATTCTCTGCACAAAGATCTTTTATATATCATACTACTGACTAGTGATTTTTCTATAATTTTTAGATGAATAATTTCAGTACTTCCTTCATTACGTAGAATTAACGTGATTATACTGAATAAATTATTTAGAGGTTAAATACTTTCTATAAAATTCTGAGAATTTGTATTTGAGGTTATCTTGCTGTTATTTAATGATCATGATTTTTGAGTAAGCCATTACTTAGGAAGATCATGTAGTTCATGTTTAAAATGACCCGTGGCACGCCCTTTGGGAAAATTAAATAAATATCAGATTAATTAGGAAAATTATAAGTTTCTTGTTTTAGGCAAAGTATGATATGGTAGACCACCAGTAAATATTATAGGAGATTTGGAAGACAACTTGGTGTACCTCCCCTTGGGTACCTCATATAGTTTAGGATGGTCTGCATATAGTAAAGCCACGGAATTCTGGTAATTGATGGTTGGTAGGGCAAGTTAAGATTGAGTTCATCATTAGAAGTCAGGATAAGTAGAGTGTGGGACTGGTTAGGATAAGGGAGTACGAGAACGACGAAAGATCGTCCATCCCGGGAAGAAGAGGAAGAGTCTTAATACTCTAGGGTTAGAACTAAAGTAACTAAAAGAGGATCGGGTTAAGGGAGATTAACCAATAATAATAAGTGCCTTGCGAAAGGGAACTTCGGGCCGTAATGCCGCCGTCTTGGTTCCTAGTGCCCCTTGAGAGCCCTTCACGGGGTATACCGGGGGCAGTCCTGGGCTAACGTAAACCATAGGAATAATAAATTAAAAGAGTAACTACTCTAACTAGGGTTGCACACACTCAATCCCCGATAGCTAGGAAAGTAGAATAATAGGACTTGTTGCCATTCAGACAGTAGCTCTGAAGGTAGATGCACAGACAGGACTGTCCGGGGGGCCGAGGGCTCGAGGGTTGGAGTACAGAATAAAGGTGGTGGGTCTTCGGTACCTTATCGTCGTTCACACCGACATCGGTACGCTGACTCGGCGGTGTGGGACACTTAGCAAAAGAAAGTCTGGAGGGTACATCCAGCAGCAGTACGCGGATACTCTAGGTTGTGTTCTTCTAGGGGCGTACGGGAGGGCTAGGCCTGGTAGTGTGGATGCTCGCCTAGGAGTGGGGGGCCCGACCCACTATCTCCGTTTGCCACTACGGAGGTTCCTGGGGGTGAACCTAACTGCCCGAACAGGGGGAACTAAAGGTCTGTGTGCATAGATTCGTGTGCGTGAGTTGCACTTGCATGAATCATGGCATAGCATATCACTACACTCATATTCGCATACAACCGACACCCCAACGTATAAATCGGTATGGGACTTTTTATACGATGGGAGCCTTGCAGAAGACCCCTTAACTTATAAGTTTGTATGGGCATTCATATAAGTTAAGGTTACATACTTATTTACTTGTTTGTTTACTTACTGTTCTCTAGCTGCCTTTATATACAATTTGCTACTTAATAATTGCTCTACCTATTACAACATTTATACTGTTCACCTATTATAACTTGCTAGTTAGGTCCACCATCACCTGCTTGACTATTCTCCACTTTTGTAGCTTCCCTTTCCTCCTCTCCGCCCGGTGCTTAGGAGCCGTGGTGGGAGGGGTAGGGGATGATAGGGCTTAGTCTTTATGACTAATGGTTATCGAACCACAACATTACAGGAGCTCCGGATGGGAGACAGGGACCAGCAGTCCAGGGACCAGCACCAGCGGAGTACGGTGTGCATGGAGGTGGGACAGTGTAGCACCGGTGCACCTGCGACCAGCTCCGTGAGTGATTAGTATTTTCTCAGCTTCCGCGATGAGCGACTTGTAGTGAGGACTCTGATGTACTGGGCTAGAGCCCATTTATCTATTTTCCTGTTGTTATGTATTGATGGACTGGATATGATTCTCTTTTATTTACATGTTTCTGTGGACTTGTTTACATTTTTGTATAAATACTTCTCTCTCTTGTGATCGAAAAGGGCCGGCAGAATTGGCGTTTTGTAGTGGTTGCCTTCCCGAGATGTCGGTGCCACCGCAAAGCGGCAATTCTGGGCTAAGACCCCGGTGGTTGAAAAAGAAAAAAAAGGGGGGGGGGGGTCTTACAAGTGGTATCAGAGGGAACCTCGATCGAAGAGAAGTAGTCCACAAAATCTTGGGTCACCCCCGCGCGAGCTTAGTTTGCGGACAAACTAGCAGCGGAAGCAGTGGTGTGCCCATAAGGGAAATCACATGTGAAAGTCCATCATAACTCTTCTTAAATTCCATTCATTCGCTCTCTAACAAATGGAATTTTTGCTTGTAGCCTGCGACGAACCCTACATCGCAGCAGGGGATACCTCAGGCTCCGAATGTGGTCCCGACTCCGCCAGCACCAGTTCCGTTCCAGCAGACGGCGATGGGGCAAACACTGACGGCCATCCTGGAGGCCTTCAGAGCTCAGCAAGCCCCGGCCCCACAGCTAAACCCCGGGGCCAATTGGATGACGGTCTTCCGAGGACTTTCCCCTCCATCCTACCAGGGGACGGAGTCTGCAGCACGTACGGAGGAGTGGTTGGTCACCATTTACGAGATGCTGGCAGGGATTCGATGCCCCACGGAGGAGGCAGTCGCTTTGACAGTCTCCTGCTTAGAGTCACACGGAAAGAGATGGTGGAAATCTCAGCTAGACACCACCTTTGCAGGGATGGACTGTGCTGATATTACTTGGGAGGAGTTCAGAGCAGCGCTCTTGGGACATTTTGTACCTCAGTCGGCGAGAGATGACCTGGAGGATAGGTTCCTGCGGTTGAGGCAGGGGAACAGGACTGTGGTGGAGTACTATCAGGAGTTCACTCACCTGTTCCGTTATGCGGACGCTTACCAGTTAGACGATGCTGGCTACGCCCGGAGGTTTTATAAGGGGCTGCAGGATGACATGAGGCAGGCCCTCCTTTTCGTTTCAGAGGGGAGTCTGGCCAGGATTCTGGAGATGGCTAAGAAGAGAGAGGCGGATCAGCTTACAGTGAAGAATCAGAAGAGACCGGCTGATGATTCAGTGATTGGAGGTCGTAGAGACTGTACTCGGGGCCAGGTTATCAGGGAGAGAAGGAACGGGGATCAGCCTCGTCAGGAGTTTGGGCAGGAGCAGAGGACTCAGGGGGTATTGGCTCCCCAGCCTATACAGATGCTGGAAATGCCAAGGACGGCAGGGCAGCCACCGGTATGCTATCAGTGCAACCAGCCGGGGCATATCAAGCGGAACTGCCCTGTGGGGCGAGCACCCCCCACCAGCACATCAGGGCGCTCCACCTCCCCGATAGTTTGGCGGACGAGGACAAGACCGAGGACGAGGATTTCAGGATCAAGGCTGCAGGCCAGAGAGAGAGAGCAGGTGTATGCTCTAGACCTGACACAGCCTCGGAACCCGGAGCAGGTTATCACAGGTATGGCAGCATTTTTAAATTTTCTTCATATAAACTACTATTTTAGACGTAACCTGGTTAGAAATTAAGAGAAGATAAACTGCAACAAGAATACTAAGACACTTAATCACCCCAGGCATAGTCTTCGTTAGCGGCAAGCCCGCTCACACCCTCTTCCACACTGGTGCGTCGCAATCATTCGTGTCGGAGGATTTCGTGAAAGGACTGGCAGGAGTGGAGCTAAGCACCGGGAAGATGCTGAGGGTGCGCCTACCCGATGGATCAGAGATATTGACCTCTACTCATTGTGATATGAAAGCGAGGATCGGCGGAAAGGCGTTTGAGGCACCAGCGACTGTTTTGAGGATGCCAGATTACGATCTGATTCTGGGCATGACCTGGCTGTACTAGAACCATGCCCAGATCGATTGCGGGGCGAAGAGGATCACCGTGAGGCACGACGACTCCTTCATCATCATCGAAGGTATTATACCAGCACCCCGTACCTTACTATCGTCTATACAGGCCGTTAAGGCCCACTTACAGGGGGAAGAGGTTTATCAGGTCCTCTTTGAGGCTGTCGTAGCCAAGGACTCCATTGCGGATATTCCAGTGGTGCGGGACTTCGCCGACGTGTTTCCAGAGAAGCTACCAGGGTTACCCCCGCACCGAGAGAAGGACTTTCAGATTCAGCTCGTACCGGGGGCTAAGCTGGTATCCAGAGCTCCCTATCGAATGGCACCAAAGGAGTTGGTGGAATTCCGGAGCCAGCTTCAGGAGTTAGTGGACGCCGGGTTCGTTCGGCCTAGCTCTTCACCATGGGGAGCTCCGGTGCTGTTCGTTAAGAAGAAGGACGGGACCCTTCGACTGTGCATCGATTACCGTGCTCTGAACATGTTGACAGTCCAGAATACTTATCCCTTACCACGGATAGACGAGCTATTTGACCAGCTGGAGGGAGCTCATTGGTTCTCAAAGCTGGATCTGAGGTCAGGATACTACCAGCTTTGTATTCGGGAGGAGGACATCCCAAAGACGGCCTTCAGCAGCAGATATGGCTTGTACGAGTTTACCGTGATGCCGTTCGGGCTCACAAATGCACCCTCCGCATTCATGACTTTGATGAATCGGGTGTTCGAGGAGTATCTGGATGTCTTCGTCATTGTATTCATCGACGACATCCTCATCTATTCAAGGACGGAGGAGGAGCACGCGAGACATCTAGCCTTGACCTTGGAGAAGCTGCGTGAGCACGAGATGTTTGCCAAGTACAGCAAGTGCCAGTTCTGGCTAAAGGAGGTGGCCTTTCTGGGCCATGTCATCAGTGGAGCAGGTCTGGCAGTGGATCCGGCAAAGATCCAGGCAGTACGGGATTGGCCACCACTAAAGTCGGCCATGGATGTTCGAAGTTTCTTGGGACTTGCCGGTTACTACCGGAAGTTCGTAAAGGGGTTCTCTCAGATTACCCTCCCTCTTACGTCTCTGACAAAGAAGGAGTCCCCTTTTATTTGGACGCCGCGATGCGAATCTGCCTTCCAGGAGCTGAAGGATCGTCTCACCTCGGCTCCCATCCTTGCTCTTCCATCAGGGAAGGAGGGATTCCAGGTGTATGCAGATGCTTCCTATCAGGGGATGGGTGCCGTTCTGATGCAGAATGGGCACGTAATAGCTTATGCCTCCCGTCAGTTGAAGCAACACGAGCAGAACTACCCCGTGCATGATTTAGAGATGGGGGCAGTCATTTTTGCTCTTAAGATCTGGCGGCACTATCTCTACTGGGTACATTGTGATATCTTCTCCGACCACAAGAATTTGAAGTACGTCGACACCCAGAAGGAGTTAAACATCAGGCATAGACGCTGGGTGGAGTTTCTTTCGGACTACCAGTATACCATGCACTACCATCCGGGGAAGGCGAACGTGGTTGGAGATGCTCTGAGCCGGAGAGCGAGTACGACTTGAGTAGGCCCGCAGCTGATGGCTTTCGAGTTGATTAGATCATTCGAGGAGATGCAGATTTCGCTAGTGTCTGAGGATGACCCGGAGCTGTACATGGAGTACCTGGGGTCGATGGCTACTACTGATGACATTCGAGACCGCATCAGAGATGGGCAGATGCTGGACGAGAGAGCTGAGCTGATATTCCGAGCTTTGGAGGAAGGCACTGTCACAACCCGCATTCTCTCCGAATTAAGAATTATCAGAGTAAGAGAAAACACGCGTCATGATGCCACGTCAAGCAGGGGATAACTGCTGACGCTCAGGCAAATCCAACTACAATCTTTATGCAAGGAAATCATGTGCTTAATGAATAGAAAATCAGTTATGTTTAGAGTCCGTATCCCTCGGCTCAGTGGATCATCTAGTCCACAAAAGAAAACTATATTTAAACGCTGCGGAAAAATACTTTGATTAGGTTTTACACCCTAAAGAGCGCATAAGGGTCCCAAGAGAACCACTCATACTATGCAAGACACTACACTTAGTTTATATAATATATATAAGAAAACGGTTTTCGTACGTGATTTGGAAAATAGTGATTAAGTTTATAAAAAAACATGCTGATCATGAGCTTCATTTATAATAGTATTTATAGTTTAAAAATAACTAGCAACCTAGCATAAAACCTTCTCAAAGCAAGTAGACTATCTCCAGAAACATAAATGGTAGCAGCAATAGTGTATATCTAGTACAAGGTAAAAACTACTAGTGGGCGCCAACAACCTGACACGAACCCACCAGCACACATATATGTCTGTAAGAAAGTACTGAAAACAACCTCACTAACAAGGTAAACAGAACTCCAAAGGTCCGGAAGTCCACCAACAACACCACCTCCAACTAGCCACCAGACTGGCTACAGCTCAGAACCTGGGGTATTCCAAAAGAAAACAGAATACCTCAGCAAGCAAAAATCAAGGTAAAACTGCATGAAAGAGTCAACCGAAAGGACAAAAATAACAGGAAACATGCAGTAGAAAGAGTCACAACTGTCCACAACAGGACCACAAGAAATGCACAACGTGCAAAGAAACAGCAACGACCCAGCCCAGGAACCACATCCTGCAGGGCCTACTAGGCTACCAAGAGCCAGAATGCTGCAAACTACCAAAGAAGAAACTTCTAACACCCTAAACTGCGGGAAGTGATAGTAGCAAAAACAACAACGAGGAACCGGATCGAAGGCAAACGCAGTCCCCCAATCCACCATGTCCAAGTCAAAAGCTCGAGGGTCAACACGTGAAAACACAAGGGACCTTCCACCCGACATGCCCAGCCCGTACCTGGAGCAAGAAATCCATGGGTGGCCTTGGCTATATCACTCAACTCCACCCCCATAAAGAGCTACAACCACCACTACTAACCACGACCCACGATTCGGCCTTTAGGAAAATAAAGAAAACGGCCGACAAGGAAAACCCAGAAATACAACTGGAAATCCACTCGGAAATGAAATACAAGGTAAAGGAAGAGTGTTGAAATAAACCAACACGACTAGGCGTTGAGTGAAACGCACTCAGCGCCTACCTAAACTTTGGCGTTGAGTGAGCTAGCCTCACTCGCCGCCAAAATTATACCACTACCCACAAGCCCACTAAAGAATGCGGAGCTCGACGACAGTCGAACGACCAAGGCAGAAGATCCAGATCTCGAGTAGTTGCCTGCCACTTGAGTATCTAAACTCCCGCACTCGAAACCATCTAAATTCGCTTATCAACAGAAAATATACAAAGCGCACGATCAGTGTCGCACGATCAGTGGTCATGCGCACTCATCGGCTGAAGATCGTGCGAAACGAACCTGGAAAACCTGACAGAAAACCTAGCAACTGCACACGATCAGTGTCGCACGATCAGTGGTCGTGCGCACTGATGTCAGCGCTCGTGCGATTGCCCGAGACAGAACTTTGGAAGCTGAAATTTATACGCGCACGATCAGAGGCACAGGACCAGTGGTCGTGCGCCCCAAAGGTTGATGACCGTGCGCAGTCAACCTGCACCGTTTGAAATTTCCCGAACGACACCGGAACGCGCACACGACTCACGCCACTGCAGTAGCAGTAGAAAACTATCACGTCGCACGCTACTACCCTTCAAACTATGCCTAACCATTCGAATAATATCTTAACGAAGGAAATTGGCAACCACACCCCCCCCCCCTCCTAACTCTCCCTCTCGGCTATGCCCGAACCAGAGCAAAAAATCAGAGCAAGGGAAACAACGGCTCCACGCCGACAATTTGGATTCCAAACATCACAACATAGGGGGGGTTTCAGTAGGAAGAACTAAGCCCTATAGTTAGCAAAAAAAAATGAGAACAACAAGGCCTCTAACCTGGGCTAACCGGGATTTCAATTTCAGCAAATAAATTCAAAGAAAACACTTGGCAAGGGCAAGAATACCACTTGCCTCAAATCTCAGCGAAGCTTTGGGCTACTTTCCTCCTCTTCGCACGGATCAAAACGGCCGCAACACCTAGAACAAAGATTTGGCCATTAATGGCGGAAAACTTCCAAAACCGAAAATTCCAATCCTTCCAAAACTCCACGAAAATCGAATTTCTTACCGCAGGAATGAAGGTCTCGACGAGAGCAATCCGTATCCACTCTCGGAATCGAATTCCGTCCACAAACGCTCCGGGAATCGGCGTCCGAAGGGAAGGCTCGGCGGTTACTCGTTTCTCTCGTACAAGGGGCCGGCGGTTTTTTATCGTGAAGAAGATGATGGCTCTCTCATTCTAATACTATATATATATATAATTATATAATTATATTATTAATTACAAAATTACATAAAGCACCAAATCGACTCGAAAACCGATTCACCTCGGAATTCGACGAAATTCGCACCGTAGCTAAATATCCACGCTACGAACACAACGGCGAAGTCGAAATTAACTTTCGACGAACAGAACTCGAGTTACACCCAAACGAAGCCAAACACGAACATCCCCCCGAGAGGCCACACCGGTCACCAAAACGACTCGGTTTGCTAGGGAGATCTTGCCAACAGGCTACCAAACAGGGCACTCAGTTCTAAGGAGCTAAACCATACTCCACACATGGCACAAGCCACGGAAACGCGTCATCGTAACGCCAAACGAGAATAAAAATAATCGCTCAAAAAAAAAACGGGGCGTTACAGTCACTCCCCCTAAAAGAAAGTTTTGTCCCGAAACTTTACGCACAACCCTCCTACTAAAGAAGGAAAGTAACAAACAGAAGTTACAAAGGGAAACATACAGATCAAATCAGAGAAACAGGTGAGGGTACGCCCTCCTCATGGCCGACTCTAGCTCCCAAGTCGCGCTCTCCAAATCCTGATTCTTCCATAGAATTTTCACCATCGGTATGGACTTCTTTCGCAGCACACGCTCCTGAGTATCCAAAATACGAACTGGCACCTCGACGAAAGAGAGGTTGGGCTCTAACTGGGGCACAACATCCAAGAGTTGCCCACTGCTGCGCACACACTTCCGCAATTGGCTAACATGAAAAACATTATGAACACCAGGGAAGTTCGCTGGCAAATCCAATCTATATGCAGACACACCAATCCGCTCCAAAACCTCAAACGGGCCCACATACCTTGGGTCCAATTTCCGATTTTTATCAAATCTCTTTACACCAACCATTGGAGAAACCTTGAGGTATACATGATCCCCTACTAAAAACTCCAAGGCAGACCTACGCCGATTGGCGTTCTTTTCATACCTCTCCTGGGCTAAACGAAGCTTCTCCCGAATAAGCTTCACGGCGACTTCCATTTCTTCCAGAGCATCAGGACCCAACAAAGGCTTCTCACCAGCCTCAGCCCATAACAACGGAGTCCTACAGCGCCTCCCATACAAAGCTTCGAACGGAGCCATCTGCAAGCTTTCCTGATAACTGTTATTATAAGCAAATTCCATGAGTCGCAGACGCTCATCCCACGCTCCACCGTGGTCTAAAATATAGCACCGGATCATATCCTCAACAATCTGATTGACCCGCTCCGTCTGCCCATTGGTCTGAGGGTGGTACGCAGTAGAATACGTCAGATCCGTACCCAAACCCTCCTGCAGACTCTGCCAAAAACGAGAAGTAAACCGGGAGTCTCGATCATAAATGATGCTAACCGGCACACCGTGGAGTCGGATGACTTCATTCAAGTACAACTCCGCTATCTTCTTCATCGGGTAATCAATCTTATAAGGCACGAAGTGAGCACACTTCGTCAATCTATCCACTATAACCCAAACAGAATCAAATCCTCTCGGGGATTTTGGCAAACCCGTAATGAAGTCCATAGATATACTCTCCCACTTCCAAGTCGGGATATCTAGCGGAGTCAACTTACCACCGGGCCTTCCATGATCGGCCTTCACACGCTTGCAAGTGTAACACTCAGCAACATATCGGGCTATATCTCCTTTCAAACCATACCACCAAGCAATTTGCCTTAAGTCACGGTACATCTTCGTAGATCCTGGATGGTAGGCAATACTGGAACCATGAGCCTCACTGCAAATCATACTCTTAATGTCCCCAACAGCGGGAACGCAAAACCTGCCGCGGTACTTCAAAGTACCCGCATCATCAATAGAAAAATCTGGCAACTCTCCCTTCTCTGTCCTGGTAAAAAGGTGCAACAGATCCGGATCGTCCTTCTGATGCAGTCTAGTCAAAGAAATCCAGGACGGCTCTTCCACTGATAAGCTACTCTGCAAACTACATCATCCCACTGAAATATTCATAAGGAGGAACTCCTCAACTAATCGATCGGCGGAGAGGTTAAAGATCTTTCCCGTCTTTCGGCTCAGGGCGTCGGCCACCACATTGGCCTTGCCCGGATGATACTGGATTTCCACATCATAATCCGCCACATACTCAAGCCACCGCCGCTGACGCAGATTCAACTCCTTTTGCGTGAACACGTACTTCAGGCTCTAATGGTCAGTAAAAATCTTGCACTGAGCCCCATAAAGTAAGTGCCTCCACAACTTCAACGCATAGATAACCGCTGCAAACTCAAGGTCATGCGTAGGATAATTCCGCTCATGAGTTTTCAACTGCCTTGACCCATAAGCAATTACTTTTCCATCCTGCATTAATACGCATCCCAGTCCTATATGCAAAGCATCCACATACACATCATAATCCACGCCCTCAGTAGGAAGGGTCAGAACGGGAGCAGTACACAATCTCCTCTTTAACTCCTGAAAAGCTTCTTCGCACTTCTCGCTCCAAACAAATGCCACATTCTTCTGAGTCAGCTTGGTCAACAGTGCGGCTAGAGAAGAGAAACCCTCCACGAATCTCCTGTAATAGCCAGCCAACCCTAAGAAACTTCTGATCTCCTTAGGAGTATTCGGCCTACTCCAATCTGTCACTGCTGCAATCTTTTCTGGGTCAACCGAGATCCCATCCTTGTTCACCACGTGGCCTAGAAAAGAAACCTGAGGCAACCAAAATTCGCACTTGCTCAACTTGGCGAATAACTTGTGGCTCCTCAACTCTGATAGGACCAAACGCAAATGCTGCTCGTGCTCCTCAGCACTGCGAGAATAAACCAATACGTCATCAATGAAGACCACACCGAACTTGTCTAGGAAATCCTTGAACACCCTGTTCATCGTATCCATGAAGGCTGATGGTGCGTTGGTCAGACCAAATGACATCACCAAAAACTCAAAGTGCCCATGCCTCGACCTAAACGCAGTCCGTGGAATATCTGCCTCACGGATCCTGAGCTGATGATAGCCCGAACGAAGATCGATCTTGGAGAACACCGTGCTACCACGCAACTGGTCAAATAAATCATCGATCCTCGGCAGAGGGTACCTGTTCTTGATAGTGACCTTGTTCAACTCTCTATAGTCGATGCAAAGCCGCATCGACCCATCTTTCTTCTTTACGAACAAAACAGGAGCACCCCAAGGCGACGAACTCTGCCTGATAAAACCTTTTGCCAACAACTCATCTAACTGAATTCGCAACTCCTCTAACTCACGAGGGGCCATCCGGTATGGCGCCTTAGCAATAGGACGCGTACCTGGCTCCAAATCAATAACAAACTCCACATCCTGCCCAGGAGGGATACCAGGAAGATCATCAGGAAAAACATCGGCGAAACCACGAACGATAGGAATCTCCTCCAAGCATGGCACGCTATCAACGGTTCCAACCGCCGAGACTAAACAAACACAACAATCAGAAAGAAACAATCTCTGAACACATACCGCAGAGAGAACAGGAGAATCCTGACACGGGTCAGCATACACGCTACCGGGCTGACCGTCGTCCCTGATGAAGTCCAAGCGCTTTCCCTTGCACTGAATGACCGCATCATACCGAGAGAGCCAGTCCATGCCCAAAATGACATCGAAGTCCTCTAGATCAATCATCTTCAGATCCGCCTTCGCAAGAAAATTCCCCAACAAAACCGGGCAATCCAAAATACCCAAATCCGACAACACAGATTCACCAGAGGGAAACTTGACACGGAAGGAATCCCGAACACGATCTAGAGACAACCGATGACGCTCCACAAAGGTTCTAGCCATGAACGAGTGGGTAGCGCCGGAATCAAACAGAACACGCGCCCAGCGGTTCTTCACCTTAAATTTCCCTATAGGAACGCACAAAGCTAAGGAACTAGCACAACAGTACCGCAAATAATCTAGCAACTAAACTACCAGGCTAGAAAGAAAAACAACTAACTACTAACCTGAGATCACCTGGGTCGAAGTCTGAGCCTCCTCAGAAGAAATCACGTTCAGCTTCCCTTTTCCCTTGTCCACACGCTGAGGTGGAGGTAATGCCTGCAATGGAACTGCAGGAAGAGCTGACAGGACCTGAGGACACCTCGACTTAACGTGACCCTTCTGCCCACACTGATAGCAGACTCTATCCCTGGACCAACACTGGGCTGCATCATGCCCGGATCGCTTGCAAACTAAACAGGAGACATCTCTCCCAGGAGCACCCTGAATAGCATGAACCTGCTCCTTCTTCTGAGCTGCCGCCTTCTTGAAACACCTCTCAACAGGATGGCCTGACCGGCCACAAAAACTGCACACCACCCTGCTCCTCTTTCCCGGAACAGCATCGGGTACCAGGGGTTTCTTCTCCTCTACCAACTTCCTCTTATCCTTCCTCAACTGCTGGCCTCTGCTCTTCGCCGTCTCAATGGCCTCAACCTTAAGAGCAGCCTCTACAACTCCAGCATAAGTCACTGACCCATAAGCACTGGCCAACTGCTGCACCTCACTCCTCAAACCACCGAGAAATCGCTTAACTCGATCAGCCTCAACGCTGACCAATCCAGGGGCAAAACGGCTCAACTTACTAAACTCTATCTCATACTCACCCACCGTGAGCTGCCTTTGCTTCAGATAGAGGAAATCATTCATGAGGCGGTCACGCTCGACCGAGGGTAAGAACTTCCTCAACAGCATCTCCTTGAACACTTCCCAAGAGCATCCGGCTACCAGGCTCTCCTTCTCTCTCAGCCACCAACTCTTAGCCAAACCTTTAAGCTGATAGGCGGCTATCATCACCCTCTGATCATCAGAAATCCCTGAGTACGAGAACATCTCCTCCATGGAGATCAGCCAGTCGTCTATCACCATGAAATCTGCCTTCCCATCATAAGTGGGAGGGCTCAGCCTCTGAAACTGCGAGATGAAGGCCATCTCTGCTGGCACCACCACTGGAGGCCTCAAGGGTGCAGGAGGAGGAGGAACAGCTAACCCCCCTGCAGGATCTTGCGCACCCTGAGGCCTGCCCTGCCACAACTGCCACCAAAGACTGAATCTGGGCTTGCACCTCCTCCAACTGCCTACCCATAGCTTCGCTACTCTGACGCAGACCCTCGATCACCGCATTGTTCTGAGCTCCAGAAGATTCCCCCTCAGACAGGGGAGTCGATCGAGTCGCAGGACGCCTAGCCATCCTAAAAAAAATCAATACAACGCAAATCAGATCCAAATCCCACGACTAGAACCGACTATCAGTACAGACAATACATATATAGATATAGACTTAAAGCTGCTAAACTTGCTCTGAGAGTTTATCTTCTTCACAATAATTAGATGATATGCCCTAACCTAGGATGGTTAACCACCACCTCACTAACTCTTGTGCCTAGATCGGATGCATGAACTTATGTTAGTTTGAAAACTTATGTGTGTACATATGTCATCCTGCAAATCTTTAGCTCGGCGCGTTGTGCTTATGCAATGTTATGATATGCATGATTGTGCTATGCATTCTAAAAAAAAGGCCCTAATGCATGATATGAGCGGCGTACACATGAAATTGTTATGCATCCCATACTACATAACATTTCCATGCAACGAAAAAGAAACATGCTAGTCGCAGTCATGTGGTGAGGTTATGCATCCCATACTACATAACCCTCACATGTAGCCCCTATGGTGGATCCATATACGAACACATATTATGCATCCCATACTACATAATATGCCCCGTATACTTCATGTTATGCTATGAGTGTAGTGTTCGTGCTTTTGCCAAGACGTGCTGATGACATATCGATGTGTGAATGACATGATGCTGAACTACTAAAAGCATCCAAGGAAGGTTGCCCAACTAACTTGTCAAGCAACCTCCCTCTGATACCAACTATCACAACCCGCATTTTCTCCGAATTAAGAATTATCAGAGTAAGAGAAAACACGCGTCATGATGCAACGTCAAGCAGGGGATAACTGCTGACGCTCAGGCAAATCCAACTACAATCTTTATACAAGGAAATCATGTGCTTAATGAATAGAAAATCAGTTATGTTTAGAGTGCGTATCCCTCGGCTCAGTGGATCATCTAGTCCACAAAAGAAAACTATATTTAAACGCTGCAGAAAAATACTTTGATTAGGTTTTACACCCTAAAGAGCGCATAAGGGTCCCAAGAGAACCACTCATACTATGCAAGACACTACACTTAGTTTATATAATATATATAAGAAAACGGTTTTCGTACGTGATTTGGAAAATAGTGATTAAGTTTATAAAAAAACATGTTGATCATGAGCTTCATTTATAATAGTATTTATAGTTTAAAAATAACTAGCAACCTAGCATAAAACCTTCTCAAAGCAAGTAGACTATCTCCAGAAACATAAATGGTAGCAGCAATAGTGTATATCTAGTACAAGGTAAAAACTACTAGTGGGGGCCAACAACCTGATACGAACCCACCAGCACACATATATGTCTGTAAGAAAGTACTGAAAACAACCTCACTAACAAGGTAAACAGAACTCCAAAGGTCCGGAAGTCCACCAACAACACCACCTCCAACTAGCCACCAGACTGGCTACAGCTCAGAACCTGGGGTATTCCAAAAGAAAACAGAATACCTCAGCAAGCAAAAATCAAGGTAAAACTGCATGAAAGAGTCAACCGGAAGGACAAAAATAACAGGAAACATGCAGTAGAAAGAGTCACAACTGTCCACAACAGGACCACAAGAAATGCACAACGTGCAAAGAAACAGCAACGACCCAGCCCAGGAACCACATCCTGCAGGGCCTACTAGGCTACCAAGAGCCAGAATGCTGCAAACTACCAAAGAAGAAACTTCTAACACCCTAAACTGCGGGAAGTGATAGTAGCAAAAACAACAACGAGGAACCGGATCGAAGGCAAACGCAGTCCCCCAATCCACCATGTCCAAGTCAAAAGCTCGAGGGTCAACACGTGAAAACACAAGGGACCTTCCACCCGACATGCCCAGCCCGTACCTGGAGCAAGAAATCCATGGGTGGCCTTGGCTATATCACTCAACTCCACCCCCATAAAGAGCTACAACCACCACTACTAACCACGACCCACGATTCGGCCTTTAGGAAAATAAAGAAAACGGCCAACAAGGAAAACCCAGAAATACAACTGGAAATCCACTCGGAAATGAAATACAAGGTAAAGGAAGAGTGTTGAAATAAACCAACACGACTAGGCGTTGAGTGAAACGCACTCAGCGCCTACCTAAACTTTGGCGTTGAGTGAGCTAGCCTCACTCGCCGCCAAAATTATACCACTACCCACAAGCCCACTAAAGAATGCGGAGCTCGATGACAGTCGAACGACCAAGGCAGAAGATCCAGATCTCGAGTAGTTGCCTGCCACTTGAGTATCTAAACTCCCGCACTCGAAACCATCTAAATTCGCTTATCAACAGAAAATATACAAAGCGCACGATCAGTGTCGCACGATCAGTGGTCGTGCGCACTCATCGGCTGAAGATCGTACGAAACGAACCTGGAAAACCTGACAGAAAACCTAGCAACTGCGCACAATCAGTGTCGCACGATCAGTGGTCGTGCACACTGATGTCAGCGCTCGTGCGATTGCCCGAGACAGAACTTTGGAAGCTGAAATTTATACGCGCACGAACAGAGGCACACGACCAGTGGTCGTGCGCCCCAAAGGTTGATGACCGTGCGCAGTCAACCTGCACCGTTTGGAATTTCCCGAACGACACCGGAACGCGCACACGACTCACGCCACTGCAGTAGTAGTAGACAACTATCACGTCGCACGCTACTATCCTTCAAACTATGCCTAACCATTTGAATAATATCTTAACGAAGGAAATTGGCAACCACACCCCCCCTCCTAACTCTCCCTCTCGGCTACGCCCGAACCAGAGCAAAAAATCAGAGCAAGGGAAACAACGGCTCCACGCCGACAATTTGGATTCCAAACATCACAACATAGGGGGGGTTTCAGTAGGAAGAACTAAGCCCTATAGTTAGCAAAAAATGAGAACAACAAGGCCTCTAACCTGGGCTAACCGGGATTTCAATTTCAGCAAATAAATTCAAAGAAAACACTTGGCAAGGGCAAGAATACCACTTGCCTCAAATCTCAGCGAAGCTTTGGGCTGCTTTCCTCCTCTTCGCACGGATCAAAACGGCCGCAACACCTAGAACAAAGATTTGGCCATTAATGGCGGAAAACTTCCAAAACCGAAAATTCCAATCCTTCCAAAACTCCACGAAAATCGAATTTCTTATCGCAGGAATTAAGGTCTCGACGAGAGCAATCTGTATCCACTCTCGGAATCGAATTCCGTCCACAAACGCTCCGGGAATCGGCGTCCGAAGGGAAGGCTCGGCGGTTACTCGTTTCTCTCGTACAAGGGGCCGGCGGTTTTCTATCGTGAAGAAGATGATGGCTCTCTCATTCTAATACTATATATATATATAATTATATAATTATATTATTAATTACAAAATTACATAAAGCACCAAATCGACTCGAAAATCGATTCACCTCGGAATTCGACGAAATTCGCACCGTAGCTAAATATCCACGCTACGAACACAACAGCGAAGTCGAAATTAACTTTCGACGAACAAAACTCATGTTACACCCAAACGAAGCCAAACACAAACATCCCACCGAGAGGCCACACCGGTCACCAAAACGACTCGGTTTGCTAGGGAGATCTTGCCAACAGGCTACCAAACAGGGCACTCAGTTCTAAGGAGCTAAACCATACTCCACACATGGCACAAGCCACGGAAACGCGTCATCGTAACGCCAAACGAGAATAAAAATAATCGCTGAAAAAAAAACGGGGTGTTACAGGCACGACAGGAGATTACTCTTTGAGGGATGGGCTCCTGTGTTTTCGGGGCAGAGTCTACATACCAGCAGGAGGACGGATCTAGGAGGATATTTTGACGGAGGCTCACTGCAGCCAGTATTCGATACACCCGGGATCACCAAGATGGTAAAGGATTTAAAGAGGACGATGTATTGGGCGGGTATGAAGAAAGATATTACGTATTTTGTGATGCATTATGAGGCCTGCCAGCTCGTGAAGGCAGAGTGTAGGAACCCGGCAGGCTTGCTGCAGCCGCTTCCAGTGCCGGAGTGGAAGTTTGAGGATATAGCCATGGACTTCATACATGGGCTACCTAGATCCCGTGCGGGGAACGACTCGATCTGGGTGATAGTGGACAGGCTGACAAAGGTGGCCAGATTCGTCCCAGTGGAAAAGGACACACCGGTCAGTGTATTAGTATGGAGGTTCATTGAGTAGTTTGTGCGTTATCATGGGGTGCCCAAGACTATCGTTTCGGATCGGGATGGGCGGTTTACATCCAGGGAATGGAGGTCAGTCCAGGCCCATCTGGGTTCTCGGTTGACATTCAGCACAGCTTTCCACCCTCAGATCGACGGACAAACAGAGCGCACAAACCGTACACTGGAAGATCTGTTACGACTGTGTATTTTGGACCGTGGCGAGCCTTGGGAGAGATTGTTGCCACTGTTCGAGTTTTCATACAACAACGCTCATCAGTCCAGCATAGGCATTGCTCCATACGAAGCGTTGTACCGAAGGAGGTGCAGAACCCCACTATCATGGGTTCAGGACGAGGATCCGCAGGCACTGGGCTCGGAGTTTGTGGGAGATACAGATGCTCAGATTAGATTGATCCGAGACAGGATGTTGGAAGCCCAGAGCAGACAGGCGAAATACTACGATGCGAGGCATCGTCAAGTGGAGTTCCAGGTGGGGGACCGAGTTTTCTTGAAGATACGGCCGATGCACGGAGTCTCGAGGGTGCGTGGGCGGAAGAAGCTCAGTCCGAGATATATGGGGCCTTATAGGATCTCGGAGCGGATCGGCCCCTTAGCCTATAGACTGGAGCTACCGCCGGAGTTAACGGGATTGCATGACGTCTTCCACGTCTCCTCACTTCGGAGGGCTCTGTTACGCCCTGAGCAGCTGATTTCCTCGGCAGATGGCCCAGTGGCCTCGGATCGGTCAGTCGATTTGGAGCCTATTAGGATTGACGATACAGCAGTGCGGGTCTTGCGACGGAAGAAGGTCCCGTTAGTCAAGTTTCTGTGGAACAATCATGGTCAGGAGGAGCATACATGGGAGCCACAGGACTTGATGCGGCAAAAATACCCGGAACTTTTTCGTCAGGTATACCTCACAACCCCTCTGGACAATCAATTTGCCTTCCTGTTTTAAACCAATGGAACTGAAATTTCAAGAATAGGGGCTAATCTTTTGTTTATTGGGGTGTATATACCTAGTTAAGTGGACGAATTAATCTTAGATTCGAAAACGCACAAAAAAAAACATAACGTAGAGAGGTAATCTTTCAGTTCTCATGGGATGTTACAAGCTTATTTTTCCCGATTAGAGTCCCGTAGGCTTAACCTTGATTTCAGGGACGAAATCTTTATTTTGTTTATTGGGATTTGTAACATCCCATTTCCGGCTAGACCCCTAGGAGTCGGTTGGTTGTGGTAGAACCCTAGGGAGCCCAAAACTTGAAATAAATCGACCAAGAAATCGGGTCACGGGTTGGTCATGCCCGTGACCGACCCGTCACGCCCGTGACATAGGGCGTGACCACATTCGACGATCGTCGATTTCAGTTCGACGATCGTCGAACCCAGAATTAGTCACCAGACCTGTCGCGCCCGTGACCCGCCATTTCACGCCCGTGACATAGGGCGTGACACGCTCGACGATCGTCGATTTCAGTTCGACGTCGTCGAACCAGAATTAGTCACCAGGCATGTCACACCCGTGACCCACAATGTCACGCCCGTGACATAGGGCGTGACACGCTCGACGATCGTCGATTTCAGTTCGACGTCATCGAACCAGAATTGGCCGCACAGGCCTGTCACGCCCATGACCCAGGTGTCACGCCCGTGACCACCCTTCGACGATCGTCGATCTCAGTTCGACGATCGCCGAACCCAGAACTGGCTAACCGGGCCTGTCACGCCCGTGACCTATGTGTCACACCCGTGACCAAGGCCGAAACGTCAGCCAGACTGGAAATTTCGGTAACCGACGCCATAATAAATTCTGACTATGGGAATGAAAATCAAGAGTATTTATGGGTCGTTCCATACTTTAATTATGTTAATAATTAAGGAAAAGTGGGTCCAATAGGAAATTGACACATGGCAAACACCTCTTCATCTCCAACGTTTCAACTGCCATTCTTCATAACCGAAACGTCAATAAGGGGTCTTAGGTTAAAAGTGCACTTTTGAAATTTGAGTGGTCAGATCACCTCAACAGAGGCTGAGATTTTTACCACTGGCTAGTAATATTCTCTAGCACCCCCTCATGGAGTTTGAGGTGGATCGGGGTAAGTTTACCCTAAGGACCAAGGCCAAACTCTAAGGATGGATCTTGGTGGTTTGTGAAGGTCATGTGGTCAAATGACCTTGGATTGACCCGAAATTGGGTGAAGAGAACCATAGGGCCAATATAGTTCTCTGGATGAAATCTTAGTAAATTTGGAGACCGTTGGGATACCTAAAAATCTAACCCTAGTTTAGGGCGCAAAACTTGTAGAGATAGGAAATGACACTAAATCACATAGAAAAGTGGTGAGATTTGGGTAGAGTGAATTATAGGGATGGTACAAGCTCTGGATATTTTTCTATGAAATTTTATGATCATTATTTTGGATACTTCTTTTAATGATTTAGTAGTTGTATGATTTGCTTAGAAAATTTATTAGGGAATACACACTCTCTGGAAAGTGATGAAATTTAAGCAGAGAACGTTTATTATGATTTTAAATCTCTGTGAATTTTTATGGGATTTTTGGAAGATTAATTCTAAGGCTTGCTTCATTAAGTATGTTTTACCTTGATTATTTGATTAAATCTTTAGTGGTGTTTAGCAAGCTAGTAAAATTATGATTCTCTGCACAAAGATCTTTTATATATCATACTACTGACCAATGATTTTTCTATAATTTTTAGATGAATAATTTCAGTACTTCCTTCATTACGTAGAATTAACGTGATTATACTGAATAAATTATTTAGAGGTTAAATACTTTCTATAAAATTCTGAGAATTTGTATTTGAGGTTATCTTGCTGTTATTTAATGATCATGATTTTTGAGTAAGCCATTACTTAGGAAGATCATGTAGTTCATGTTTAAAATGACCCGTGGCACGTCCTTTGGGAAAATTAAATAAATATCAGATTAATTAGGAAAATTATAAGTTTCTGGTTTTAGGCAAAGTATGATATGGTAGACCGCCAGTAAATATTATAGGAGATTTAGAAGACAACTTGGTGTACCTCCCCTTGGGTACCTCATATAGTTTAGGATGGTCTGCATATAGTAAAGCCACGGAATTCTGGTAATTGATGGTTGGTAGGGCAAGTTAAGATTGAGTTCATCATTAGAAGTCAGGATAAGTAGAGTGTGGGACTGGTTAGGATAAGGGAGTACGGGAACGACGAAAGATCGTCCATCCCGGGAAGAAGAGGAAGAGTCTTAATACTCTAGGGTTAGAACTAAAGTAACTAAAAGAGGATCGGGTTAAGGGAGATCAACCAATAATAATAAGTGCCTTGCGAAAGGGAACTTCGGGCCGTAATGCCGCCGTCTTGGTTCCTAGTGCCCCTTGAGAGCCCTTCACGGGGTATACCGGGGGCAGTCCTGGGCTAACGTAAACCATAGGAATAATAAATTAAAAGAGCAACTAGTATAACTAGGGTTGCACACACTCACTCCCCGATAGCTAGGAAAGTAGAATAATAGGACTTGTTGCCATTCAAACAGTAGCTCTGAAGGTAGATGCACGGACAGGACTGTCCGGGGGGCCGAGGGCTGGAGGATTGGAGTACAGAATAAAGGTGGTGGGTCTTCGGTACCTGATCGTCGTTCACACCGACATCGGTGCGCTAAATCGGCGGTGTGGGACACTTAGCCAAAGAAAGTCTGGAGGGTACATCCAGCAGCAGTACGCGGATACTCTAGGTTGTGTTCTTCTAGGGGCGTACGGGAGGGCTAGGCCTGGTAGTGTGGATGCCCGCCTAGGAGTGGGGGGCCCGACCCACTGTCTCCGTTTGCCACTACGGAGGTTCCTGGGAGTGAAGCTAGCTGCCCGAACAGGGGGAACTAAAGGTCTGTGTGCATAGAGTCGTGTGCGTGAGTTGCACTTGCATGAATCATAGCATAGCATATCACTACACTCATATTCGCATACAACCGACACCCCAACGTATAAATCGATATGGGACTTTTTATACGATGGGAGTCTTGCAAAAGACCCCTTAACTTATAAGTTTGTATGGGCATTCATATAAGTTATGGTTACATACTTATTTACTTGTTTGTTTACTTACTGTTCTCTAGCTGCCTTTATATACAATTTGCTACTTAATAATTGCTCTACCTATTACAACATTTATACTGTTCACCTGTTATAACTTGCTAGTTAGGTCCACCGTCACCTGCTTGACTATTCTCCACTTTTGTAGCTTCCCTTTCCTCCTCTCCGTCCGGTGCTTAGGAGCCGTGGTGGGAGGGGTAGGGGATGATAGGGCTTAGTCTTTATGACTAATGGTTTTCGAACCACAACATTAAAGGAGCTCCGGATGGGAGACAGGGACCAGCAGTCCAGGGACCAGCACCAGCGGAGTACGGTGCGCATGGAGGTGGGACAGTCTAGCACCGGTGCACCTGCGACCAGCTCCGTGAGTGATTAGTATTTTCTTAGCTTCCGCGATGAGCGACTTGTAGTGAGGACTCTGATGTACTGGGCTCGAGCCCATTTATCTATTTTCCTGTTGTTATGTATTGATGGACTGGATATGATTCTCTTTTATTTACATGTTTTTGTGGACTTGTTTACATTTTTGTATAAATACTTCTCTCTCTTGTGATCGAAAAGGGCCGGCAGAATTGGCGTTTTGTAGTGGTTGCCTTCCCGAGATGTCGGTGCCACCGCAAAGCGGCAATTCTGGGCTAAGACCCCGGTGGTTGAAAAAGAAAAAAAAAAGGGGGGGTCTTACAGTCGATCTTCGAACAGAGATCGACGATCTGACCCAAGATCGTCGACCTTAGCTTGACGATCATCGAACAGAGATCAGGACATTGAACAATCCTTCAAAGATACATCTAAATTCAATCCTAGAAGTCCTACATCCCACGGTTTCAACCACTATACGGAATGGATAGTACCTCCTAGGAGATACCATCCTGAAGGTTATAAGATTCAACCTGGGATGTCTTTCATTTCTGAATTTAAGGGATATCAACCTAGGCCCAAGGTAAACTGGGTCAAAAACATATAAGCTGTTTATGTGCAGGTGAAGACCTATCCAACATCAAACTAGCCATGGTATCTGGATAGTGGGTGCTCAAAGCACATGACAGGGAACAAGGACAACTTCACATCCTTTAAAGCCAAGCTTGGACCCAAAGTAATCTTTGGTGATTCAAACTTTGGAACAACAAAAGGATATGGTGCAGTCCAAATTGGAACAGTCACCTTCAAGAAAGTAGCTTATGTTGAAGGACTCAAGCACAACTTGATAAGTATCAGTCAACTTTGTGATGAAGGATATCAAGTGACTTTAAACAAAGCTATATGCAAGGTCAAGTCAGAGGACAACACAATTGTGTTGACAGGTAACAGAAAAGGTAACATTTACTTAGTAGATTTTCATTCATCTAAAGTAGATATTTGCCTGTTCAATTCAATATCTAGACCTAATATTCTATGACATAAGAGACTAGGACATATTAACCTTAGAACCATTGCTAGGCTATCCAAGGACAACCTTGTTAGAGGACTACCTTCTGGTCCCTAAAAGAAGGAAGGACTTTGCAAGGCTTGTCAATTAGGCAAGCAAACTAAAAATAGTTTTAAGTCACTTAATAAGAGTGATTCATCTACGATTTTGTATCTGTTACACATGGATCTTTTTGGACCCATTACAGTACAAAGCCTAGGATGGAAATCCTACACTTTAGTGGTTGTAGATGACTTCTCAAGATTCACATGGGTGTTCTTTCTGAGGAAGAAGTATGATAACTTCAAATGTTTGACAGAGTTTCTCAAATGTATACAGAGTGAGTTCAACACTCATATTGCCTTGATCAGATGTGATCATGGGATAGAGTTTGATTCTCATCTTATGCAAGAGTTCTGTCAGAGTGAAGGGATCAGGCATACATTCTCAGCTCCTAGAACTCCTCAACAAAATGGGGTAGCAGAAAGGAAAAATAGAACCCTAATTGAATCTGCAACTACATTGTTGTCAGATGCTCACTTTCCTCTATCCTTTTAGGCTGAGGCAGTGAACACCTCCAAGTATGTACTGAATAGAAGTTTGATACATAAAATGAAGGGCAAGACTCCCTATGAATTACTCAAAGGGAAGAAACCTAAAGTAGATTACTTCAAAATCTTTGGTTGCATTTGTTATATTCACAACAATGACAAGAGATATATAGCAAAATTTCAAGCAAAAGCTGATGAAGGAGTGTTTCTGGGATACTCCATGATCAGTAAAGCTTATAGGGTTCTTAATAAAACTACTTTAAAAATAGAAGAATATGTTCATATTTATTTTGATGAAACTAATATGTCTTTCAAGGAGAAGAATGCTTCTACCATAGAACATTTGCAGGTACATTCTCTAGCTGAACACTTGGACAGATTGCAAGTTACTAAAAATGATGAAAGTAGTGAAGATGAAGAAGCTGCTCAACATCTGGAAGAAAATCTTCTTGAAGAGCCAGTTGCTATTCCACAAGAGGAAACAGCAACAACGGTTGGTGAACAATCAACACCCCCTGTTGATTTAGTAACATCAAGAGATCATCTAATCTCCCAAGTGATTGGAAACATCTCAGCTGGTGTGCAAACCAGAAATCAGGTCAACCAAAACCTGATGCACACTTGCTTTCTCTCTCAAATTGAACCTCAATCCATTCAAGATGCAGAGCAAAATCCACACCTGATCATTGCTATGCAAGAGGAGTTGCATCAATTTGAAAGAAACAAAGTCTGGGAACTAGTGTCTAAGCCAAAGGATCATTCCATTGTTGGAACAAAATGGGTGTTCAGAAACAAATTGGATGATCAAGGAATTATTATAAGGAACAATGCAAGGCTAGTTGCTCAAGGATTTTCTCAAGAAGAGGGGATACACTATGACCAGACCTTTGCACCCGTTGCAAGGCTAGAGGACATAAGAATCTTCCTGGCTTATGCTGCTCACAAGGGATTCAAAGTCTACCAAATGGATGTGAAGAGTGCTTTTCTCAATGGGGAGATCAAAGAAGAAGTCTATGTCAGACAACCCCCAGGTTTTGTCTCTCCAACTCATCCTGATTATGTTTTCAAACTGCATAAAGCATTATATGGTCTAAAGTAATCTCCTAGAGCATGGTATGAGACCCTAGCATGCTTTCTTCTAGAAAATGATTTTATTAGGGGGAGAGTAGACCAAACTCTTTTTATTAGAACCCATAAGTCCCATACCCTACTAGTACAAATTTATGTAGATGATATTATATTTGGTTCTACTAATTCAAACTTGTGCAAAAAGTTTTCCAAGCTTATGCACTCTAAATTTGAAATGAGTAGCATGGGTGAGCTATCCTTCTTCTTAGGATTGCAAGTCAAACAATATGCTAAAGGCATATTTATTTCTCAAACCAAGTATGCAAAAGAACTGGTTAAGAAATTTGGTATGTCTGATGCATCATGTATGAAAACACTCATGCCTACCAATGCTGTATTGGATGCTGATGAACATGGGAAACCAGTTGATCAGACAATATATAGAGCAATGATTGGCTCTTTATTGTACCTTACAGCTAGTAGGCCTGATATAATGTTTGCTACATGTATATATGCTAGATTCCAAGTTAGCCCTAGAGAGTCACACTTAACTTTAGTAAAGAGGATTCTTAGGTATGTTAAAAGCTGTCCAAATCTAGGTCTCTGGTATCCAAAAGATTCAGCATTTGACTTAACTGGATTTTCAGATGCTGATTATGCTGGATGCAGAATAGACAGGAAAAGCACCAGTGGAACTTGTTAGTTTCTTGGTGATAGACTTGTCTCATGGTTTTGTAAGAAACAAACATCTGTGTCAACTTCAACTACTGAAGCTGAATATATGGTTGTAGGTAGTTGTTGTTCTCAAATCTTGTGGATTCAAAATCAACTCCTAGACTATGGTTACAACTTAGAGAAGTCTAAAATATTTTGTGACAACACCAGTGCTATTTCCATTCCACAAAATCCAGTCCTCCATAGTAGGACAAAACACATAGAAATTAGGCATAATTTTCTAAGGGATAATGTTGAGAAAAATAAAATTGAACTTCAATATATCCCAACTGATTTGCAAAGGGGAGATATTTTCACCAAGCCATTGGATGAAAAGAAACACAACTTCTTCCTCAATCAGTTAAGCATGTTAGATGGAGGAAGCATAAAATAAATTACAAGATTTTAAAAAGCTGAAAACAGACCAAGATTAGGCTAAATACTCATTTCTTTTTGTGTCTGTAGGATAGTTTCTGTCTCTGAACTGCGCTCGACGTTTTCCCCAAAAATCGTCGAACGTCGATCGACGATTTCCCGAAAAACGTCGAAAGGAGATCAACGTTTTCCCAAAACGTCGACCGGAGTTCAGAGCTTATCAGATAGTTGTATACTATCTCTTTCAGGCCTTCGATCGTCGAACTGAGCTCGACGTTCTCTAGATCGTCAAACTGAGATCTACGATGTTGAAAACCTTTCTGCTTCCCTTAGGAGTCCTGATCGTCGAACGGAGATCGACGATCCTTCCTTTTTCACGGTGAACCCTAATATAAAATCATTTTTCGACTGTCGTTCGTCGTTTACGCTTTCATACTCTCTGCAAATTTTTCTCTTTCCCTACAAACTCTCTACACTTGGTCGTGTTTGTTGAATCTTTGCAGGTACAAATGGCAGTGTCAGTCGCCGCTCTTTCCAAAATGAAATTTGATACAGGTTTTGACATAGATATGAACTCCTTCATTGGCAGCGATCAGCAGTTCAAAGATATTCTGAATCTTATCTGCGAACAGCAGTTAGTTCAGTTGATGACCACCAGAATAATGATTGCAGCAGATGAAATAAAGGAATGGATTTTTACTGCATCAACTCAGAATGAAAATACTATTGTCGGCACGATCAATGGGACTAAGGTACCATTGTCCCCTAATCTTTTGACAGAAGTATTCGCCTTAAGTACTGGGAATGACTCCATTGATTTGTCTGGAGAGGAATATGATTCGTTGTTAGATTGAATGGGTCACTCTGCTGTGAACCCTAATAAGCTTTTGAAAAAGAATCTATCAATTGAATTTCAATTTTTGGCTAATGTTGTGGGAAAAGTGCTTCTGGCAAAGCACTCAGCTCATGATACCATCTCAAGGTATCAGTTCTGCTTAATGGGAGCTATTGTTGACAAGAAACATTTGGATTGAGGGTCTATCTTCTTTGACTTGCTCAAGAATAAAATCAACAAAGGTTGTGTATTCTTTGGAAGGATTCTAGGGGTTTTCTTTCATTCCAGGTGCCCTGATTTATTGGTTTCAAATGGTATGCACATCAATGCATCCAAAAGGCTCACCTATGCCCTTTTTAGCAAATGGGACAGGCAGATTATCAACCCTAACAGGGCTGCTGCAGCAACATCTGCTTCAGGCACAAGGACTGCTTCAGTCTCTTCCCCTGCAGTAACACTTGCCCTCATTGAGAGTCTGCCTTCCTCCTCCTCTGCTCCTCCTTTTCCTCCTCCTATTGTTTCTGCCATTCCTTCCTCATCAACCATCCAATCAGCCATCTCCTCCCCCATCACAATTTCATCACCTATCTCTCCTCCTCAAGCCACCACCTCAAAACCATTACATCCTTTGTACTACTATCCATCCATTGACTCTTCCATACCATCTTTCACCATTATGGATGACTCCTTCATGGATGTTTCCCCCTCCTCACCTCTTGAGCCTCCATCATCCTCCTTTTACCAACAGCTCCTCAATGACATCCTTGATCAACCATCTTTCTCACCATCCATCTCCACACCTATATCATCTATCTCCACCATCCCAATATCTCAGCCATCCATACCTCCATTCTCATCCTCACCTCATGCAGCCATTCCATCAGTTCCAGCCACATCTTCCTTCACCTCTACTCAAGTATCCTTTGAGCAAGTGGATCTTTCTGGTCTGGCAGATAGGCTTTATGGGATACTGGCCCCTAAGCTAGTAGCCTTGTTGGAGACCTCCTTGGCTCCACTCCTAAACTCTATTCAGGAGCTATCTAACAGACTGTCAGCTCTCTCCTCTCCTCAGGCAATTCCTTCATTAGGGTGCTTTGATCCAGCCCTGCCTGCATCAAGCCAGGGGGAGATGCCTCATGAAGCTCATGAAGTTGAAGAAGTGCCTGATGCTGCTGCTCCAGTTCCAATGTTTACAGTGTACCTCAGGTCACTGTTGAGTGATTTTGATTCTCTTCACAAAAGATTTTCACCAGTTCAGCAAGTTGAAGACCTTACTAAGGCCATTGTGCCTCTTTTAGAATGTGATCCCAGTCTGATTGCATCTTATGTCAACTCTTTTAAGGCTGTGGATGTTGTTGTTTCTGTTTGTACTGATGCTATTGCTGATGTTATATCTGCTGGTTCTATAGACATTGAAATGCTGCCTGTTGATATGCCTGCTGTTATTGATAATTCTTCTAATGAAGAATTGGCCAAATTTTTGGAAGTGCGAGTATCTGAGACTCCTGCTATCTCATTTGCTCCTGTTGAGAGTACTGCTAAGATTTCTGTTGTTGTATCAACACCTTCTGCCCCTGTTGTTTCTGAGAAATCCAAAGTTCAAGAGGAATATATCAAAAGTATAGATGATTTGTATGACAGACCTCAAAGTTCTGAAAGTGATCAATTCAATACAGAATCTGATGATTCTTCTAGTACTATTGCAAAGAAAAGGAAAGCAAGAAGCAAGGCCATGAGGAAGGTTCCTCCTGCTAAGTCCAAGGATGCTAATGATATACCCTACTATATTCTACATGATTGCCAGATAACTGAACCATGGATGCAATATTCTAAAAACCAACTAAAGGCCATGAAGAAGAAAAGAAAGTTCGATAAGTATGACAAAGGTTCATCCAAGTTTCAGCCTCCTCCTCCTCCTCCTCCAGATTCAGGATCAGGTGGAGGCTCAGCTTCTCTAACCTCTGCTTCAAAGCAAAGCCCCTCCCAATCTTCACAAAGATATCATCCCAGAGGGCAATATCAAAGAGGTTATCAGTCCAGAAGGGGTCAATACAGAGGTAATCAGAGAGATCATAGGATTCAATCAAGACATCAAAGGGAAGGACAAAGGCATTTGGACTCATCTCAAGGTCCTTTCCCTTATAAGATCAGAGAAACTGTTGATGCAAGGACTACTGCTGCTTCAGAAACTTTTAATAGATATGAACCTGCAATCCCTTTTGAAGATCCAGAGAACAACCCTTTATCTTGGACTGCTAGGACGAAAGAACTTGCTGCCTTACATAAGTTGAAGAAGGCGAGAGAGCAAGGAAAAGATACCTCCAACATCACTACCTTGTCAGAGCAAAGAAAAGCAGAATTGGAAAGATATGCCTCAAGGAAGTTCTTTGACCCAGTAGATTACATGAAACTGCATCCTAAGGCTGTGGTTCCTAGGGCAAGATCTCAAACCTCTTTAGGTGCAGAGGATGATAGAAGGTCAAAGAAAGAAGCTCTCAATCCCAACAGGGCAATCTTGTTTAAGAAAGGAAGTGAAAAGAAGTGATCTCTGTAAGCAAACAATTCATTCTTTTTAAAACTCTTGCTGATGTTCTATCTGAATGCTGCTATGCTGCTTGTTCTGCTCTGTTGCTTTAATTCTTTTTGCTTGTTTGTATTTGCTTTTGTATTTATTTCTGAGCTATGTAAATAGTAATCCTAACCCAAATAGGGGGAGATTGTTGGAACACCATATTACTAATTTGGGCAAGGATCACTATGTTTTTAGGAAATCAGTTTGACCTAGATGTATAGTTGAAAAGGTCAAGTTAGAATGAGTCTAGGGCTTAGAACTTAGGTTTGAAGCTGCCCCCAGGACCATTCATTGTTAAAGACTTAGAGCTGAGGCAAATACAATTATCATCGAGCTTAGGTCGACGAAACGTCGAACTCCGTTCGACATTCTCTGAGCTCAACTCTGCTAAGTCGTCGAACTCCGGTCGACGATCTTCGAGCTCAGATCGACGATCTGCCTTCAGCTTGTTTCCAAGTCGCTGAGCTCAGTTCGACGATCGTAGAGCTCAGGTCGACGTTTTCTGTCTGATGTTTAATCCAATCTCTGAGCTAAGGTCGACGATCGTAGAGCTCAAATCGACGTTTTTCTGAGAGATCGACGACTTTGAGGATTCAAATTTAGTCAGCTTTTGGAATGTTTTTCAAATTCTCTCAGCATTTATTTCAAGAGATTTGCTAGCCGTTTTCATTTATTCTAGAGCAAGTTTCAAGGGATTTCTCAGAGAATGTCTATTAGACTTTCCTCCTAAAGACAAAACATTTATGGAAGACATTTATTGACTGCTAACGACTATCTTGGAAAAAGGATCATCAGAGAATAAAATATCCTACAGCAGATCAAGAGAAAGATAATCTATCTATCACTCAATACAAAAATACACAGATAGTCTGAAAAACTCAGAGGAAAATCAAGTGATCAAGCCTGAAGAGTTTGATTGAAAATTAGCATACTGTAAAGTGTTCATTGCTTCAACATCAAAGACTCCAGACAACTTACATTTCAGCCTCTGCTGAAATCATCTTCTGCTGGAGATCTGAAGCTTCTGAAGGCCTATCACCCTGGCAAAGCTCTAATCTCTGAACCATCTACATCTCAGGGGGAGCTTTGACATCACAATAAATCCACTACTTCTTCTCTCAGTGATTGAGATAGAGAAGACAACTTCACCTCTTCATTTTTCTTTTCCTACTGTAAAAGGGTTATCAAAACTCCCTTCAAAAGTCTTGAATCTGGTTCTGAGAGCCTTGTCAAATTCAGTGGTGGCAACACACCTGATCAAAAAATCCAGTTTGGTTTTTGAGCACCTTATCAAAAGCTCATTGGTGCCAAGGACACCTGATCAACTCATCCTGAAGTGGATTCCTACCAAGGGTGGTAGAAGAGTGGATGTACCAAGGTTTTTGGGGAACCACTATAGCTCCTTGTGTCTTCTGGTTTCTTGTGCATATTCTTTGTTGTGTGCTATGGTTCTTATTTTCCTGCTTTAGTTTTATTTCTACATCAAAGCACCTTACACCTATACATAAATTAAGCCTTTACTACTATGCAATTTTAAATTGTAAATTTACTTTAAAATACTCTATTCACGCCCCCCCCTCTAGAGTTACGATAGATCTTACCCTCACATTCATATATTATTGCCTATATTGCTCTGAGTAATTAAATGCATATATTCTTATGAATATAGACGTTCATTGACATCATTAATTACTGGATTACACAGAGTCAATATTCGGCTTAATAACTGAGACAGTTAAGGAATCAATTTATTGCCCTTCTAGCCGTTTTTCCAAGTTCCAAGATTTCAGCAATCAATCAAGGAGTAGAATAAAAATTCAGAGACAGAATTTATGCAAGGAAATATCAAAGAGTTTTCAAGAAGATTGAACATAAGAAGTTAGAGAATTTACAAAGGGCTACAGGCAGACAAAGAGAAACATATTCAGTCTGTATACTCATTCAGTCTTCATCATCTGCAAATCTTCTCCAAGCTTTCAAGAGACATCAAAACACAATCATTCTAAAAGCTTTTGGAGATCATCAAGAAGACCTAGACCCTGCAATGCTTCCAGCAATTCCTGAACAATAATCATCTCAGGGGGAGCTTTGTAAACATCAAGCAATCCACTAAAGTCTTCTCAGCTGTTTTAGAAAGAGATGACAATATCACATTTTCACCCCACTATACATAGGGTTTTAACCACCTTCAAAAGTTAATCGTTGGTTCTTAAGTCTCCTTATCAAATGACTTAGCTTGTTTTTTGGGCACCTGATCAAAATCCTAAAAGGTTGTGAGATCTCCCTTCAAATAGATCTTGTGGTAATAGGGAACCTGAGCAAAAACTCATTGGTGACAGGGAACCTGATCAAAAACTTGTTGTGGATTCCTACCTAGGTGGTAGAAGAGTGGATGTAGCCAGGTTTAGGGGAACCACTATAAATTTCTTGTGTCATTTGGTTGCTTGCTATTTTATTATTGTTGTGTGAAGTGTTAGCTATCTTTTTATTCATGCACTTTCTTAAGATATAAATATCACTATTTTAATTCCGCTATAAAAACCAATTAAGTTTTAAAAATACTCTATTAACCCCCCCCCCCTCTAGAGTTAAACAGATCTATCCCCTAACTTTTATAGTGGAAGCCTGATTAATGGAACTCCCACAAGTGGGGACTATAACATCCCATTTTGAGCTAGGCCCCTCGCATGCATTTTGAGTCAAGAGAATTGACTCATGCTCACTTAGAATATTTTTTGGACTCATAGCATCGAGTCTGGTAAGTGCACGCGAAGCCATTCGATGAATAAGCTTAGGCGTTGAGTGGACTCAACATCACTCAACGTCATTCGACGGATTAAGCTGAGGAGTTGAGTGGACTCAACACTACTCAATGCAATTCGACGGATTAAGCTGATTCATTGAGTGGAATCAACACCACTCAATGCCATTCGACGGATTAAGCTGAAGCGTTGAGTGGACTCAACACTACTCAATGTCATTCGACGGATTAAGTTGATGCGTTGAGTGGACTCAACACCACTAAACGTATTTTACTTAGAATAGTTTCTTGAAGTTGCAGCATTGAGTGGCCTAAACGCCACTCAATGCTTTTACTTATAATTTTTCTTAGGCCTATAGGTGTCGAGTTGGTTGAGTGTACTCGACGCCACTCAACGATTCGCCGAAGGAAGGTTTGCATACTCAACGATTTTTGACTTGGCTATTCTTGAGGCCTTAAGGCGTTAAGTGTGTTGAGTGCACTTGACGCCACTCGACGATTCATTGATTAAAGGAGGTACACACAATTATTTTAACTTAGAAGTGATGTACTTATATAAGACGTTGAGTGATCACGAAGAATCTCAATGATTCTTTGACTAGGTGTGCTATACACGACGAATTTGACTTGCCATATTTTCGGCCCACTGTTTCTGATTCCTATACACGGGCTGAACTGGATTTCGGGATTGGCGCTAAGCAACTTAAATTGACGCATCTTTTCAAAAGGACGTAATTAATATAATAATGGGTTGTCCAGTAACAAGATGACACATAGCAAAGCGGTTCAACCTTAATTTCTCATTATAAAAGAATACTTATGGGAAAACCTAGTCGTCACTTCGCCATTTTTCCCGAGCCGTTACCTTTGCTGATACCGTTGGGAGAGAAAAGTTTCCAGAGGCAATTTTTGGAGGAAAACCTTCCCTTCTCTTCTTCCGTTAAGAACAACACCAACGTAAAAGAAGATGCTGCCAAGGAGAGTGATGAGATCCTTTGCCGGAACCGCCAAAAATGAGGTGAGCTTCCTACACCCTCCATTAGTGATAGATCTGTAGTTTTTTTCTAGGAGAGATGTCGACTCAAAAGAGTTTGACTTGTGTGATTAAGATCTCCTAGGTAGAGACTATGCTAGATCTTGTACCCTAGAGATTTGATGTCTTCAACCTTTCCTCTATTCTTTATGAAGACGGTGGACTTGGTTTCGTGAAGAGGAATGGTCTATTGATGGTGAATATGGGAAGAGGAAGTGATATATTTAGTTCTTTAGGAAATGTCTAAAGGAAGAAGATGAAACAGTGTCATTAAATTTGCTTTAAGATGCGTGCAGAAATCTGTTTTTTTTGCGCAGCAAACTTCATGGCCGCTTTCAGGCGTGTTACGACCCGATCTGGGCTTTTTACTGAACATGAAAGTCGTAGCACATGGAAAGACATTTACAATGGTTGGTTACACGTTTTTATACGAGTTCTGTAGACTTGTGAATGTCCAATCGAAGTTGCTATACAGTCAAGTCTTATGTACATGTTGTTCTCGAGTTAGTGTAGAACCGGGTTAGAACTTGGTAGAGAGGTCTTAGTATATTAACATTGAGATTTGCTGAACTTAATTTATGGATGTTTGTGATTAACAAGGACAGATGTGATAGATCCTTAAGAAAGTAGGTAAGGAAGGTTTTGGTAAACTTAGTCTATTCGTAATCATGATAAACAAATGGTTTGGTAGAACACGATTATAACAACGGTTTGAAGGAGGTCGACAAACAAATTGTTTGGGTACGTTAGTGAAAAAATAAATTGATATGTTGGATTGTACATGTTCGTGTCGAGAACATCTCTTGGTCTCTGGAGAACCTGCGAGAGAGAGAAAACGGTAAAGAGGAACTCCGAGTTGTCGGTTACTAGCGGTTAAATGAAAAGGAGACAAAAGGGTGCCGTTAATAGCGACGACATCAGAGTTTGCCTGTCGCGGCTAAAATCACTCCTTCGACGGGCTTTTTGGTTGTAATAGATGAAGCGATTACCGCGGTTACCAAGGAGCACCCGATCGAACAGTAACCCGCTTGGCAAAGGATTCGAGATCACTGCCACAGACGGCGAGCTTTAGGATTCGACTCGCGACTTGGGAGAGAGTAGTACTGGGATGGGTGACCTCCTGGGAAGTTCCCATACAACCAAACTTAACTGTCGAGTTCGCTCATCAAAGGGAGGTTGTGGCCACCAACAACCCGCAAGTGGGATGGAGAGGGGTTGGGGTGCTTGTGCTGCAGCCCGGTATCATTCCCTAGAGCAGAGTCGTGACATTGTCATGTTTGATCGGCTAGGGGCATTACACAAAGATTAGTTTGAGTGAGTTTACTGAAGCCTTGTTGGAACACTTCATCCCTTCTACAACTCGGGATGTGCTTGAAGAAAAATTCCTACAGCTGAAATAGGGATCCAAGACAGTTATACAATATCAGTGAGAGTTTCTACATCTCACTAGGTTTGCTGACGTATATGAGTTGAATCACATGGGGTATGCTAAGGATTCTACAAAGGCTTGCCGGATCCCCTGAGGCAAGCACTTTTGTTTATAGCGGACTTGAGTTTGGCTGAGATCATTTACATGGCAAAAGGCTAGAGGCAGATCATTTGGGGAGTAATAAGATACTCGCTAAGGGTGTGATTGAGGCTTGTCCCAGTTATAGAAGGAGGCATGATAATAGAGGGAGAGGAAATAATAGATGTGGGGTTCTCTTTCGTTAGAATTTTAGGATGGAGTGTCCAGCCCCGCAGTTAGCACTACCTCCACCTCCACAGATGCACCCACAACCTAGGGAGCAATATGAGTGAGTTTGCTTCAAATGAAACCAGTCGGGCCACATACGACGTAATTTCCCACAGCTAGGTGGAAATACTCCCCCTGATCATCCTCCGACAGCTTTATGAGGAGGGGAACATATGCGTGGTTGATGAACAGGACCACGATGAAGGAATCCAGGACCTGCTCTGGATCAGGTGTTTGTGCTTGACATGGCGCAGGAGCGGAATCCTCAGGATATGATTGTCGGTATGTTGTGATTTAATTACTATGTTATAAGCTTTTCTCTTTGAATAATATAAGATATACTAAGAGTCGGGCTTGAGTCTATATAATTGATACTTAGGCACCGTGATGGTTGGTGGGAAACCGGCTTAAACCCTATTCGATACCGGTGCCACATAATCATTTGTGTTGGCAGATTTCGTTAAAGACCTAGAAGGAGAGCTATACCTCACCGGTATTGCTCGAAAAGTACGCCTCCTGAATGGCTCTGAGATGGCCGCAATTGCAAAGTGTGAATTGGAGGTACTTCTTGGAGGAAAGTTCTTTGAAATAACTGTAACATTGTTGAGAATGCCAAAATTCGACCTCATTCTGGGCATGACATGGTTAGATTGGCACCACTCCAGGATTGATTGTGCAGAGAAACAAATTTCTTTGAGGCATGGGGACTTTGAGGTCATCTTTCAGGGTATTAGACTTGCACTCCATATATTATTATCTTCAATTCAGACCCTAAAAGCCCATATGAGAGGGGAGGAAGTATATATGACCCGTTTTGAACTAAAAGATATGGCATACGATTTGAAAGACATGCGAATAGTGCGGGGTTTCCCTGAGGTATTCCCTGATAAATTTCCTGGATTACCCCCTCATAGAGAGGTTGACTTTCAAATAAAATTAGTATCGGGTCCCAAGCCCATCCCTAGGACCCCTTACCAAATGGCCCTGAAGGAACTCGCGGAGTTTAAAGTTCAACTGCAATAATTAGTGGAGTTAGAGTCCGTTCGCCCTAGTTCATCACCTTGGGGAGCCCATGTTCTATTTGTTAAGAAGAAGGACGGAACCTTAAGATTGTGCATAAACTATTGGGAACTCAACCGTCTGATGTTACGGAACACTTATCCCTTACCCGAATTGATGATCTATTGGACTAGTTAGTGGAGCACATTGGTTTTCTATGTTTGATTTGAGCTCGGGGTATTACCAGTTGAGGATACGAGAGGAGGATATACAGAAAACAACATTTAGCTCAAGGTACGGTCTATATGAGTTCACCGTGATGTCGTTTGGGCTCACGAACGCTCCTTAGGCCTTATATGAGTTTGATGAACCGGGTGTTCGAGCCGTACTTAGATTTCTTCGTCATCGTCTTCATTGATGAAATTTTGGTAGACTCGAAGATGGAAGAAGAGTGTGCTAAACATTTTTCCTTAGTTTTGAAGAAGTTAAAGGAGGACTCGTTGTTTGCTAAATTCGACAAGTGTCAATTTTGGCTCCAAGAAGTTGCCTTCTTGGGCCATGTGATTAGTGGTGATGGACTAGATGTAGATCTGGCCAAAGTGCATGCCATAAAGGAATGGTCTCCTTTGAATTCAGTGGCTGATGTACGGAGTTTCCTTGGACTTGCGGGATACTATCACAAGTTCGTTAAAGGATTCTTGAAGATAGACTTCACCTCAATGCGTTGACAAAGAAAGGTGTGCCATAAGAGTGGACACCCCACCGTGAAGCTGCATTCCAAGAGCTTAAAAATAGAATTACCACCGAACCCATCTTAGCCCTTCCTTCTGGGAAGGAAGGATTTCAGGTTTACACAGATGCGTCATATCGAGGGATGGGAGCAGTACTGATGCAGCATTGGCATGTGATTGCTAATGCTTAGAGGCAACTAAAGAAATATGAGGCCAATTAACCAGTTCATGATTTGGAGTTGGTGGTAGTGGTGTTAATCTTCAAGGTTTGGAGGCACTATCAATATGTCATCCACTATGAGATATTTTTGGATTAAGAATTTAAAGTATGTTCATACTAAAAAAGAGTTAAATCTGAGACAGCGGTGGTGGTTAGAATTTTTTGTTATTATGAGTTTACCTTGAACTACCACACCAAAAATTTAAATTCCATAGCTGATGCATTGAGCAGAAAAGTACCATAGTCGAGCCCAGAATCTCGAATGATGAGTATGAAATTGGCTCGTACGCTCGAGGAAATGGAGATCACATTTATATACAATGGTAATTTTGTGGGGTATACGGAGTACCTAACTGCAATGAGTATAGTTTTTGATATTCGAAAACGATTCCGGGCAGAGCAAGGGAAGGATGCTGCTCTGGCCCTAGTAATTAAGTAAATTGAAGATGGATCTGCTAAAGAGTATATGCTAAAGGACGGCCTCGCTCATTTCCATGGCCGACTCTATATTACCATTGGCGGTGAAATCTGGGAAGATATATTGAGAGAAGCACATTGCTCCAAGTATTTGATGCATTCCAAGAATTCTATGATGTATAGTGACTTGCAGAAGACCATGTTTTGGACAGGAATGAAGAAAGCTGTCAATTATTATGTTATGCACTGTAAGGCTTGTCAAAAGGTGAAGGTGGAGTACAGGAGCCCTAGAGGATTATTATAGCCTTTGCCCATATCGGAGTGGAAGTTTGAGGATATCTCCATTGACTTTGTTCAAGGGTTGCCTCTCTCACGCTCTGGGAACAATTCAGTTTGGGTGATTGTAGATCGTCTAACGAAGGTCGCCAGATTTATCCCTATAAAGAAGGAGGCACATGTGGATGTATTAGTGCATCTCTTTATGGAGCAATTTTGTACAGTACCATGGCGTACCTAAGAAGATAGTCTCTGATCGAGATGGTCACTTTACCTCCAAGGAGTATAAGGCAGTACAAGCATATCTAGGATATCGCCTTACCTTCAGCACAACTTTTCACCATCAGACGGATGGTCAGTCTGAAAGGAGCATCAGGATAATGTAGGAACTTTTAAGACTGTGTGTGTTGGATAGAGGGGAACCGTGGTAAAGTCTCTTACCACTTGTAGAATTTTCGTACAATAATAGCCACCAAGCAAGCATCGGGATGGCTCACTATGAAGGACTTTATAAAAGAAGGTGTAGAACTCCATTGTCATGCGTGCAGGACGGAGATCCAAAATTTTTGGGGATAAAGTACATTGATGATACCGATGTGCTTGTTAGATTTATACTAGACTTCTTGCCTAAGGCTCAAAGTTGGCAAGAAAAGTACGATAATGCGAAACAAGTTATGGTAGAATTCTAAATGGGTGATGTTAACCCAGAATCTGCGACTAGTTTGCATGGACTTTTCAAACCAGGTGGCCTGGTCTCCTAACCGCCACTCTCAGTATGCCGATCTGTTTTCACTGAAGCCGTGCGACCTTCTTCCAGGTCGCCGCCAGAGGGAGCCCAGGGCAGCCCGTCTAGAGGCCGAGCCCCACAGCTCGTCAGAGGAAGACCGCCAGGCCGCGCGACCTTCTCCTTGCTTCTCTCTTTTCCCTGCTTCTCGTCACCCCTACCCGATTCTTCTGTACCCCTGACAGCCGGTGATTTTAACCCTACCCGTTTGGGCAGGCCCCCAAGCCTATAAATAGTTGGCGACAACACACCCAAAGCACGCTTACTCGGGTCAGGGAGCTCGCTTGTTGAGAGCTGCGGTCTCGAGTCTAGTGCCTTGCGACCTGCTGACCGGCCGGCTTCTTTTTTCTCTTTTTCTCCTTTCAAAGTGTAACCGCTTCTTTTTTTAATAAGAGGAAAGCCCGTCGTAAGAGTGGTATTCAGGACGCGGCGGTCGAAGTGTGGTGTCTCCGCATCTTGTGGCTTGCTCTTGTTTTTTCTCTAACCGCTAGTGACTGGCTACTCGGCAGTCCCTCTTCCTTTTCCCCTCCTTTCCCCAGTGCTCGAACAGTTGACTGGTGGTGCTCGATTCCTTGTCGCATTTTGTGCATCAACAGTTAACATGCGACCTTCAGATCCCGAGTAGTCGATGAAATCAGCGGACTAAGAACATAAGTCCGCTCTAACCGCAAGATCTCGGCGGCTAGTCATATAAGCTGCACAGCCTCGGTTATTGTTTTCATTCCGGCACTAGCCCGCTAGCTTTCTTTCCAGTCTCCTCACCGGCCTCTACTATCAACAAGCCATCTGTTCAAGCCGCAGTTATTCGGCGGTTTTCAAAGTCCCAATTGGTTGTTTTCTCTTCTATTTGAGGTGGATTTTGCAAAGGAACAAGGCGACTCTAATTTTTTATCAGCCGTTATGGATCCCTCAAAAGCGCAAGGTGTTTATTATCAAAGTAACAGAATGTTTGACACAAGTAGTGACTTATCTGCCGAGCAAATCGAGTGCATGTCACGATTTGCAGCACGAGAAATGCTCAACCCTCCTTATGAAATTCCTAGACCAAACATGACATATCGTCATAATTGTGATAATGGGGAGCAAGAGCCTCCTTCTAGAGAGGATGACGTTCCTTCTCCATTCATCAACCAAATTCATTGGGAGGTTGTTGCTGATGATTTCAGAGTGCCTCGTCTACCTGAATATTCCTGACTTGATGATCCTATTTCTCATCTGCAAGCTTTTGAATCGACTATTTCATTAAGGAAAGTGTCAAATGGTATTAAATGCAAACTCTTTATTATATCTTTTGGTGATCATGCCAGGGAATGGTTCTACAGTTTACTGCCTCGATCTGTCACTAGCTATAAAGATTTGCGAAAGCAATTTCTCTCGAAGTTTGGTAGAAGAGGAAAAGGGACATAGGAGCTCTCTTTTGAATCAAGCAGTGGGATGACGAGTCTAATCCAGATTTTGTCGATCGTTTTTAGATGGAAATTCTGGATGTTATCAACGTTCATCAAGATTATTATCGACATGCTTTTGTAAACGGACTTCGGGAAGGCCCTCTAAAGTTCAAGCTCACTATGAAAGATCCTGAGACTTATGGAGATCTTATCGATATCGTTAATAAATTCTTAATGGGTGAAGAAGCAAACAAAAACTACGTCTCGTCTTTGAATCAGGAGGTTAAACCATCCCAGGAAATTTCTGGTAATCAACAACTCAATTCTTCGCAGGCTATTTCACAATTCAGAAGTCACGAGTCTCTTCCTCATCCTCAGAATATACCTGCAATACCTCTTATGCTGGATGATACGTTTAAGTCGGAGGAGGTTTGTCCTATAGTATCCGTCGATCCTAAAATTCTAAAACGCGAAAAAGATTCAGACAAGTATACCAAGTTTAAAATCTCTATGGAAAATCTCCTGGAAGTTCTTCAAAGAATGCCAGAGTTCAAAAAGCCTCGACGCATGAAATATAAAATCAAATATCAGCATGAAGAGCTTTTCTGTATGTATCACAAGGATATAGGCCATCTACTAGAAGATTGCTTGGCTTTTCGGAAACTTACAAATGAACTGGCAAAGGCTGGAAAATTGCAAGATTATGTCGTGCAGTGATCCTTTTGCGTATTCTTCTCCAACAGAGTCAGTAGTACATACAAAGACTTGGTTTTCTTGATAATGAAGGTGCTTAAGATTGGAATAACAGAGCATTTATATGCCATCTGGATCAAGTTCCAAACATATATCCTTTGATTACATTCTTTAGTGCATACATGCATGCATACGCCATTTAAATCTTATATCCTTAGCTTTGCTCACATCCGTTCACATGGATGCAAAGTGCCTTTTGACAAAAGCAATATTGTTTATATCGTGCAAAGTTCATAAGCCCTTCACATCCCGCTTGACATCAGTCGCACATGTGTAGTGGTCAGTTCGCTTGACATCACTCGCAGATATTGCATACTTATCCTTCTTGACTACAATAGCAGATATTACGTATTTATCCCGCTTGACATCAGTCGCAGATATTACGTACTAATCCTACTCGACTACAGTTGCAGATATTGTGTACTTATCCCGCTCAACATCGGTTGCGAACATTGAACTTTAGCCTGGCTTATGTGTTCTTTGTGTGGAAAGCAATGCCTCGAGCACCTGCCCACATTGTCACATAAGTTTGTAGCTCTTCCTGTTTTTTCAGGTTAGCGCTAGCTTCTTAGCCATCTTACGGTGTTAAGGCCTACACTAGCTGGTTTATATTAATAGCCCGCAGACCGTGCGGTTTGGTTTTCCGGTTTAATTTATTCGGCTTATTGCGGACTATCTACCGAGTTATCATTAATATGATTATGAATATGGCTGACTTCGATTCTGTTATCAAGTTCTCGGTCTAAGTCCACCGGTTTATTGCTTGAAGAAATATCTTCAGTCACCGACTTGAATATATTATACAACAAGCCGTAGGTTGCTTATCTCCCGCACTTAAGTTATCTCATATGGAAAATGCGGTTTGGATCGGTATTCACCCAAGTCGTGAACATCTCTTATCTTTGAAGACCGAAGAGGCTAAAGTGAGTGGCCGCGCGGCTTCCCGATAGTTTGTCTATATGTTCAGGAATAACGCTGTAAAATTACGGTCTATGCGGCGGTTTTCAAATACATATTATTCAAAAGAATATATGGCTTACTAGTGGCTAAGTCTGCCAAACCGTTCAGTTTGTGGTTTATTATTAAAGAAATACTAATCTTCCTTATTGATAAATCGGATCGGTTTGCGTGATGATTCAATTATTTGTTAACTCGGAGACGGATCAGTCGGACTATCGGGCTAAGAAAAAAAAAATACCTAAGTCGCGCGGATAGACACTTGCAAAATGAGATTAAGCCGTGCGAATGGGTAAGTAAAGTCGCAATGCAAAAAGGAACGCACAAAAGTTAAAAGTATTTTCATTTCACTTTCAAAAAGAATACAACTATTAGACCGGGCGGTTTACAAAATGATACCGCCGGTTTTCAAAAAGGAAAACAAAAATTATTACAAGTAAAACTATCCTAACCGTCCGACTTAAGTCTCTTAGCCGGAGGAGTGCTAGAGCCGGCCTCGCCGTCGATGTCAACCTCAGATGGCGAGTAATCGCCGCTATCTGAGGATGAGGAGTCGCGCGAACTGCCAGTTTCCCCGGTCTCGGACTCTTCAGGATTAGCCCGCGCGGTCACGGAAGCTTGACCGCTGGACTTTGTAGAAGCACTCTCCGACCGGCTTCCCTGACTGTCCGCCTCCTCGTCTTCCTCCTCAGCCTCGCCCTCTCCATCAGCTTTTGCCTTGCCCTTGAGAGCTCTGTAAACCGCATAAACCTTCTTCTTCAGGGGAGGAAACAGGTCGGCAAATGTAAAGTTGACGAATCCCGGGGCGAGACCGTCAAGGTCACGGAGGCATTTTAGGGCTCTGTCAATCCCTTGGACGAGCTGCTGGAAAACAGCATTCTGGGAGGCCGGGTTGGTCGGATCATGCATTTTCTGCAAAGAACAAAAACAAATGGTTCAGTCCGCGTGGCTTTAAATTGAAGCCTCAAGCTTTAGGTAATATCTTACAGCATTGAGCTCCTTTAACCGTTCGTTTTCTTCTTCTTTCTCGGTAAGCTGCCGCTGCGCTTTGGCGAGTAGCCGCTGCATGTCAGATTGATTTGCGACTAACCGCTTATGGGCCATTCCCATGTAATGGTTAGCCACGAAACTTTGGGCACTAACTTGCGCGGCAAATACCGGGATGTCTTTTTCTGGTATTTTCTTTAGCGCATTCAGGTTGCGCTTCCCGTACATGGCCGCGCCAGCCGCATAGGCGTGGAGGCTTATCTTCTTCCTCCCCCAATGAGTGTGGGCGGTTGAAACCTGCACTGAGTTGCCGTTCGGATTCCACCACATTTTCGGATTTCCTTGGGTATCCTTCTGGCCACTGCCCATTCCTCGCAGCGTGAAGTTGATAGAGGAAGACGACTCCTCTTCATACTCCTCCTCCTCTACTCGCGTCAGGTGGACTCTCTGGGCCCTCTTCTCCCTTTGAGTAAGGGTTAAACTGCCGAGAGTCAGCGGTTTGTTTAGCGGGACAGCCACTGTAGCTGCAAAATCAAAACATGAAGTCAGTTGATAAGCCGCACGGCTATCAGAACAGTTCGCTTGAGTTGGAACTTACTGTCTTCCGCTTGGATATCTTCCAAGGACGGAAGCATCGGGATGTAGTGATTTACATCAAGCCGCTCTCCCTTCAAAAGGTCATATATCAATTTCTCCACGTCCTCCAGCCCGAAGCTGCCAAAGACGGCCTCGTCGCGAACTTGCGGGTTGGCTGGCAGGAGCCCAAGATTCTCCTCGAAGATGGTGTATCTTTCCGACCAGTTCGGAATATTGTTCGCAAAGTTTACGACTTTCAGCCCCCAGCAGCCTGTAAGACCCCCCCCCCCTTTTTTCTTTTTCAACCACCAGGGTCTTAGGCCCAGAATCGCCGCTTTGCGGTGATACCTTCGCGTCCTGAAGGGTCATCACTACAATGCGCCGATTCTGCCGGCCAATTCGATCACAGAAAAGTAGCACAATAATAGAAGTAAGAGCAATGCAGTCCATAATAATAAATCACATATATAGAATAAAATCTCCACGAAGGGAGTGTCCATAGAAAACATCAGAGAACTATAAATGCGGGCTTATGCCCGATACATCATGTCCTCACTACAATATCACTCATGCGGAAGCGAAAACAGAAACTACTCAGAGTCGAGACTCACAGTCCCGGCTGTATGAACTCCGGAGCTAGACTGCCCCATCTCCAGGCGCACCGATCTCTGGGGCTGCTCCTCCATGCTGGGCTCCACGATCCCCTAAATGATGCGGTTCGAAAACCGTTAGTCATAAAGACTAAGCCCTATCATCCCATACCCCTTCCCCCATGGCTCCTAGGTACCGAGCGGAGTGGAAGAAAGGGAAGGACATGAAGGTAAAGATTAATCAAGGAACAGATGGCAGCGGAACTAATCTAGCAATTCTATGATAATATGACAGAAACAGAAAGTAAGGAAAGTAACCTTAACTTATGTGCGGAAGCGCATAAGCCAAGGGATCTTCTGCAAGGCTCCCATCGTATGAAGTGTCCCATACCACCTATACGTTGGGGTGTCGGTTATCAAACAACAGCATATGTTTATATATTGAAATTAACCATTGATTTATAAACTTGTCCACACAAGCTTATAGACCAAGGGGTCGTTTTGCAGGTCCTAAAGTATAAGCGTCCCATACCACTTATACTTTAGGTGTCAGGGTTAAATGAATCGATTATGCTATGACATGCAAGTGGGTATGATGAAACATGTAAGTTCAACTCACACACCCGACTCTGTGCACACAGACCTTTAGTTCCCCCTTTCAGAGCCGTTACCTCCCAGGATACCTCCGTAGTGGCGGACGGAAGCGGTGGGTTGGGCCTCGCCCACCTCAAAACCAGTAAAAGCACCACTGGTCTGACCTATCATACGCCTCAACGCTTGGTGCACTAAGCGGACGCCTGCGTACTCTTGACGGCTGGCGCACCGGACTTCTGTTGGCGGAATGCTAATCACCCCGCCGAGTCAACGATATCGGTGTCGGTGCAATCGAACTCCCCGATATCGAAAAACCCACCACCATAACTTTTCCTATTTTATGCACATGCAAGTTTAATCGTAAACACACAAAAACCGAGCCGAAGCTCCCCGGACCAAAACGTCCGTCTCCAAACCAACCGAGCCGAAGCTCCCCGGACCATCCCGTCCGTCTCTTAACCAACTGAGCCGAAGCTCCCCGGACCATCCCGTCCGTATTTTAACCAACCGAGCCGAAGCACTCATCAATCTTCCTGTTCCAACAGTGTTTGTGAAAGTTGCAGCCCTAGTTACTAAGTTACTCTTGTCGGTTTGTTATTACAGTTTACGTTAGCCCAGGACTGCCCCCGGTATTCCCCGTGAAGGGCTCTCAAGGGGCACTAGGAACCAAGACGGCGGCATTACGGCCCGAAGTTCCCTTTCGCAAGGCACTTATTGTTATTGGTTGATCTCCCTTAACCCGATTCCCTTCTCATATTACGATAGACTATCCTAGGGTGATTTTTAAACCTTCCACTCTTCGGGAAAGGCGATCTTTCGCCGGACCCGAGCACCACTTAACTCTAGCTATCACAACTTCTCTCTACTCTTCATACCATCCTATCATGATTTCACCCACAATTGCCCACCCAGACAAAAATGATTAACTCCCATGACTTCCTCAGATCATGTCCTATTGCAATTCACAATTGCTATATGCAGACCGACCTAGACTACATGTCGAACCGGTTATGCAATGATCCAATACTCATCCAAATGGCCTAAATTATTTACTAGAGACTTACCATGATATTAATGACCTAAATCCAAAAAATGGAAATTTTCCTAATTTATTTGGCATTTAATTAAATTCCTCGAAAATCCCAAGGGATACCGATTTGAACATGAACTACCCTAAGTTCTCATGCAAGATGTCCAGCAAATTTATGATAAATAGTAGGTTATCTCAATAGGTTAAATTCAAAGTATCATAATTTTTCTATCATCAAAAGGGCATTAAAACTATTTTTGAAATAATCTCTATCTTCTGTCATTTATGAATCTAGTACAGAAAATATTCTTCCAAAAATTATAAATAATTTATGACATGCAGATAAAGGCCTAAAATTAGCACTGACCCAGTTTCATAATTTTTCAGTAATAAAATCATCTCTAAATAATTTTTCAAGCATAGAACCCCTTTTTAACTTTTGAGAGGTAAGTACTAGATGTACTAACCTAAAAAGTATATAAAAATTCAGGGGTAATCATTCTGTTCTAAAATCTATATTTCCAAACTTTCATGAGATTTCAATGAACAGAAATTCCTAAATAATTAAATCATCATCTAAAGCCATAGAAAGCTTTACAAATGATGTGCTAGCAATAATCAACATAAAATTCCAGAAAAATTGCTATAAGTTCTACCTGATACAAAACTCACTCTACCTGAATTTCACAGTTTTTAAGTAAGGTTCAGTGACTGATTTTACCTATTTGATATTTTACCATAAAACTATGGTTAGGGTTTTAAGGTATCTACTTGTCTCCAAATTCTCCAAGATTACATCCAGACGATTCTTATCAAGCTTTTGTCAACTCTACAGAGTTTCAAGGCAATACAAGAGCAATTGCCCCCATGTCCTTCACAACCCTCAAAACCCTTCATTTAGGGTTTGAGCTTGGATCCTAGGGTAAACCAACCCTAAACCTCACCGTTTTTCTCCAAGCAGGTTATAACACCCTTCTAAGTCAAAGATCAGAAAATCAGCCTCTGTTGAGGTGATTTGACCTTTCCAAACTCTTAGTGCACTTTTTACTAAAAGGTGTCTCACTAATGCCTAGTTAAGAGTAGAAGATTTCCTACCCAAAACTCCTCCAAATCAGTTGGAATTTTGTACAGGCCTAGGTTTTATAGCCAGGGACCCCTCACCAAAATTTGGGAGGGTTTGGAGGTCATTTGACCACTTAAATAAATTCCTCTAAGTTTATTAAATTAAAACAAAAACTTTAGGCAAAGTATCTCCAAAAATTCTCATTTTGGGTATGCCTTTAGGTATTGCTAAGGTTAACCCCCCGCACAAATTTCAGGTCATTTGGACAAGGTTCAAAGAGTGGGCATCCATTTTAATTTCTGTCCAACTCTAGGTACAGCCCCCACTAAAACGGGTGTTACGGCCGAACCGCTTACCCAAACGAGTTCAAACCAATTTTACATTAATCTAGACTCGAAGGGCTACGACTTTCGTGTCTAGTCACTTTTCCTAAAACGGCCTCTAAGTGCCTCATTTTGCAGCATCAAAATGTGCCCATCCAAGAATATTCTCCTTATAAAATTATTTACATAATTTATATATTATAAACAGTTTTTACTGTTCATCTTCTTCAGAACCCGAAAACCAGACACAGAAACTCATATTTCTTGTAGCTCTTTCGCGATCCGTCACCGGTTGTCCGGACACTTCCCTGGCCAGCCTCCACCACCACCACCTCCGTTGAGGCGATGGCTATCGGTCGGCGGTGGTTTGGCCGCCGGAGGTGGCGGTTTCCGGCGAACTCAAGAATACATTTTTTTCATGGTTTTCCATGAAAAGGAGAGATGGGTCTGGCTCCGTTGAGCGCGAACTTCCTTTCTAAGAATCCTAAGATCTACACATGTGGTGGGCCAAAACCCGAACAGGCAAGCGTACCTAACGAATTGTAGTACCAAGGTCGTATTTAAACACGGGGCTGTCAATTACTTCTACTCATGCTCTAACTATTATCCTACCGGAGAACTAAAGGGATTTGAGAAATTTTTTTTTTAAAGTAAAATGAAAGACAAATTGCGAGACGAAAAATCTTATAATAAAAAGCTAGCATTCGATCATTGATTCACCATGAAACTAGATGAGAGAGATAAAAATAAAGATAGTTTTAATTTTGCAAATCAAACTCGACCGTGACGGATCCGATATTAAGACAAAATCTCGCTAGAGCATTAGGTCTCCTAACTTATAGACTCTTTGATCGAAATCTCTTTACAAACCAAAGATGCCTAAAGTTGCATTATCAAGGTGATCCGCACTATTGGATTTGACTCCAATCCGGAGGATTTACGTCGTCCTATCTCTAGGATTGCATTCAACTCCTTCCTTCTTTGAGTGATCTTTCAAATCATGAGTCTCTCGACTACTATGAAATGACAACAAGGCCTACTACCGTATATCGAAAATACGGAGTCGTCACAAATTAATCAAAGAAGGATCGAGCATGAAATAACAAAAATAAAACTAAGGAATAAAGTAAACTCTCATCTCACTTCATGGATCCTCACGATCGAATGCTATTAAGAGATTAGCTACGCATAATTGAAAAAGAAGACAAAATAAAAGAAGTGAGAAACATTTTCATTGATTAATAAAAAGGAAGTACACAATAATATTAAAACGATGATAATATTATACTAAGAAGAAAATTACAATCATAAAAAGAAAACAATAATGAGAAAAACTTGTAGTAGAAATCTCTTGCTCACTTGCTCTCTTGCTCCAATCCAACCTCCTCAAAGCATGGGATATGGGTTCCTTTTATAGGAGTGGAGGGAAGCATCTAGAAGAGGGGAAGACTAAGGGGTGGCCGGCCATAGGGGGAAGAATGGGTTTATGCATGGTATTAAATGGAGGGGAGAGAGGAAGGCTAAATTCATGCACTTCATTTTGGAAAAAACAAAATAAATATAAAAGGGGGATGTATGGAAGTTTGTAGAATGGTGGAAAGGAGAGGGGCCGGCCACTTGCAAGGGGGATTCATGCATGTGGAATTAAGAAGGAGAGATGGAGATGCATGCATGAGAGAAAGGTGGCAAAAAAAATTAAAGGAGAGAGAGAAAAGTGTGGCCGGCCACATGCATGAATGATTGCATGCATGTGGTCGGGTTGCATGGAAAGGGGGCTTTAATGGGCTTTGTGGGCTGCTGTGTTTGATGGAGGGCCGGCCACATGGGATGAAAGGGCTGCTCCAAAATGTGGGCTTCATGGAGGAGAAGTGAGGCTGCAGCATGCTTGGGCTCGGGTACACAAAATGGAGGGGGCCGGGCTTCATGTGCTGCTCCAAGTTTGCTCGGGTTGCTCCAAAAGGTGGGTTGCATGAAGGGCTCGGCTTGAGGGCTACTCCAAGCTTGCTTGACTAGGTTGGGCTGCTTGTAGTTGATTGGTGGGTTGCTCCAAATTGATAAGAGAGAGGGACCGGCCACCTACAATACAAGGAATAAAAACAAAACATAAGTTAACATAAAACACAATATTAATCATAATAACCTTAGTTATGAAACCTAAACTAATACAAAGATAATAAAAAGTAATCATAACATAAAGCATATGTTTATAAAGTAACCTAAACATAACATAAAATAAAATAAAACATAAGTTTATAAATAAAAAGTAACATAAACATAAAATAACAATCAAACATAAAATAAAACTATAGATTTATAAAATAAAATAAAACAACATCGTTCAAGCATACAAAATCATAAAATTATAATAATACTTAGGGATTTCTTAAACTAAATTATACCAAAAATGATGACTAAAAAGTAGTCATCAAACTCCCCCATGCTTAGACATTTGCTTGCCCTCAAGCAAATAAAAATGAAAACTAGGGAAGGAAATAGAAAATAAACTAAGCTAATTTAGGTTTCATAATTAAGAAAAACAAAACATGAAAAATTAAACTATCGTAATATTCATATTATCAACTAGTGGGGTGAGAAGTGCGCAATGGAAAATTTGAAAATGGAACCCTAAAAATCTTATTAAAACATAAGGGAAGTCTACTAATTTCTAAATCTTAAAACAAGGCATCCAAAATAAATGAAAATAAGGAAAACAAAAGTAGAAGTTCTAAATAAACGGCGCATTAACAAACTACTAGGTTGCTAGATAAACATTAACCCTAAAACACTCCAAGATAACCTCCAAAGAAATCCATCAATGATTGTGGCCATAGGCTTGTACGTTCACACTTTCTCCACTACGCGAAATTAAGTTCTAAGATCATTAGGACTTCTATTAGGCATTAAAACTTGGTTTAGGTGAATGATTAGGAAATGGAAACAAAGATAAACATGATGGCTTAAACACTAAACCAAGGGTGAGCTTAAAATACAAAGATAAGACATGATAAGTACTTCAATTCAAACTAAAACAAAGATAAGGCCATGTATTTTTTTCTTTTATAAGCTTGGCCAAACATAAACTTTTTGCATTCTTATTTTGATTTTTTCATTTTTCTCTTTGTCAATTTTTTTTCTTTTTGAATAACAATTGATAAGGAAGCTCCAAAAATAAACTTTATAATGTCCTTTTCATTTCCAAAATAATACAATACCCCTCCCACAAAAAATAATTTTAAGCTCAAGGTTATAGTGTGAAAATAGGAAAGGTATTTGGCTTTGGTGAACAAAATGAAATGAAAGGTGGAGCTAAAAACAAGGAAAATAAGGAAAAGGCCCAAAATTGTTTTGCAAAGGTTTTGTTTTTGGTGGGCACGAAAAGCTCAAACTATTCAAATGGTGGCCTAAATCATTTCTAAAGAACGTAAAAACGGCGCAAATGCTTCGAGAGTAGCTTGGTACAAGTTCTAGACACCAAGAAAGACTACCCCGCAAATGAAAAAGGACTAATGATACCTAGCAACCATTCGTAAGTAACTAACCGAATAAAAAGACATAACTACGCATTGCTAGCTTATAACTTAAAAACCGGATGCCTATATTTAAGAAAAAGAAACTAGTAGAACTAGACTATGTTAAAATGATAGGTTTAGAAAAACATTTTCAAAGTAATCTAAATAGAACTAAGAAACCGCATGGGCCTACACTTCACTAGAAGCAACATGAAAATAAAGATAGAAAATAATTTTAGGTTTTGTTTTTCAAATCGATTTTAATTGCAAAATTTTTTTTTGATTTTTTTGTTTTTCTAATTTTTTTGGGTTTTATATTTTATAATTTTTTTTCTGATTTTTAGATTTTGAAGACATAAAATATTATACTAAGATATAATTTTTTTTTTTTTTTGAAAGAAGAAAAATAGAAAGAAAGGCAAAAAGAAACTAGACCCCCCATGCTTAAATTCTTCATTGCCCTCAATGAAGAAAACATAAAGAAAAAGAGAAGGGGACTGAGAAGAAGAGAAAAATTAAAAATGCAGGAAAATAAATAAATAAAAAAAAAGAACAGGACTTCCCCGGGGTTGTGAGATGAAGGCGGATGTCGCTCCCCCATGCTTGCTTTTTGGAGTACTTGATCGTCAGTGTAACGACCCCATCCATTAAATGACGTATAGTAGAAGGTCCGGCCGGGGCCCCACACGATATGCCACAAACAGACGGTGAGGTCACAGGATAATATCAAACCAAACGAGTCCTAACTCAGAGCATTCTAGTGGAAGCTTATTAAGTGCAAGAACTCATAATAATGAATGTCCACTACGATATAAATATCACATTTATATGTATAACCAGGAATGTTTACAAGACCATACCGCACACGGCCTTAAGGCCTTACAAGTTACTCTTTACAACCCATATAATTTCATACATCGGCACGCAGGCCGACCACACATGAAATTCTACACTTCGCACGACCTTCAAGGGCCTACCAGCAGCATGGGCTTTTGCCCGCTCAATCCATCAGCCCGCAACACCTGCATATGGACGTCCACCCCATGGGTGATAAACAAAGCAACGGTCAGCATTCAGCTGACCAATTATAACGACCCCACCCCTTACCCGGGGCAGTGGTTCCTTCCCTGCATGTATAGCAATTTTAACATATATATAACATACACACAAGATCACAAACGCCGGCCTCAATGCCAGGCGCTCCGTGCACTCAGGGCACCTTTTATGGTTTGTACTTGGTAGGCGGGCATAAGCCTCCAAACCCTTGTTGAAGACCTCACGCACCCGTCTCACTCAGAGGTACGCACCACACCAAAACCCGTGAGCACTATCAGTCGACCTACCCACGTAGTGTGACAAGCCTAGGGAATTCGCCCTGCTGCTTTGCTACCAATCGACCGCTCATCCGATCTTAACATTGCCACTTGGTGGAATGGGCATAAGCCTCCAAAACCCCTGTTGAAGACCTCTCGCACCCTCCCACTCAGAGGTGTCCATCGCCACTTGGTGGAATGGGCATAAGCCTCCAAACCCTTGTTGAAGACCCCACGCGCCCACCCACTCAGAGGTGTCCGCACTCCATCAACCAGCTCTTACAAGCATGCAACCAAAGGAGCTATACAAAGCATCCTATACACCATGCACATCGTCCTCACCCTCTCCGCAGGCTAAACGATGAATACACGGAGTCTTCTCCGGTTCGCAATATAAACATCACCAATCCCGACATACGTCTGGATGGGCTTCACACAGCATGCCTATGCCGTACTACATACTTCCGGCTCTAGATGCAGACTCAACTGCTGGAATCACTTACGCGTTTCCATCACTTGATGGAGGATCCCATGCACATGCAAAACAAAGGGCTTCACCTGCCCAAGGAAGAAAGATCGTTACCCTTGACGATCGCTTTGGCGCCATAAAAAAACTAGCCGGATGGAAATCACCGCAGCGGCCTTGCCTCCGCAACGCTGCACTCGGCTCTCTATTCGGCTCGACGAAGCTCCACCGGCGGCCGGAAAGCTCCTCCTCCTCTTCCTCCAAGCTCTCCTCTCTTTCTTCTCTTTAGAGAAGAAAGGCTAAGTGGAAATGAGATTTCATCTCAATCCACGGCCTTAAAGAGGCTGGAACAGCTTTGGACCACACGATCCAAATAGAAGGAAACGAACGGCCGAGATCTGCCCAAAAAACCCAACTTTTGGCTGACACGGCCTGTGACACGCCCGTGTCACAGGCCGTGTACCCTTAAGCGGCACACGCGGTTTGGAACCGACTGAACAACACGGGCATCGACACGCCCGTGTCGAACCTAACACGCCCGTGTCATTCTTGAGACACGCCCGTGTCCCCTGCTACACGGCACTCATCGACTTCCAAAACCAGTACACGGGTCGGAACACGGCAGCCGACACGCCCGTGTCCAGCCTGACACGCCCGTGTTCATGGCCGTGTTCACGGCCGTGTACGGCTCTGACTCGAATAGGCCAAATTCGAAATTTAAATCGAACACGCCCTGGGACATGCCCGTGTCCCAGGCCGTGTACCCCCGACACGCCCTAGGACACGCCCGTGTCCCAGGCCGTGTCTAACAGCCTACTACTCAAAATTGTGTACCAACATAATTTGAGATTCTGGGGTGTTACAACCCTCCCCTCCTTATAGAAATTTCGTCCCGAAATTTAGCGCAACGCACAAGTATCAACACAACCACGCTGTTGCGATACAAACCAAAATGATCCAGGTTTAGAGCTCAGAGGCCACAGCTTGGCTCGCCCCATGGCATCGTACCACCACAACTGTTTGTCCCAAACAGAAATACATACATACATACATACAATAGACAACATAATAAAGTGCACACTCTACTTTATTTCGGCTTCTCCGCATCTCGCAGAATCCGTTTAGCGGCCTCCATTAAGTCTAAAGCACGGATTTGCTGTTCTGCTTGATTTGAGCTTTGCGACTCCTGCATCTCAAGAGTGTATATTCGCGGTTGCGCCCGCGATGCAGACGACTCTGCCACAGCTTTACCCTTCTCGTCATAAGACGCACCTGTCTTTCTTTCACCCCTTGACGCACCATTCCAGCAAAATCGCGCGATATGCCCTGGCTTCCCACAAATGAAACATGTACGCGGCTCAACCCGTTCTTGCCCAAACGTTGCTCCTGACGCAACATCTGAAGAAGTTTGTTCAGCAGGCCTGAACCGCTTCTTATCACGTTTCCTGAAATCTGACTGCTCTGATGGCGGAACTTTGAAGTCGGACTTTTCCACCGCTACGTTCTTCTTCTCCCGTACCCGCTTCAAATCATTCTCTAGCGCACTAGCGGTATGCACCAATGCTTGGAATCCTTGGTTCACTGAACTTGGGAGAGCCAACCTCAGCTCATCACACAGCCCTTCATAGAACCTATTTGTCTTCCGCGCCTGGTCCGCAAACGTCGACCCCGCATAACGACCGAGCTTGGTAAACTCATGCAGGTAATCGTCCACGGTCTTATCACCCTGTACCAGACGTTGAAAGTCATTTTCCATTACAATTCTCTGCGCCATTGGCAAATATTTCGCCCAAAATAATCTAGAGAATTCGTCCATCGATATGTCGCCCAGATCTCTACCTCCCAACTGGTGCAACTCGATCTCATCCCACCAAAGCCTCGCCTCTCCTTCCAGGAGGAAAGTGGCTAACGGGACTTTCTGCTCCTCACTAATCCTGAGCGCAGCCAGGATTCTTTTCACTCTAGAGAGCCAATCCTCGGCCTCTGTTGGAGACGTTGCCCCGACAAACGTAGGCGGATTAAACTCCATAAAGTGCTTAAGTTGCTCGTCCGCTGCTTGCACAGCAACCGGAACCTCAACATGCTCTTGCCTCGCACCAACCTCATCATGCTCTTGCCTCGCACCAACCTGCACTGGCGCCACAGCGGGCCTCGCTTGCCCAAAAGGTGTTGGAACCCTGGTTCTGATTTGGGCTAGGATCTCTATTAAGTTGTTTGAGTTTAGCTTATTTGTTTTTAGTAGTTTTTAGTTTGTGAAAGACTTAACCCAAATAGGGGGAGATTGTTGGTACCCTAGTTTGGATTTGAGTTAAGTCTTTCCTTTTAGATCTTGACCCAAGATTTATCCATGGTCAAAATCTCATTGTTGAGTATTCTCTTTTCCAGAAAGATTCTGGCTAAGTCTTTTTCGGGTTCGACTATCGTCGAACGCCGATCGACTATCGTCGATCAGCCGGTCGACGATCGTCTGTCTCTAGCCAGCTCGACGTTCTGCTAGATCGTCGAGCTCTGGTCAGAGACCATTCTTCATTTTGTGCCATGAAAAACTCTTAAGAAATAAGTATAAGATCTATCTCAGGGATCTTTTGATTCAGGAGTTATCCTGTACAAACAATCAACCTCCCTCTGATACCAATTGAAAGTGAGGGTAGATCTTATATTTTCTTTTAGGAAGAGTTAATGCGGAAAATTAAAAATTAAAATAAATAACAGAGCATAGCACAAAAGAAACAGAGCAAGCAAACCAGACGACACAAGGAGCTAAAGTGGTTCCCTCTCAATAGGTACGTCCACTCTTCTACCACCTTGGTAGGAATCCACTACAGGTTTTTGCTAAGGTGCCCTGCCACCAATGATCTGATTCAGGTAGATCAAACAGACCTTTTAGACTTTTGATCAGGTGTCTAAAAACCAAGCAGGTTGTTGATAAGGTGCCCTGTCACCAACGTTCACTTTTGAAGAGGTGTGAACAAACTCTTTACAGGAGGGGGAAGGAGAGTTAGATTGTCTTCTCTATTTTAAAACAGATTAGAGAAGCATAAGAGACTCTTCAGAACTTATGACAGAATACTGTCACGAGGTTCTGAAGGAGTAAGGCCTGAAGAAGACTAGAGATCTGGATTTAGATGTTCTTCTTCAGCTTCCTTATTTCTTCTTCTTCTTCAGAGAAACTCTGAGTGTATCTTCCTGGAACAGGAGCACTCAGGTTGAGGAAGAGCAGAAGAGATATCTTCACAGTTGGATAGATATTGCTGTGAGCAGCTGTATCTTTTCTTTCTTGAAGACTGCTGAATGTTGATGGTAGCAGTCTTCTTTCACATTTGTTCTACAGCTTCGTCTGTGTGTTTCTGGTCACTGTCTTCTTCTTGTATGTTTCGTGTGTGTCGTGTATCTCCTTTCTTTCTCCAAAAGAACTCTTTAAATAGGTGCGGCAGCAACGGCTCTATTAGAGCAAGACTTTTGTCTTCTTCTCAGATCTTGAATCTGGGCTGCAATTAACACAAAAACAAGTCTTGCAGATATATCCTATAAAAGGGAAAACTACAGCAGCTGCAATAAATAGACTCATAAAGTATGTTTGATAAATCACATCGGAAATAGCTCTTTACAGCCAACGGCTATAAAGGACAGCTGCAACAATAAAGTCAGATAATAAGACAAAAGACATTGCCAGAAAGAATTGACTTATGCATAAATATAGAAGCACGTTTGCTTTGAGATATATGTGTAAGATCAATTAAATAATCCATAATAAAACATGTCAGAAAATACAACAAATAAAACGCATATAATATTACATATGCAGACCAGAAGATAGTCGAACGATCCTCGACGATCGTCGACCGACCTACTGAGATCGTCGAGCTATCAGTCAGATAGTCGACCGACTCAAACAAAACAGAAAGCGTCGACCGATCCTTAGAGATCGTCGAACGGCCTACTGAGATAGTCGAGCTATCAGGAATATAGTCGACCGACTCGGGCAAGACAGAAAACATCGATCTATCAAGAGATAGTCGACCAGAGCTCGACGATCTAGCAGAACGTCGAGCTGGCTAGAGACAGACGATCGTCGACCGGCTGATCGACGATAGTCGATCGGCGTTCGACGATAGTCGAACCCGAAAAAGACTTAGCCAGAATCTTTCTGGAAAAGAGAATACTCAACAATGAGATTTTGACCATGGATAAATCTTGGGTCAAGATCTAAAAGGAAAGACTTAACTCAAATCCAAACTAGGGTACCAACAATCTCCCCCTATTTGGGTTAAGTCTTTCACAAACTAAAAACTACTAAAAACAAATAAGCTAAACTCAAACAACTTAATAGAGATCCTAGCCCAAATCAGAACCAGGGTTCCAACAATCTCCCCTATTTGGGTGAGGATCCTATTAGCAAAATAATAAAAATTTGCAAAGCATAAAATATATAAAGAAAAGCTTTGATTGGCTGGCTGCTTGCTGGCATTTGCAATCTCCCCCTATGTTGATGCAGTACATGTGATTTGGACTCAGCTGAGATGACTTTGAATATTGATTGAGTCATCCAGCTAACTCCTGTAGATAGTACCTGCAGAAGGCTATGGTAGAGATTGCTCTCTCCTTGAAAAAGGGTATATTAGCAGCAAAAATGATATTTTGTCCAGCAAATTTGATTAAGATTCTGGATCTGAAAATCAAAATCAGATATCTTCCTTCCTATAGAATTTCTTTTCATTAGACGAGATTCAAACTCAGCTGACCAATGCAACTAGAGTAGAGGACTCAATCTAAATGAAGTTAGAAAAGGATCTATAAGAAATAGAGTTATCTGACCGAGAATTTCTTTATACAGAAATCTGAATGAAATATTTGAACATAACATCAATCAGATATAATCAGCTATAAGAAAAGAAGATGCTTCCTAATAAATCTGTTCCTAATAAAAAAAGGATTTGAAAATATTTAACTATGAGTATAAAACAGATTTATGAAATAGCAAACTGAGATTGAAAGTTTTGTAGAGTTTGGCCCTGTTCTTGATCATCTCTTCATGTTGGAAATTTTGAGTCTGTAATCCTGCAAGACAGAAAACAGATCAAGTGCAAAGGGAACAAGAAGAGATGCAGTTTTTGCTTTTGTGCATGAACAAATGAATGAAGCAAATCTTGAAGAAGAAAAAAAATGAGGGCAGAGAAAATGACAGGGGAATGCAATTTAATGAGCACAGCACTCATTAGGATAATCTGAAAAAGATTTTGAAGAAAATCTTTAAAATCAGAAAGGCACTGTCTGATAATTCCCTTCCTATAGAATCACTTTATCACAAATAAAAACTTCAACACAGTGTGATGATCCACTGGATCAAGTCTGTGTTGAGTTTTAGTGTAGATAATTTTGTGAAAAAAATCTGTAAGGATGTAGAATTATCTTACTATGCCTCTTTGAGATCTAAGATTCATCAAAAAGGAAAATTTTCAGACCATAAATGTAATGAGGTTTTATTGGTTTATTAAATAAATTTTTCAAAAAATATTTCATGTATGTTTGAAAAATTTGAGAAAACTTTTGAAAAACAAAATCAATGTTGTTGAATTTTCTTAATATTTCTCTTGAAGGTTTAGTTGTATTCAAGTTAGAGATTGATTTAGGATATTTTGAAATGTAGTTAGTATTGGATATCACCTGATATTTTCTAAGTTCTGATTCAGGCTTTTCCTTGTTGTTTGATGCATTTATGGCCTTTAAGCAGAATTCTTTGGCCCTTGCTTCCTCCTCTTCATCTTCAAATGATGAGTCATCATCGGAGACATCCCAGATAACATCTAGGGATGTTAATTCTTCTTCGTCAAATGAGATGATGTGGCTTCCTTCTGATGTGTCATCCACGGGTTCAGAAACCATTTGGTGAAGGGAATCCCACATCTCCTTAGCTGTTGAACATTCAACAATCTCTTGAAAAATGTCATCAGACAATGACTGAGCTAGGATATTCATTGCTCGGGCATTAGTTAGCCTGGCACTTTTTGTTGTTGTTGCCGATGTTGGAAGACCTGTCAAAATAGAAGAAAATATTTCTTCATCAATATTGTTCATAAATAATTTGATTCTTGCCTTCCAGATGCTAAACTCAGCTAAGTTGCAAGCTGGAGGTCTGGTGCTTGACCATTCTTCATTTTGTGCCATGAAAAACTCTTAAGAAATAAGTATAAGATCTATCTCAGGGATCTTTTGATTCAGGAGTTATCCTGTACAAACAATCAACCTCCCTCTGATACCAATTGAAAGTGAGGGTAGATCTTATATTTTCTTTTAGGAAGAGTTAATGCGGAAAATTAAAAATTAAAATAAATAACAGAGCATAGCACAAAAGAAACAGAGCAAGCAAACCAGACGACACAAGGAGCTAAAGTGGTTCCCTCTCAATAGGTACGTCCACTCTTCTACCACCTTGGTAGGAATCCACTACAGGTTTTTGCTAAGGTGCCCTGCCACCAATGATCTGATTCAGGTAGATCAAACAGACCCTTTAGACTTTTGATCAGGTGTCTAAAAACCAAGCAGGTTGTTGATAAGGTGCCCTGTCACCAACGTTCACTTTTGAAGAGGTGTGAACAAACTCTTTACAGGAGGGGGAAGGAGAGTTAGATTGTCTTCTCTATTTTAAAACAGATTAGAGAAGCATAAGAGACTCTTCAGAACTTATGACAGAATACTGTCACGAGGTTCTGAAGGAGTAAGGCCTGAAGAAGACTAGAGATCTGGATTTAGATGTTCTTCTTCAGCTTCCTTATTTCTTCTTCTTCTTCAGAGAAACTCTGAGTGTATCTTCCTGGAACAGGAGCACTCAGGTTGAGGAAGAGCAGAAGAGATATCTTCACAGTTGGATAGATATTGCTGTGAGCAGCTGTATCTTTTCTTTCTTGAAGACTGCTGAATGTTGATGGTAGCAGTCTTCTTTCACATTTGTTCTACAGCTTCGTCTGTGTGTTTCTGGTCACTGTCTTCTTCTTGTATGTTTCGTGTGTGTCGTGTATCTCCTTTCTTTCTCCAAAAGAACTCTTTAAATAGGTGCGGCAGCAACGGCTCTATTAGAGCAAGACTTTTGTCTTCTTCTCAGATCTTGAATCTGGGCTGCAATTAACACAAAAACAAGTCTTGCAGATATATCCTATAAAAGGGAAAACTACAGCAGCTGCAATAAATAGACTCATAAAGGATGTTTGATAAATCACATCGGAAATAGCTCTTTACAGCCAACGGCTATAAAGGACAGCTGCAACAATAAAGTCAGATAATAAGACAAAAGACATTGCCAGAAAGAATTGACTTATGCATAAATATAGAAGCACGTTTGCTTTGAGATATATGCGTAAGATCAATTAAATAATCCATAATAAAACATGTCAGAAAATACAACAAATAAAACGCATATAATATTACATATGCAGACCAGAAGATAGTCGAACGATCCTCGACGATCGTCGACCGACCTACTGAGATCGTCGAGCTATCAGTCAGATAGTCGACCGACTCAAACAAAACAGAAAGCGTCGACCGATCCTTAGAGATCGTCGAACGGCCTACTGAGATAGTCGAGCTATCAGGAATATAGTCGACCGACTCGGGCAAGACAGAAAACATCGATCTATCAAGAGATAGTCGACCAGAGCTCGACGATCTAGCAGAACGTCGAGCTGGCTAGAGACAGACGATCGTCGACCGGCTGATCGACGATAGTCGATCGGCGTTCGACGATAGTCGAACCCGAAAAAGACTTAGCCAGAATCTTTCTGGAAAAGAGAATACTCAACAATGAGATTTTGACCATGGATAAATCTTGGGTCAAGATCTAAAAGGAAAGACTTAACTCAAATCCAAACTAGGGTACCAACAAAAGGTTGTGCCTGAAGCATAGCAAAGATCACCTCCGCAACTAAGCGCACCGTTTCCGCAGAAGGGGGAGGTGAAGGCACCTCAGGTGGTGCCGCACTCTCATCCGAACGCTGGGGCTCCGACTGCCCAGCTCCACTCCTCGTCACCTATAGGTGAACAAGATAGCATTACTTTCCATGGTAATACGGCAAACTCACCGAATAGACACACACACACATTCCTAGTGGACATTCCAGAGTTCATTAGCATTACAGCAGGTCGCACAAACACGTGCTCGCCACCCCACAAAAGAATTCGACCACGAATTCGAAAGAGGAAGACCGACAAAAGCGCTGATACCAAAATGTAACGACCCCATCTGTTAAATGACGTATAGTAGAAGGTCCGGCCGGCGCCCCACACGATATGCCACAAACAGACGGTGAGGTCACGGGATAATATCAAACCAAACGAGTCCTAACTCAGAGCATTCTAGCGGAAGCTTATTAAGTGCAAGAACTCATAACAATGAATGTCCAATACGATATAAATATCACATTTCTATGTATAACCAGGAATGTTTACAAGACCACACCGCACACGGCCTTAAGGCCTTACAAGTTACTCTTTATAACCCATATAATTTCATACATCGGCACGCAGGCCGGCCACACATGAAATTCTACACTTCGCACGGCCTTCAAGGGCCTACCAGCAGCATTGGCTTTTGCCCGCTCAATCCATCAGCCCGCAACACCTGCATATGGACGTCCACACCATGGGTGATAAACAAAGCAACGGTCAGCATTCAGCTGACCAATTATAACGACCCCACCCCTTACCCGGGGCAGTGGTTCCTTCCCTGCATGTATAGTAATTTTAACATATATATAACATACACACAAGATCACAAACGCCGGCCTCAATGCCAGGCGCTCCGTGCACTCAGGGCACCTTTTATGGTTTGTACTTGGTAGGCGGGCATAAGCCTACAAACCCTTGTTGAAGACCTCACGCACCCGTCTCACTCAGAGGTACGCACCACACCAAAACCCGTGAGCACTATCAGTCGACCTACCCACGTAGTGTAACAAGCCTAGGGAATTCGCCTTGCTGCTTTGCTACCAATCGACCGCTCATCCGATCTTAACATTTCCACTTGGTGGAATGGGCATAAGCCTCCAAAACCCCTGTTGAAGACCTCTCGCACCCACCCACTCAGAGGTGTCCATCGCCACTTGGTGGAATGGGCATAAGCCTCCAAACCCTTGTTGAAGACCCCACGCGCCCACCCACTCAGAGGTGTCTGCACTCCATCAACCAGCTCTTACAAGCATGCAACCAAAGGAGCTATACAAAGCATCCTATACACCACGCACATCGTCCTCACCATCTCCGCAGGCTAAACGATGAATACACGGAGTCTTCTCCGGTTCGCAATATAAACATCACCAATCCCGACATACGTCTGGATGGGCTTCACACAGCATGCCTATGCCGTACTACATACTTCCGGCTCTAGATGCAGACTCAACTGCTGGAATCACTTACGCGTTTCCATCTCTTGATGGAGGATGCCATGCACATGCAAAACAAAGGGCTTCACCTGCCCAAGGAAGAAAGATCGTTACCCTTGACGATCGCTTCGGCGCCATAAAAAAACTAGCCGGATGGAAATCACCGCAGCGGCCTTGCCTCCGCAACGCTGCACTCGGCTCTCTATTCGGCTCGACGAAGCTCCACCGGCGGCCGGAAAGCTCCTCCTCCTCTTCCTCCAAGCTCTCCTCTCTTTCTTCTCTTTAGAGAGAGAAAGGCTAAGTGGAAATGAGATTTCATCTCAATCCACGGCCTTAAAGAGGCTGGAATAGCTTTGGACCACACGATCCAAATAGAAGGAAACGAACGGCCGAGATCTGCCCAAAAAACCCAACTTTTGGCTGACACGGCCTGTGACACGCCCGTGTCACAGGCCGTGTACCCTTAAGCGGCACACGCGGTTTGGAACCGACTGAACAACACGGGCATCGACACGCCCGTGTCGAACCTGACACGCCCGTGTCATTCTTGAGACACGCCCGTGTCCCCTGCTACACGGCACTCATCGAATTCCAAAACCAGTACACGGGTCGGAACACGGCAGCCGACACGCCCGTGTCCAGCATGACACGCCCGTGTTCATGGCCGTGTTCACGGCCGTGTACGGCTCTGACTCGAATAGGCCAAATTCGAAATTTAAATCGAACACGCCCTGGGACACGCCCGTGTCCCAGGCCGTGTACCCCCGACACGCCCTGGGACACGCCCGTGTCCCAGACCGTGTCTAACAGCCTACTACTCAAAATTGTGTACCAACATAATTTGAGATTCTGGGGTGTTACAACAAAATTGTGTACCCCCGACACGCTCTATTGGTGATGAAGGTTGAAAGAACTCCATAGTTAAGCGTGCTTGGGCGAGAGTAGTACTGGGATGGGTGACCTCCTGGGAAGTCCCCGTACGGCCAAACTTAACTGTCAAGTTCGCTCATCAAAGGGAGGCTGTGGCCACCAACAACCCGCCTGTGGAGGGAGAGGGGTAGGGGTGCTTGGGCTGCAGCCCGGTAGCGTCGCCTAGAGCGGAGCCGTGACGCTGTCACGTTGGATCGGCTAGGGCGTTACAATAAAAAGTGCACTTTTTATTGTAACGACCCTGGCGCGTACGTAACAGCGTTACGGCTCCGCTCTCCAAGCATCGCTACCGGGCTGCAGCCCAAGCACCCCAACCCCTCTCCCTCCACAGGCGGGTTGTTGGTGGCCACAGCCTCCCTTTGATGAGCGAACTCGACAGTTAAGTTGGGTCGTACGGGGACTTCCCAGGAGGTCACCCATCCCAGTACTACTCTCGCCCAAGCACGCTTAACTATGCAGCTCAATTGGTGATGAAGGTTGAAAGAACTCCATAGTTAAGCGTGCTTGGGCGAGAGTAGTACTGGGATGGGTGACCTCCTGGGAAGTCCCCGTACGGCCCAACTTAACTGTCGAGTTCGCTCATCAAAGGGAGGCTGTGGCCACCAACAACCCGCCTGTGGAGGGAGAGGGGTTGGGGTGCTTGGGCTGCAGCCCGGTAGCGATGCCTGGAGAGCGGAGCCGTAATGCTGTTACGTACGCGCCAGGGTCGTTACAGTCAGCAGGTATGACTTGATCCATCTGATATCAGCAACGGCGGAGCGGCGACCACGATCATGGACTTGAGTGGCCTCCGGTAGAAAGAGCAAAATAAAAGCAAAAAGAAATAGAGTTCATGGGCAGATTGCCCGATAATGTTTTTTTATTATTACAATAATCCAAATAAAAGAGTTTCATAATAAGTCCAAAAATAAAAGTGAAAAATAAAAATGTCCATCACAAAATAAAAATGTCCATCAGAAATAATAAACTAAGAATCAAAAAGAAGATTCTCCTTTGCAGGAGTCACAGAATCATTAGAGAAATAGAGTTTAAGTCTTTGGCCATTAACTTTAAAGTCCCCCTTATCGGGGTGTGAAAGTAGCACAGTGCCGTAAGGAAAAACATCCTTGACCGTGAACGGTCCGGACCATCTAGATTTAAGCTTTCCCGGGAAGAGACGTAAACGCGAATTAAAAAGAAGAACCTGATCGCCTGGTTTAAATGTTTTAGGGTGGTGCAGATTCTTATCGTGATACAATTTCATGCGTTCTTTATAAATTTTATTATTTTCATACGCGTACGCTCTCCATTCATCGAGTTCATTCAATTGATTTTTTCTATGCTCGCCGACCGAATGCGGATCGAAATTAAAAAACTTTAACGCCCAATACGCTCGGTGCTCTACTTCTACCAGAAGATGACACGATTTTCCATAGACCAATCGGAAAGGAGTACAACCGATGGCGGTCTTGTACGCTGTCCGATAAGCCCAAAGAGCATCGTCTAATTTTAGGGACCAATCCTTACGAGAAGTAGAAACAGTTTTTTCCAAAATTCTTTTAAGTTCGCGGTTGACTACCTCGACCTGACCGTTAGTTTGGGGGTGATAAGCAATGGATAATTTATGCGTAACGCCATATTTAGCTAAAGCCTTAGCGAGTTGAGCATTGCAAAAATGACTTCCCCTATCACTAACGATCGCGTGAGGAAAACCAAAGCGAGAAAATAAATTTTTAAGAAAATTGACAACAACGCGAGCATCATTAATTGGTAGAGCTTGGGCTTCTGCCCACCTAGAAACATAATCTACGGCAACTAGAATATATTTATTTCCTAAGCTGGAGGGAAATGGGCCTACAAAGTCAATGCCCCACAAATCAAAAACATCGCACTCGAGAAAATAGTTTTGTTCCACTTCATTTTTATTTGAAATATTTCCAGTCCGCTGGCATCGATCACATCCACCCACAAAGATTTGTGCATCTTTAAATATGCTTGGCCAATAGAAGCCAACACTAAGCACTTTGTGGGCGGTGCGGTTTGCTTGATAATGCCCGCCAGTCGGACCATCATGAACATGTTTTAAAATTTGTTGACCCTCTTCCTGCGAAACGCATCTTCTTACCACCTGGTCCGCACAAATGCGAAATAGAAATGGGTCTTCCCAAAAATAATACTTCAATTCCGAAAAGAATTTCTTCTTTTGGTGAGTGGAGTATTCTTTTGGAAGGACCCGGGCCACAAGATAATTGGCCAGATCGGCAAACCAGGGGGTAGGAGATGAAGAAATATTAAAAAGAGGCTCATCCGGAAAAGAGTCTTTAATAAAAGTTTCATTTAAAAAATCAAGTTTGGGATTTTCAAGACGAGATAGATGATCCGCCGCTAGGTTTTCCGCTCCTTTCTTATCCCGAATCTCCAAGTCGAATTCTTGAAGTAAGAGTATCCAACGGATAAGACGCGGCTTGGCATCCAGTTTAGAAAGGAGGTACTTCAAAGCGGAATGATCCGTAAAAACGATAACCTTGGAAAGGGTTATGTAGGGTCAGAATTTATCAAACGCAAAAATGATAGCAAATGTTCTTTCTCCGTCGTGGTGTAATTTTCTTAAGCAGAAGTTAGAGTTTTACTAGCATAAAAAATCGGATGAAAGTTCTTAGCAATTCATTGTCCTAGTACCGCGCCTACCGCATGATTACTCGCGTCGCACATAATTTCAAAAGGTAACTCCCAAACTGGGGCGATCATAATCGGAGCATTTATAAGTTTTGATTTAATTAGTTCAAATGCAGCGAGACAAGATTCATAAAAAATGAAGGGGGTGTCTTTTTCAAGAAGGTGTGTGAGAGGCTTAGTAATTTTGGAAAAGTCTTTAATGAATCGTCGATAAAAACCCGCATGCCCTAGAAAACTTCTAATCGCTTTAATATTTGTAGGTGGCGGTAACTTTTCAATTACTTCAATTTTTGCCTTGTCCACTTCAATTCCCCTAGCGGAAATGTTGTGGCCAAGGACTAAACCCTCACGTATCATAAAGTGGCACTTCTCCCAATTTAAGACTAAATTTGTCTCCTCGCAGCGTTTTAAAACTTTTCCTAAATTTTCTAAACAGAGTTCGAATGAGTCGCCAAAAACGGAAAAGTCGTCCATAAAAACTTCCATAATATTTTCTACATATTTATCAAAAATGGCAAGCATACACCGCTGAAAGGTGGCGGGTGCGTTGCATAATCCGAAAGGCATTCTACGATAGGCAAAAGTTCCGAAGGGGCAAGTGAATGTCGTCTTCTCTTGGTCCTCGGGTGCGATAGGGATTTGAAAATATCCCGAGAGACCGTCGAGGAAGCAATAAAAATTGTGCCCGGACAAACGTTCTAAAATTTGATCGATAAAGGGGAGGGGGAAGTGATCTTTTCGAGTGGCATCATTTAGTTTACGGTAATCGATGCACATCCTCCATCCCGTTATCGTCCTAGTTGGAACTAAATCGTTGTTTTCGTTTGGTACTACCGTGATCCCACCCTTCTTAGGAACAACCTGAACTGGACTTACCCACTGACTATCGGAAATGGGATAGATTATCCCCGCATCTAATAACTTAAGCACCTCTCCCTTCACAACCTCTTTCATATTCGGATTAAGACGACGTTGCGGTTGAACTACACCCTTAGGATTATTGTCAAAAAATATTTTGTGTGTGCAGAAAGAGGGGCTTATGCCAGGAATATCACAAATTTGCCACGCTATAGCTCGGCGATGCTTTTGTAGTAGTTCGATCAATTGATCGTTTTCGGATTGGGAAAGAAAAGCCTAGATTATAACGGGCAATTTTGAATCTTTTGCAAGAAAAGCATATTTGAGATGTTTGGGAAGGGGTTTGAGATCGAGCTGGGGTGGTTCGTCATAAGAATTTTTTAAAACTTTTTCATTTTCAAAAGTAAGTTTTTCATAATTTTTCTACCAAAAACAGAAGCATTTTCAAAATTTTCTTGTATTGACATCACCGTGCTTTCAAAACCATTTGAAGAAATTTCAGAAAAAGAAGAAGAAAATTCATTAGAAGAGATGTTAGAAAGGGGAAGGGAAGAATCTTCATTTAAAACATCAATAAAGAAGCATGAGTCATCATTTTGTAAAGAATTTTTCATTGATTGGTTTATAGAAAATGTGACCTCATCATCTCCCACTCGCAAAAACAACTTTCCGTTACTAACGTCTATAACTGCTCGAGAGGTGGCTAGAAATGGTCGTCCAAGGATAAGAGGAACCTCGACGTCCTCTTCAATATCAAGAATGACAAAATCCACCGGGAAGATGAATTTGTCGACCTTTACTAACACGTCCTCAACGATACCTAGTGGATACTTGATAGACCTATCAGCTAATTGGATACTCATTCTTGTAGGGATCAAAGTGCCCAAACCAAGCTTCTTGAATAAAGAAAAAGGCATCAAATTGATGCTCGCTCCTAGATCCGCTAGCGCATGTTTAACGAATAAATCACCGAAGACGCAAGGAATTGAAAAGCTACCCGGGTCATTTATTTTTTTCGGAAGATTTGAATTTTTAATGACTGCCGAGCATTCTTCATTCAATGTTACATGAGAAAGATTTTCCAATTTCTTTTTGTTCGTTAATAAATCTTTAAGATATTTAGCTTACTTAGGCATTTGGCTAATCGCTTCATGAAACGGCAAATTAATATGAATTTGTTTAAATATTTCAAGAAAGCGTATATATTGATTATCTAGTTTTTCTTGCCTAAGTCTAGCCGGATAAGGAGGTGGCGGAAATTCATTTAGAACAATCAGAGCATCATTTTGAAAACCATTTTTGTCTTTTTCAGAATCAGAAATAATAGAGCTATCCTTTTCTTTTTCAAAAATAGATTTTTCTTTTTCAGAATCTAAGTTATCATTCTCCGTGGGGGTAAAGACAGGAGGGACACTCACCCTTGGCTCTTCCCTTGTGGTGGGCTCGTTAACAACTTTACCGCTCCGAAGGGAAATCGCATTTGCGTGCTCCCTTGGGTTAGGCTCAGTGTTCGAGGGAAGAGTTCCAGGTGGTCTCTCGGAAAAGGCCTTGGCGAGTTGGCCGACTTGATTTTCTAAGTTTTTCATTGACCCTGTTAAATTTCTAATAGTGGCATCGTTCGAGCTTATATATTTAACGAGGATCTCTTCCAAAGGGGAAGGTTTTTGAAAATTTTGTTACGGTGGTGGTGGTGGTGTAAAATCGTGCGGTGGGCATACTACGTTAGCATTATTACTCCAAGAAAAATTAGGAGGGTTACGCCATCCAGGATGATAAGAATTCGTAGCAGCATTAAAACCAGGAGGAGAAGAAAAATTTGAAAAAGCAGAAAAATTATTGGCAGAATTGTTTTGAGCAGGCCTGGGTATGTTCCCCAGATCATCCACCAGCTCGGCAGCAGCAGTACTTTCATATACCTTAGCGGCGGAGGGAGCAGTCATCTCCGAGATCTTCTTGTTGAGCATTTCCACTTGCATCGCCAGTTGCGTCACTGAATCCACTTCGTAGATACCTGCAGGTTTAGATGGGCGAGACCTGGACGAATTCAACTGATAAGTGTTCATCGCCATGTCATCGATAAGCTCAAGAGCGGCTTCCGGAGTTTTGCGGTCTAATGAACCAGCGGAAGCGGCATCTATCATTTGCTTAGTCTCTTTGTTTAGCCCATTATAAAATGTCTGAACCTGCAACCATACAGGCAGAGCATGATGTGGGCATCTTCTCAAAAGTTCTTTGAACCTCTCCCAAGTGTCATAGAGGGTCTCAGAATCAATTTGAGAATATGAAGTTATATCATTTCGAAGCTTAGCAGTTTTGGCGGGGGGGGAAATAACGAGAATGAAATTTTTCAGTTAAAATGTTCCAAGTAGTGATTGATCCTCTTGGAAGAGAACTCAACCACTATTTGGCTTTAGTCCTTAGGGAGAATGGGAAGAGTCTTAGCCTTATCGCATCGTCTGAGACACCATTGATTTTGAAGGTGTCACAGATTTCGAGAAAATTAGCAATATGCAAGTTCGGATCTTCATCTTGTAATCCGTCGAACTGTACATATTGTTGCACCATTTGAATGATGCTAGGCTTCAGCTCGAAGTTATTGTTCGCAATCGCAGGTCGAACAATACATGTCTCTGTCCCTTCCAGATTGGGTCGAGCATAATCGGACATGGTCCTTTGCTGAGCCATTTCTGGGTTAGGGTCTCCCATCTCAGAATTAAAATTGCAATCCCCGAAGGAATCCTCAACCGCTGTTTGAGAAGTGGAAGCCCCGAATCGTAGTTGTCTCCGAAAGGAGCGTTCGATTTTCGGGTCCAAATCAACAAGTAGCGATGGATTCGCTCGGGTCATGCAATAGCAAATAAAACGAGGGAAGATGAAAATGAAAGCTTGGAAAAGAAAGAAAAAGAGGGAAAGAAAGGATTTTTTTTTTTTTGAATAGATTTTTTACGGCTTGGCTCTCGAACTTCCCGAGGACTACCCGGTGAAGGGTTCGCCCGGTACTAGGTAAAATGGTGGCGCTTAAAGCCCCTTACCCTTTTCGAGAGAATTTAGGTGGAGTAGAAATTAAGTGAAGTGGGTTGATTATAAAAGTTAAAATATATAAAATATAATTTTTTTATTTTTTAATTTTTGTAGAAGTAATAGCGCAAGCGTTTTCAAAATATTGACGAAGAAAAGTCCCCGGCAACGGCGCCAAAAACTTGGTGGGCCAAAACCCGAACAAGCAAGTGTACCTGTCGAATTGTAGTACTAAGGTCGTATTTAAACACGGGGCTGTCAATTACTTCTACTCACGCTCTAACTATTATCCTACCGGAGAACAAAAGGGATTTGAGAATTTTTTTTTTTTAAGTAAAATGAAAGACAAATTGCGAGACGAAAAAACTTATAATAAAAAGCTAGCATTCGATCATTGATTCACCATGAAACTAGATGAGAGAGATAAAAATAAAGATAGTTTTAATTTTGCAAATCAAACTCGACCGTGACGTATCCGATATTAAGACAAAATCTCGCTAGAGCATTAGGTCTCCTAACTTATAGACTCTTTGATCGAAATCTCTTTACAAACCAAAGAAGCCTAAAGTTGCATTATCAAGGTGATCCGCACTATTGGATTTGACTCCAATCCGGAGGATTTACGTCGTCCTATCTCTAGGAATGTGTTCAACTCCTTCCTTCTTTGAGTGATCTTCAAATCATGAGTCTCTCGACTACTATGAAATGAGAACAAGGCTTACTACCGTATATCGAAAATACGGAGTCGACACAAATTAATCAAAGAAGGATCGAGCATGAAATAACAAAAATAAAACTAAGGAATAAAGTAAACTCTCATCTCACTTCATGGATCCTCACGATCGAATGCTATTAAGAGATTAGCTACGCATAATTGAAAAAGAAGACAAAATAAAAGAAGAGAGAAACATTTTCATTGATTAATAAAAAGGAAGTACACAATAATATTAAAACGATGATAATATTATACTAAGAAGAAAATTACAATCATAAAAAGAAAACAACAATGAGAAAAACTTGTAGTAGAAATCTCTTGCTCACTTGCTCTCTTGCTCCAATCCAACCTCCTCAAAGTATGGGATATGGGTTCCTTTTATAGGAGTGGAGGGAAGCATCTAGAAGAGGGGAAGACTAAGGGGTGGCCGGCCATAGGGGGAAGAATGGGTTCATGCATGGTATTAAATGGAGGGGAGAGAGGAAGGCTAAATTCATGCACTTCATTTTGGAAAAAACAAAATAAATATAAAAGGGGGATGTATGGAAGTTTGTAGAATGGTGGAAAGGAGAGGGGCCGGCCACTTACAAGGGGGATTCATGCATGTGGAATTAAGAAGGAGAGATGGAGATGCATGCATGAGAGAAAGGTGGCAAAAAAAATTAAAGGAGAGAGAGAAAAATGTGGCCGGCCACATGCATGAATGATTGCATGCATGTGGTCAGGTTGCATGGAAAGGGGGCTTCAATGGGCTTTGTGGGCTGATGTGTTTGATGGAGGGCCGGCCACATGGGATGAAAGGGCTGCTCCAAAATGTGGGCTTCATGGAGGAGAAGTGAGGCTGCAGCATGCTTGGGCTCGGGTACACAAAATGGAGGGGGTCGGGCTTCATGTGCTGCTCCAAGTTTGCTCGGGTTGCTCCAAAAGGTGGGCTGCATGAAGGGCTCGGCTTGAGGGCTGCTCCAAGCTTGCTTGACTAGGTTGGGCTGCTTGTAGTTGATTGGTGGGTTGCTCCAAATTGATAAGAGAGAGGGACCGGCCACCTACAATACAAGGAATAAAAACAAAACATAAGTTAACATAAAACACAATATTAATCATAATAACCTTAGTTATGAAACCTAAACTAATACAAAGATAATAAAAAGTAATCATAACATAAAGCATATGTTTATAAAGTAACCTAAACATAACATAAAATAAAATAAAACATAAGTTTATAAATAAAAAGTAACATAAACCTAAAATAACAATCAAACATAAAATAAAACTATAGATTTATAAAATAAAATAAAACAACATCGTTCAAGCATACAAAATCATAAAATTATAATAATACTTAGGGATTTCTTAAACTAAATTATACCAAAAATGATGACTAAAAAGTAGTCATCAACATGAAAGAGAAGAAGCAGAGGAGGACCTTATTCATGGTTTGACGGCGAGATGGACATTGGACTGTCATGGCGCGGTGGTGGCGTCGTCGGAATTCTTCTACAGCACCGTACAAGCTCCAAATCCGTCGGGTAAGGGTGGAAACTCCATCTCTGAGTTTAGGGAGCCTTTTTAAAGGGAAGAAAGGAGGGAGGGGAAAGGTTGAAACGTTCACGGCCATTAATATATCTTCTTAATAATGTTTCGGTTATGATTCAGGGAATTGAATTGCTGGAAACGAAGAGATGTTTGCCAGGTGGCGATTTCCTATTGGACCAACATTTCCTTATTTATTTATATAATTACAGAAGGAAAACGGTCCATAAATACTCCTGGTGTAACTTCCCATAATCAGAATTGATTACGACGTCGGTTACCGAAATTTCCAGTCTGGCTGACGTTTCGGCCTTGGTCACGGGCGTGACACATAGGTCACGGGCGTGACAGGCCCGGATAGCCAATTCTGGGATCGACGATCGTCGAACTGAGATCGACAATCGTCGAAGGGTGGTCACGGGCGTGACACCTGGGTCACGGGCATGACAGGCCCGTGTGGCCAATTCTAGGTCGACGACCGTCGGACTGCGGTCGACGATCGTTGAAGGATGGTCACACCCTAGGTCATGGGCATGACACTTGGGTCACGGGCGTGACAGGCCTGTGTGGCCAATTCTAGGTCGACGACCGTCGGACTGCGGTCGACGATCGTTGAAGGATGGTCACGCCCTAGGTCACGGGCGTGACACTTGGGTCACGGGCGTGACAGGCCCGAGCTGCAAATTCTGGGTTTGACGATCGTCGATTTGAGGTCGACGATCGTCGAAGGGTGGTCACGCCCTAGGTCACGGGCGTGACATAAAGGTCATGGGCGTGACAGGGTCATGAGGCAAATTCCACGCTCGGCGATCGTCGCACTGAGATCGCCGATCGCCGAAGGGGGTCACGCCCTTGGTCACGGGCGTGACACCAGGGTCACGGGCGTGACAGGGCCGGGTTGAAAATTCTGCGCCCGACGATCGTCTCCCTGGGATAAACGATCGTCGAAGGAGTCACGCCCTAGGTCACGGGCGTGACACAAAGGTCACGGGCGTGACAGGTCGGTCACGGGCATGACCAACCCATGACCAGAAATCTCGGTCGATTTATTTCAATTTTTGGGCTTCCTAGGGTTCTGTCACGACCAACCGACTCCTAGGGGTCTAGCCGGAAATGGGATGTTACAAATCCCAATAAACAAAACAAAAATTTCGTCCCCGAAATTGATGTTGAGCCTACGGGGATTTATTTCGGAATAAATTAAACTTGTAACATCCCATACGATCTTTCTATTGGGTTCAGGCGACTATTCGTTTTATAAACGAAGACAATCTCCCCAATAAACAAAAGATTAGCCCCTACCTTTCTGATTGAGTGCGCATACCTAGGTCCTGAATTTTCCTTATCTAGTCTTAACTGTCCAAAACAAGAAGGCAATCTATAGTATACCGAGAGGTGGTGAGATGTACCTGACTGAAAAACTCCGAGTATCTTTGCCTCATCAGATCCTGTGGTTCCCAGGTGTGCCCCTCCTGACCGTGGTTTCTCCACAGAACCTTGACTAAGGGGATCTTTTTGTGGCGCAAGATCCGTACTCCTCTACCATTGATCCGAATCGGCTCCAAGTGAACTGACTAGTTGGAGTCTACCGGTCCATCTGTGGTCAAAATCTGCTGCTCCGGGCGCAGTAAAGCCCTCCTAAGTGAAGAAACGTGGAATACGTCGTGCAGAGCTGCCAGCTCTAGTGGCAACTCCAGCCTATAAGCTAGGGCCCGATCCGCTCCAGGATCCTGTTAGGGCCCATATACCTAGGGCTGAACTTCTACCTCCGACCATGCACCTGTGAAACTCCATGCACGGGCCGGATCTTCAAAAACACTCGGTCCCCCCACTTGAACTCATCTTTCTTGATCGGAATGAATCTGTCCACCTTCGTCAACCGATCGACGATGACTCAAGTCGAGTCATTTCCCGTCCGTGATCGGGGAAGTCCGTGAATAAATCCCATCGCGATGTCCTCAAATTTCCCCTCCGAGGGTACATGTTCTGAGATACATCATCCTTCTGATGATACAACCCAGCGATTAAATCTTTACCTTCTCAGATATCCGGTATCTTGTTACCCGTCACCTAATTTCACGTGAGAATAGTTATGACCCGTAATTATTCCGTCTTATTATTATGTCATTGTCTTGGTAACGCTATGGGTCCTCATTCCAAACATTTTTTTTTTACAAAAACTTATGTTTGCCCAAATAACGTCGAATTATATCGACTTCCATCTCCCATGAAAGAGAAGAAGCAGAGGAGGACCTTATTCATGGTTTGACGGCGAGATGGACGTTGGACTGTCATGGCGCGGCGGTGGCGTCGTCGGAATTCTTCTACAGCACCGTACAAGCTCCAAATCTGTCGGGTAAGGGTGGAAACTCCATCTCTGAGTCTAGGGAGCCTTTTTAAAGGGAAGAAAGGAGGGAGGGGAAAGGTTGAAACGTTCACGGCCATTAATATTTCTTCTTAATAACGTTTCGGTTATGATGCAGGGAATTGAATTGCTGGAAACGAAGAGATGTTTGCCAGGTGGCGATTTCCTATTGGACCAACATTTCCTTATTTATTTATATAATTACAGAAGGAAAACGGTCCATAAATACTCCTGGTGTAACTTCCCATAATCAGAATTGATTACGACGTCGGTTACCGAAATTTCCAGTCTGGCTGACGTTTCGGCCTTGGTCACGGGCGTGACACATAGGTCACGGGCGTGACAGGCCCTGATAGCCAATTCTGAGATCGACGATCGTCGAACTGAGATCGACGATCGTCTAAGGGTGGTCACGAGCGTGAGACCTGGGTCACGGGCGTGACAGGCCCGTGTGTCCAATTCTAGGTCGACGACCATCGGACTGCGGTCGACGATCATTGAAGGATGGTCACGCCCTAGGTCACGGGCGTGCCACGTGGGTCACGGGCGTGACAGGCCCGTGTGGCTAATTTTAGGTCGACGACCGTCGGACTGCAGTTGACGATCGTTGAAGGATGGTCATGCCCTAGGTCACGGGCGTGACACTTGGGTCACGGGCGTGACAGGCCCGAGCTGCAAATTCTGGGTTTGACGATCGTCGATTTGAGGTCGACGATCATCGAAGGGTGGTCACGCCCTAGGTCACGGGCGTGACACAAAGGTCACGGGCGTGACATGGTCATGAGGCAAATTCCGCGCTCGGCGATCGTCGCGCTGAGATCGACGATTGCCGAAGGGGGTCACGCCCTTGGTCACGGGCGTGACACCTAGGTCACGGGCGTGACAGGGCCGGGTTGAAAATTCTGTGCCCGACAATCGTCTCCCTGGGATCGACGATCGTTGAAGGAGTCCTGCCCTAGGTCACGGGCGTGACACAAAGGTCACGGGCGTGACAGGTCGGTCATGTGCGTGACCAACCCGTGACCCGAAATCTCGGTCGTTTTATTTCAATTTTTGGGCATCCTAGGGTTCTGTCACGACCAACCGACTCCTAAGGGTCTAGCTAGAAATGGGATGTTACAAATCCCAATAAACAAAACAAAAATTTCATCCCCGAAATTGAGGTTGAGCCTACGGGGATTTCTATCGGAATAAATTAAACTTGTAACATCCCATACGATCTTTCTATTGGGTTCAGGCGACTATTCGTTTGATAAACAAAGACAATCTCCCCAATAAACAAAAGATTAGCCCCTACCTTTCTGATTGAGTGCGCATACCTAGGTCCTGAATTTTCCTTATCTAGTCTTAACTGTCCAAAACAAGAAGGCAATCTATAGTATACCGAGAGGTGGTGAGATGTACCTGACTGAACAACTCCGGGTATCTTTGCCTCATCAGATCCTGCGGTTCCCTGGTGTGCTCCTCCTGACCGTGGTTTCTCCACAGAACCATGACTAAGGGGATCTTTTTGCGGCGCAAGATCCGTACTCCTCTACCATTGATCCGAATCGGCTCCAAGTGAACTGACTAGTTGGAGGCTATCGGTCCATCTGTGGTCAAAATTTGCTGCTCCGGGCGCAGTAAAGCCCTCCTAAGTGAAGAAACGTGGAATACGTCGTGTAGAGCTGCCAGCTCTGGTGGCAACTCCAGCCTATAAGCTAGGGCCCGATCCGCTCCAGGATCCTGTAAGGGCCCATATACCTAGGGCTGAACTTCTACCTCCGACCACACACCTGTGAAACTCCATGCACGGGCCGGATCTTCAAAAACACTCGGTCCCCCCACTTGATCTCATCTTTCTTGATCGGAATGAATCTGTCCACCTTCGTCAACCGATCGACGATGACTCAAGTCGAGTCGTTTCCCGTCTGTGATCGGGGAAGTCCGTGAATAAAACCCATCGCGATGTCCTCAAATTTCCCCTCCGGGGGTACATGTTCTGAGATACATCATCCTTCTGATGATACAACCCAGCGATTAAATCTTTACCTTCTCAGATATCCCGTATCATGTTACCCGTCACCTAATTTCACGTGAGAATAGTTATGACCCGTAATTATTCCGTCTTATTACTATGTCATTGTCTTGGTAACGATATGGGTCATCATTCCAAACATTTATTTTTTTACAAAAGCTTATGTTTGCCTGAATAACGTCGAATTATATCGACTTCCATCTCACTATGTTTGTTAAGCCACTTTCCCTAAACTAGATCCAAGGGAACCCAATGCCAATACTAATTTTCCCAATAAACAAAAGTTTAGACCCCAATAAACAAAAGATAAGCCCCTACATATCTTGGGCTAAGTATCTTTGATATTACCCTGTTACATCCGTCCTAGTTGGGTGCACAATCCCTAGGGCATCAATCTTCGACTTGGGGGTCCACCCTGAAACTAGTTAATATACTCCATACTTTAAACTCTCTGTGTCACATTTACGACAACTTTATCCGGGTCAAAATGTTCCCAATCTCACATGGGTATCTTCCGAACTTGAATTCCTATCCGACCCTCAGTGTTTGTCTCGGTGGTTGCCTCTAGGTAATTTTGTTACCGGTATTGAGGATTAAGACTACTTGTCTTTTACTATTCTGCTAATGTACTATTGGTCTTAATTCTCCTTAAAGTAGTCTACCTATCCGAATATTCGTTGATTGGGATAGTAGGGACACCTGAGTTTTCGTCTTAGGTAGTCATTCTCGTGCTAAACTCCTCCTTTATTCTCTTTGGGTACCTCCTTACCTTAACCAAATTCATACCCAAGGTCTATTTTAAACTAGGCCATACTATAGGTTGTCCTGGCTAGTCACGAGTCCAAGTTGGTTGAGTCTAAATAGTTGGTTAGAGGATGATAAGATGAGATCTTCGCAGCTGGAGGTGTTCCCTACCGGGGGCAGGGTAGGTCACAGGCTACAAAGAAGGATTTCAATTAACGACGATGTGGACTTTCACATGTGATTTCCCTTATGGGCACACCACTGCTTCCGCTGCTTAGTTTGTCCCCAAACTAAACTCGAGAGGGGGTGACCCAGGGTTAGTGGACTACTACTTTTCCGATCGAGGTCTCCTCTGATACCACTTGTAAGACCCCCCCCCCCCCCTTTTCTTTTTCAACCACCGGGGTCTTAGGCCCAGAATCGCCGCTTTGCGGTGACACCTTCGCGTCCTGAAGGGTCATCACCACAAGGTGCCGATTCTGCCGGCCAATTTGATCACAGAAAAGTAGCACAATAATAGAAGTAAGAGCAATGCAGTCCACAATAATAAATCACATATATAGAATAAAATCTCCATGAAGGGAGTGTCCACAGAAAACATCAGAGTACTATAAATGCGGGCTTATGCCCGATACATCTTGTCCTCACTATAATATCACTCACGCGGAAGCGAAAACAGAAACTACTCAAAGTCAAGACTCACGGTCACGGCTGTATGAACTCTGGAGCTTGACTGCCCCATCTCTAGGCGCACCGATCTCTGGGGCTGCTCCTCCATGCTGGGCTCCATGATCCCCTAAATGATGCGGTTCGAAAACCGTTAGTCATAAAGACTAAGCCCTATCATCCCCTACCCCTTCCCCCATGGCTCCTAGGTACCGAGCGGAGAGGAAGAAAGGGAAGGACATGAAGGTAAAGATTAATCAAGGAACAGATGGCAGCGGAACTAATCTAGCAATTCTATGATAATATGATAGAAACAGAAAGTAAGTAAAGTAACCTTAACTTATGTGCGGAAGCGCATAAGCCAAGGGATCTTCTGCAAGGCTCCCATCGTATAGAGTGTCTCATACCACCTATACGTTGGGGTGTCGGTTATCAAACAACAGCATATGTTTATATTTTGAAATTAACCATTGATTTATAAACTTGCCCACACAAGCTTATACACCAAGGGGTCGTTTTGTAGGTCCTAAAGTATAAGCATCCCATACCACTTATACTTTAGGTGTCAGGGTTAAATGAATCGATTATGCTATGACATGCAAGTGGGTATGATGAAACATGCAAGTGCAACTCACACACCCGACTCTGTGCACACAGACCTTTAGTTCCCCCTTTCGGAGCCGTTACCTCCCAGGATACCTCCGTAGTGGTGGACGGAAGCGGTGGGTTGGGCCTCGCCGACCTCAAAACCAGTAAAAGCACCACTGGTCTGACCTATCGTACGCCTCAACGCTTGGTGCACTAAGCGGACGCCTGCGTACTCTTGCCGGCTGGCGCACCGGACTTCTGTTGGCAAAGTGCTAATCACCCCGCCGAGTCAACGATATCGGTGGCAGTGCAATCGAACTCCGCGATATCGAAAAACCCACCACCTTAACTTTTCCTATTTTATGCACATGCAAGTTTAATCGTAAACACACAAAAACCGAGCCGAAGCTCCCCGAACCAAAACGTCCGTCTCCAAACCAACCGAGCCGAAGCTCCCCGGACCATCCCGTCCGTCTTTTAACCAATCGAGCCGAAACTCCCCGGACCATCCCGTCCGTCTTTTAACCAACCGAGCCGAAGCTCTCATCAATCTTCCTGTGCCAACAGTGTTTGTGAAAGGTGCAGCCCTAGTTACTAAGTTACTCTTGTCGGTTTGTTATTACAGTTTACGTTATCCTAGGACTGCCCCTGGTATTCCCCATGAAGGGCTCTCAAGGGGCACTAGGAACTAAGACGGCGGCATTACGGCCCGAAGTTCCCTTTCACAAGGCACTTATTGTTATTGGTTGATCTCCCTTAACCCGATTCCCTTCTCATATTACGATAGACTATCCTAGGGTGATTTTTAAACCTTCCACTCTTCAGGAAAGGCGATCTTTCGCCGGACCCGAGCACCTCTTAACTCTAGCTATCACCACTTCTCTCTACTCTTCATACCATCCTATCATGATTTCACCCACAATTGCCCACCCAGACAAAAATGATTAACTCCAATGACTTCCTCAGATCATGTCCTATTGCAATTCACAATTGCTATATGCTTACCGACCTAAACTACATGTCGAACCGGTTATGCAATGATCCAATACTCATCCAAATGCCCTAAATTATTTACTGGAGACTTACCATGATATAAATGACCTAAATCCAAAAAATGGAAATTTTCCTAATTTATTTGGCATTTAATTAAATTCCTCGAAAATCCCATGGGCTACCGGTTTGAACAAGAACTACCCTAAGTTCTCATGCAAGATGTCCAGCAAATTTATGATAAATAGTAGGTTATCTCAATAGGTTAAATTAAAAGTATCATAATTTTTCTATCATCAAAAGGGCATTAAAACTATTTTTGAAATAATCTCTATCTTCTGTCATTTATGAATCTAGTACAGAAAATATTCTTCCAAAAATTATAAATAATTTATGACATGCAGATAAAGGCCTAAAATTAGCACTGACCCAGTTTCATAATTTTTCAGTAATAAAATCATCCCTAAATAATTTTTCAAGCATAGAACCCCTTTTTAACTTTTGTGAAGGAAGTACTGGATGTACTAACCTAAAAATTATATACAAATTCAGGGGTAATTATTCTGTTCTAAAATCTATATTTCCAAAATTTCATGAGATTTCAATGAACAGAAATTCCTAAATAATTAAATCATCATCTAAGGCCACAGCAAGCTTTACAAATGAAGTGCTAGCAATAATCAACATAAAATTCCAGAAAAATTGCTATAAGTTCTACCTGATCCAAAACTCACTCTACCCGAATTTCACAGTTTTTAAGTAAGGTTCAGTGACTGATTTTACCTATTTGATATTTTACCCTAAAACTAAGGTTAGGGTTTTAAGGTATCTACTTGTCTCCAAATTCTCCAAGATTACATCCAGACGATTCTTATCAAGCTTTTGTCAACTCTACAGAGTTTCAAGGCAATATAAGAGCAATTACCCCCATGTCCTTCACAACCCTCAAAACCCTTCATTTAGGGTTTGAGCTTGGATCCTAGGGTAAACCAACCCTAAACCTCACCGTTTTTCTCCAAGCAGGTTATAACACCCTTCTAAGTCAGAGATCAGAAAATCAGCCTCTGTTGAGGTGATTTGACCTTTCCAAACTCTTAGTGCACTTTTTACTAAAAGGTGTCTCACTAATGCCTAGTTAAGGGTAGAAGATTTCCTACCCAAAACTCCTCCAAATAAGTTGGAATTTTGTACAGACCTAGGTTTTATAGCCAGGGACCACTCACCAAAATTTGGGAGGGTTTGGAGGTCATTTGACCACTTAAATAAATTCCTCTATGTTTATTAAATTAAAACAAAAACTTTAAGCAAAGTATCTCCAAAAATTTTCATTTTTGGTCTGCCTTTAGGTATTGCTAAGGTTAACCCCCCGCCCAAATTTCAGGCCATTTGGACAAGGTTCGAAGAGTGGGCATCCATTTTAATTTCTGCCCAACTCTAGGTACAGCCCCCACTAAAACGGGTGCTGCGGCCGAACCGCTTACCCAAACGAGTTGAAACTAATTTTAGATTAATCTAGACTCGAAGGGCTACGACTTTCGTGTCTGGTCACTTTTCCTAAAACGGCCTCTAAGTGCCTCGTTTTGCAGCATCAAAATGTGCCCATCCAAGAATATTCTCCTTATAAAATTATTTACATAATTTATATATTATAAACAGTTTTTACTGTTCATCTTCTTCAGAACCCGAAAACCAGACACAGAAACTCATATTTCCTGTAGCTCTTTCGCGCTCCATCACCGGTCGTCCAGTCACTTCCCTGGCCAGCCAACACCACCACCACCTCCGTTGAGGCGATGGCTATCGGTCGGCGGTGGTTTGGCCGCCGGAGGTGGCGGTTTCCGTCGATCTCAAGAATACATTTTTTTCATGGTTTTCCATGAAAACGAGAGATGGGTCCGGCTCCGTTGAGCGCGAACTTCCTTTCTATGAATCCTAAGATCTACCCATGAAAGAGAAGAAGCAGAGGAGGACCTTATTCATGGTTTGACGGCGAGATGGACGTTGGACTGTCATGGCGCGGTGGTGGCGTCGTCGGAATTCTTCTACAGCACCGTACAAGCTCCAAATCCGTCGGGTAAGGGTGGAAACTCCATCTCTGAGTCTAGGGAGCTTTTTTAAAGGGAAGAAAGGAGGGAGGGGAAAGGTTGAAACGTTTACGGCCATTAATATTTCTTCTTAATAACGTTTCGGTTATGATGCAGGGAATTGAATTGCTGGAAACGAAGAGATGTTTGCCAGGTGGCGATTTCCTATTGGACCAACATTTCCTTATTAATTTATTTAATTACAGAAGGAAAACGGTCCATAAATACTCCTGGTGTAACTTCCCATAATCAGAATTGATTACGACGTCGGTTACCAAAATTTCCAGTCTGGATGACGTTTCGGCCTTGGTCACGGGCGTGACAAATAGGTTACGGGCGTGACAGGCCCGGACAGCCAATTCTGGGATCGACGATCATCGAACTGAGATCGACGATCGTCGAAGGGTGGTCACGGGCGTGACACCTGGGTCACGGGCGTGACAGGCCCGTGTGGCCATTTCTAGGTCGACGACCGTTGGACTGCGGTTGACGATCGTTGAAGGATGGTCACGCCCTAGGTCACGGGCGTGACACTTGGGTCACGGGCGTGACAGGCCCGTATGTCCAATTCTAGGTCAACGACCATCAGACTGCGGTCGACGATCGTTGAAGGATGGTCACGCACTAGGTCACGGGCGTGACACTTGGGTCACGGGCGTGACAGGCCCGAGCTGCAAATTCTGGGTTTGACGATCGTCGATTTGAGGTCGACGTTCATCGAAGGGTGGTCACGCCCTAGGTCACGGGCGTGACACAAAGGTCACGGGCGTGATAGGGTCATGAGGCAAATTCTGCGCTCGGCGATCGTCGCGCTGAGATCGACGATCGCTGAAGGGGATCACGCCCTTAGTCACGGGCGTGACACCTAGGTCACGGGCGTGACAGGGTCGGGTTGAAAATTCTGCGCCCGACGATCATCTCCCTGGGATCGACGATCGTCGAAGGAGTCACGCCCTAGGTCACGGGCGTGACACAAAGGTCACGGGCGTGACAGGTCGATCACGGGCGTGACCAACCCGTGACCCGAAATCTCGGTCGATTTATTTCAATTTTTGGGCTTCCTAGGGTTCTGTCACGACCAACCGACTCCTAGGGGTCTAGCCGGAAACGGGATGTTACAAATCCCAATAAACAAAACAAAAATTTCGTCCCCGAAATTGATGTTGAGCCTATGGGGATTTCTATCGGAATAAATTAAACTTGTAACATCCCATACGATCTTTCTATTGGGTTCAGGCGACTATTCGTTTGATAAACGAAGACAATCTCCCCAATAAACAAAAGATTAGCCCCTACCTTTCTGATTGAGTGCGCATACCTAGGTCCTGAATTTTCCTTATCTAGTCTTAACTGTCCAAAACAAGAAGGCAATCTATAGTATACCGATAGGTGGTGAGATGTACCTGACTGAACAACTCCGGGTATCTTTGCCTCATCAGATCCTGCGGTTCCCAGGTGTGCTCCTCCTGACCGTGGTTTCTCCACATAACCTTGACTAAGGGGATCTTTTTGCGGCACAAGATCCGCACTCCTCTACCATTGATCCGAATCGGCTCCAAGTGAACTGACTAGTTGGAGGCTACCGGTCCATCTGTGGTCAAAATCTGCTGCTCCGGGCGCAGTAAAGCCCTCCTAAGTGAAGAAACGTGGAATACGTCGTGCAGAGCTGCCAGCTCTAGTGGCAACTCCAGCCTATAAGCTAGGGCCCGATCCGCTCCAGGATCCTGTTAGGGCCCATATACCTAGGGCTGAACTTCTACCTCCGACCACGCACCTGTGAAACTCCATGCACGGGCCGGATCTTCAAAAACACTCGGTCCCCCCACTTGAACTCATCTTTCTTGATCGGAATGAATCTGTCCACCTTCGTCAATCGATCGACGATGACTCAAGTCTAGTCGTTTCCTGTCCGTGATCGGGGAAGTCCGTGAATAAAACCCATCGCGATGTGCTCAAATTTCCCCTCCGGGGGTACATGTTCTGAGATACATCATCCTTCTGATGATACAACCCAGCGATTAAATCTTTACCTTCTCAGATATCCCGTATCTTGTTACCCGTCACCTAATTTCACGTGAGAATAGTTATGACCCGTAATTATTCCGTCTTATTACTATGTCATTGTCTTGGTAACGCTATGGGTCATCATTCCAAACTTTTTTTTTTTTTTACAAAAGCTTATGTTTGCCCGAATAACGTCGAATTATATCGACTTCCATCTCCCATGAAAGAGAAGAAGCAGAGGAGGACCTTATTCATGGTTTGACGGCGAGATGGACGTTGGACTGTCATGGCGCGGTGGTGGGGTCGTCGGAATTCTTCTACAGCACTTTACAAGCTCCAAATCCGTCGGGTAAGGGTGGAAACTCCATCTCTGAGTCTAGGGAGCCTTTTTAAAGGGAAGAAAGGAGGGAGGGGAAAGGTTGAAACGTTCACGCCCTTAATATTTCTTCTTAATAACGTTTCGGTTATGATGCAGGGAATTGAATTGTTGGAAACGAAGAGATGTTAGCCAGGTGGCGATTTCCTATTGGACCAACATTTCCTTATTTATTTATATAATTACAGAAGGAAAACGGTCCATAAATACTCCTGGTGTAACTTCCCATAATCAGAATTGATTACGACGTCGGTTACCAAAATTTCCAGTCTGGCTGACGTTTCGGCCTTGGTCACGGGCGTGACACATAGGTCACGGGCGTGACAGTCCCGGATAGCCAATTCTGGGATCGACGATCGTCGAACTGAGATCGACGATCGTCGAATGGTGGTCAGGGGCGTGACACTTGGGTCACGGGCATGACAGGCCCGTGTGGCCAATTCTAGGTCGACGACCGTCGGACTGCGGTCGACGATCGTTGAAGGATGGTCACGCCCTAGGTCACGGGCGTGACACTTGGGTCACGGGCATGACAGGCCCGTGTGGCCAATTCTAGGTCGTCGATCGTCGGACTGCGGTCGACGATCGTTGAAGGATGGTCACGCCCTAGGTCACGGGCGTGACACTTGGGTCACGGGCGTGACAGGCCCGAGCTGCAAATTCTGGGTTTGACGATCGTCGATTTGAGGTCGACGATCGTCGAAGGGTGGTCACGCCCTAGGTCACGGGCGTGACACAAAGGTCACGGGTGTGACAGGGTCATGAGGCAAATTCCGCGCTCGGCGATCGTCGCGCTGAGATCGACGATCGCCGAAGGGGGTCACGCCCTTGGTCACGGGCGTGACACCTGGGTCACGGGCGAGACACGGCCGGGTTGAAAATTCTGCGCCCGACGATCGTCTCCCTGGGATCGACGATCGTCGAAGGAGTCACGCCCTAGGTCATGGGCGTGACACAAAGGTCACGGGCGTGACAGGTCGGTCACGGGCGTGACCAACCCGTGACCCGAAATCTCGGTCGATTTATTTCAATTTTTGGGCTTCCTAGGTTTCTGTCACGACCAACCGACTCCTAGGGGTCTAGCCAAAAATGGGATGTTACACAGCCGAAGTACAAGTAGTCGTGGAAGATCTTCGTGTCGGAGTCCGGGATAGACCGCACAGAGAAGTATTCCCGGAACAGCCTTATGGAGAACCGGACTCTCTCCGACCTAAGGTAAGAGATGAAGCTGTAGATGGCTGCGATGGAGTTCGGCGGCAGTTGTCCGGGAACTACACCGTAGTGGTCAAAGACCGCTACGGCTTCCATCAAGGCGGGAAATCGAAAGCCGCAGTCGAAATGGTCAATGGGGATAACAATCTGGTTTGCGGCAGAGGTGTTAATCCGCTTGTGCGGAAGGGGAAGCCACGCGATCAACGGGCTTCCCTGCATGTACTTTTCCACGAAGTTGTCAAGCTCGGCATGGCTATGCCGGATTTCTTTGTGGTCAGCGGCATGGAAGGCGAAAGCAGCATCAGTCCTGACCGCTATAGCCCTTTCAGACCGCATCGATTTATTCTTAGACTACATCTTGATTTTTCGTGCAGAAATCTCCGGAATCAGCTGTATTTATAGGATTCCCGTGATGCTATAGTAACCAACGTCAAATCGCGGTTTATGTTAAGCCGCGCGGTCTCAACCTGCAGGACTTAGAGAACAGTTATATATTAAAACCGCGGTCCAGTTTGGCTGTTCGCGCGGTCAAGTTCCTATACTTAGAAAATTTCCGAAGAAGAACAATACAACGACTAAGATTATTAAGCTGCATAAAGCCGCAAGCAATTCGCTGTTACATTCTCGAAACATTCAACAAATGTGCACCAAATGTTCACAAAAATCAAATCGACTAACATACATAGTTTACAAATATTACAGAGCAGAATTAAAGTTTTTACACTCATTTGTCGCCGCTCTCTAGTGCTTCTCTCCAAACTCACGCGACTTGGTCGCCGACCTGTACAAGCTGAACATAGACCTGACTGACAAGGTTGTGGATAAAGTGCAGAGTTCGGTGAACTCGCGAGGTATCGCGCTCCACACGGGCATATTGCACCACTTGTAGAGCGCGACCCTCCAAGTCGCCAGCAGCAGCGACCTGCCCGGCCGTCCCATCCCCAGGAGGACTTGATGTCTCCTCGAAAGCCGGACGACATAGCGGTCGCTGCCTTTAAGAAGCTGTTTCAGCAGACCGCTGATCCTTGCCGGCGTCCGCTGGCGGCTCCTTGTCCGCAACCCTGTCAAGTTGAATGTCGTCCGCTCTTTCTCTCTCAACTCGCCCGGCCATCAGCACCAAGGCCTGCATATCCAACTTCTCTTCTCTCTCTCGCTCCAGGGCAGCAAGAACTTCCTGCATCTTCTTCTCTACAGCCTCTGCTGCAGCCCGCCGCTCAGCTCTCTCCTACTCCAGATCAGCCAGGACCTCCCGAATTCTCTTCTCAGCGGTCTCCATTGCAGACCGCCAGGCCTCTCGCTCCCGTTCCATAGTGTTCAGCAGCTCTTGAGTTCTCTTCTCAGCGGCCTCCATCGCAGACCGCCAGCTCTCTTTCTCTCTTGCTCTAGGGTAGCCAGTACTTATTAAGTCCTCTTATCGGCGGCCTCCAGGGCAGATTGCCATGTTTCTTCTTTAAGCCGAAGGGCTTTGCCGCATTCCAGCACCCTTGCCTGCAAGTCGGCAACACCCTTATAAAACTCGGCCGACCTATTGTCAATGGTACTCAGCACAGGTGGGTTCAGCGGAGGCAGAAAAGTTGTCAGGTCGCCCGGCTCCATCGCCTTCTCCGTCGCACCTGCAGCAAATAGGCGAGCGATCAGAATCAATCGAATAAGGGCAACCTCTCTTAAGAATCTCGGTAGGATGAGGCCGCCGGTCTTGGTTATTTCTCCTTCTGTGATCGGTGTATCAAATCTCAACACTGGCCGCATAAGTCACTCGAAATCTATCCTCTTTAGCTTTTCTCTCCATAGCCGCGCGGTTTCTCTTGTTTTGCATTTCAGTTGAGCCGTGGTTAGGAAAAAGCTCGCCGGCAGATTGAAAATTGTGTCCACTCCCTTCTTCAATGACCGCGACTTGTAGAATTTTATAACTTGCCTAACCTATCCATGTTTACCTTGCCGGAGAGAAAATGGGGAAGCCTCCTGCTTCCCAGCGATTAGTCTCTTCATTTCTTCCATCTTTTCTCCAAGCCTCTGCTTTTTGACTCCTTCAGAAACCGCCGCTCCCGGCTCGCCAGGTTTTTCCCCAGTAACTTGAACATCGGGGAGATCGGCCACTTGAAAGACCGCCGATGCCTTCAACAACCCGTCTTGCCGCTCTAGCGTCTCTATCTCCTTGAGGATGTCGCTCACTGTCTCGCTGGCCGCAGGCGTGCCTTCTTGCTCATTCAGTTTAGAGGATGGAGTCTGCGGACTGTCGTATACCTCTTTCTCTCGCGGCCTATACTACAAGCTCTCCGCTCCGGTCTTTACGGATACATTGTGTTTTCCGGACTGCATCTTCAGTGCCTTCCTCTTCATTCTCTCTTCGAGGGTCTCATTCTTTTCCCTTTGCCATTTCAGGTGACCGACTATTACTCTTGTCCGTTTGTTCTTCTCAATAGAAGGCAGCACGACCTCTCGCGGCTTATCGGCCTTGCTATCGTCGACCTCGATGACTTCATCGAGGACGGTCAACTCACGCGGCTTGGATGAGTTAAGACTCTTCTCCTCTGTCGTAGGAAATTTCAAGAGAGGTTTGCCTGATGGCGAGAAGGTGATGTCAAAAGACTTCGATGTCCCGGTTGGAGGATTTGCGGGTTTAGACATCGCTTCAGCTTTAGTCGCTGCTGACGACGTTTCCGCGGCGGACTCCGCCAGTTTTTTCACAGACCCAAAAGTCGCCGGCGTGATCGGCTTCTCTGTTTTCTCCTCAGGCTTTCGGTCAGAGCTTGTCGGTTTCTGGCTCTTCTTTTTCTTCTCCGCCGACCTCTTTTCCTGGTCTAACATCGTAGACAGGACATCCATATTTGAGAAAGTCGCGCCGGCTTGAAGAAGGCTAACCGTAAGTGGCGAATACTGACCTGTGGTTTCGCAGAATTTCTCAGAAATGACAAAGTTCAGGGCTTTTTATAAATGCCCCAGCATTAATGGTAGTCGCGGTCTCCGGCTTTGTCTATCATTTCCGAAATTTCCTGGAATTTTGAAATGTGCGGGATTATGTTAACCCAAAATCCGTGACTAGTTTGCATGGACTTTTCAAATCGGGCGGCCTGGTCTCTTAACCGCCACTCTTAGTATGCCGGTCTATTTTCACTGAAGCCGTGCGGCCATCTTCCAGTTCCCCTCCAGAGGGAGCCTAGGGCAGCCCGTCCAAAGGCCGATCCCCACAGCTCGTCAGAGAAAGACCGCCAGGCCGCGCGGCCTTCTCCTTGCTTCTCTCTTTTCCCTGCTTCCTGTCACCCCTACCCGGTTCTCCTGTACCCCAGGCAGCCGGTGATTTTAACCCTGCCCATTTGGGCAGGCCCCCAAGCTTATAAATAGGGGGCAGCAGCACACCCAAAGCACGTTGACTCGGGTCTAGGAGCTCGCTTGTTGAGAGTTGCGGTCTTGAGTCTAGTGCCTTGCAGCCTGCTGACCAACCGGATTCTTTTCTTCTCTTTTTCTCCTTTCAATGTGTAACCGCTTCTTTTTTAATAAGACGAAAGCCCGTCGAAAGAGTGGTATTCATGCCGTGGCGGGCGAAGTGTGGTGTCGCCGCATCTTGCGGCTTGCTCTTGTTTCTACTCTAACCGCTAGTAACCGGCTACTCGGTAGTCCCTCTTCCTTTTCCCCTCCTTTCCCTAGTGCTCGAACAGTTGACTGGTGGTGCTCGAATCCTTGTCGCATTTTGTGCATCAACAGGTGACATGGTATTCTTGAAGATCGACCAATGCATGGAGTTTCACGAGTGCATGGTATGAAGAAGCTTAGCCAGAGATATGTGGGGACCTATGTTATATTGGAGAGAATTGGCTCTTTGGCCTATCGTCTAGAGCAACCACCGAATCTGGGAAATCTGCACGATGTCTTCCATGTTTCATCACCCTGGAAGGCACTATTATGTCCTGACCAATATGTCCCCATAGCAGATAGAGTAGTGGTAACTAATAGATCAGTCCGACTAGAGCTGCTGCGGAGAGTGGACACCAAGACGAGGACCTAGTGGCGGAAAAGTGTACCATTGGTAAAGGTCCAATGGTCTAATCACGGGAAAGAATAAAACACTTTGGAGCCAGTGGACTTGATGCAAAAGCGCTACCCATAGTTGTTTTCCCAAGGTAAGTTTAAAAGTTGATTATATTTTTCGTGCTTCACTCCCCCACACCCTTAGCCTGATTTCGGGGATGAAATCTTAAATTTTATTTATAGGATTTGTAATATCCCGTTTCGCGCTAGGCCCCTCGCACATGTTTTAAGTCAAGAGAATTGAATCAAGCTCAGAAAGCGTCGAGTGAGACGACTGGACTCAACGAATAGAGCAGGTGTTACATAGAATATTTTCTGAACTCATGGAGTCGAGTGCGTTGAGTGCACTCGACGACATTCGATGAATAAGCTGAGGCGTTTAGTGGACTCAACACCACACAATGCCATTCGATGGATTAAACTGAGGCATTGAGTGGGCTCAACACCAATCAACCTCATTCGATGGATTATGCTGAGGCGTTGAGTGAACTCAACATCACTCAATGCCAATCAACAGATTAAGTTGAGGCGTTTAGTGGACTCAACACCACTCAACGTATTTTACTTAGAATAGATTTTGGAAGTTGCGGCGTTGAGTGAATTCAAAGCCGCGTTAAGTGGACTCAACGCCGCTCAATGCTTTTTTACTTAGAATTGTTCTTAGGCATGTATGCGTCGAGTGCGTTGATTTCACACGACGCCACTCGACGATTCGTCGAGTGAAGGTTTTGCATACTCAATCATTTTTGACTTGGCTATTCTTGAGGCCTGAAGGCGTCGTGTGCGATAAGTGCACTCAATGCCGATCAAATATTTGTCGAGTAAAGGAGGTACACTCGACAATTTTAACTTAGAAGTGATGTACTTGTATAAGGCGTCGAGTGATCACGACGAATCTCGATGATTCGTCGAGTGGGTATGCTATACACGATGAATTTGACTTGGCATATTTTCGACCCACTGTATCTGATTCATATACACGGGCTGAATCGGATTTCGGGATTGGCGCTAAGCAACCTAAATTGACGCGCCTTTTCAAAAGGACATAATTAATATAATAATTGGCAGTCCAGTTACACCTTGACACGTGGCAAAGTGGTTCAACCCTAATTTCTCAATATAAAAAAAGACTTATGGGAATACCTAGCCGTCACTTAGCAATTTTTGTAGGGCCATTACCTGTGCTGAAACAGTCGAGAAAGAAGAGTTGCCAGATGCAATTTCTAGAGGAAAACCTTCCCTTCTCTTCTTCCGTGAAGAACAACACCAACGTAAAAGAAGATGCTGCCAAGGAGAGTGACGAGATCTATGGTCGAAACTGCTGAAAACAAGGTAAGCTTCCTACCGACTCCCTTGGGGGTAGATCTATAATTATTTTCTAGGAGAGATGTAGACTCAAAAGTGTTTGACTTGTGAGATGAAGATATCGTAGGTAGAGACCATGCTAAGGCTTGTTCCCTAGAGAATTGATGTCTTCAACCTCTCCTCTCTTCTTTATGAAGACGGTGGACTTGGTTTCGTTAAGAGGAATGGTCTATTGAGGCTGAATAAGGGAGGCGGAAGTGTTGTATATGGTTTTGAGGAAATGTCTAAAGTAAGAAGATGAACCGATGTCGTTCATTTTGCTTTAAGATGCATGCAGAAATTTGTTTTCTGTGCGCAACAAACTTTAAGGACATTTTTGAGCAAGGTACGTCCAGATTTGGGCTTTTGACTTAACATGAAAGTCATAGCCCTTGGAAAAACCTTTCTAACGGATGGTTACACATTTTAATATGACTCCTGTATACTCAGGAATGTCTGGTATAAGTTGCTGTACTGTCAAGTCTTTTGTACATGTTATTCTCGGGTTAGTGTAGAACCGGGTTCAAACTTGGTAGAGAGGTCTTAGTAAAATAACATTGAGATTTGTTGATATTAATTTATGGATGTTTGCAAGGACTGATGGGATAGATCCATAAGAAAGTAGATAAGGTTGAGGTTTTGGTAAACTTAGTTTATTCATAATTGTGAATAACAAATGGTTTGGTGGAACACGATTGTAACAATGGTTTGAAGGAGGTTGACAAACAAATGTTTTGGGTAAGTTAATGAACAAATAAATTGATATGTTTGATTGTACAAACAATATTATTATGGAAGTATAATTGATTGTGAATGCTTGACTTTAACAAGGAAGTGTAAGATGTTAATGCATGGCCATGAGATATGATAAATAATGGAAAGTGTAAAGTGGTCCGCTGCTTAGAGTTGTGTCTCCCTTCAAGTAGCAGTATGAGATTGGTATGTTGTGTAAGGTGGCTTCCACATATGTAAACGATGAACCCTTGTGTGGTTTGGAAATGTGGAAGGGTTGGAAGTGCGCGTGTGTTTGCCGCACTGGAACGATGTATTGATATGGGACTTAGTGTGGAGCCCATGCGTGCTGTTGAGCACGGGATGTGGATAAATAAAAGAAATTCAGAGTGGAGCCCTAATATATAAATTTGCATGCGGTGTGAGTTGACACGCGGTGTCATAATACTGCGTTAAGGATAGTGTGGCAAGTCTACGGGCTCGCTAGTCATCACACCGATGGGATTTGATAGATAGACTTTGGACATTTTGGCTGTGTCCTCGGTGCTCATTCTCGAGGCCCTTTTTGTGCTAAGTGGATGGTTTGGCTATGCCCTCTGTGCTCATTCCTGAGGCCCTTTTCGTGCCACACCGGTAGGCCAATTTGAGTTGTGTTCTTGGTGCACATCTGAAAGAGAGGATAGATACAACTCTAGAGGGGGGGTGAATAGAGTATTCAAAAATTATGACACCCTACTCAACTCCCTTAGAGTTAATTTACGGAATGAGTTTATAGATATTTGAAATCCTAGAGCCTAACATAAAGTGAAGTGCATAAGAGAAAGTTAACTGTAATTACAGTTGAGCTTTCGTCCTATCACAGCAACTAGCAATCCTAGTTATTTCTACTCACAGCCACAGTGGAATAATTAAAGTAAGCAACACAGCTGACACAAGAGGATTTATAGTGGTTCCCTCTAAATAGGTACGTCCACTCTTCTACCACCCTGGTAGGAATCCAATACAGGTTTTTGATCATGTGCCCTGTCACCAACTGATCTGGTTAATGTAGATCAAGTAGACCCTTTGAGCTTTTTATCAGGAGCTCAAAATCCAAACACAGGTTTTTGATCAGGTTCCCTACCACCAAGGTTCACTTTTTAAGGGAGTAATAACCCTTTATACAGGAGGTTGAGAAAGTTATAATGTCTTCTCTATTGTTAAAACAGATTAGAGAAGCTAGTGGATTGCACAGAGCTAGAAAGCTCTAAAGAATCAAGGCTCCCCCTGGCTTAGAGAATATCCAGGAAGAAGCCTTGCTTCATGGTGCAGGAACTCTTCTGAACTTTTTACAGAGAGCTGTCTTGAAGTTCTTGAAGGAGCAGCTTGAAGAAGACTCTTGATGTGGAATGATTGTTCTTCTTCAATAGCTTTTCTTTCTTCTTCTTCTTCTTCTTGAGACTCTGAGTGAATGTTCCTGGCAGCAGTATGAACTCAGGATTGAAGAAGAGAGAGTTGAAGAAGGTTGATCTTCTCAGTTTAATGTAACAATATCTGAGAGCTATATCTCTTCTTGCTTTGAATCTTTGTATGAAACTGTGTGTATACTCTGCTTGCTAAGTATATATGTATGTCTCTGTCTTTTGATAGCACTTTATATATTGGCCTTTGTAACGTCTCTAATCTTTGTTTGAACTTTATCTTCTTCTGAGATATGCAATGTGGGCTGCAAATAGCACAATACGAAAACATATCCTGCAGACAGACATCCTATAAAGGGATAAAGCTTTCTAAGAAGCTGTATATCCAATCTGATAAAAGGAGTACTAGAGAAAGTCACATCAGAACAAACTCTTTACGGCCAGAGAAGACTTTTGAGTCTAACGGCTATAAAGGACAGCATGGCAGATAAAGCAGAAAGATATTTCAACTAATAAGACAAAAGACTTTGTCAGATAAAGCTTGACTTATGCACAAAGGATGGGGCAAAGATTGCCTTGAGATGTATGCATAAAATCAATGAAATAATCTTTAATAAAATATGCCACATAAATAGGAAATAAATCATAGAACAGAAGGAGTACAAAATTACTAAAGGCAGACAAAAGATCGTCGAACGATCCACAGAGATCGTCGAACAAACCACAGAGATCATTGATCTTTCAGAACAGATAGTCGAATGATATAGATAGTCGAACTATTAAAGCAGATAGTCGAACTACCACAGCAGATAGTCGAACTATCAGAACAGATAGTCGAGCTATCAGATAGTTGAACTATCAAGGCAGATAGTCGAACTATCAAACAGAATAGATAGTCGAACTATCAAATAGATAGTGGAGCTATCAGATAGTTGAACTATCAAGGAAAATATTCGAACTATCAAACAGATAGTTAAACTAACAAATAGTTGAACTATCAAGAAATCTGTCTGGGCAAAAGAAGTCGAGCAGGGTTCGACGATCGACGAGGCAGATACCACAGATCGTCGAGCTAACAAGAGTTGAACTAACTCAGAGTTAGACGATCTGCTGACTGACGATTGTCGACCAACTGATAGACGATCGTCGAACAGTTTGATAGACGATAGTCGAGCGGCGTTCGACCATAGTCGAACCAAAAACAACTTAACCGGAATTTCACTGGAAAATTGACAACTCCACAACTTAGGAAAAACTAACCTAACAACTAACCTTTGACCATAGATAAATCTTGGGTCAAGAAACTAATTGAGAAGACTAAACTCAAATCCAAACTAGGGTACCAACAATCTCCCCTATTTGGGTTAAGTCTCTCAAAACAAAACTGCTGGAAATAAATATAACTCAGGAAAAGAAACATCTAAGCATCAAATTGCATCAATCAAAAAGGCAAATAAACATACTGTCAATAAATAAAACTTAAGCAGCATTAGAATCTGATTTAGAGACAGAAGGACTAGGAAGGAAAGAAATTTTTCTGAAGGGATCTAGAGCTTCCTTCTTTGATATCTTCAAGTCTTTTTCTCCAATGATTTTAGATTCTCCTGCTCTTGGCACTACGGCTTCTGGGTGCTTTTCCATATACTTGGAAGGATCAAAAACCTCAGGTTTGACCTGGAATCTATCTAGTTCCTTCTTTCTGAATTTTGACATAGTAGTTAAGCCTGTAATATCTTTACCTTCAGCTCTGGCTTGTCTGATCTGGGCTGATCCAACTAATTCAATAAATCTGGCCATCCTGAAATCAGGATTAAGATCTTTGCTTTCATATTCATTATCACCAGTTGGATCTAGAGGTTTTACAGTTTTGAATTTTGTAGAGAGTTCTAGCATACTTGCAGCTGCCTCTTTATTTTCTTGAATAACTAGAGAAGATGGAGGAGCAAACTCTGCATATTTTTTACTTGATTTTTCAGAGTAAATAATCCTTTTTCCTTTTGAATCTATTTTCTTCGTTTGATCTGCCTTTTTGTATGGTATGCATTTGATTTCTTTAGGAGGTGATGCTTTTCTCTTGGGTGATGGAGGAGGAGAAGAGGTTGTCTTCTGATATACTATCTCCTTCACTTGATCTCTTGTATCAGCCTCTTGTCTTTGATTTCAAGATTGATATCTGCCTTGATATCCTGGATTACTTCTTCTTTGATGTGCTTGAGACGGAGTGAATCTAGCAGAAGGGGCTGAGGGATTGGCAGACACATTTCAAGATGCTCCTGCACTAGGAGGTGGAGGAGGAGGGCCTCTAGGAGTCCACTTGGGAGCTGGACTGTCATATCTTTTGCTTTTCTTTCTCTGCTTTTGTTGATTTCTGGATAGTCCCATCCAATGTTGATATTCTTTTGATTTGGGATCTATCCCTTTCAGTATATAATAGGGAACATCATGATCAGGATTTGGAGGAGAAGGAGCAGCAGCTTTCCTTTTCCTTTTTGCTGCTTTCTTCTTCTTAAAATCTTCTGAATCATCAGAATCATCCTCATCATAAGAGTGAGATGATGGAGGTTGATCATAAGGGTCAAAAGCCTCTTGTTCAGCTTATTCTTTGGCTTTTAATGCTGCTTTCTCTCTTTCTTCTTCTAAGGCATCCTGTGCCAAAAGAGTTTCGAGGTCTAGTCGTGGGGTGTCATCCCAGACTGTAGATCTTTCTTCTTGTTCTTCTAAAACTTTCTCTTGCTAAACTATAACTGTCTTGAGGACCAGTTCATCTTGCACAGCTATCTGAGCTAGAGGAGTAAATACAGGTTCTTGAACAGTAGGTTCTTGAGCTGGTTCTGGAGCTGGTTGTTGAGCAGGTTCTTTAGCAGCTTGAACTTCCTTAACTAGATCTGAAACCAAAGGGACATAAAGGTGTTCTAAATGGTATCGAAACATCCCTTCTAGGTATTCACAAGCTAGCATGTCAGTTAATATGTCAAGGAATTTAGTAAATAAATTACCTTCAGGATTTTCTATAGAATTTTCTAACTCCCATAAGTCATCTAGATAGGAGGTAATGACCCCTTCTAGGAATAGAGCTACTATGGGAGTGGAGGCTTCTTCAAGGAACACTTTGAAGGAAAATTCTGCTTCCATTGTGATATCAGATGGCCTCGGAACTTGTGTTTGAACTACTTGAACAATAGCTGTGTCTGGAACATCAGCTATAACTTCAGCTGGTTCTATAACTGTAACTGCAGGAGAAGTTGAAGGTTCTGGTTCTGCAGATGATGTTGTAGTGTCAACTGGATCTTCTGGAAGAATAACAAGGGGCAGTCCTGAGGCATCTTCCTCGAACATCTCCCCCTTCCTGATTTCAGTAGATACTAAAGTCAGGCCCATAAGTGAATAGGGCTCAGCAGACTTGGAGAGGGCTATGATGGAGGATGTCAGGGAAGAGATGGTAGAAACAAGAGGGGCAATTGCTTCTTCAATCATGGATTTGATTGAAGGAGTAATTGATGCAGGCCCATGGTTTCTACGGATTATACTAAGTGTTCTTTGATTTGATAATTAAAATAAAATAACCAGCGCGTTGTTGTTCTACTTAGCACTATCGGATATCCAAGCAGTTAATGGCACAATTTCAATATTAACCAATTAATCAATGCAAAGGGACGCTACCCCTTATTTTTGATTGAACAAAGGCTAAATGCCAATGTTCGCTCAAGCGAAAAGGACCCACCCGATCCGAACAATTAGCCAATCAAACTAAATTACGCGCAAACATTCACAAGGACAATACAAGAATATCGGGACTAAATAAGTTATTTAAAACTAAGTCCAAAATAATCCCCAAAAATTAATTAACAAGTAGGTTGCTTACCCGCTCAAATTTTCATAAAAATATTCGGACGATTTAGGCTTCAAAATTAAGATTTTAATTAAGCACAATATTCAATATAAATCAGAAAACTTTACCAACCTTCTGATTCCACCAAAATCTCACAATAATAAGAAGAAGCACACAAGGAAGAGTCTAGAAATCGTTACCCAAAATCCAAGAGATCCGTCCACAAAAATGAGTGGAGGATGCACACACGAAGGTAGTAGATTCTCTATTTCCACGCAAGTCCTCGGATACGCACCGAACGATGAAGACGCGAGCCGTTTTCCTTTTACAAGCCCTAGGAGAGGGAGAAACCATGAAAAGTCACAAATATGGAAATAGGAGAGAGGAAAGGTGGTGGTCAAATTTTGAAGGGCAAGGGGGAGGGCTCGGGTTTGATGTGGGGGAGAGAAAAGAGGAAAAGGGTTAAGCTCTCACTAGGAGGAGGAGAGGAGGAGGAGAATGAGAAGTAGAGGGGAGGGAGATGGCCGGCGTCCAAGAGGAAGGAGGCTATAGGGTGGGCCGAAATTTGAGAGCAGGAAGGAGGGGGAAAAGATCTCAAGGAAGATTTTAGGGGATTTCAAATTGTTTTCTTCATTCACTAATTAATCATTCATAACAAGGCTATATATAGCCTACACCACTCAATCTCCCTCCAATAAACATTCAAAATTCAAAATGAAAATTTTGATGGTTATAAGCACTTATCATAATACAAGAAATTAAATAATTAAATAACCTACGATGGTTATAAGCACCCCATCATTACATGACTTATTTAAATGCAATAAACATAAAGATGCTTGAAATAAAATTGCTTAAAATAATAAATTATTAAAAATATATTATTATAATTATTTAATTTATAATTATATATTTTTATAAAATGGCGGTGGACGTCGAGCAAAACATGTGTCGGAGGTGGCGGTGGCGTCATGGAGGAAAAGCCATCCTCGAGCTTGTGGCAGCGATCGTCCCAATCCACAAACTCTCTCTGATGGGGATCAATGGCGGCCGCATCAGTAATGTCTCAATCAATCCTCCCCCACTCAAAAGTACTCATCACCGATGAGTGTCCCATGGGGGAAGAACCATCAAAAGCAACAGCTGCCTGGGGCAAATCTGGCCCTGCTATCAGTGTCATAGTAGCATATACATCCATCAGCTCAAGAACCTGTCTGGCAAAGAAACAACAAGACTTCCGAGGAAACTCGAAAGGGTGTCAAGCAAAAGAAATAAAACTAACATCTTACCATCCAGTTGAAGAACCAAGGAGTCAACGTTGAAAATAGACATGATAGTACTAACACTCCCCAATCCAAAAGAATATTTAGTGGTAGGAAGAAACGACGGAGAAATACACTCAGGTGGAATAGAGACATAGAGTAAAAAGTCCAGAAACTTGAAATAAAGAGAAACACCCTGTGCTATATAAAAATCTAAAATAAAAGCATAAAATCCGACGTTCTTCATAATTTTGGATGGGTCGGCGTTCCTACATATTAATTTATTAATGGAGCCAGACGGCATCCGCTCGGGGACTGACTAGACTACACCCAAATCACTAGCTCTAGCGTCGGACAGTCTGAGAAAGGAGTGGAAGTGTGTACGACATAACTTAAGGTGAAATACTAACATCCAAGACACATGAGGAGAGAATCCATGTTCTACAAGACTAGACCCAAATACGGAGGATAAAGGGGTTAAGTCAGGTCCACGGGAGCTTTAAAATCATAAATTATTTCGGTGGAGCCTAACGTTTTCGTTTTAAATTTGGAATTAAATTTTGATTTAAAAATTTCGTAATGAATAGCTAGTAGAAAACGCTCGTCACCAACTACGTTTACCCACATCCATCGAAGTAAGCCTAATGGGGAGGCGGTAATAATAAACTTCTCCAAATATAAAGGGCTAGAAATGACTAGCTCATGCCCTAACAAATCATCTACTCGAGTTAAATGAACCGGAGGGAGAGTCGACATGGGTGATTCCGTAGGGGAAGTTAAGTCGCACTCAACGTCAAAATACATATTACTCGTCCAAGAACAAACCTCCGGGTGCAAACCATCAAAATCAAACGGAAAATCAAACAGAAGATTTTCCCTCACGAAAAACTCATCTAGCTCGTCATCACCCAACTCACTCTCCGAATAACACTCCTCACAGGAGGACTCTACCAACTCATCCGAAAGTCCTTCCAACAATAAATGTTGATCATATAGTAAGTCTTCTAAATCAGTTGGGGCATCCATTAATTCGTGATTAGAGAAATCGAATGGAACATCCTCACTTACAAGATCCTCAAGAAAATCAGAGATATTCTCATTAGGTGTAATCGTAGCCTCTAACACGACAGGGCTTGTAGTTTGGATAGGGCTCTCAACACTATGGTGATCAGTCACAATGCTAGTGTGGCTAGTAATGGGCAAAGTAATACCCTCACAGGTCAAACTATCATCATCCTAAATATTATCTAACTCACGACGGGGTAAGCTCTCAGCGTATGGTAACTCTTCTGATTCAGCCAGATTATCAATCGACTTAGGGTCATCAAAAGACTCCACTACAATCAATATGGATGGTTCCGAAATGTCGTCGAAGGTGAGTGGAGATGATTTCTCAAAAGAGAAATCCTCATCCAGGTAACTAGGGTAACCAATCTCCTCAATGTCGCTACACTCGTCAGTGATAATAGTCTCGTTCTTAGTGACGGGCACACTCCTAACCACAGCCTTAGACTCAATCTTGCTAATAGGAACACTCTCACCCCGTGGGCTCGTGGCATTCCTAGCACTTACGTCTAACAACTTAGGGATAAAGGTCCTAAGTTTCTCTTTCCTCTTATAGGTAGGTGTACTCGTGCTTGAGATAATCAGATCTTTGCGGGGCAAGTATCTAGCGTGAGGCTTATAATAATTCCTACAATCAGGAAATTGGGAACGATAGTAGGTAGGGTAATACTCATCCATTAAGTAATTTTTCATAATCTTCCAACTTATACGTGGGTCGACGGAGGGCATTCCTAAACGTCTTTCCTCATTGAGCCAGAAGGTATGGGATCAACCAAATAATTGCAGTCTCGTAACGGGAATCCAGTGGGGATCCACAATACGATATTGCTCAAAATATTTCTCCATGTCGTTCACCCAACATAGAAACACTCGCGGTCCACCTAGCCCATCATATGTCGGAGCAGGAATCCTAACATGCCTAGAAGTGCGCGGTGTAACTTGATTAGCCTTTAGTTGGCCAATCAACACCTTAATCTCTTCCACTACCGGGCAATGGAGTGGCTTTCTAACTTTCATGACGGAACCTAAAGGTTTCATTCGGGAAACGTGAACATCATAGGCCATTTCAGAGGGAACCAGAGAAAACACTCAACCGAAATCGGTGTACATGCAAAGAAGAAAATAGTCTGGTCCTATTTATTTTCAAAGATAGATTTGTTCCCGCTAATATTTCAAAATAATATATATATTTTTTTTCTATATTCTTGCTGGCAAAAATATGGAGATTATTAATTGATTTTTTTCTGATTTTTTTCTTGCTGAAAAAAAAAATTAGCCGGCTATTGGCAGACCACAAAATTTTTTTTTTTTTTAATTTTGGAGAAAAATTTTAAATTTGAAATTGGAAATTTGAAATTTGAAATTTGAATTTTAAATTTTGAAATTTGAAATTTCGAAATTTGAAATTTGAAATTTTAATTTTGAATTTTGAAATTCGTAATTTGAAATTTGAATTTTGAATTTTGAATTTTGAATTTTGAAATTTGAAATTTCGAAATTTGAAATTTGAAATTGGAAATTTTAATTTTGAATTTTGAAATTCAAATTTTGAAATTCAAAATTGGAAATTTGAAATTTTAAATTTGAATTTTAAATTTTGAGAGGGGGAGGAGTGTCAATTAGGAAATTGACGAGAACCTCCTTCTGATACCAAATTGATGCAGGCCCATGGTTTCTATGGATTATACTACGCATTCTAAGATTTGACAATTAAAATAAAATAACCAGCGCGCTGTTGTTCTACTTAGCACTATCGGATACCCAAGCAGTTAATGGCAAAATTTCAATATTAACCAATTAATCAATGCAAAGGGACGCTACCCCTTATTTTTGATTGAACAAAGGCTATATGCCCACGTTCGCTCAAGTGAAAAGGACCCACCCGATCCGGACAATTAGCCAATCAAACTAAATTACGCGCAAACATTCACAAGGCCAATACAAGAATATCCGGACTAAATAAGTGATTTAAAACTAAGTCCAACATAATCCCCAAAAATTAATTAACAAGAGGGTTGCTTACCCGCTCCAATTTACATAAAAATATTCGGACGATTTAGGCTTGAAATTTTAGATTTTAATTAAGCACAATATTCAATATAAATCAGAACACTTTACCAGCCTTCTGATTCCACCAAAATCTCATAATAATAAGAAGAAGCACACAAGGAAGAGTCTAGAAATTGTTACCCAAAACCCAAGAGATCCGTCCACAAAAATGAGTGGAGGATGCACACACGAAGGTGGTAGATTCTCTATTTCCACGCAAGTCCTTGGATCCGCACCGAACGATAAAGACGCGAGCGGTTTTCCTTTTGCAAGCCCTAGGAGAGGGAGAAACCTTGAAAAGTCATAAATATGGAAATAGGAGAGAGGAAAGGTGGTGGTCAAATTTTGAAGGGCAAGGGGGAGGGCTCGGGTTTGATGTGGGGGAGAGAAAAGAGGAGAAGGGTGAAGCTCTCACTAGGAGGAGGAGAGGAGGAGGAGAATGAGAAGTAGACGGGAGGGAGATGGCCGGCGGCCAAGAGGAAGGAGGCTATAGGGTGGGCCGAAATTTGAGAGGAGGAGGGAGGGGGAAAAGATCTCATGGAAGATTTTAGGGGATTTCAAATTGTTTTCTTCATTCACTAATTAATCATTCATAACAAGGCTATATATAGCCTACACCACTCAATCTCCCTCCAATCATCATTCAAAATTCAAAATGAAAATTATGATGGTTATAAGTACCCATCATAATACAAGAAATTAAATAATTAAAATAACCTATGATGGTTATAAGCACCCCATCATTACATGACTTATTTAAATACAATAAACATAAAGATGCTTGAAATAAAATTGCTTAAAATAACAAATTATTAAAAATATATAATTATAATTATTTAGTTTATAATTATATATTTTTATAAAATGGCGGCAGACGTCGAGCAAAACATGTGGCGGAGGTGGCGGTGGCGTCGTGGAAGAAAAGCCATCCTCGAGCTTGCGGCAGCGATCGTCCCAATCCACAAACTCTCTCCGATGGGGATCAATGGCGGCCGCATCAGCAATGTCTCCATCAGTATTTAGCTCCAAGATATTTGCAATAAATGTTGGTGTTATTTCAAAAGATGTGGATGCAGGAAGCTCAGTAGATGGAAGATCATCAGGGATGATGGTCTCCTGATGAGATATGTTGTGAACTCGGGATTGATGAGTAGATGAAGGAAGACCAATATGATATGGATGAGAAATTGGCGACTGAGGTTGAGTGGGTAGATTCTCAGAAACCAACAGATCAAAACTAGGATGAGAAATCCCAGCAAGATGTGAAGGAAGTGGAGATGCTGGTGGTGATGCATAGAGAATAGTGGAGGAATCAAGTAGAAGAGAGACAGTGGATGTAGATGGTAATGCAGAAGTAGATGTCACTTCAGTAGAAGTGGATGGTAATTCAGAGGTGGATGGCAATGCAGAAGAAATGGATGGAATGGAGGGAATGGATGAGCCTTCTTCAGGTAGGTGAGGAGTGACTGGTACAGTCCTGGTGTTCTCAGATAAAACAGGAGCTACCCCAGCTGGTGAAGGCTTCTGAATGCTTCTTTTCCACTTAAAAAATAAGGTGGGATCCATTTTCTTACTAGCATTGATGGAAGTTGCAACTGTACCCAACAGTTGAGGATATTTTTCTTTTAGGAAAATTCCTATTACCCTTCCAAGGGTTACTTCCTTCTTGCTATTCTTCTTTCTAATAAAATCAAACATTATCCCTGCCCAATTTATCTCTTTCTTATTGATAATTGCACTCATCAAGGAAAACTGCTGCCTGGTTATATTGTCATGAGCTGAGTGCTTGCCCAAAAGTACTTTTCCAACAAGTTCAGCTAAGAACTTAATCCTCAAAGGGAAGTTAACTTTCATCAACTTTGTAGGAATTCCCTCAGCATGTCCTGGCTCGACAAGCATTCTTCCATACTCTTGAATATCTTGGTCATATTCTTCTTGTCCATTCAATAATCCGAAAATTTCAGTCAGAACGGCAGGAGTCAGGATTACCTCTTCGCCGCCTATTGTCCCGGTCATGGATTCGTCGCTGGAAGACGAAGAGTAAACCCATTCTTTGATCTCTGGAATGTTGATCTTGATCCTTGTTGACATCAGCTTTTCCAATCCTTGATCCTTGCAGAGCTGTAGCATCTCTATAATCTCCGTATCGCAGGCGCTGAACGAGTCGAAATCCACGCTGAAACCGGCGTCAAACTTCATTGCTGTCAGGAGAGCTGGAGCAATCGCCATTGATTTGGTTGTAAAGGACGACGAAGAAGAAACGGCAGAAGGCACGGGGCAGAGCTCAAGTCAAAACTCACAAGCAGGAGTAAGGAATATGAAACGACGAGCTCTGTCGACTACAAATAGAACAATCTATTAACCTAGATTGACCATCGGTTTTATATTAAAACGACAATCGTCGACCTGTTTTAACAGATAGAAGAAGCGATAGTTGAATAGTCGTTCGACGATCGTTTCCTGAAAAAGAGTAGTCGATCAATCGTTCAACTATTTCTATCTTCACAAACAAATGAGCCGTCGTCAACCATAGGCGATGATAGGCTCAACCAGTTCGTCTATCGTCGAACGTCGTTCGACGATCTTCAAATAGATTTCAACAAGGCAGAAGTCACACTTAGTCTTTTCCATTAATCATGCCTAGTTGATGAAAAAAGATGTTTCTGTTCATCTAAGGGCTTCGTGAAAATATCACCTCTCTGAAGGTCAGTGGATATGAACTCAAGACTGATTTTGTTCTTTTCCACACAATCTCTCAGGAAATGGTGTCTTATCTCAATGTGCTTGGTTCTAGAGTGGTGCACAGGATTTTGTGCAATGGAGATATCACTGGTACTGTCACACATGATTTTTGTGTTATTATGTGTGTACCCATAATCCAAAAGCAAATTTTGAATCCACAGGATCTGTGAACAACAACTAGCAGCTGCTATATATTCAGCCTCTGCAGTTGAAGTTGAGACAAAAGCCTGTTTCTTAGAGAACAAAGAGACTAATCTCTCTCCCAGGAACTGACATGTTCCTGAGGTACTTTTCCTATCAACTCTACAACCAGCATAGTCATGAATCATAGTATCCAATTAACTCAAATTCTGATTCAGCTGGGTACCACAGTCCTAAATTTGGACATCCCTTCAGGTATCTCAAGATTCTCTTGAGAAGAATCAAATGAGATTCCTTGGGGTTGACCTGGAATCTAGCACAATGGCCCTATAGTTTTTCTGATCAACTGGCTTACCCTGATCATCAGAATCTATAATTGTATTAGTAGCCATTGGTGTATGCATTGCTGAAGCATCAGCCATCCCAAACTTCTTTACCAATTCCTTGGCATATTTGGATTGGGAGATGAAGATGTCATCAGTATCTTGCTTTACATGGAGACAAAGAATGTAAGACAGCTCGCCCATACAACTCATCTCAAACTTAGAGTGCATAAGGTCAGAGAACCTTTTGCAAAGTTTGGGATCAGTGAAGCCAAAAATAATATCATCCACAAAAACTTGAACTAATAGGAGTGTGTCCTTGTGATGCTTAACGAAAAGGATTCTATCAACTACTCCCCTAACAAAGTTGTGCTCTAACAGGAAACTAGCTAAAGTCTCATACCAGGCTCTGGGTGCTTGTTTAAGTCATTAAAGAGCTTTTTGCAACTTGTAAACAAATGAGGGTTGAGTTGAAGAAACAAACCCAGGAGGTTGTTCAACAAACACCTCTTCCTTTAGCTCACCATTTAGGAATGCACTATTGACATCCATTTGAAAAACCTTAAACTTCATATAGGCTGCATAGGCTAGAAAGATCCTTATTGCCTCTATCCTTGTAACAGGGGCAAAGGTTTGGTCATAGTCTACACCTTCCTCCTGTTTGTAGCCCTGAGCTACAAGCCTAGCTTTGTTCCTTACAATAATTCCATTTGCATCGAACTTGTTTCTAAACACCCACTTGGTGCCTATGATCAGTTGGCCTTTTGGTCTTGGAACCAAAGTCCATACTTTACATCTTTCAAATTGATTGAGCTCCTCTTGCATAGCAATGATCCAGTGGGGATCTAGCTCAGCATATTTTATGGTGAGGGGCTCAATTTGTGAAAGGAAACAAGAATGCATCACATCCTGTCTTAATTGATGTCTTGTTTGCACACCAGCTGATATGTCACCAATCACTTGAGATGTAGGACGATCTCTAAGTGTGACAAGATCAGCAGGTGGGATGTGATCTTCAGCAACAGTTGGGATTAATTCCTCTGGTGGAATAGGATTAACTATTGGTGGTACAGCAACTGCTTCCACAGTGTCTCCATCACTGTCTGAATCAGTGATATGAAGAGTTGATAGAGGGAGAATCTCTTGAGTGATATCTTTGTATAAATCTTGTACCTGCAATGAGCTTGAGGAAGGAGAAGTTTCCTTCTCCTACTAAAACATCTTTTACTGATCAAAGGAAACATGCATAGACTCCTCTATTTTAGAAGATGATATATTAAACACCCTATAAGATTTGCTAACTTGGGAATATCCAAGAAAAATTCCCATTGAAGCTTTTGCTTCAAACTTTCTAAGTTATTCTTTGTTGTTATTGTGAATATACACTACACAACCAAAGACTCTTAAATAATTAATTTTAAGTTTCTTTCCTTTAAGCAACTCATAAGGAGTTTTACTCTTAAGCTTGTGTATAAGGCATCTGTTCAAGACATAATTAGCTGTGCTAACAGCTTCTGCCCAATAAGAAAGAGGCATGTTAACATCTGCCAATAATGTTCCAGCAGCTTCAATCTGGGTTCTATTTTTCCTTTCCACTACCCCCATTTTGTTGGGGAGTTCTAGGAGCAGAGAGCTATGTTTGATACCTTCTTTCTCACAAAATTCTTGCATGAGAAGTGAATCAAACTCAGTACCATGATCACTTCTGATCAAGGCAACATGAGTAGAATACTCAATCTGCACACATAGCAGAAAGTCTGTAAGAACATTGAAGTTATCAGTCTTAGCTCTCAAAAAGAACACCCAAGTGAACCTAGAGAAGTCATCTACAATCACTAAAGTGTAAAACTTCCCTCCTAGACTCTGTACAATTATTGGGCCAAAAAGGTCTTAATGTAATAAATACAGGATTCTAGGTGAATCACTTTTATTTACAGATTTAAAGGAATTTTTGGTTTGCTTGCCGAATTGACAAGCCTTGCATAGGCTTTCCTTCTTGTAGGGGCAAGAAGGTAAACCTCTAACAAGGTTGTATTTAGATAACCTAGATATGTTCTTGAGGTTAACATGGCTAAGCCTCCTATGCCATAAGGTGTTGTTATTAGTTACTTCATTAAACAGGCAGATTTCAGATTGAGTTTAATTAAAATCTACTAAATAAATATTACCCTTTCTAATACCTACTAACACAACATTACTATTTAAATTAATATTACAGAGAGAGTCAGTGAAAGATACCTGATATCCTGCATCACATAACTGGCTTACTGAGATAAGGTTGTGCTTCAGTCCAGTTACATATGCAACCCTTTTGATTGTTATTGCTCCAATGGTAGTCCTACCATATCCTTCTGTTTGACCACGGCTAGAATCCCCAAAGATCACCTTTGGTCCAAGCTTGGCCTTGAATCTTGACAGATTGTCTTTGTTTCCTGTCATATGTTTGGAACAGCCACTATCCAAATTCCATTTGTCTTTAGTAGATGGATAGGTCTTCACCTGCAAATTAAACAATTAGACATTGTGGACCAAGACAACCTTGGGTCCATTATTTTTCACATAATGAAAACTTGAAATAAAAGAGTAAGCAGGCTGAGGTTTATATCCTAAAGGATAAGATCTCCTAGGTGGGATATTACAAGCTGTTGATGGGTCAACAAACCTAGTATTTCTATTTATCTTAGGATTTCTATGTTTCAGGTGATTATTTTGAAAATCATATTGAGATCGTCGATCAGCGTTCGACGATCGATACTCAGATCGTCGAGCATCGTTTGACCATTGAGCCTTCGATCGTCGAGCAGCATTCGACGCTTTTTGTAGCTCTTTAAATTTTTGTTTTCTCTTTTCTCTCTTAGCTTTATTTAAATCTTTGTTAACTTGTTTTACTTGCTCAGTAATCTTTATTCCATCACCTGAAATAAAGTTTACTAGAGTTGAAAGATGATTTTTAAGAACTAATGGGGGTTCACTTGATGAGGCTCCTAAGCCTAGCTAATTATTGCCTGACCTAGTGTTTGTCATGCTAGTGATCTCTAGCAGCTTAAGGCTTCTACCATTTAGAGATTCTTCTAATCTTTTTGATTTAGCTAGTTCATTTTTAAGAAATTTTATTTCTTCACTTGACTTAGTGAGTTCTCCTTCTAACCTAACATTTTCAATGGAGAGGATTTCTGATTCTGCTATCCTATTTCTAAGCTCCTTAATTTCCTTTTATGAACTAATTAAATCTAAACAAAGGGATTTAAATTCAGATTTAAATTCAGCAAAAGAAAAATCATAAGAAGATAATACCTGATCTTCTATAGGAATTTCTTCATCATCATCAGAACTCTCTGCAGCTGAGTGGTTGCTGCAGGCATCAATTGCCTTTACGCTAATTTCTTTTGCCTTCTTCTCTTCCTCATCTTCACTAAAGCTTGAGGAGGAAGATTCCTCATCTATGTCACTCCAGGTCTTAGCAACAAATCCTATCTCCATCTTCTTGTTTTTGTAGGAGGAGGACTTGGAGTGTTTCCTATGATATTCTTTTTCTTTTCTCTTTTCTTTGTTCTTTTCCTCTGGACACTCGGGTAGAATGTGTCCAGGTTTCCTGCAGCCATAACAGATAATTTCTTTAGCAGGAGATCTGTCATAACTTGGCTTGTCTTCATATCTTGAAGACTTCTTTCTGAATTCCTTTCTGCCCATCTTGAGAAACCTGTTGGCAAAGAGTGCCATCAGCTCCTCATTTGATTGGTTTCCTTCAGAAGCATCAGCAGCTTTTAGAGCAAGGGTTTTCTCTTTCCTTATTGGAGTTGGAGTCTTGGCTTCAGCCTCAGCTTCCCTGGACTTCAGCACTTGCTCAAAAGATTTGAGCTTGCCAAGGAGAGCTTCAGTTGAGATTTCAGTTGTACTTCTAGCCTCTTTTATGGGCTAGATCCTGAGATCCAATGTGTGCTAGGGAAGCACATCAGTATCTTATCATTGACCTCTGTCAATGTTATCTCCTTATCAAGGGTTCTCAGCTCATTGATGATGGAGCTGAGCCTAGTGTACATTCCCTCAACTAATTCAGCTTCAGTCTTCTTGAAGTTTTCATATTGGGATATAAGGTTGGACCTTCTGTCCTTCCTTTCATCAGCTGAACCAGCTACAATCTAGTTCAGTGAGTCGCACATGGATTTTGTAGAAGTGCAATCAGCCACTTTCTGTAAGGTTTCATCAGACATGGTCTGAGCCTGAATGTTCATAGCTTTTGCATCAACTATATTTGCTTTCTTGTAAGTGTCATTGTTATCTTGTGGTGGCACTGCACTGAGATTTGTAGATGTTGTTGCAGTGGCTGCATTTGGTGGTGTCGGTGGCCCTGTCAAAATAGAAGAAAAAATATCTTCATCAATTGAATTCATATATAACTTTCTTCTTGCCTTCCAGATGCTAAACTTTGCTAAGTTGCAAACTGGAGGTCTGGTGCTAGAGTAATCCTTATACTGGGCCATGAAGTGAGTATCTATAAACTTGGTATCTATCTAGATCTTGTGACTCAAGTGTTAGCTTGTACAGTCAGTCAACCTCCCTCTGATACCAATTGAAAGAGAGGATAAATACAACTCTAGAGGGGGGTGAATTGAGTATTCAAAAATTATGACACCCTACTCAACTCCCTTAGAGTTAATTTGCGGAATGAGTTTATAGATATTTGAAACCCTAGAGCCTAACACAAAGTGAAGTACACAAGAGAAAGCTTACTGTAATTACAGTTAAGCTTTGGCCCTATCACAGCAACTAGCAATCCTAGGTATTTCTACTCACAGCCACAGTGCAATAATTAAAGTAAGCAGCACATATGACACCAGAGGATTTATAGTGGTTCCCTCTAAATAGGTACGTCCACTCTTCTACCACCCTGGTAGGAATCCACTATAGGTTTTTGATCAGGTGCCCTGCAACCAACTGATCTGGTTCAGGTAGATCAAGTAGACCCTTTGAGTTTTTGATCAGGAGCTAAAAATCCAAACACAGGTTTTTGATCAGGTGCCCTGCCACCAAGGTTCACTTTTGAAGGGAGTAATAACCCTTTATACAGGAGGTTGAGAAAGTTAGAATGTCTTCTCTAATGTTAAAACAGATTAGAGAAGCTAGTGGATTGCACAGAGCTAGAAAGCTCTAAAGAATCAAGGCTCCCTCTGGCTTAGAGAATATCCAGGAAGAAGCCTTGCTTCAGGGTGCAGGAACTCTTCTGAACTTTTGACAGAGAGCTGTCTTGAAGTTCTTGAAGGAGAAGCTTGAAGAAGACTCTTGATGTGGATTGATTGTTCTTCTTCAATAGCTTTTCTTTCTTCTTCTTCTTCTTGAAACTTTGAGTGAATGTTCCTGGCAGCAGTATGAACTCAGGATTGAAGAAGAGAGAGTTGAAGAAGGTTGATCTTCTCAGTGGAATGTAACAATATCTGAGAGTTGTATCTCTTCTTGCTTTGAATCTGTATATGAAACTGTGTGTATACTCTGCTTGCTTAGTATATATGTATGTCTCTGTCTTTTGATAGCACTTTATATATTGGCCTTTGTAACGGCTCTAATCTTTGTTTGAACTTTGTCTTCTTCTGAGATCTGCAATCTAGGCTGCAAATAGCACAATACGAAAACATATCCTGCAAAAAGACATCCTATAAAGGGATATAGCTTTCTAAGAAGCTGCATATCCAATCTGATAAAAGGAGAACTAGAGAATGTCACATCAGAACAAACTCTTTACGCCCAGAGAAGACTTTTGAGTCTAACGGCTATAAAGGACAGCATGGCAGATAAAGCATAAAGATATTTCAACTAATAAGACAAAAGACTTTGTCAGATAAAGCCTTACTTATGCACAAAGGATGGGGCAAAGATTGCCTTGAGATGTATGCATAAAATCAATGAAATAATCTTTAATAAAATATGCCACATAAATAGGAAATAAATCATAGAACAGTAGGAGTACAAAATTACTAAAGGCAGACAAAAGATCGTCGAACGATCCACAGAGATCGTCGAACGGACCACAGAGATCGTCGAACGAACCACAGAGATCGTCGATCTATCAGAATAGATAGTCGAATGACACAGATAGTCGAACTATCAAAGTAGATAGTCGAACTACCACAGCAGATAGTCGAACTATCAGAACAGATAGTCGAGCTATCAGATAGTTGAACTATCAAGGAAGATAGTCGAACTATCAAACAGAACAGATAGTCGAACCATCAAATAGATAGTCGAACTATCAGATAGTTGAACGATCAAGGCATATAGTCGAACTATCAAACAGATAGTTGAACTAACAAATAGTTGAACTATCAAGAAATCTGTCTTGGCAAAAGAAGTCGAGCAGGGTTCAACGATAGATGAGGCAAATACCACAGATCGTCGAGCTAACAAGAGTTGAACTAACTCAGAGTTAGACGATCTGCTGACTGACGATAGTCGACCAACTAATAGACGATCATCGAACAGTTGATAGACGATAGTCGAGCGGCATTTGACCATAGTCGAACCAAAAAACAACTTAACAAGAATTTCACTGGAAAAGTGACAACTCCACAACTGAGGAAAAACTAACCTAACAACTAACCTTTGACCATAGATAAATCTTGGGTCAAGAAACTAATTGAGAAGACTAAACTCAAATCCAAACTAGGGTACTAACAACATCTACCCAAGACCCCTCTGAGTCGTAGTACACATGTGAGCTCTATTGTTGTGTTCTCCGGTGAAAGTCTTTAATTTCAAGGAAAACTAAATCACCTAGAGGGGGTGAATAGGTTATTGGTCTCTTTATTAGTTCTTTTCTTTTCTTTTAGTTTGCTCCTTGAGTGGTTGGTTAATATCGGCTTTCAAGATAATTTACGCTACAAAAAGAAAACAACACAGCAAATCACACAAATATTTATAGTGGTTCCCCAACTGGGTACATCCACTTTCCCTCCCACCTATCCAACTATCTTATTGGACTAGGCACTACTCCAAAATGCTCCAAAGATCTTACACCTCAGGCCCTCAACCTTACACTCTAGTTCTCTTTAAAAATCTACCTCAAATCCAGAAAGGTTCCTACCTAAGAGCCCTGTAGTGATCCTACAGCTCAGTTGTCCTCAAACTACTTATGTCAGCCTTATCTCTAAGGCCTGCAACATAGGCTTTTCAGCCCTACAATTTTAGGAACTAGGCCCTACTCTCAGAGTGCTGCAGCACTGCTACAGCTCAGATACTGAAGGATCGTACAAGATGGAAATGGGTTGATGGGGTTCTTGAGTGGTCACAAGAGGAATTCCTCTATAACAATCAGCCTTGGGTGAGTTAGACTCAACCCCTCACTATGATACCAGGAGAGTTTTCCTATGTCAACTTTGCTGGACTGAGTGCACCTTAGTTCCAACTACTTCACAACAATAAGTTCATGCACTTGAGCAGGAAGAAACTTGCAGAATACTATTCTGCCTCATTCTATACTAAACCAAAGATTCATCTCTCACTTCTTCACATCAAAAATGATGTAGAAGCTTTGGCTTATGCTGGGAGAAACTAGCTGATCTATTTCTCTGCTCCTTTCTAAATTGAGCTAACTGCTCAGCTCCAACTTCTTCTTCACAGCTCCTCAAGTGTATGTTCTTTTAGAAAGTATTGGCTGCATCTGTGAAGCTCCTGGAGTAATGGTTTGATCTTGCTTGTATATCTTTCTCAGAGAATCACCCTGAGCTTGCTTGCCTGCTGGTGCAGATGAAGATGACACCAGCAAACTTGTCTTGGAAGATGTTGATCTCAACAGCTAACTTGATCTTTGCCTTCATGACTTGAGCATCTTATTCTTTAGCTCCCCAACAATGTCAAAGTAGAAGAACAACTATCACTCACTCTTTTTCTATAAAGACTACTTCCTTTTATTTATTGAGACCAAATTGCTCTTTTAGCAGTAGGTCCCACACTTTTAATGTTGGCTGCAATTTTGTTTTAACGCCAACTATTGTACAGTAGGTCTGCGGCAACCTTTATCGCATACTGTAGCCATCCCGCAACTTATTTGAAATATGTTTACTTGATGACTTGCTGACGTCACCAACTGTGGACTTAGCCAAAAAAAAAGCAACACTAGCATAGGCATTGTGTGAGTAAGCATCACTCAATGCCAAACCTATTGTATAGATTTACTGTCTCTTGACATTGAGTGAGTAGCCTTCAGTCAACGCCAAACTATTTAGAATATAAATCTATTTCTAAGCATTGAGAGCGTTGAGTGAACAACCCTCACTCAACTCCATCTGACTTAGCTATATATCTGCTTCTTCAACAACTGAAGCATTGAAAGTGTTGATTGAGTATGCCTCACTCAACGCAATTTGCTTTTAAAACATTTCTGCATAAAGGAATTGAGAGCGTTGAGTGAGCACGCCTCACTCAACATTTTTTGCCTTATCCAGTTTTCTGTGTTTAAAACACTAGGATTGGATTGTCTTACTTTAAACTCAGTTAGAGGAATGGTGAACTGAGCTCGACAAACTTTGAACTCAGTCCGATGAAATCTCAACTGAGTTCGACGAACTCAGAACTCAAGCTCTAAACTTAGATCGATGAAAGGTGAGCTGAGCTCGACGAACTCTGAACTCAGTTCGACGATTTCTGAACTTAGTTTAACCATTTCAACTTACGGCCTTTTTGCTGAATGTCGTTGATTGTGTCTTCATCACTCATTGCCAAAACACTTAGCAATCTTTCTCTTTAGTAGCATGGCATTGATTGAGTTGAATTCACTAAATGCTAGTGTACTTAGCCATATTTCAGCTCATTCTAACATTAGGCTTTTATAGCTTTAGCTTTTCTCACAACTTTTTGTTGTATGACATTGAGTGAGTTGACTTCACTCAATGCCTATGTACTTAACCATTTTCTCAGCTTGCCACTTCTTTGGCTTTGACTTTATAGGCTTCACTCAGCGCTATAAGTAATCTGGCGTTGAGTGACTGATTTTCACTCAACGCATGTATACTTAGACAATTATCTGTCTTTCAACCACTTAGGTAAGAACTTACCTGTCTTAGCTACCTAGGCTACCCGTCCCATTTTAGCTTATCAGGACAAACTGCAATCATTCACCTTGAACACAAGTAAGATAACAACATGTGTATACATTATTTTGCAGGTCCTCCTCCAAATTCAGGACATTGTGATCAATGGACCCAACAATCTCCCCCTATTTGAAGAAGTCAAAACCAAAGCCAATGTATAGACTAACATACTCATATTATAAATTTTAAAACACTTCATCACAGCAGAATTCAGAAAAATTATAGCCATCTCAAATGATGTAGAAAATTAGTCAAAATCATAGCAAATGATGAATTAGGCAGATAATAACAAATGGTTGTTCTATTTAATCATATAGAGAATATATGTTTAAACAATATAAGCACAGTGTTTCATCCCTAGAAGTGTAAGCAGAACTTGAAACATTTTAAGTTTCAGGTTCCCTTATCATAATTCCACTGCCTCTGGATTTCTTTGCCGGCTTGCCTTCATCTCAAGCTATCTTCTTTCCTTTCTTATCAGCTTCATCAGCAGCCTCAGCCTTAGTTGCTCAATCTCCAGCTCCAGCTTTATCCTTTTATCTCTCAAAATAGCTTAAAGGCTTGGGAAAGTATTTAGATGGATCCATAGCATCAAAAGTGAGAAGATTTGTCTTTTTATTCCTCTAGAAAATCCTTCTTTCTGTGTCTCTCTTTTCCATTTTATCCCATTTAGTATTGTTGTACCATTTACCTCTGTCTGATTTCTTATTCATGACCTAGTCCCAAGTAAGCAGAATAATAGATCTGAACTCTGGGCTCCACTACTCGAAATCAGGCCTCAGTTCCATTTCTTCTCTATATCTCTTTTTCCTTAGTATGTCCTCCTCTTCAGCATCATCAGTGATTATTTCTTTGACCTATAGTGACCAGTCTACTGTGGGGCTGAAGGAAGGATTCTTAGCACCAGTAGTCTTCTCTCCACAATGAGCATTATCACTTCACCTTCTTCAATGTACTAAACAAATTCTTGATTATCTTGAACTTTGGCTTTACTGCTATACATATTGTACAAAGCTTCTTGTACATGGTCAGGCATCATTGGGATGTTATTACATTACACTTGCTCCTTTCCCAATGAGCCTCTCACTGTATTTGTGGCCCAGTCCATATTCTCAGTATTTGTTCTGATCATATTTCTCTTCCCCTTTTTTACTTCTTCAATTACTTGAGTAGTCTAGGAGGTGCTATCTTCATATCTCTTGAGCTCCATATGATTAACTCAAGTAATTACATTATTTTTGACCACTAGTAAGTTGTCATCTAGAAGTTTGCTGCATTCATCTACTTTGGTTAGTATAGCAACAATTTGCTTATTCAACAATACATGGGTAGCATGGTGTACAACCAGTTAGTTCTGGGACTGAATGTATTGATTTTGTATGGTAATGATCACATTCTTGTTTGCCTCATCCAGCTTGTCCATTGTATATTCGACAGCTAGTGCAGCCTTGGTGAAAAACTTCACAGTTTTGCCTTGTAGTAAGTTTACTTCAAATCGTATTGATTTGATTTCTGTAGCCATCTCATTCCTGATGTTCTTTATGACATCATCTACAAAATTATCTAGGGATCTTCTTTGCTCATCTAATAAGCTTTTCAGTTGGGCCATGAGGATTGGTGAGATTTGATCTGTTCCATCTAGTGTGACTTCATTTTAGGTCTGTTGGACTTGCCTGACCCCTATTCTTATAGCAGGGTCATCCACTGTATGAGCTGAGGATTGTTCCTTCTCATTACTAGATTCCTCTTCCTCTTATCCTGAAGAAACTACATCATGCACTTCACGAGCAGGGAGATACGATTGTATCTCCCCCTCTAACTCTGCCATGCTTTCATTTGCATGCAGGTCAGCAGCAACAATATCCTCTATTGGAGGAACCTTCAATTGCTCCCCTACAATTAATTTATCAAGCATTATCTCCTGCATCAGTTGCTCCCCCTCAATTTGTGCAATCCTTCCCTCAACACTATGAATTTCCAAGACTTTATTTTGTAGTTCCTCATCTTCAGACATAGGTATATGCCTATCTGCATCTTCCAATCTAGAGGCATCATCCTCCATTTCTGTAGATATTTGGTTAACAATTTCCTCTGCTATTTGACCAGCATACTTGGTTGGTAGCAAAACATCTCCTTCCTCTCAACGAGATCCAGATAACCCGACAATAATATAATCCATTTCAAGAATAGAATCTGACTCTAGTTTGCTCATATGACTAAGAGGGGTAAGATCACAAGAGGAGGATACTTGGATATTCATGTCCCTTATGGACACTTCAGCAGATAAAGATAGATCAGGATCATGAGGCTCTTCATCCTCAAATGAGCTGCTAGAGGAGCTGGGCTCAGTAGCATCAATTCTCTTTCCTTTTCTCTCGACAGCTTCTGGACGACGGGGCTGAAGTACCCTGTCCCATCTCTCAAGCATCTTGATGTCCATCCTTCTCATGTAGTGTATTTTTGCATCAAGTTTCAGATTCAGAATTTTTGGAGATGTTTCTCGAAAAATAGTGAAAGGATTCTCCCAAAATTAGGTTCAGCCATGCAATCCACTACTCATTCAAACACCACTCTTCCCCAATTAGTTCTTTTGGACATTATGACCCTGGTCATTAGTTCAAACATCATTTTTGAGATTTTTTTCATGGGAGCCTATTTTGCATATCAGAGCTTACTCAATGACATCGGCTAGAAACTTACCTCTCAGCATAAGTTATTTCCTTTGAATTGATTTAGTTGTGTGCTTGGAAAGTCCTCACCATTTCATTGTTGATTTTGCATTGTCTAGTAATAGCTCTTCTTCGTCCTCAGGTGCAGAGAGCTTTGGAAGTGCAGAGCCTTTCTTAGCATTCTGGGGGTTATCTTGATCTTCTTTCTACTTACTATGGTGTTAATTTTACAAGCCGAAATCCGCTTTGGCATTCGCAAACAACTCCAGTACTTCCCTCTTCCATAGAAGACATGGTTCCTTCAGGACGAAGGCTAGGTTAGATTTTTATAGAAGATTAAGAACCTTCTTAACTTCTTCCAGAGCATCAATGAATCCATTTCGAACGACCTCTTCTCCATCAAAGAGGAAATCCGGTCCCTTGGGCGCCATTTCTCTGGAGAATTTGAGAATTTTAGCGAAAGCGGCTTCCCGTCAATTTAGGGAGTGCGGGCGGGAGAGGGTAAGGAACAGTGACTTAGCTCATTGCACAAGCCCTTCTATTTATTGGTATTGCTAAAATGAAGGCGGAAAGTCACTAATCCATATTTGTTGTTTAATCTTGATCAAGGGCCAGGATTGAATCCCGATAGATATCCACAGTCAGTCTTTTCTCCAGTGTTTGTTAAGTGAGCTTATTTAGCTTAGCATCAGGTATATTTAGTAATTAAATTTTCAATTAGCCCCTACTTGTGTTGACCTAACTTGTAGGGGTAACATTAACATGCAGTACACATTCTAAAATGTGTTCTATTGGGGTATAATTAGACATAATTTCACTAAACTTACATTAATTTCAACTGAGAGTGTATTAGCCCCCAACCTCAATTTGCTCAACAAAATTTTGATACTAATCTAGCTTAGTATTCCATATGCAATATGTCTTTGGGTATGTTCAGACAAGTTACATTTTATGGCATGGTAATCATGTAAGACACTAACACATGTATTAAGAAGAGTTATTTTTTTTACATCTTTATAGTCATTTGTTTCAATTACCCTTCTCATACATGAGTAATCAATTTTTTAATTAAGTAGTAGAATTAAATAAAGGTAAATTCTACTTATCTCTACTCTATAGACTTGAAGTCAATGCTGGATTCACAGTTTTTGAGCATACCAGCAACCTTGCTTCTGAGCTTTAGCCTTTATTGTTCATCTGGCTTTCCTTTGTAAGCTCCCCCTTAAGAATTGCACTTGTCATTGACACTTAGTGCATGATGATAAGTTGAATCATTTCATGTATCAGGACAGACTTGGGTCTTGTACAACACTATCCAAGGACCATAAATGGTTATGGCCACTTGTATTTTCCTACAAGTCAGAATTACATTCCCTTAGGAACCCAAGCTGACTTGGATCATAAGTTCTTGTTAGCTTGAGTAAGAAAATGTCTACCTACAATAGCCCTGTCAGGAAGACTTTCTCTTGCCCTTGGCACACAATGGTTGTGCCAACAATCTATGGAAAAGTGGCTCACTTTGCCACATCACCAACACTAATGAATGTCATATCTTTTTTTCTAATCAGGTGTGGCTGCATGGTTGACTGCAGACAGAACAGAAGCAAGAGCAGCTTCCTTGTTTCAAATTCTCTTAGACACAGTCTGACTTAGAGTGGGTCTGAGATGATAATAGCTTGGTTTTTCACAAGGTCTATCAGCAACAGTTCTCCTTGTTGAGACATGTTGTTGGTGCCCTTAGAAGATTCCAAGTCTTGCATCCTGGCATATTTACCCTTTGTCAGAGTATGAGCATGGAGATTTTGAGAAAAGACCACTGCCTTGCTCAAGAGAGATGGAGCTAGTTCATTAAATACAAAAGGTCCAGGATTGGCCTTTTGCACTTCTACATGGGTAGCCTTCTGAGCACTCAGACCCGTGTCCTTTCTTCTTCTATTATAAGAGACATTTGTAGTCATACTAGGAAGATTCTCATTCCTCCAATGACCATCCCTAGGGTATTGGCCATACCTATTGGAAGGTAGAATTACCTTGTGAAAGGTATGCTGAGGCCTGTTAGGAACTTGGCCTCTTTTCTGAGATTGGATTACTTTAGAAATCCAGTAGGATTCAGATCTTCTCTTGAGAATCTATCTTAGAGAAGTTGGCCACAATTCTCGTCTCCCTATCAAGTTTCTCCTCAAGATTCTTAATAATAGAGTCCTTGTATTTTAAGGACTCAACATGAGTATCTACAATGATTTTCAGATAAGCTGCTTCCCTCTCTTTTACACATAGGAAGGGTGAAGCTTCATCCAGTTAGGAAGCCGTCTTCTATAGGGAGGCTACTTCCTCTGCTTGTTTCTTAAGAAACGGCTTGCTTTCCTCGAAAGCTTTCAAAAGGGCAGCATGATTGTCAATCAATTAATTGATATCATCATCTGTCAAAGGACCCTCATCATCACTAGATGAGGAGACATCAGAGTTTTTATAGGATTCATATCCTGACTTTGAGGATGAGTAAGATTGGGAATGTACCTTATTTTCACTAGGCTGATCCTGACAAGACTCTAATTTTTGGGTAGCTATTTGTCCATGGCATCTACATTCTTATTCTTCAGCTCATCCACCTCTGTATCACACTCTGAATGTGACAGAGGGGCCCTGATTCTTGCTCATGCATCTGGAAGGACTTTGTCATCACACAGAGCAGCCAATAGCCCAATGTTGACCTTTTTCTCTCTGCAGATTTGTTGCTCCATAGAGTTCCACATCTTATGGTTCATCCTTGAACACATAAGTTTAAACTTTTAGCTATCCTTGGAGTTCAACTGAGACATAGGTCATTTTCGTGTAACCTCCCTCTGATACCACTTGAAAGTCTTTAATTTCAAGGATAACTAAATCACCTAGAGGGGGGGGAGGTGAATAAGTTATTGGTCTTTTTATTAGTTATTTTATTTTCTTTTAGTATACTGCTTGAGTGGTTAGTTAATTTTTGCTTTCAAGATGATTAACCATACACAAAGAAAATAACACAGCAAAGCATACAGATATTTATTGTGGTTTTCCCAACAGGGTACATCCACTTTCCCTCCCACCTATCCAACTATCTTGTTGGACCAGGAACTTCTCCAAAATGATCCAAAGAGCTTACACATCATGGCCTCTGCCTTACACTCAGGTTATCTTCAGAAACCTACCTCAGAACCACAAAGGTTCCTACCTCAGAGCCCTACAGTGCTCCTACAGCTCAGTGGTGCTCAAACCACCTACCTCAGCCTTAAATCTACGGCCTACAACTCAAGCTTTTCAGCCCTATAATTTTAGGCATAAGGCCCTACTCTCAGAGTGCTGCAGCACTTCTACAGCTCAAATCCAGAAGGATCCTACAAGATGGAAATGAGTTGATGGGGTTCCTGATTGATCATAAGAGGAAATCCTCTATGACAATCAACCTTGGGTGAGTTAGACTCAGCACCTCACTATGACACCAGGAGAGTTTTCCTTTGTCAACTTTGCTCGATTGAGTGCACCTTAGTCCCAACTACTTCACAGCAACAAGTTTATGTACTTGAGTTGGAAGAAACTTGCAGAATACTATTCTGCCTCTTTTTGAACAAAACCAAAGATTAAGCTCTCTCTTCTTCACAACAACAATGATGTAGAAGCTTTGGCTTATGCTGGAAGCAAATAACAGATATGTTTCTCTACTCCTTTCTGAACTGAGCTAATTGCTCAGCTCCAACTTCTTCTATACAACTCCTCAAGTGTATGTTCTTTTAGAAATTATTTGCTATATCTGTGAAGCTCATGCAGTAAGGGTTGGCTCTTGCTGCTATCTCTTTCTCAGAAAATCACCATGAGCTTGCTTGCTGGTATAGATGAAGATGGCACCAGCAAACTTGCCATTGAAGATGTTCATCTCAACAGCTAACTTGCTCTTTGTCTTTCTGACTTGAGCTTCCTATTATTTAGCTCCCCAATAATGCCGGAGAAGAAGAAAAACTGCCACTCACTCTTTTTCTGTAAAGAGCACTTCTATTTTTTTATTGTGACCCAACGACTCTTATAGCAGTGGTTCCTATACTTTTAATGTCGGCTGCAATTTTACTTCAACGCCAAGTGTCGTACAGTCGGTCTGCGGCAACCTTTGTCGCGTACTTTAGCCATCCTACCACTTATTTGAAATATGTTGACTTGTTTACTTGCTGACCTCATCAGCTATGGACTTAGCCAAAAATAGAGTAACATTAGCATAGGCATTGAGTGAGTAAGCATCACTCAATGCCAAAATAGTTGGACAGATTTGCTGTCTCTTGGAGTTGAGTGAGTAGCCTTCACTCAACGCCAAACTACTTAGAATATAAATCTGTTTCTAGGCGTTGAGAGCGTTGAGTAAACAACCGTAACTCAACGCCATCTGGCTTAGCCATATATCTACTTCTTCAGGAACTAAAGCGTTGAGATCATTTAGTGAGCATGCCTTACTCAATGTTATTGGTTTTTAACTCATTTTTGCATAAAGGTGTTGAAAGAGTAAAGTGAGCATGCCTCACTCAACGCTTTTTTCCTTAGCCAATTTTCTATGATAAAAACCATAGGTCTTTGACTGTCTTACTTTGATCTGAGTTTGACGAATGGTGAACTGAGTTCTACAAAATTTGAACTCTGTTCGACGAAATCGCAACTGAGCTCGACGAACTCAGAACTCAAGCACTAAACTTAGCTCGACAAAAGGTGAGCTGAGCTCGATGAACTCTGAACTTCGTTCGATGAATTCTGAACTTAGTTCAACCAGTTCATCTTACAACCTTTTTGCTGAATGGCATTGAGTGTGTCTTCATCACTCAATGCCAAAACAATTAGCAACCTTTCTCTTTAGTAGCATGGTGTTGAGTGAGTTGACTTCACTGAACACTTGTAGATTTTGCCACATTTCAACACATTCCAACTTTAGGATCTTATAGCTTTAGCCTATCTCACAGCTTTGTAATGTATGGCGTTGAGTGAGTTGACTTCACTCAATGCCTTTGGACTTAGCCATTTTCTCAGCTTGCCACTTCCTTGGCTTTGATAGTATAGGCTTCACTCAGCGGTATAAGTCATCTGGAGTCGAGTGATTGATCTTCACTCAATGCATGTGGACTTAGAAAATTATCTATCTTTGCACCACTTAGGTAAGAACTTACCCGTCTTAGACACTTAGGCTACATGTCCCATCATAGCTTATCAAGACAAACTGCAATCATTCACTTTGAACACAAGTTAGATAACAATATGTGTATACATTGTTTTGCTGCTCCTTTAAATTCAGGACTTTGGGATCAAAAGGCACAACAATCTCCCCATATTTGAAGAAGCCAAAACCTAAGCCAATGTATACACTAACATACTCATATTATAAATATTTAAAACACATCATCACAGAAGAATTAAGAAAAATTATAGACATCTCCAATGATGTTGCAGATAAGTCAAAATCATAGCAAATGATGAATTAGACAGATAATAACAAATTGTTGGTCTATTTAATCATATAGAGAATAGATGTTTAAATAATATAAGCACAGTGTTTCATCCCTAGCCCTGTAAGAAGAACCAAAAACATTTTAAGTTTCAGGTTCCCTTATCATAATTCCACTGCCTCTGGATTTCTTTGCCGACTTGTCTTCATCTCCAGCTATCTTCTTTCCTTTCTTATCAGCTTCATCAGAAGACTTAGCCTTAGTATCTCCAGCTTCTCTTTATCCTTTTGTCTCTCAAAATCGCTGAAAGGCTTAGGAAATTATTTAGATGGTTCCACAGCATCAGGAGTGTGAAGATTTGCCTTTTTATTCCTCCATAAAATCCTTCATTCTATGTCTCTCTTTTCCATTTTTTCCCATTCAGTCTTGCTATACCATTTACCTCTGTCTGATTTCTTATTCTTGACCAGGTCCCAAGAAAGCAGAATAATAGATCTGGACTCTAGGCTCCACTACTCGAAATCAGGCCTCTGTTCCATTTCTTCTCTATATCTCTTTTTCCTTTGCATGTCCTCCTCTTCAGCATCATCAATGATTCTTGCTTTAACCTATAGTGGCCGGTCTACTATGTGGCTGAAGGAAGGATTCTGAGCACAAGTAGTCTTCTCTCTCCACTGAGCATTAGGATTGTCACCTTTTTCAATATACCGAACATATTATTGATTGTCTTGAACTTGGGCTTCACTGTTATACATATTATTCAAAGCTTCTTGTACACTATCAGGAATCATTGGAATGTTATTATATTATAGTGGCTCCATTCCCAAAGAGCCTCTCACAACATTTTCGTCCCAGAACATATTCTTAATATTTGTTCTGATGACATTTCTCACCCCCCCCCCTTTTTGACTTCTTTAATTACTTGAGTAGTCTGGGAGGTGCTAGCTTCAGATCTCTTGAGCTCCAGATGATTAAATGCAGCAATTACATTGTTTTTGACCACCAGTAAGTGGTCATCTAAAAGTTTGGTGCATTCATCTGCTTTGGTTAGTATAGCAGCAGTCTGCTTATTCAACAATACATGGGTAACATTGTGTACAGCCAGTTAGTTCTGGGCCTGAATGTCTGGATTTTGTATAGTTATGATCACATTCCTGTTTTCCTCATCCAGCTTATCCATTGTATAGTCGACAACTTGTGCAGCCCTGGTGAAGAACTTCACAGTTTCCCCATTTAGTAAGTTTACTTCAAATCGTATATATTTGATTTCTATAGCCAACTCATTTCTGATGTTCTTTAAGGCATCGTCTACAAAATTTTCCAGGGATCTTCTTTGCGCATCTAAAATACTTTTCAGTATGGCTAGGAGAATTGGTGATATTTAATCTGTTCCAGCTGGTGTGCCTTCATTTAGGGTATGCTGGACTTGCCCGATCCCTATTCTTTGAGAGGGTTCATCCACTGTATGAGCTGAGGATTGTTGCTTCTCATGACTAGATTCCACTTCCTATGATTCTGAGGAAACTAGATCATGCACTTCACGAGCACGGAGATCAGATTGTATCTCCCCCTCTAACTCTTACATACTTTTATTTGCATGTTGGTCAGCTGTACAACCTCGGGCTCGCAGGAGTATTACGGGCTAGAGTTCAAGGGGGAGGGATGGCGAGATGGGATCTTTGATAGAGCCTGCTCGCTGGACGAGCGGGTCCTAGGGAGAGGGCAACTCGCAGGTTTAGGCGAGAGCTACGCTAGGCGAGAGGGGCCCAGTGGCTCAGGTGAGCGCCATCCTTGGCGAGACGTTCCCAAAGGGGATAGCACTCGCAAGGCGAGAGCCGACCCGCTGGGCGAGACTCGCCTATGGGAGGGAGATATCGCCCGTGAGACGGTGCTCTTGCCAAGCGCTAGTTCGGCAGGGGCGCCAGGCCCCAGTTCGGTGGTTGGTTTGGACTTGTTTAGTTGGAAGATGGTTCACCTTTTTGGCCCCAGGTGATTTTACGCGTTTGCCCTTGGTGGTGTACATGTAGCCCTTCAGTACAGGGGTTGTTTGGCTATTAGCAGACTCGACCAAGGCTATCTTAGTAATCACAGGTCGGTTCAGTTTGGTTATTGGCAGTTCGAACTCGGAGGCCTATAAATAGACCCATAAGAGTTCCTCAGAAGGCAAGCTTTCCATACTTTCAAGAGAGATTTTTCAGTGCTTTCTGAGGAGCTACAAGACCAACTTTTGGATTTGGAGGGGAAGCTCTCAGATATATTTTAGGTAAGTGGAGGGACCTCCCTGCTGAGGATTTGGGTTGGTTCTTGGACTTTCTCAATCTGTTAGAGGTCTGAGGTTGGGAAAAGTAGGTGTTGGCTAAGCCCCTATTTTCGAACTCTCGTGGATGGCACTTTTTTGCTTCAACAGTTCTGGTGCGATGAGCGTGGAAGGTAGCCAATAAAAGAAAGCCTTGAGTTTGGTCCCATGGCTAGATGTGCAGGTGAAGGGTCTGGCTTAGGAGGTTCCCCCACCCGGTGAGAGGAGGCAACGCAGAATATACTAGAAGACTTAAAACGAGAGGTCCTGCAGACCATTAGCCTGGCATTCTCAGCAAGGAGCGAGTGGGTAACCCCTCAGATTCCAGTAGAGGAGGTCCCGCTCTTGGGAGAGAACACCCCTACGCATTACCCCTGGAAGGAGGTCTCGGCGGAGGTTGGAGAGAGGGACGTTTCCACGTGGGAGGTCTTCCTAGGCCAGCGTCCCAGGAAGGAGGTTCCAGTAGAGATCGGCGAGAGGGAGGCGGCTCTGTGAGAGCTCTTTCCTTGGCATGGTCTCGCAGATTGATCCAGCTAGCCGAGGCCGCGAGATGTGCCCTCTCGGCAGGCAGGTTGTGAGAGCCCCTTCAGTGAGCTCATCATCTCGGCTCTTATGTTGGAGGGGTTCCGAGAGCCAGACATGTCCTACTACTTGGGGAAGGATGATCCTGTGCAACATATATTGTGGTTAGAAGACGTGGTTTCGATAAGGCAGATTATGGATGCCTTCAAGTGTCGGCTGTTTGCCATCACGTTGAAGGAGAAGGCCCGGGACTGGTTCCACCAGTTGCAGGCATGTTCGATCTATAGCTTTGAGGATCTGCGCTGAGGGTTCCTGTTGAAGTTCTCAACCTCAAAGAAGTGGAGGAAGGAGGCAGAGTGCCTATTTGAGGTGAGGCAGAAGCAGGATGAGACACTAGGTCATTACGTTGACCGGTTTCAGGAAGAGATCCTCTTGGTCTAGGAGGTCCCAGGGTACGCGTTTATGCTCGCCTTGACCCTAGGGCTGAGACAAAGATTCTTTAGCATGGAGTTAAAAAGAGTGCCACCCCCCTCTCTTTTGAGGAGATCATGGAGAGGGAGGCGAAGGAGATAGAATTCGAAACGGCCAATCCGGCTTTTGCAAGGAAGCTGGCCTGGTTGGTGGAGGACGATGTGAACGAACCAGCAGCAGGAAGGCAGAGGGAGTCGAGGGAGCAGAGGGAGCAGAGGGAGCAGAGAAAAGAGAGAAGGAGGGAGGAACCCCGAGGGCAGGGGCAACATCATGGATGGGTGGCCCGGGAGCCAAACAATCGGTTGGGCTGGAGGCCCCAGGAGGGTCGCCCCCAGGGACAAGGTGTAGGCTTTCAGGGAAGAGAAAACATCGGGGAGCTGAGGAGGTTTGATAAATTGGCATGGAGTAAGGGGTCGAGGGGTCACTTCCCGCCGTAGTAGGAGGACAATGGAGGTCGGCTGAGGTAGAGGATGAAGGAGAGGAGTTTGAGGAGGAGCCAAAAGAAGAGGAGGTGGAGAGGGAAGAGGGGGAAGGGTGGCGTTGCCTTTTTGTGACTTCCACCAGGAGGAAGGTCACGCGATGGCCACCTGCCCAGAGTTCGTGGAGATGAGAGAAGCTAGGGTGATGGGGAGGCAGGATCTGCCGATAATGATCGTAGAGGTGCAGCAGGGAGAGGGGGAGGAAAAGTGTGAGGACCGAGAAGATGTGGGGACCCGAAGAGGGATCGGGGTGATCCAAAGAGGAGTTAGGATTGAGACAACTCGAAAGGGGAGCCTTCAGACCATGTTCCATAGGGGGATCGCCTCGACCTCCCTCGCTCTCCCTCCATAAGAAAAAATCACCTTTTCAACAACAGACATGTCAGACTACAAGGATCCGTTCTGTGACGCCCTGGTGATCCAAACGGCGGTGGAGAACTTCACGGTCTCCAGGATACTGGTGGACAACAAGAGCTTCGTGAATGTGATCTTTAAGAAGTCCTTCGACGTGATGAAGGTCGAGGGCAAGAGGGTCTTGGATTCAGATGGACCGCTGTTTGGGTTTTCTAGAGAGAGGAAGGAGGTAAAAGGAGGGGTAGGTTTGCATGTGAAGTTGGGGGGGGGGGTGGTGTCACGGAACTATTGGTTCATGATAGTGGATTCCACAAGTAGTTACAATTCCATCTTTGGATGCCCCCTCATCAGTGCCTTTCACTGCGTACCCTCCTCATTCCATTAGTGCCTCAAGTTAAACAACGAAGGGGTGCAGGTTAAGTTTAAGGGGGGACCCAAAGGTGGCGAGGCAGTGCTACGTGACGGCGGTCAACACCGTGTCATGGATGGCAGAGGCGGAAGAGATGGAGAGGGAGATTGCAGAGTAGGATAAGTTTATCGGAGATGAGGAGGTGAGCCAGGAGGAGCAAAGGGGAGGAGGTGTGTATGAGGTCCAGAGGGATGGAGAGTCGGAGCCGCAAGAGGATTGGTAGGTGGAAGGAGTAGGTGGAGGAGTGGAGAGGTAGGCCCAGAGGGGCATGGAGGTCAAGCAGTAGCAGCATGAGAGCTTGGAAGAGGCGATGGAGGTAGAGGAGGAGCGAGGAGCTTGAGAATGAATTGAGAGGGAGACCTAAAGGGTCATGGAGGTCGAGCAGCAGCAACAGGAGAGCCTGGAGGAGGTGATTGAGGTAGAGGAGGAGCAAGGTGCAGAAGAAGAAATTGAGAGGGAGGCCTAGAGGGGCATGGATGTCGAGCAGCAGCAGCAGGAGAGCCTGGAGGAGACAATGGAGGTAGAGGAGGAGTGAGGAGAAGGAGAAGGAATTTAAAGGGAGGCTTAGAGGGACTTGGAGGTTGAGCAGCAGTAGCAGGAGAGCCTAGATGAGGCAATGGAGGTAGAGGAGGAGCGAGGAGCAGGAGAAGGAATTTAGAGGGAGTCCCGGAGGGGCGCGGAGGTCGAGCAGCAGCCGTAGGAGAGCCTTGAGGAGGCGATGGAGGTTTAAGAAGAAAGAGGGGAGGAAGAGTTTGGCTAGGAGGAGGAGGCGAGGGCCGGCTGGGAGCAGTCGCGGTTCGAGCCAGCTGAGGAAGTGGTGGAGATGGAGGTCTTCACCAGCACAGGGCAGGTGCAGAGGGTGCAGGTCAACGGGGGCTTAAGTCCCGAGGACCAGGAGGGCATGCGGGCCTACATCCATCGCAACGTCGACATCTTTTCTTGGAGAACGGAGGATATGTCGGGCATCGATGCAAATGTGGTCTGCCATCGCCTGAACCTGGACCCCCTGATGCGCCCCATTTGCCAGAAGATGAGGACCATCGCCACCAAGCTGGAGGAGCCCATCCGCTAGGAGGTCAAGAAGTTTCTGGATGCTAGCTTCATCTTGGAAATCTAGTATCTAGGCTAGATCTCAAACGTGGTAATGGTCAAAAAAGGGGGAGGGAAGTGGCGTATATGTATTGAATTTTCCTTATTGAATAAATTATGTCCCAAGGATTGCTCCATCCTTCCTCGAATCGTCGCGCTGGGTGATTAAGCCATTGGTTTCTCTATTATGAGTTTCTTTGATGGTTTTTCAGGTTATCACCAGATCTGGATTTACCCTCCCGATGTCAATGATGTATCCTTCATCAAGAGGGAGGGATGCTTCACTTATACGATGATGCCCTTTGGGATGAAAAATGCAAGGGTTACATACCAGTGCATGATGCATCGGGTCTTCCAGGGTCAAAGGGGGAGGAACTTGGAGGTCTATGCCGACGATCTAATGGTCAAGAGAAAGTGTGTGGATTCGCACCTACGGGACCTGGAGGTGACGTTTGCCACCCTGCAAAAGTTTAAGATGAGGCTGAACCCCTTGAAATGTGTCTTTGGGGCGAGCCGCTGGAAGTTTCTTGGGCATCTTCTGACCCCGGCAAGAGTAGAGCCTAACCCGGATAAGTCATGGCCATCCAAGAGCTGGGAGTCACCGCGCAATGCCAAAGAGATCCAGCGCTTGATAGGCAAGCAGGCCGGGCTAAGCAGATTCCTCTCCAGGTCCGGAGAAATGTGCTCTTCGTTCTTCAAGGTGTTGTGGGGTAATCAAAGGTTTGAGTGGACTGACGAATGTGAAGAAGCTTTCCAAAGGCTGAAGGGGAAGCTCTCCCGGGCTCCCCTACTTCAAAGCCCAAAGGAGGGGGAGGACATGGCCTTGTATCTCGGAGTAGGAGCAGAGGCCGTGAGCTCTGTCTTGGTCAGGGAAGAGGGGGAAGAAGCAGTTGCCCATCTACTACGTTCCCCGGATCTTGAAGATGGCGGAGCTCTATTACCCCATCTTAGAAAAGCTGGTATATGCTCTGGTCATCTCGGCTAAGAAGCTCTGGCCGTACTTCTAAGCACTTTTGATCAGGGTGGTGACGTACCATCCTCTTCGCAAGATCTTTGAAGGGGTGGAGCACTCGGGAAGGTTTGCTAAGTGGTCCATCGAATTGAGCAAGTTTGATATCTCATTCATACCAAGGCTCTCCATTAAGGCACATGTGGTGGCTGACATCCTGGCAGACTATGTTGTTGAGGTCAGGGCAGAGGAGCCACGACCTCAGGGAGTATGGAATAGGATGGTTGATGGGGCCTCGGGAAAGCATTCCCTTAGGGGAGGTGTGGTGCTAATATGCCCCCAGGTGGTCACTATTGAACAGGTAGTGGTCTTGCACTTTCTAGTGACAAATAATTAGGCAGAATACGAGGCTGTGATAGTCGGCCTTCATTTGGCAATGGAGCTTGAGATCCAGGATCGGGAGGATTTTATAGACTCGATGGTGGTAGCATCGCAGATTGGAGGAGAGTTTGAAGCTCGGGAGCCCACCCTCGTAAAATACCTATCCAAGGTAAGGGTTATCATCGGAGGGTTTCAGACGTTCTCTATCCAACATGTATCCAGGGAGGAGAGTGAAGCTGTCGTTTTGTTAGCAAAGTTTGGACCTCGGGGAGGGGGACCCTGACTGAATTATTTCGGCCAGCGATATAGGAAGGTGAGTTGATGGAGGTGGGTCAGCGACCCTCGTGGGTGGACGCATTGATAACCTTCCTGACAGCTGGCGAGCTTTCAGAGAGGGTTAAGGATGCCAAGAGCTTCAGGCACAAGGTAGCTCACTACCTAATGTTGGAAGGCAGGTTGCACCAGAAAATTATGTCAGGACTCCTAGAGAGATGTGTGACTTAAGAGGAGATCCTGAGGATCTTGGAGGAGGTACATTCAGTCGAGTGTGGCAGCCACTCAGGAGGAAGGATGTTGGAAGCAAGGGTGGTAAGGCAAGGGTACTTCTGGAAGACGTCCCCATGGGTACTTCGGAAGTGAGGGTGTCGAAAGTGTCAGCTGTACGCCCCCTCCAGCTCTTCCTTGCTCAAAGGCTCCAAAGCATCACGTCACCATGGCCTTTCGCCATCTGGGGGATGGTTCTAGTCGGGCCTTTTCCTCCAGCCAGCGGGCAGGGGAAGTTTCTTCTGGTCATGATTGATTACTTCTCGAAGTGGCTGGAGGTTAAGGCATTGGCCAATATCACCTCACAAATCATCATGAATTTCGTCTGAGGGAGATTATATGCAAGCACGGCTCCCCCAGGTGATAGTAATAGACAATGGACCTCAGTTTGCCAGCAAAGAGTTCATCAGCTTCTGCACTAAGCTAGGGATAGACCTTAGGTTCGCTTCCGTGCATAACCCTAGGAGCAACGGTCAGGTGTAGGCGGCCAACAAGATCATTGTGAAGCTACTCAAGAAAATAATGGAGAACCTGAGAGGAGGTTGGGTGGAACAGCTCAACTCGGTATTGTGGGCCTTGAGGATAACCCCGAACACGGCCTTCAGCGAGACCCACTTCAAGCTCTCCCACGGGTGCGAGACGGTCCTGCCCATGGAATTTGAGGTTCGGCCCCCACGGGTCACAGCCCCAGGTGAAGGTGATGAGGCTAGGAGGTTGGAGAATGAAGGGGGGTTACACATCTCATTGGATATCGGGGAAGAGCTGCGCGATGTCGCAACCATCAGGAAGGAAGAGATCAAATGGCGAATGGTGAAATATTTCGACAAGCATATAAGTATCATGCAATTTATTGAAGGAGATCAAGTACTCAAGAAGGTCGATGCAGCAGGGAGGTCTGCCCCCGTGGGCAAGCTCAACTCAAATTGGGAAGGGCCTTACATTGTCGAGAGGGTCCTTAGAACAGGAGGGTATCACCTCTAGGATGTGGAAGGTAGGTCCATGAGCCACACTTGGAGCGGCGATGACTTAAAGCGCTTCTACCCATAAGAGGGGGGAAGGTGAAATTTTATATTCAAATCCAAGTTCTATTATAATGTTTTTATTGATCCACTGTTTGCTTGCCTATCTTAAAGCTGGAGTAGAGCTTAGAAACTCTTGCACTACCCCGAGTCTCGCTCAGCCCCAAGCAGACTCGCGGCACAAGCTCTCATCTAGCTGGTGTAACGTCCCAATTCGCGCTAGGCCCCTTGATTGCGTATTTGAGTCAAGGGGGCTGTGGTGAGCCCAATAGGGGATGTGGGTGAACAGGTGCGGACGTGCGGGAAATGAGGAAAACAAGGCAAAACAGCATTTTTGGCTGACACGAGTATGGACACGGCCGTGTCCATACCCGTGTGCCTCATAAAAATAGGCTTACCAGTCAGAGAGGTACACGGGCATTGGGACACGGGCGTGTCCCTAGCCGTGTGCCAAGGACACGGGTTGGGACACGGGCGTGTCCCTAGCCGTGTGCCAAGGACACGGGTCGGGACACGGCCGTGTCTCTACCCGTGTGCCGCAACCCTGACCCGGCAGAAAGTGGTTCTGGGAGGAACACGGCCCTAGACACGGCATGCCACACGGCCGTGTCACCTGAACACGGGTAGGAACACGGCCGTGTGCCTACCCGTGTCTGCGATGTATAAAAAGGAAAAAGTTGGGAAACCCTAGCATTTCATCTCCTTTCTTCTGCCCCGAAATTCCTGAGAGGGTTCTTGGCTGGAGGAGGAGGAAGAGCTTGCCGGAGCCATCCTTGGAGGAATCAAAACGCCGCCACCGTCAAGGGAAAAACAATGCCGCCGCGAAGGAGTGCGAGGCTCATGGCCGGCCATGGTGGTACCGCCGGACTTGAGGTGAGCTTCCTCCCCTCTCCCTTGGTGCTAGATCTATAGTTATGATAGGAGAGACATCGACTCCATAGAGTCTTGATGTGAGGAGGAGAGTTCTTAGGTTAAAGCCATACCTAGGTTTTCTAGGTTTAGTCTCCCTCAACCTTCTCATCATTCAAAGAGGAGATGAGAGGGGTTTTCGTTGGGGTTTGGCTTTGAAAGGAGAAATAAGGTTGTGTGTGATTTCTGGAGAAGTTTATGCGGGGTCGTTGCAAGGAAGAAGATGAACGGATGCCGTTCATCTCGCCTTAAGATGCGTGCAGAAATCTGATTTCTGCACGCGGCGACCTTCGTGGCCAATTTCGGAGGTGTTCTGGCCAGATCTGGGTGATCGACTCAACACGAAAGTCGTAGCCCTTGAAATTACCTTTCCAACGAGGGGTTGCTCGTTTCCATGCGATACCTGTAGCCACGGGAAAGCTGGTTCGAGTCCGCTGCGTTCGGGAAAATTCCTGTACAGGAAACTGTTTCCTGTACGTATTCGAGTTGAATTTCTGGTATGTTGCGACCAGATCTGGGCGATCGACTCAACACGAAAGTCGTAGCCCTCGGGAATACCTTTCCAACGAGGGGTTGTGCATTGTGATCGGATTCCTGTAGCTCCGAGAATCCCAGTTTTAGTATCGGACTACCCTATGTTATTGCACTTGTTAAATTATAATGCTAGCACTCTTGCAATGATTGTGATTTACTCATTTGTTATCTTGCTCCCTATATCTATAATGTTGTTGTTACTATAATTTAGTATGGTTACTCATTTGGTCGTGCAATAAGGAATAACTATGCGATAGTAGGGAAATGGATTGGATGGGAAGGCTAGTAATTAAGAGTTGAGATTGGTATTGAATTTATTTATATAGTTTGATGTTGAACATATTAATTATGCGAAGTATTGAAGTGAATTCATTGAATAGGTGGGCGTGAACATGATGAACACTATGTGAAGAGTATTTTGTAACTGTAATCCGAGCCCAAGGGGTTTATTAACAACCGATGCTTAGAGTTGAAGTCTCCCTACGGGTAGCATCGAGTGAGTTATTTTGGGGCATGTGATGTGCGACGATTCATCGTGTCGCGGTGTTGAGATAATGATTGTGGCAGGTCTACGGGTTCGCCAGTCGTCACACCGATGGGAGCCAATGAGTAGACCTTGGGCGGTAGGGTTAGATACTTGGTGTCCATAACCCGAGATCTCCTCCGTGCCATGAGAACGGTTGGGCTTGCACCTCGTGCGTTTCCGAGGTTCCATCCGGTTCGAAATCAAAGGCCAGGTTGGGCTGTGTTCTTGGTGCACATCTACCCAAGACCCCTTCTGAGCCGTAGTACGCATGTGAGCTCCGCTGTTGTGTTCTTAGCGTTGAGGCGTACGGGGGACTAGGATAGGTAGTGTGATACCACCTAGTAGTGGAGACGCCCGCTCCACTGTCGCCGTCTGGCCACGACGGACGACGCCTGAGAGGTTAGCTACCTGCTCGAAAAGTGGGAACTTCTAGTCTGTGTCGACATAGCAACTTGCATGTGCGTGCGCATGAGTCGGTCATAACATAACATTCATAACGTGTCATTCATTGCATACACAAGATCCTCATCGTATAAGTTTGTATGGGCATTCTTATACGATGAGTTACTTTACTGTTAAGCCGATCCTTAACTTATAAGTTTGTATGGGCACTCTTATAAGTTAAGTTACTATTCTGAGTACTTATACCTACTGTCATTTATTTACTATTGATATTTGTAAAACTGCTAGTTGTGTAGCGTAGCTTATACTCCACTATAGTTACTGTCACCTGCTTGTTTACTTGCTTATATATATATATACATATTGTACCTTGTTCTTTTCTCCGCCCGGTGCCGAGGAGTCGCCGGGGGAGCGGATGTGAAGCCACTTAGTCTTATGACTAACAGTTGCTACGTCTTCCTTTTTAGGAGGAAACCCCGCAGGTAGAGCGGCAACGGACTATGCAGCAGGACAGCCAGGCCCGGATGATAGGACCTGAGGTGGTGGTGCCATCGGCACCGTCAGTGACAGTAGTGAGTGTTTTCATGTAGCCGTTTGGCAAAACATTTCTAGACTCTTGTTTATTTGTACAAGCCTGTTGTGCTTGTTATCTTCCGCTACTTTTGGACTTTAACTTAGCTGTGAACTGAACTGCTTTTAGTTTTACTTTTCTGTTATGGTTGGGTTGGCATAATTGTTGTGATATGGATTGTAGCCAGCGGAATAGGCGTCTTGTGGTAAAGGCTAACCCGTGCGTTAGTGCTACCGCAAGGCGGCTATTTCGGGCGTAAGACTCCCCTCGTGCCGTGTGTTGTGTTCCGGGAGGGGGGTCTTACAAATGGTATCAGACTAAGCCGATCTTCACCTACAGCAGTCAGGTAACAATGGGCCACTCCCGTTCGATTAGTTGGTTTGGGGACAAACCGACTTAGCGGAAGCAGTGGTGTGCCCATATGTAATTCACACTAAGTTGTCCAACTTTGACATTAGTTTTAGCCAACCTGACCCTAGTTTGTACCTTGCGTATAGGTCCCAGCGCAGGTGGAGCCGGTTGGGGGCACTCCTACCCCTTCCGTCCCTTCACAATTCCAGCAGTCGGAACTGGGACAAACGCTGTCAGCCATATTGGATGCATTTAAAGCCCAGCAAGCTCCGGTGCAACAACAAGCGCCAAGCTCCAACTGGTTGAGCACCTTCCGTGCCCTGTCCCCTCCTGCCTATCTTGGGACAGAATCGCCGGTGCGCACCGAGGAATGTCTTGATACCGTGCAGGAATTGATGGCTGGCATAAGATGTCCGAACAGCATGGCGGTGACATTGGTAGTGACGCTGCTAGAACTGCACGCCAAAAGGTGGTGGAAGTCCCTCATGGGCTCCATCTTCCAAGGGCGGTTGTACACGGACATCGGTTGGAACGAGTTCACCGAGGCTTTTCTGGAGCACTTCATCCCTTCTTCTGCTCGGGATGGACTTGAAGAAAAATTTCTGCAGCTGAAGCAGGGATCGAATTCGGTAACGGAGTACCAGAGGGAGTTCCAACACCTCGCTAGGTTTGCCGATTCCTATGAGTTGGACGATAGAGGCTATGCGAAGCGCTTCTACAAAGGGTTAAGGGACCCCCTGAGGCAGGCCCTTTTGTTTATAGCCGATGGAAGCCTGGCAGAAATCATTGACATGGCAAAGAGACTGGAGGCGGACCACATGGGATGTGGCAAGAGACCTGCGGAAGGAGTAATTGAAGTCGGCCCTAGTAATAGAAGGCGGAATGATCATGGCAGAGGAAGGGGAAACCACAGAGGCGGTCGGTGGGTCAACCGGAACTATCGGGTGGAGTACCCAACTCCGCAACCACTACCTTTACCACCACCACCGCAGCAGCAATATTATCAACAACCTGGGGGCCGACGTGAGATGATATGTTTTGAGTGCAACCAACCGGGGCATGTCCGACGAGTTTGCCCGCGACTGATCGGTGGTGCCCCTATTGCTCCCCCTCCAGTAGCTCCACGGGGGCGAGGGCACATGCATGGCCGAGGAAGAGGACCACCAGGGAGAAATCAAGGACATGCACGGGAGCATGTATTCGCATTGGATATGACTCAGGAGAGAAATCCGCAGGAAGTCATCACCGGTACGTGCAAAATTGTTTTAATATTATATGACTTGTTAGATTTATGATACAAATGATACGCGCTATTCTGAATAGTGATTACCTTTTTGGAACCTAGGCACTGTCGTGGTTAGCGGGAGACCCGCCTATACGTTATTTGACACGGGTGCGTCTCACTCGTTCATTTCGGAGGACTTCGTGAAGGACTTGGAGGGAGTGCAACACTTCACGGGCATTACTCAAAGGGTGCGCCTTCCGGACGGCTCTGAGATGACGTCGTCAGCAAGTTGCGACTTCGACACCCTTATTGGAGGAAAGTTCTTTGAAACTCCGGCTACATTGTTAAGAATCCCGGAGTTCGATCTCATCCTGGGCATGAAGTGGTTGGACTGGCACCACGCCAGGATCAATTGTGCGGAGAAGCAAGTTATGTTGAGGCATGGAGACTCGGAAGTCATCTTCCAAGGTATTAAATTCGCACCCCGTAAATTATTATCTTCAATCCAAGTTATGAAATCTCATATGGAAGGGGACGAGGTCTATGTAATTTGCTTCGAGTTGAAGAAATTGACATTAGAGGTCAAGGATGTGCGGGTGGTGCGAGAATTTCCCGAGGTATTTCCCGAGAAATTACCAGGACTACCCCCGCATAGGGAAGTGGACTTCCAAATCAAGCTAATTCCGGGTGCCAAGCCCGTCTCGCGAGCTCCATACCGAATGGCTCCGAAGGAACTTGCAGAGTTTAGAGTCCAGCTTCAGGAATTGGTGGAAGCAGGGTTCGTTCGCCCAAGCTCGTCGCCTTGGGGAGCGACCGTTTTGTTCGTCAAAAAGAAGGATGGCACCTTGCGGTTATGTATTGATTATCGAGAGTTGAACCGGTTAACGGTGCGGAACACCTATCCCCTACCGCGCATTGATGAATTATTTGATCAATTGGTGGGATCATATTGGTTCTCCAAGTTAGATCTGCGTTCGGGATATTATCAGCTGAGGATACAAGAAGATGACATTCAGAAGACGGCGTTCAGTTCGAGATATGGTTTGTATGAATTCACCGTGATGCCGTTTGGGCTCACAAACGCCCCTTCCGCCTTTATGAGCTTGATGAACAAGGTGTTCGGCCCTTATTTGGACATCTTTGTCATCGTGTTCATCGATGATATCCTAGTCTACTCCAAGACTGAAGCAGAACACGCCGAACATCTAACTTTAGTGCTGAGGAAACTAAAGGAGCACACTTTGTTTGCCAAGTTCAGCAAATGTGAGTTTTGGCTTCGAGAGGTCGCGTTCTTGGGCCATGTGATTAGTGGGGCGGGGCTAGCAGTAGATCCGGCCAAGGTGCGGGCCGTGAAGGAGTGGTCGCCATTGAAGTCAGCGGCCGACATACGAAGCTTTCTTGGACTTGCCGGGTACTATCGCAAGTTCGTGAAAGGCTTCTCGAAGATCGCCCTTCCCCTTACTACGCTGACCAAGAAGGGTGTGCCGTTTGAATGGACACCCCAGTGCGAAGCTGCATTCCAAGAGTTGAAAGACAGATTGACGACTGCACCCATCCTAGCTCTTCCATCTGGGAAGGAGGGCTTTCAAGTTTACACGGATGCGTCGTACCAAGGGATGAGAGCTGTGTTGATGCAGAATGGGCATGTGATCGCTTATGCTTCAAGACAGTTGAAGAAGCATGAAGCCAGCTACCCGGTGCATGATCTAGAGTTGGGAGCGGTGGTATTCGCCTTGAAGATGTGGAGGCATTATTTATACGGCGTCCACTGCGAGATCTACTCGGATCACAAAAATCTGAAGTACGTTCACACCCAAAAGGAGTTAAACTTGAGACAGCGGCGGTGGTTGGAGTTCTTGTGCGACTATGATTTCACCTTGAACTACCACCCCGGGAAGGTTAATTCCGTAGCTGATGCCTTGAGCCGGAAAGCGCCGGAAGCGAGCACGGAATCCCGCTTGATGAGGATGGAGTTAATCCGGATGTTGCAAGAGATGGAAATCACTTTGGTCTTTAAGAATCAACCGGAAGAGTATACCGAATATTTGGCCGCGATGAGTATAGTTTGCAACATACGAGACCGGATCCGTACGGAACAAAAGAAGGATGCGGCTTTAACCCCGGCTTTCAAGTCAATGGAGGGTGGGACTACGGAAGAATACTCCCTAAAAGACGGCCTCGTCCATTTTCGTGGCCGGCTTTACATCCCCGAAGGTGACAACATTCGGGAGGATATTCTAAAGGAGGCCCATTGCTCCAAGTACTCGGTGCACCCGGGGATCGCGAAGATGTACACCGATTTGAGAAAGACGATGTGTTGGCCGGGCATGAAGAGGGATGTCAAGTACTTTGTTACTCATTGTGTGGCCTGCCAAATGGTGAAGGCAGAGTGCCGAAGCCCCGGTGGAATGCTACAGTCGTTGCCCATCCCCGAATGGAAATTTGAGGACATCTCCATGGACTTCGTCCACGGGTTACCTCGCTCGCGCTCGGGGAATGATTCTGTGTGGGTGATAGTTGACCGGTTGACCAAGTTAGCCCGATTTATCCCAATGAAGAAGGAGGCGCAAGTGGGCGTCTTAGTGCGTCTCTTTGTGGAACAATTTGTGCGGTACCATGGTGTGCCCAAGACGATCGTCTCCGACCGGGATGGTCGGTTTACGTCAAGAGAATGGAGGGCTGTACAGGCTTATTTGGGCTCGCGCCTCGCCTTTAGCACAGCCTTTCACCCACAAACGGACGGGCAATCTGAACGAACCATCCGAACATTGGAGGACCTATTGAGGTTGTGTGCGCTAGATAAAGGAGAACCATGGGAGAGACTCTTACCTCTCGTGGAGTTCTCTTATAATAACAGTCATCAAGCTAGTATTGGAATGGCACCTCATGAAGCTTTGTATGGAAGGAGGTGTAGAACACCCTTGTCCTGGGTGCAAGACGAAGATCCGAAGACATTGGGAAATGAGTATATTGATGACACGGACGCGGTGGTTAGGTTGATCCGGAATCGAATGCTAGAGGCTCAAAGCCGACAGGCGAAATATTACAACGCAAGGCACCGTATGGTAGAGTTTCAAGTGGGTGATAAGGTGTTCCTGAAGATTCGACCGATGCACGGAGTGTCACGAGTACGTGGAGTCAAGAAGCTCAGCCCAAGGTATGTTGGGCCCTATGTTGTAGTGGAAAGGATTGGCCCTCTGACCTATCGATTGGAGTTACCACCGGAGCTGGAGAACCTTCACGACGTGTTCCATGTATCGTCGCTTCGGAAGGCTTTGTTGCGACCTGAACAGTATATCCCCATGGCGGATGGTGCCGTGGCGTCTGATAGGTCTGTGCGACTGGAGCCGGTGCGGATCGTTGATAACGAGACAAGGACCTTGCGCCGCAAAAGTGTTCCCTTGGTGAAGGTGCTATGGTTTAATCACGGGAAGGAAGAGTGCACATGGGAGCCAAGGGATTTGATGCAAGAGCGCTACCCGGAATTATTTACTCCAGGTAAAAAAATTTTATTTGAAAGCATAGTTCCTTTTTTTTTATGTGTTTCACTCCCATAGCCTTAACCTGATTTCGGGGACGAAATCTTTTATTTTGTTTATAGGATTTGTAACGTCCCAATTCGCGCTAGGCCCCTTGATTGCGTATTTGAGTCAAGGGGGCTGTGGTGAGCCCAATAGGGGATGTGGGTGAACAGGTGCGGACGTGCGGGAAATGAGGAAAACAAGGCAAAACAGCATTTTTGGCTGACACGGGTATGGACACGGCCGTGTCCATACCCGTGTGCCTCATAAAAATAGGCTTACCAGTCAGAGAGGTACACGGGCATTGGGACACGGGCGTGTCCCTAGCCGTGTGCCAAGGACACGGGTTGGGACACGGGCGTGTCCCTAGCCGTGTGCCAAGGACACGGGTCGGGACACGGCCGTGTCTCTACCCGTGTGCCGCAACCCTGACCCGGCAGAAAGTGGTTCTGGGAGGAACACGGCCCTAGACACGGCATGCCACACGGCCGTGTCACCTGAACACGGGTAGGAACACGGCCGTGTGCCTACCCGTGTCTGCGATGTATAAAAAGGAAAAAGTTGGGAAACCCTAGCATTTCATCTCCTTTCTTCTGCCCCGAAATTCCTGAGAGGGTTCTTGGCTGGAGGAGGAGGAAGAGCTTGCCGGAGCCATCCTTGGAGGAATCAAAACGCCGCCACCGTCAAGGGAAAAACAATGCCGCCGCGAAGGAGTGCGAGGCTCATGGCCGGCCATGGTGGTACCGCCGGACTTGAGGTGAGCTTCCTCCCCTCTCCCTTGGTGCTAGATCTATAGTTATGATAGGAGAGACATCGACTCCATAGAGTCTTGATGTGAGGAGGAGAGTTCTTAGGTTAAAGCCATACCTAGGTTTTCTAGGTTTAGTCTCCCTCAACCTTCTCATCATTCAAAGAGGAGATGAGAGGGGTTTTCGTTGGGGGTTTGGCTTTGAAAGGAGAAATAAGGTTGGGTGTGATTTCTGGAGAAGTTTATGCGGGGTCGTTGCAAGGAAGAAGATGAACGGATGCCGTTCATCTCGCCTTAAGATGCGTGCAGAAATCTGATTTCTGCACGCGGCGACCTTCGTGGCCAATTTCGGAGGTGTTCTGGCCAGATCTGGGTGATCAACTCAACATGAAAGTCGTAGCCCTTGAAATTACCTTTCCAACGAGGGGTTGCTCGTTTCCATGCGATACCTGTAGCCACGGGAAAGCTGGTTCGAGTCCGCTGCGTTCGGGAAAATTCCTGTACAGGAAACTGTTTCCTGTACGTATTCGAGTTGAATTTCTGGTATGTTGCGAACAGATCTGGGCGATCGACTCAACACGAAAGTCGTAGCCCTCGCGAATACCTTTCCAACGAGGGGTTGTGCATTGTGATCGGATTCCTGTAGCTCCGGGAATCCCAGTTTTAGTATCGGACTACCCTATGTTATTGCACTTGTTAAATTATAATGCTAGCACTCTTGCAATGATTGTGATTTACTCATTTGTTATCTTGCTCCCCTATATCTATAATGTTGTTGTTACTATAATTTAGTATGGTTACTCATTTGGTCGTGCAATAAGGAATAACTATGCGATAGTAGGGAAATGGATTGGATGGGAAGGCTAGTAATTAAGAGTTGAGATTGGTATTGAATTTATTTATATAGTTTGATGTTGAACATATTAATTATGCGAAGTATTGAAGTGAATTCATTGAATAGGTGGGCGTGAACATGATGAACACTATGTGAAGAGTATTTTGTAACTGTAATCCGATCCCAAGGGGTCTATTAACAACCGATGCTTAGAGTTGAAGTCTCCCTACGGGTAGCATCGAGTGAGTTGTTTTGGGGCATGTGATGTGCGACGATTCATCGTGTCGCGGTGTTGAGATAATGATTGTGGCAGGTCTACGGGTTCGCCAGTCGTCACACCGATGGGAGCCAATGAGTAGACCTTGGGCGGTAGGGTTAGATACTTGGTGTCCATAACCCGAGATCTCCTCCGTGCCATGAGAACGGTTGGGCTTGCACCTCGTGCGTTTCCGAGGTTCCATCCGGTTCGAAATCAAAGGCCAGGTTGGGCTGTGTTCTTGGTGCACATCTACCCAAGACCCCTTCTGAGCCGTAGTACGCATGTGAGCTCCGCTGTTGTGTTCTTAGCGTTGAGGCGTACGGGGGCCTAGGATAGGTAGTGTGATACCACCTAGTAGTGGAGACGCCCGCTCCACTGTCGCCGTCTGGCCACGACGGACGACGCCTGAAAGGTTAGCTACCTGCTCAAAAAGTGGGAACTTCTAGTCTGTGTCGACATAGCAACTTGCATGTGCGTGCGCATGAGTCGGTCATAACATAACATTCATAACGTGTCATTCATTGCATACACAAGATCCTCATCGTATAAGTTTGTATGGGCATTCTTATACGATGAGTTACTTTACTGTTAAGCCGATCCTTAACTTATAAGTTTGTATGGGCACTCTTATAAGTTAAGTTACTATTTTGAGTACTTATACCTACTGTCATTTATTTACTATTGATATTTGTAAAACTGCTAGTTGTGTAGCGTAGCTTATACTCCACTATAGTTACTGTCACCTGCTTGTTTACTTGCTTATATATATATATACATATTGTACCTTGTTCTTTTCTCCGCCCGGTGCCGAGGAGTCGCCGGGGGAGCGGATGTGAAGCCACTTAGTCTTATGACTAACGGTTGCTACGTCTTCCTTTTTAGGAGGAAACCCCGCAGGTAGAGCGGCAACGGACTATGCAGCAGGACAGCCAGGCCCGGATGATAGGACCTGAGGTGGTGGTGCCATCGGCACCGTCAGTGACAGTAGTGAGTGTTTTCATGTAGCCGTTTGGCAAAACATTTCTAGACTCTTGTTTATTTGTACAAGCCTGTTGTGCTTGTTATCTTCCGCTACTTTTGGACTTTAACTTAGCTGTGAACTGAACTGCTTTTAGTTTTACTTTTCTGTTATGGTTGGGTTGGCATAATTGTTGTGATATGGATTGTAGCCGGCGGAATAGGCGTCTTGTGGTAAAGGCTAACCCGTGCGTTAGTGCTACCGCAAGGCGGCTATTTCGGGCATAAGACTCCCCTCGTGCCGTGTGTTGTGTTCCGGGAGGGGGGTCTTACAGCTGGCAGGTCGGAACGCTCGCCTGTGGGGGTAAGGGACCCCGAGTGCTGCTCGGCCCCGGGTAGATTCGCTGCTCAGGCTGACATTAGCTAGGCAGGGTGGTAGGCACACCTAGGGGGAAAGGATTGGTTCTTGGAAAGGTTCTTGGTGGTACTTCAATTCAAAAAAACTTGCACTACCCGGAGCGTGGCTTGGCCCCAGGTAGACCCGCTGCATAGGCTCTCAACTAGCTAGCAGGTCCGAATGCTAGCCTGTGGGGGTAAGGAACCCCGAGTGCTGCTCGGCCCCAAGTAGACTCGCAGCTAAGGCTCTCATTAGCTGAGAAGGGCAGTAGGCACACCTGCGGGGAAAGGATTTGTTCTTGGAAAGGTTCTTGGTGGTACTTCAGTTCGGAAAAACTTTCACTACCCCGAGCCTTGCTCGGCCCCAGGTAGACCTACTGCACAGGCTCTCATCTAGATGGCTGGTTCGAAGGCTCGCCTGTGTTTGTAACAGACCCCGAGTGTTGCTCGGCCACGAGTAAACTCGCTGCTCAGGCTCTCATTAGCTGGGTAGGGCGGCAAGAACACCTGGGAGGAAAGGATTGGTTCTTGGAAAGGTTCTTAGTGGAACTTCAGGGCAGAAAAACTTGCACTACCCCGAGCCGGACTCGGCCCCAGGAAAACCCGCTATAAGGGCTCTCATCTAGCTGGCAGGTCTGAAGGCTCACCTTTGGGGGTAAGGGACCCCGAGTGCTGCTCGGCCCTGGGTAGACTCGCTGCTCAGGCTCTAATTAGTTTGACAGAGCGGTAGGCACACCTGGGGAAAAGGATTGGTTTTTGGAAAGGTTCTTGGTGATACTTCATTTCAAAAAACTTGCACTACCCCGATCCTGGCTCGGCCCCAGGTAGACACGCTGCACAAAGTCTCATCTAGCTGGCCTGAAGGCTCGCCTGTGGGGAAAGGGATCCCGATTGCTGCTCGGCCCCTGGTAGACTCGCTGCTTAGGATCTCATTAGCTAAGCAGGGCGGTAGGAACACCTGGGCGGGAAGGATTGGTTCTTGGATAGGTTCTTGGTTGTACTTTAGTTCAGAAAAACATGCACTACCCTGAGCCTGGCTCAGCCCTAGACATACCCGCTACACAGGATCTCATCTAGTTGATAGGTCTGAAGACTCGCCTGTTGGGGTAAGGGACCCCGAGTGCTACTTGGCCTCGGGTAGACTCGCTGCTCAGGCTCTCATTAGCTCTACTGGGTGGTAGGCACACTGGGGGTAAAGGATTGGTTCTTGGAATGGATCTTGGTGGTACTTCAGTTTAGAAAAACTTGCACTTCCCCGAGCCTAGCTCGGCCCCATATAGACCCGCTATACAAGCTCTCATCTAGATGGCAGGTCCGAAGGCTTGCCTATGGGGGTAAGGGACCATAAGTGCTTCTCGGCCCCGGGTAAACTCGCTTCTCAGGCTCTCATTAGCTGTGCAGGGCGGTAGACACACCTGGGGGGAAAGGATTGGTTCTTGGAAAGGTTCTTGGTGGTACTTCAGTTCAGAAAAACTTGCACTATCTCGAGCCTGGCTTGGCCCCATGTAGACACAATGCATAGGCTCTCATTTAGCTGGCAGGTTTGAAGGATCATCTATGGGGGTGAGGGACCCCGAGTGCTGCTCAGCCCCGGGTAGACTCGCTGCTCTGGCTTTCACTATCTAAGCAGGGCGGTAGGCTCACATGGGGGGAAAGGCTTGGATCATGGTCACTTGGTTCTTGGTTCTTGGAGACTTTTGAACTACCCCGAGCCTGGCTCGGCCCAAAGTTGGCCCGCTGCAAAGGCTCTCATCTAGCTGGCAAGTCTGAAGGATCGCCTGTAGGGGTAAGGGACCCCGAGTGCTGCTCGGCCCTGGGTAGACTCGCTGTTCAGGATCTCACTACCTGAGCAGGGCGGTAGGCACACCTGGGGGAAAGGCTTGGCTCTTGGTAACTTGGTTCTTGGTTCTTGGAGACTTTAGCACTAACCCACGCTTGGCTCAGGTAGACCCACTGCGCAGGCTCTTGTTGAGCTAACAGGGCAGTAACCTCATTCGATGGCGGATGAGTTTTGAAGACCTCCTTAGGGAGCATCCCTAACCAGTCTCGTAAAAAAATAGATATGGGGGGTCAAGGGCCAGCGAGTGGGGGCACTCCCAGTTGGCGGCCCCGGGGATGTTCTCTCCTCAGGCGAGTTGACACTCGCATGAGGCAGAAGGTTTGGCCTAAGAATATGGGAGCGATTTAAATCGCTAAAAGCCACTTGCACCAGGAGTACCCTGAGGCAAGGCGAGGGGGTTACGTCAGTTGGTCTCAAACATAAATAGGATGGGGGAAGTAACGACTCACGCTCTGAGAGTCTACTCTTCAGCGAAGTTGTGAAACAAGGTATAACCCGTGTAGCAAGAGGCAAACAAAGAATTCATTTCGCAAAACATAAAGCAAAGAATAACAAGGAAAAAATTTGGTGCATTTGATCAATCTGTTCAACGCAGTGTTGAGAGTATATTTTCAAACAGATCACAAAAAGGATCTAGGTAAAAATTACACAGAAAAAAAAAGAAGAGTGAGAGAGGGGTCTCGAAATTCGCAGGCAGTATCTCATTCTTTCTCGCTGGAAGAAGAATCTTCGCCCTCCTCACCATATAGTTCGGGGACCAGGTCGCGAGCGGTCACCGTCTCGGAGTCTTCCTTACGACCCCCAGCTCCTTCATCATTTTTAGAACTAGCTCCATCGTCTTAATGCTGGCGTCTCGGCACTGATCCTCAATTTCATCCAGCGAGTAGTGGGGCGGAGGGGCCTGGAGGGATTCGCGGCGAGACGATGAAGGTGCGCTGCCCTGGAGCTGGGCAATCCGGGCTTTTAAGTCCTTATTTTCCTCGTCTACGGCCGCCATGCGCGAGTGCATCCGCTCTGCCATCTCGACATCCTATGAGGCTATCTTTAGTTAGCAAAGGATGTGTTGGATGGAGGCTAATCAAGGGTAATGATTAGAACTTACCACACTGCCTCGGCTTTTGGAAATAAGAGCCTCTTATACCTCCTGTCGCTGTTCAAGGTCCCCCGCCCTCTTGAGTTCTGCCGCCAGCTTCTTTTCAAGATCCCCTCCTTCTCGCGCTCAGGCCATCTGCCCCGTCTCGAGGTCCTTCCATTTCTGGTTACTTAAAATCACGCGGTGCGAGAGGCGGTGCGAGAGCTCTAAGACGCGGATGTGGGCATGGGAGGTCCTCAACACTAAGTCGCGCGAGGTTTCGTCCTCAAAAGGTTCAGACTCTGGGTCCCCGTATAAGCCAAAGTCGAGGGAGAAGGCGTGGTTGGTTGTGTCCTGCTCATTCTAGGAGGTGAGGAGAGTGGAGATGGACACTCGGTTCACGTCCTTCGGCCAGGCGAGGACCGAGTCGCCAGCGACGTCTCAAACCTTGGAGGATAGGTTGTAGTCTTGTACAAGGCGGGGTCAGGGCAACTTGATGAGCTGGCTTCGCGAGAAGGCGAGGGGGGCGGCGGTCAAAAGTTGCGGCAGGCTGAGAGGATAGGGCTGTTTCGCGGGAAGGAAAAACGGCATGCCGAAAGGGCAAGAGGTGCGACTGTAGCTCCCCCACAGAGATGGGGCTCTGGGACCCAGACACCTCCACCCTTTCCGTCGGGACCTTCTCCCCCTGCCCCGTAGGGAATGGCATGAATTTCTTCAATTTCATTCTTGGCAGGCTGGAGCGAGATGGGGCGGCGCCTTCTGTAGGCCTTTTTGAAACGGCAGGCGCTAGGGACTCCTTTGTCGCCTATACCGCCATATTGGCGAGAGCGAGGCCCTTGGATGGCGCGGCGTTGCTCCTGTAAGGAGGGTGGACAGGGACGATGCACTCCCCTAAAGCAAGCGACAGGGTACCTTCGTCGTGTGAGACAAAAATAGGAATGCTTGACAAGAGAGCGAGAGTACCTTCGTCGGGGAGCACAGAAGGTAGCGAATCGAGGCCTCCCCGTAGGAAGAGAACCTCAAAGTTCTTGTCGACGAAGAAATCATGCAGCAGCTTGTAGCTTTCGGCCACCTACGGGGATACATAAAAGACTTCGGGGGGCGAGACGGGCCCGAGCGAGACGCCCCCAAAGTTGCCACGAATGAAGACAAACCGGGTAAGCCAGTGGTGTGTTTTGTTGGGCGTCTCATACACCTTGATCCCTTGCTCGATGAAGTAAGAGACGCCATCGAGGTTTGCGTTGTAGACGAATAGCTTTCGAAAAACTGTTAAGTTGAATTCGATGAGCTCCCGACGCATGTAGCTGGCGAAGGCGACCAGCACCGAAATGGCATTCGGGATGAGTTGCGCGAGAACGGGTCCAAAATACTTAAGGACATGTTTTACCTCCGGCCAGAGGGGTAGTCGCAAACCCTCCTTGAAGTGAAAGATGGGGAAGGAGAGCTCATCCCGATATTATGTGTTGATCGCCTCGACTACCTCGGGGGGCCGCGATTCGAACTCCTCCCTCATATACTCATGGATGAAGTTGCGGTAGTCTTCATCGAGAAGCATGCCAGGAGGGATGTCGTGATCGGTGAATCATTTCGTACAGTGGCTACGTCCTGCGCCTTCTTCGACCTTTTTCTTCCCTATTTCAGGCGAGACGAAGGGATACGAGAGGGTTATGAGAAGAAAAGCAGGGAGGGAGAATCGGTGAGACGGCTAAGGAAGGATGGAGAGGGAGGAATAAAGGAGAGAGCGACTGGTGAGACTGAAGAAGCAGGGGAGCAAGATCCGGGCTGCAGCAAGAGGAAAGATGAAGATACCATTTCTGATCAGGGAATGGGGGTATTTATAGGGATATAGTCAATGGATAAGATGGGTGGTGTAAATAAATGCTATCAACCCGAAAAGGAGGGTGTACCTATCGAATTGTAGTACCAAGATCGTATTTTACTCGGGGTTGTCAAGTACTGCTACTCACGCTTCTACTATTATCCTACCGAAAGATTGTTTAAATTTGACTAACTAAATCATAAGAAAAGATTACTTGCAGAAAAATAAAACACCAACACTAAAACTACTTTTTGAAACGAGGGGAGGGTTAAACTATGATAAGGAGAAGCACCCGATCGAGAATCACCTCAGCAGGAGTTGACTAAAAAAATGCGATAATAGACTTTCACTTAATAAAGCCCAGGACCTTGACCGTGGAGGTTCCTAAAGCATGAACACGCTTCTCTTGAAATCGTGCCCTCCTGAGTTTAGGAAGGTCCGACCAAACTCTCGCTCAAGTCGGAGGCCTAAAACTCGCCTTATGTTGTGAACCCCTCTATTAGATTTTATTCCAATCCAGGAGATTTGATGTCTGCCTCTCTCGAGGGGTGCGTACAACTCTCTTTACTCTTCAATGTTCACTCCGAACTACGAGCCTTTCGGCTAACTAAGAGCTTAAACAAAGATGGAAAACGTACATCGATAATACTTCTCCAAACATGATTAATCAAGAATAAATCAAGGTCTAAGATATATAAAGAAAAAATTAAACTAGAGCATCATAACTTAATCAACTCAAACCTCGGATCATCAAGATCGAGTATATGAATAATTTAGTTACTCATGGTGTAGAAAAAGAAAATTATATTTAGAATATAAAAACTGATACTGACAGAAGAGAAAGAGAATAACGAGCTATTTTATTTCTTAGTGAAAAAGAAGAATCACAAGAAGGGCACACATATACAATAAAGAAAGCTTCCACAACGACTACAAGTGCGATGAAAAAATAGTACAGGAACGCTACAAGGATTTGCATGAAAACTAAAAAAATAAAAAAGACTTGAAATGCTGAGGAGGGAGAGAAGGCCTTAAAACTAGAACTACTCTAAAATAACAGCACCTCTCCTCCCAAGATCTGGATGCCCAACCCATGAAGAGGATCCCTATTTATAGAAATTTTTATTACTGGGTCATGCCCAGTGACACGCTTGTGGAGGGCGTGACAATAGGGCGTATCGGACTCAGCGCGACATATAGAGCGTTGGAATTAATGTCTGGCGTAGTGGCTGGATTACACGCCCCTCGGACACACCCCAGGAGGGCTTGACAGCTGTGTGTGTCGGATTCGGCACGACTTTGGCGCGTTGAAATTAAGTGCCGAACTGACTTTTCGGGACTTGGCGGGACACGCCTGTCAATCACGCCCAGGGAGGGCGTGACCGTGGGCGTGTGAGCTGATTTTAGCTTGAGACTGACTTCGGACCGACGACTTCATTCCACTAGGTTACACTCCCTTGGTACACGCCCGGGGAGGGCATGACCAGGGGGCGTGTCACCGCAAAATTTGACAAAAACCTGAAAAAAAAAGAAAGAAACATGTTAGTGACAAAATTATATACAAAAAGAGGCCAATATATGAGCATACAAGACATGATTTGTATATTAATAACTAGAAAATACCCTATTAGTTTAGACTACAAAACGAACTATCAAATTCCCCCCAGCTTAAGCTTTGCTTGTCCCTAACAAAAGATATAAAAACTAGCTAAAATAATAAGTGACTAATCAGGAGAATTTTTATTATGCTACACAAGTACCATGCGAAATTCTAAGTAGGGACGAGGTTAAATGTCAACCTAAAAGAATTACTTAAACATGGTTTCAATTTTTATAAACTTTACTAACAAAAATAATTCATCCAAAAATTTTATTTGTTTTTTTTTTGTTTCTTAAATAATCCTAAGCAAGGTCACTTTATTCGAAAAACGCATTGAAATGTTACTAGATTTTAAGAGGCATTTTATACCAAATTTAAACAAAGAACAAAAATCTAAATTTAAATCCAAGACTCAAATAGTCAGCTATTTTTCTTTACTTAGCTTAAAAGAAAAATCTAGGAGCATGAATCAACAGGACTTAATAGGACTGAAATATTTGGTTAGGCATATAATAAGGAATGGAATTCAAAGATAAACATGAAGGTTTAAAATAACGCTAAACAAAAATAAAGAGCTTCAAAATTTAAAATATAACATGAGTTTTTTTTTCTTTTTCTTTTCTCTCTCTCTCTCTCTCTCTCTCTCTCTCTCTCTCTATATATATATATATATATATATATATATATATATATATATATATATGTTTTTTCTTCTTTTTCTTTTTTTCTCAAAACGAATGCCATCAACATTTTGAAATTGGTCATAAAAAGAAACAAAACTTTTAAGCATACTTTTTCCAAAAGTTTTCCAAAAGTCACAAAGATATCTTATCACAACATTAAATTTATGAAGCTCAAAAACTTTAGTGTGATAAAAAGGGTTGGAAGAATTTGGCTTTGGTGAAAATGATAAGTAGAGCTATCAAATGGAAATCTGGAAGAAGGCTCAAAAGTGGCTAACTAGGGGAAAAGTGTCTTTTTTTGGTTGGCCAGAAAGCTCAAACGAAAACAAAAACATGTCCTACATCATTTTCATGCTCCTAGAGTTTTGTCTAAAGCATTTGTTTTGAAAAATTTCAAAAAGTAGGTCTTAGAAATTAAATAGAGACTAATGAACTTATATTAAAAATAATTATAATATGGGTCTAAAATCATTCACATCTACTACGTTAATCAAATGCTGACTTTAAAAAAAGTTATCCAAAAAAAAGGAAAAAATAGTGGATGAAAGATTTTTATGAAAGTAAAGAAAAAAAAAATATATGAAAAACCATAATAAAAATGCAAGTTTTAGAAACACATTTCACTTTGACATGCTACCGTGAATTAGAAACACATCAAAGCCAACATTTTACTTGTGAAGTGTAATTATAATGATTGATTAGAAAATTTATAATTAGCTAAGTTATTTATATACAATTTTGAGAAAGATAAAACAAGTGCTAGGGGTACTATTGAAAGATATAAATTTATTTAAAATAAAAAGCATATATATATAATTTTTAGTTTTTTAGCAAAAAGAAGGAGGAAGTCCTCCCCCAAGCTTAAAGTGGATATTCTCCTCAATGGAGAAAGGAGGTAAGAGAAGGAGAGAGCATGAAAGTACAGAATTGAAACACAGGTACTTCCCTGGATTTATTTGCAGCGAAAGCTGAGTGAGGCTGCTCCCCTGCGCTTGCACTTTGGGTCTTCATGAAACATCTTCTTTTTACTCTGTGATGGATACAGCAATGTTGGAGCAGAGGATCAAAGAAATCTCAACTTATCGGGGCCGTCCGGGGCTAAAAGTGAAAAATAAAGAAAACATAAAATAACTTGGGTTGCCTCCCATGAGCGCCCATTGTTTAAAGCGTCGTTTGAGCTCGACGCAATAAAATAAACGAGAGTCTGAATAATAAGAGTTTCATAATAATTAAGAAGTCCAAAATAAAATAAAAGTCCTCATGAAGATAAATATTCAAAGTCCAAAATAAGTTCCTCCTTTGTAGGAGACACTTTTCTACTTAGCCAACGCTGTCAATGCTTTTCTACTTAGCCGCAGAAACAAGCCTCGGTATTGAGTGAGTTCACCACACTCAACGCCAAACCTAACAGCCAAGGCGTTGAGTGAGGTCCACTCACTCAACGCTTTTGACTTAGAGCAAAAACAAGCTTTGGCATTGAGTGAGTCCACAACACTCAACGCCAAGAGAGCCACGACGTTGAGTGAGGTCGACTCACTCAACGCCAAATGACATAGCCGCAAAAATAGGTGTTGTCGTTGAGTTAGTCCACCATACTCAATGCCAAAACAGCCACGACATTGAGTGAGGTCGACTCACTCAACATTAAATGTCTTAGCCGTTGGGAAAAACTACGGCGTTGAGTGAGTCCACCTCACTCAACGCCAAACAGCCACGACGTTTAGTGAGGTCCACTCACTCAATGCCAAAACACTTAGCCGCAAAAATGACCATGGCGTTGAGTGAGGGCAAAACACTAGACGCCAGAAGCCTAACAGTCAAGGCGTTGAGTGAGGTACACTCATTCAACACTTTTGACTTAGCCTAATAATCAGAAACCCTGGAGCTAACCCGACCCCAGCCCACTCAACGCTTACTAACCAGAGAGCTCTATTTGGCCTAAAAAAATTACCTCCTAACCCTTATATCTGAACAACAACTATCTGACTTAAACTATAGCCAAAAAACTATACCCTACCTCAAGCCATCTGACTTAAACTATACCTGTACAACAGCTATAGCCATACCCTTCCTCCAGCTACGCTTTGGACACCAAACCGAGGATATAAGGGAGAGATTAGCAAAAAAAAGAACCCTCACCGCAGGAATAATCAAGTAAAAGTAAAAAAAAGTCAAAACAATTGGCAAGGGCAAGGAGCCACTTGCCTCACCGCCAAGATGCAGCAACTGCAGCAACACTTTCTGGCTTTGGCGGCAAGCTCGGCCACCTACAGCAAGAATAAGGCTCAGGGAAGAAGAAGAAGAGAACCCGATAGTCCTACCTCTCTAACAAAAGCTCTAGAACCAGAACAACTTACCTAGGAAGGAAGATCAGGATGGGAGCAAGCCGAATCTGTTATTACCCGAGCAAACCGAGCTTTAGACCTCCAGTAATCGCCGGCAGAAGCTACAACACCTCCGCCTCGTTCTTCCTTCCGCAGAAAGTTGGCCGCCGGTCTTGGGAAGGGAAATGAAATAAAAGGACAAGCTTTGCTGCCTTTTTAATATCATGCTCCACCCAAGACTTAAAATACAATATAAAAGTCTAACCTACTCCACTAGCTAGTGAAAAATAATACTCTAATAGCCTAATCCGAGCTCCACCCAGCAAGCCCAAATCTTAGAATATACTTGCCTAAAATAACTCTACTCAGCCACTAAGCAAATAAAATAATCCTAAAGCCTTAAAAGCTCCCCCACTCAGCTGGATAAAACTAGACAATATACTTATATTAATATATATACATATATTTATATACATATATATATATACATATTTGCACCCAGGATTACGCCCAAACATATATATACATATATATGTATATAAAATTAGCTAAGCAAATTTGTCTAAAACAAAGCACCAGCCTTACCAAGCTCGGCCACACAAGGCTATGCACAACAATAGCAATAATCTTGTAACACGCTACCAGTTATCCCATAAAATAAAGACAACGTCGAAACAATGCGAAAACAAAAGATCTCAGAATTCGACGAAACTCGCACTGTAACTAAACACCCTTGCTACAAAAACAACGGTGAAGTCAAAAAAAACCTCCGACGACCAAAACTCGGGCTAACACTTCCTGAAGCCAAAGCACAAGCATTTCCTAAGAAGCTCAGCCGAGTCACCAAAATAGACTCCGGCTAGGAAGGGAATCTTACAAACAGGATACAAATAGGTCACTCAAGGAACCTAAAGAGCTAAGACCACGCTCCAACAATGGAAAAGGTCGACAACGCGTCATCGTAATGCCAAACAACATATAAACAAACACAGAAAAACCGGGGGCGTTACAGCCACTCCCACTAAAAGAAAGTTTCGCCTCGAAACTTTACACTCAATTTCTCTATCACGAAGTAAAAGAAATAGCTAAGCCAGAGCTATAAAAGAAATCACAAAACATACCAGGCATAAGGTCAGGGAAACAGATGAGGGTAAGCCTTCCTCATCCCTGACTCTAGCTCCCAAGTCGTGCTTTCCACATCCTGTTTCCTCCAAAAAATCTTAACAATAGGAATGGTTTTCCTCCGCAACACGCGATCCTGAGCATCCAAAATTCGAACAGGCACCTCCACATAAGAATGATTCGGCTCCAACTGAGGCACAGAATCCAAAACTTTCCTGGCACTCTTCACACATTTCCGCAGCTGACTGCCGTGAAAGACATCATGCACGTTAGGAAAATTTGCGGGCAACTCCAACCTGTAAGCTGATACACCATCCCGCTCAACAATCATAAATGGCCCCACATACCTCGGGTGCAACTTCCTATTCTTGCCAAACCTCTTAACTCCAATCATCGGGGAAACCTTTAAGAACACCAAGTCCCCCACAACAAATTCCAAGCTAGATCTGTGCCGGTTGGCATTCTTCTCATATCTCTCTTGAGCTATCCTAAGCTTCTCCCGAATAAGTTTCACAACAATTTCCATCTCTTCGGGCGCCTCTGGACCCAACAGCGGTCCCTCGCCAACCTCAGCCCAAAACAAGGGAGTCCTGCAGTGCCTCCCATACAATGCTTCAAAAGGAGCCATTTGGAAGATTTCTTGGTAACTGTTGTTATACGCAAACTCCATAAGTCGCAAACGTTCATCCCATGCCCCTCTATGGTCTAGAATATAGCATCAGATCATGTACTCCACAATCTGATTGACTCGCTCTGTCTGGCCATTAGTCCACGAGTGGTAAGCAGTAGAATATCTCAAATCCGTACCCAAACCCTCTTGCAGGCTCTTCCAGAAGCGAGATGTAAACCGAGAATCTCGGTCTGAAATAATGCTGACTGGCACACCGTGCATTTGGATGACCTCATTCAAATACAACTCAGCTATCTTCCTTATCGGATAGTTGATCTTAAATGGTACGAAGTGAGCACACTTCGTCAATCTGTCCACGATAACCCAAACTGAATAATGCCCCCTAAGAGATCTTGGTAAGCCTGTAATGAAATCCATTAAGATGCTTTCCCACTTCCAAGTCTGAATCTCCAAGGGAGTCAGCTTGCCACCAGTCCTTCCATGATCGGCTTTCACATGCTTGCAAGTGTGGCACTCAGAAACAAATATGGCTTTGTCTCCCTTCATCCCATACCACCTGACAATCTGCTTTAAATCACGATACATCTTAATAGATCCTGGATGGTAGTCAACTCTAGATCCATGGGCTTCCCTACACACCATCACCCAGATATCTCCAACGGCGGGGATGCAAAACATGTCGCGGTACCGCAAGGTACCCGCATCATCAATAGAAAAATCTGGCAATTCACATTTCTGAGCTCGAAGATACAAATGTAGAAGATCGGGATCGTCCTTTTGATGCTGCCTCATAAGCGCAATCCATAAAGGTTCTGCCACTGCCAAACTACTCTACAAATCACTGCTTCCTAAATAGATGCCCATCAAAAGAAACTCCTCTACTAAAAGCACGGCGGAGAGACCAAAAATATTCCCTGACTTCCGACTCAGAGCGTCGAACACCACATTGGCCTTGCCCGGATGATACTGGATCTCAATGTCGTAGTCGGCCACATACTCCAACAATCGCCCCTGGCACAGATTCAATTCCTTCTGGGTGAAAACGTACTTTAAGCTCTTGTGATCAGTAAAAATCTTACACTGTGTGCCATAAAGCATATGTCTCCACAACTTCAGCGCATAAATCATGGCTTCAAACTCCAGGTCATGCGTAGGGTAGTTCCTCTCATGAGTCTTCAGGTCTCTCGACCCGTACACAATTACTTTCCCGACTTGCATCAACACGCAACCAAGACTAACATGTGACGCATCCATATAAACATCATAATAAACACCCTCAGTAGGCAGGGTCAAAATAGGGGCACTATACAATCTGTCCTTGAGCTCCAGGAAGGCTTCCTCGCACTTCTCGCTCCAGACAAAAACTGCGTTCTTCTGGGTAAATCTTGTCAAAGGTGCAGCCATGGTGGAAAAACCCTTCACAAATCTCCTGTAATAGTTGGCTAATCCCAGAAATCTCCTAATCTACTTGGGTGTGCCTGACCTACTCCAATCCATCACAGCAGCGATCTTTTCTAGGTCAACTGAAATCCCACTCTTATTCACCACATGGCCCAGAAATGCAACCCGAGGCAACCAAAACTCGCACTTGCTCAGCTTGGTGAAAAGCTTGTGGTCCCTCAAGGCAGATAAAACCAAACGCAGATGATGGTCGTGCTCCTCAGCATTGCGGGAATAAATCAGGACGTAATCGATAAACATGACCACAAACTTATCTAGGAAGTCCTTGAATACGCTGTTCATCAAATCCATAAAAGCTGAGGGCACATTTGTCAAACCAAATGACATAACCAAAAACTCAAAATGCCCATGCCTGGATCGAAAAGCAGTCCGCGAAATGTCGGAATCAAGGATCATGAGCTGATGGTAGCTAGATGGAATATCAATCATGGATAATGTTGTGCTACCGCGCAATTTATCAAACAAATCGTCAATCCGAGGCAGAGGGTCCATGTTCTTGAAAGTAACCTTGTTCAGCTCTCTATAGTCGATGCACAGCCTCATCGACCCGTCTTTCTTCTTTACAAACAGAACAGATGCACCCCAGGGCGACGAACTCAGCCTGATAAAACCCTTTGCCAACATCTCATCGAGCTAGATACGCAACTCCTCCAGCTCTCGCGGGGCCATCCGGTACGACGTCTTCGCAATAGGACGCGTACCTGGCTCCAAATCTATAACAAACTCGACATCTCTATCTGGTGGAAGACTGGGAAGATCGTCGGGAAAGACATCAGAGAAGTCACACACCATAAGAATCTCCTCCAAATGTGGCACACTAGCAATTGTCCCTACTAGAGAGACCAAACACGCATAGCAGCAAGAATCAAGCAACTTCTGAGCACATACCGGGAAAATGACTGAAGACTCCTAGCGCGGATCAGCATAAACACTCCCAGGCTGACCGTCATCCTTAACAAAGTCTAAGTGCTTACCCTTACACTTGATAACTGCATAATAACTGGACAACCAGTCCATGCCTAAGATAACATCGAATTCTTACAGGTCGATCACCTTAAAATCTGCCTTTGCTAGAAAATTCCCCAACAAAATTTGACAATCCCGAATGCCCTGATCCAAAACCAAAGAATCACGAGAAGGAAACTTGATGCAAAAGGCATCACTAACTTGCTCTAGACCCCAACGATAGCGCTCCCCAAAGGATCTAGCCACAAAGGAGTTGGTAGCGCCAGAGTTAAAGAGAACACGCGCCCAGCGGTTCCTCACCTTAAATCTTCCTATAAGATGGCAGGCGCAACTAAGAAAAACAAATGCTAAAGCTATATTAGAAATAAATCATTTGGACTAGGGAGAAATCTAACCTGAAATGAGCTGAGTCAAAGTCTTCGCTTCCTCTAAAGAAATTACATTCAGCTTCCCCTTGCCTTTGTCCACCCGCTAAGGCAGTGGGAATGCCTGGAGTGGCACTGGCTGGAACACCGGCTGGAGCTATGGGCACTAAGCCTTGATGTACCCTTCTTGGCCGCAAAGAAAACAACTTCTCGACTTACTCTTATCCTTGCCCCAGCAATGGGCAACATCATGCCCTGGTCGCTTACACGCAGAACAGAATAAATCCTTCTTGGGAGCGCCTTGAATCGCATGCACCTGTTCCTTTTCTTGAGCTGCCAACCACTTGAAATATTTCTCCACGGGATGGCCTGGCCAGCCACAGAAGCTACAAACCTCCATGCTATTCTTTCTTGAAGACGCACCGGGTACCTGGGGGCTCCTTCCTTCAACAGCTTTCCTTTTATCTTTTCTCACCTGCTGCCCTCTTTGCTTAGCGTTATCAATGCCCTTCACCTTCAAAGCAGCTTCTACCGCACCAGCATAACTCACTGCTCCATGAGCAATGAATAACTGCTGAACATTACTTCTAAGGCTGCCAAGAAATTACTTAACTCTATCCGCTTCGGAACTCACAAATATGGGAGCAAATAGGCTCAGTTTGCTGAATTCTATTTCGTACTCCGCAACCGTAAGCTTCCTCTGCTTCAAATGTACGAAATCATTCATCAGGCGGTCGCGCTCGACCGAAGGCAGAAACTTCCTTAGCAACAGTTCCTTGATGGTCTCCCAGGATCATCCCTTTTTCAAGCTCTCCTTCTCTCTCAGCCACAAACTCTTTGCCAATCCCTTAAGCTGATAGGCGGCGATCATCCCCTTCTGATCGGGGGTAACTCCAGAATAGGAGAACATCTCCTCGATGTCTATAAGGCAATCATCCAAAACCATAAAGTCTGCCTTCCTATACAAGTAGGTGGTCCAAGTCGCTGGAAGTGTGATATGCATGTCATCTCCTGGGGCAGCACAATAGGAGGTACCAGGGGAGAAGGAGGAACAGGAACAACTTCACCTACAGCAGGGTCCGACACTCTCGGAGGCTGTCCTCCCACAACTGCTAACAGAGACTTGATCTGAGTTTGCATACCCATCACTTTCCTAGAGAAGGCTTCATTACTCTGCCGCAGACTTTCATTCAATGCCTCGCTCTGCACTCTGGAAGACTCACCCTCATATTGGTGAGTCGATCTCGTCGAAGGATGCCTCGCCATCCTATAATCATATCAGCAAGACTTAGAACCTACCCCAACTGCTTGAACAAAACTACCCGGTACAGACAAACATACGTAAATATGAACTTCAACTGCTAAACTTGCTCTGGGATTTGTTTTTACAATGATGATGTTTTGCTTAACCTAAGATGGTTCACCACCATCCTACTAAATCATGTGCCTAGATCATGAATGCATGAATTTGTATTCTTTTTGACTCAAAACAATATGTGTACATACGTCATCATGCAAATCTTTAGTTTGGCATGTTGTGCTAGCGCAATGTTATGCTATGCATGTTGTGCTATGCATTCTAAAGAAAGGCCTTAAGGCATGCCATGGGCGGCATACATATGAAAATGTTATGCATCCAATACTACATAACATTTCCATGCAACAAAAAGAGAAAACGTGCTAGCCGCATTCATGTGGTGAGGTTATTCATCCCATACTACGTAAACCTCACATATTGCCTCCTTTGGTGTATCCATATACAAACACATATTATGCATCCCATACTACATAATATTCCCCGTATACTTCTATTCATGCTTATGAGTGTAGTGTTCATGCTTTAGCATAGACGTGCTGATGACATTTTGGTGTGTGTATGATATGATGCTAGACTATCAATGCAAACAAGGGAAAGGTTGCCCGACCAATTGTCAAGCAACCTCCCTCTGATACCACCTGTCACAACCCACATTTTCTCAACGAATAAATCATATCAGAGCAAGAGAAAATACACGATGTGATGCCACGTCGTGCAGGAGATAACTGGACACGCTCAGGCAAAACTCCAGAATTTAGATTTTAAGGAAAATTCATAGTTTAATATGAAAGAAAAACCAGTTATATCTTAATGGCCGTATACCTCGGCACCATGGATCAACTAGTAAAAAATATATATTTATACGCAGCGGAAAATATTTTGGTTAAGTTGCTTATACATCCTAAATGAGCATATGTGTCCCCGAGAGACGACTCATGGTATGCACGACTCTAAAGTGAGTACAATATGTATAAAAAAATATAGTCTTTACGCTATTAGGAAAAATAGTGTCTTAGTTTTAGAAACATGACGTGCATGAGATACATATAGTAATGCTTTATGGTTTTAAAATACCTAACATGCAACCTAGCATAAATTCTTCCTAGAAAAACAAGTGAACAATCTCAAATAGGCAAAAGTAGCAGTTTTAGTTCATACCCAGCATCGCAAGTAAGCCACTAGTGTGCGTCAACAACCTGACATGAACCTACTGTTGAGTATGCATGTCTATATAGATAGGAAGGTACTACCTCACAAGGATGAAGATTGGCAACCTTAGCTACCCAGGAGGCTATCAGTAAACTCCACAAGAGCACTAGCCGTCTAACTGGCTACAACCTGAACCTGGGGCATTCAAAGAAAGAATACCTCAGCAAGTAAAAGAAAATCAAAGGAAGTGGAGAATTATATTCATAAGCAAGAAAAAAGAAGGGGTTTAACAACCCAGCAACCAAAAAAGGTAACAGTAGAGGAAAATTCATGACAGTAAGAAGAAATACTATCCAAAAAGTAGCAAAAGAACACCAAGTGAACATAAAGAGCAACATGCTCTGTTAAGCATCTGCAGCAGCACCAAGGGAAACATATGTCAAAAGAAATAGTCACTAGAAAGGAAAGGAACTAACAGTCCTAATATTTGTGAATTATTGGCCGTGGTGAAAACCTTGGGTCGGAGTGGGCGGCACAACCCTCACCAACAACCAGACCCAAAAACACTCTAGCATGAAAACAAACGGTGGCAGCTACAGAGTCCACACACCTAACCATACGAGCCCCACACGGCCTAGGTGGTGGTGGCTACAGCTCAGCACATACAATTCTCCCCTTACAGAGCCCACAATATCACACCATCTATCATAATCCACGAGTCGGCATACAAAAACTTGCCGAACGCAACCCCCCCCCCCCTCCTAAGGGAAAAAGCCATACTAACAATCTTAAGGAAACACACCAACCCAAGGCAAAAGCTTGAAGTCCACTCGGTGCGGCGTTGAGTGAGCTTCACTCACTCAATGCCAAACCTGACACGGCGTTGAGTGAGCTTCACTCACTCAGTGCCAAATGGTAGCTAGGGATGGCATCGATTCCACTCGACGCGGCGTTGAGTGAGCACCACTCACTCAATGCCAAAAGACTTAACCGCAAAATCTCCGCTAGTTGACGGCATTGAGTGAGCTCAACTCACTCAACGCTGTCAATGCTTTTCTACTTAGCCACAGAAACTAGCCTCTGCGTTGAGTGAGTTCACCACACTCAATGCCAAACCTAACAGCCAAGGCGTTGAGTGAGGTCCACTTACTCAACTCTTTTGACTTAGAGAAAAAACAGGCTTTGGCGTTGAGTGAGTCCACCACACTCAATGCCAAGACAGCCACATCGTTGAGTGTGGTCAACTCACTCAACGCAAAATTACTTAGCCGCAAAAACAGGCGCTGACGTTGAGTGAGTCCACCACACTTAATGCCAGAAATGCCACGACGTTGTGTGAGGTCGACTCACTCAACGCCAAATGACTTAGCCGCTGGAAAAAACTACGGCATTGAGTGAGTCCACCTTACTCAATGCCAAACAGCCACAGCATTGAGTGAGGTACACTCACTCAACGCCAAAACACTTAGCCGCAAAAACGACCATGGCATTGAGTGAGGGTACCACACTCAATGCCAGAAGCCTAACAGTCTAGGCATTGAGGGAGGTACACTCACTCAACGCTTTTGACTTAGCCTAATAATCAGAAACCCTGGAGCTAACCCGACCCCAACCCACTCAACGCTTACTAACCAGAGAACTCTATTTAGCCTAAAAAAATTACCTCATAACCCTTATACCAGAACAACAGCCATCTGACTTAAACTATAGCCAAAAAACTATACCCTACCTCTAGCCATCTGACTTAAACTATACCTGTACAGCAGCTATAGCCATACCCTACCTCCAGCTAACCTCTAGACACCAAACCGAGGATATAAGGCAGAGATTACCCAAAAAAGAACCCTCACCGCAGGAATAATCAAGTAAAATAAAAAAAAAGTCAAATCAATTGGCAAGGGCAATGAGCAACTTGCCTCACCGCCAAGATGCAGCAACTGCAGCAACACTTTCTGGCTTTGGCGGCAAGCTCGGCCACCTACAGCAAGAACAAGGTTCACGGAAGAAGAAGAAGAGAACCCGATAGTCCTAGCTCTCTAACAACAGCTCTAGAACCAAAACAACTTACCTCGGAAGGAATATCGGGACGGGAGCAAGTTGAATCTTGTATTACCCGAGCAAACTGATCTCTAGACCTCCAGCAATAGCCGGCCGAAGCTCCAGCACCTCCGCCTCTTTCTTCCTTCCGCAAGAAGTTGGCCGCCGGTCTTGGGAAGGGAAATGAAATAAAAGGAGAAGATTTGTTGCCTTTTTAATATCATGCTCCACCCAAGACTAAAAATAAAATATAAAAGTCTAAACCTCCTCCACCAGCTAGTGAAAAATAATACTCTAATAGCCGAACCCGAGCTCCACCCAGCAAGCCCAAATCTTAGAATATACTAACCTTAAATAACTCTACTCAGACACTAAGCAAATAAAATAATCCTAAAGCTTGAAAAGCTCCCCCACTCAACTGGATAAAATTAGATATTATACTTATATAAATATATATATATACAGCTATAGCTTTATATTATATATATATATATATAAACGTTATTTGCACCCAAACTTACGCCCAAATATATATATACATATATATGTATATAAAATTAGCTAAGCAACTTAGTCTAAAGAAAGGTAACAGCCTTACCAAGCTCAGCCACACAAGGCCATGCAAAATAAAAGCAATAATCTGGTAACACGCTACCTGTTATCTCATAAAATAAAGACAATGTCGAAACGACGCGAAAACAAAAGATCTCGGAATTCGACGAAACTCGCACCATAGCTAAACACCCATGCTACGAAAATAATGGCGAAGGAAAAAAAACAACATCCGACGACCAAAACTCGAGCTAACACCTCCCGAAGCCAAAGCACAAGCATTCCCTAAGAAGCTCAGCCGAGTCACCAAAACAGACTCCGGCTAGCTAGGGAATCTTGCAAACAGGCTACAAATAGGTCACTCAAGGAACCTAAAGAGCTAAGACAACGCTCCAACAACGGCAAAGGCCGACAATGCATCATCGTAATGCCAAACAACATTTAAACAAACACAGAAAAACCGGGGGCATTACAAAGTACCTGTTAGGCTCCAGAGCATTAGCAGGTTACTTCCCAGCTTTTGCACTCCTTCTGTACTGAAGAATGGCTTCTTTCCTGGCTTGATACTTGTTCTACTCTTGCTCAGAATACCATTTACCCCTATCATAGGTCTTATCCTTTACAACCTTCCAAGCATTCAAAATAATATTCCTGGAAGTAGGGCTCCATTGCTCAAAATCTGGATTCAACTCAGCCTATTCTCTGAACCTTTTCTTGGATAGTTGTGCTTCCTTCTGAGCCTCCTTGGAAACCTCTGACATCTCTACTTTTTCAATAATTAAATTTGGTGCCTCCTATGGAGGGTTGTACATTGTCTGCACTTCTTGTTGAACCATGTCAAACTAAGCAGGAGGGTAATTAGCATGTGCAACTTCAGGCTGATCTCCTTCAATATAAGCAGGTTGCACTCCAGACTCAGCAATATTGTCATCATCAAACAAAGGAGGAAAGCCAAGTGTACCTCCGATGGTATTAGAGACCCATTTTGCATGATCAGAGACAGCTTTGAATAATAATCTCTCCCCCTTTATGACTTCTCTGGAAATATGATCTCTCAGATAAGTCTTTTGAAACCTTATTTGATCAGCTAGATATTATGCACCTTCTTTGTAGTGGGCTTTGAACTTAGTCAGGATATCAGAAATTGTCTTTTGAGAGGATCCAATGGTTGTTTGGACAGTAGCTACATCTTCTTGTATTTGCTTTGATTTTTCAATTTTTAGATCAGTTGAAATACTTCCCAGTTTTTTGAGAATTTCTTCATGGGAGTCTTTGAGATTTTCATTAGACCTGAATTGACACTACTAGAATAATGGCTTTTAGCCACAAATTTTTTTGCCACGGGGGAAAATCGTCGCTAATAATTAAGTATTAGCCACGGTTCCTATTCCGTGACTAATAAGCTAGTATTAGCCACAAATGACTAATCCGTGACAAATAACCCGACTTTTTGCCACGGTTGTCCTGTTTCGTGGCTAATAATCTAGTATTGGCCACGAAAGCCTAATCCGTGGCAAAAGGTTGGGTTTTTTTAGTCCCACACCGCCAGCAAAAAGCTCATTTTGGGGTTAATATAGCCCATTCAAAATTATTGTTTGAAATAAAATCGACGCGATGGCGGAAGCGTTCGGGCGGGCGATGGCGGCAGCGTCCGGGCAGGCGGCGGCGACGGCCGGCAGGGCGGCGGCGACGGCCGGCAGGGCGGCGGCGGCAGCGGCGGCCGGGCGGCGGCGGCCGGGCGGCGGCGGCCGGCCGGCCGGGCGGCGGCGGCCGGCCGGCCGGGCGGCGGCGGCCGGCCGGCCGGGCGGCGGCGGCCGGCCGGCCGGGCGGCGGCGGCGACGGCAACCGAATATTTTTTATGTTAGGTTTATTACAGACCCTTTAGCCACGACAATTGAACCGTGGCAAATGAGGAACTTTTAGCCACGACAATTGAACCGTGGCTAATAACTTATTAGCCACGGATTCAGCGTGGCTAATACTATTAGCCACACTCGCATTGCCCATGCCCATTTGTCGTGGGTAGGTCGTGGCTAATAGTTATTAGTCACGATTTTGGACTTTTATCCACGAAAATTTGCCGTGGCTAAAAGTCTGTTTTCTAGTAGTGTGATTTTATAAAACATATCCTGTCTTGGTGGCAATTGTAAGACCCCCTTTTTTTTTCTTTTTCAACCACCGGGGCCTTAGGCCCAGAATCGCCGCTTTGCGGTGACACCTTCACGTCCTGAAGGGTCATCACCACAAGGAGCCGATTCCGCCGGCCATTTCGATCACAGAAAAGTAGCATAATTATAACAGTAAGAGCAATGCAGTCCACATTAATAAAATCACATATATATAATAAAGCTCCACGAAGGGAGTGTCCACAGAAATCATCAGAGTACTAAAAATACGGGCTTATACCCGGTACAAAATGTCCTCACTACAAGTCTCTCATGCGGAAGCGAAAACAGAAGCTACTCAAGGTCGAGACTCACGGTCCCGACTGTGTGAACTCCGGAGCTAGACTGCCCCATCTCTAGGCGCACCGATCTCTGGGGCTGCTCCTCCATGCTGGGCTCCACGATCCCCTAAATGATGCGGTTCGAAAACCGTTAGTCATAAAGACTAAGCCCTATCATCCCCTACCCCTTCCCTTATGGCTCCTAGGTACCGAGCGGGGAGGAAGAAAGGGAAGGACATGATGGTAGAGATTAAACATGAAACAGATGGAAGCGGAAACTAATCTAGCAAGTTGTATTAGGTGAGCAGTTAATAAATTGTTATAATAGGTCTAGCAGTAAGAAAAGCAATTATATGAATTTAAACCTTCACTTATGCGAGAACACATAAGCAAAAGGGATCTTTTGCAAGGCTCCCATCGTATAGAGTGTCCCATACCACTTATACGTTGGGGTGTCGGTTATCAAACAGCAATGGTTGTTATATATTGAAATTAACCTTTGATTTATAAACTTGCCCACACAAGCTTATAGACCAAGGGGTCGTTTTGCAGGGCCTAACGTATAAGCGTCCCATACCACTTATACTTTAGGTGTCAGGGTTAAATGAATCGATTATGCTATGACATGCTAGTGGGTATGATGAAACATGCAAGTGCAACGCACACACCCGACTCTGTGCACACAGACCTTTAGTTCCCCCTTTCGGAGCCGTTACCTCCCAGGATACCTCCGTAGTGGCAGACGGAAGCGGTGGGTTGGGCCTCGCCCACCTCCAAAACCAGTAAAAGCACCACTGGTCTGACCTATCGTACGCCTCAACGCTTGGTGCACTAAGCGGACGCCTGCGTACTCTTGCCGGCTGGCGCACCGGACTTCTGTTGGCGAAGTGCTAACCACCTCGCCGAGTCAACGATATCGGTGTCGGTGCAATCGAACTCCCCGATATCGTAAAACCCACCACCTTAACTTTTCCTATCTTATGCACATGCAAGTTTAATCGCAAACAAACAGAACCGAGCCGAAGCTCCCCGGAGCAAACGTCCGTCTCCAACCAACCGAGCCGAAGCTCCCCGTACCATCCCGTCCGTCTCCAGAACAACCGAGTCGAAGCTCCCCGGACCCAAACGTCCGTTTCCAAATCACCCGAGCCGAAGCTCACATCAATCTTCCTGTGCCAACAGTGTTTGTGAAAAGTGCAAACCTAGTTACTAAGTTACTCTTGCTAGTTTATTGTTACAGTTTACGTTAGCCCAGGACTGCCCCCGGTATACCCCGTGAAGGGCTCTCAAGGGGCACTAGGAACCAAGACGGCGGCATTACGGCCCGAAGTTCCCTTTCGCAAGGCACTTATTGTTATTGGTTGTTTTCCCTTAGCCCGATTCCCTCCTCATATTACGATAGACTATCCTAGGGTGATTTTTAAACCTTCCACTCTTCGGGGAAGACGATCTTTCGCCAAACCCGAGCACCTCTTAACTCTAGCTATCACTACTACTCTCTACTCTTCATATTTTCCTATTGTAATTTCCTCCACAAATGTCCACCCAGACAAAATGTTTAACTCCAAAAACTTCCTCAGATCAAGTCCTATTGCATTTCTCAAATTGCTATATGCAGACCGACCTAGGCTACATGTCGAACCGGTTATGCAATGATTCATTACTCATCCAAATGCCCTAAATTATTTACTGGAGACTTACCATGACATAAATGACCTAAATCCAGAAAACGGAAATTTTCCTAATTTATTTGGCATTTAATTAAATTCCTCGAAAATCCAAGGACTACCGGTTTGAACATGAACTACCCTAAGTTCTCATGCAAGATGTCCAACAATTTTATGATAAATACTAGGTTATCTCAATAGGTTAAATCCTAAGTATCATAATTTTTCTATCATCAAAATGGCATGAAAGCTATTTTAGAAATAATCTCTAACTTCTATTGTTTATGAAGCAAGTACAGAAAATATTCTTCCAAAAATTATAAATAATTCATGACATGCACATAAAGGCCTAAAATTAGCACTGGCCATGTTTCATAATTTTCCAGCAAGTATTTTATCCATAATTAATTTTTAAACATAAAAGCCCTTTTCTATCACTTGTGAATAAGGTACTAGATTTACTCAACATAAAAATTCTATAAAAATCCAGGGATCATGGTGCTACTAATCAAGATCTAAATCCAGAATTTCAACTGATTATAATTAATTTAAATCTTCCAAATAATTGAAACAATAAATCGGGCAATTATTCCTTTAACACATGAAGTATAACATTTATTAATCATAAAATTCCAGAAGATTTATCATAAGACTAAAACATCCTAAAACTCCCACTTCCCGAGTTTCACAATTTTTGGATTAGATTTAATGCTTAAAATAACTAAATTACATTTTTATCCTAATCCGACATCTCAACTTTCGAGGTGCCTAACTACCTCCAATTCCTTCACTATTTCAACCAGAGGGTTTTCATTATATCATCCCACTCTCCTACAAATTTCAAGGGCATACAAGAGCTTTTGCTCCTATGTCCTTCACAAACCTCAAACTCCCACCAAGACACCTAAAGTATAAGTGGTAAAAACTATCTAGGACTTGATACTTCCAATTCCTTCACTATTTCAGCCTCTTTTGAGGAGATTTGTACACTCCATCTCCAATCGTACTTTTCCCCAAAGTACCCTTCACCAAGACCTATCTAGGACTTGATACTTCCCTATTCAAAACTCGACCAATCGAGTTGAAATTTTGTACAGATCTTAATATTGATGCCAGGGACCACCACCCAAAATTTGGGGGAGTTTGGACTTAATTTCATCTCCTAATTAATTTCATATCGTTTATTAAATTTTTACAAAAACTTTAGGCAAAAGTTCTCCAAAAATTCTCATTTTTGGACAGCCTCTCGATATACATATTATAGACCTCCAGTCCAAATTTCAAGTCATTTGGACAGGTTATGAACCGTGGGCAGCCATTTTAATTTCTGGTTAGCCTAGGTCTTGATCCCACCAAAATGAGTGCTGTGTTCAAACCACTCACCCAAATTGAATAAAATCAATTTTAAATTAAAGTAGACCCCGAGGGCTACAACTTTTGTGTCTGGTCATTTTTCCTAAAACGGCCTCTACGTGCCTCGTTTCGCAGCCTCAACATATATCCAAATAATTTATTTTTCCATATGTACTATATAATAATCTATGTATTATATATTAAATCTACTGTTCATCTTCTTCATGAACCCGAACAGACACAGGAAAACATTTTTCCTGTAAGCATTCCGTGGTCCGTCGCCGGCCGTTCGGTCACTTCCCTGGCCAGCCACCACCACCACCACCCCCGTTGAGGCGATGGCTATCGGTCGGCGGTGGTTTGGCCGCCGGAGGTGGCGGTTTCCGGCGAACTCAAAATACCTTTTTCATGGTTTTTCCATGAAAATGAGAGACGGGTCCGGCTCCGTTGAGCGCGAACCTCCTTTCTAAGAATCCTTAGATCTACCCATGAAAGAGAAGGAGTAGAGGAGGACCTTTTTCGCGGTTTGAAGGCGAGAAGAACGTCGGGGTGCCATGGCGCGGTGGTGGCGTTTGCTGAACTTCTCCTACAGCAAGAACAAAGGACTGTTCTGATTACTTGAGCGTGTAACCTTCTCCTCTTTCCCTAAGTGGGCTTTTATAAGTCAGATAGTGGGAAGATGAATGGGTAAAGCCATTATGGCCATGAAGGCTCCTCCCCTTAACGCTTCGGTTATGATGCAGGGATAAGAAACGGTGGAAACTGAACAGGTGTGTCCAGCTGGCGATTTTCTATTGGACCACCTTTTCCTCATTTATTATATAATTATAGAAGGAAAACGGCCGGAAGTTACTCCTGGTGTAACTTCCCACACCAGCATTTATTACCACGCGTGTTGGAATAATTTCGGGCCTGAACCGTCGTTTCGGCCAATGTCACGGGCGTGATACATAGGTCACGGGCGTGACAGGCCCGGATAGCCAATTCTGGGTTCGACGATCGTCGAACTGAGATTGACGATCGTCGATGGATGGTCACGGGCGTGACACCTCGGGTCACGGGCGTGACAGGCCCGAACGGCAGATTGTGGGTCGACGATCGTCGAATTGAGATCGACGATCGTCGAAGGCTGGTCACGCCCTAAGTCACGGGCGTGACATGCCCGAATGGCAAATTTTGAGGTCGACGATCGTCGAATTGAGATCGACGATCGTCGAAGGCTGGTCACGCCCTAGGTCACGGGCGTGACACTCATGTCACGGGCGTGACATGCCCGGGCCGCAAGCTCGACGATCGTCTCACGACGATCGACGATCGTCGATGGGGTCACGCCCATAGTCACGGGCGTGACACCTTGGTCACGGGCGTGACATGCCCAGACAGCACGTTCGACGATCGTCTCGTGGAGATCGACGATCGTCGAAGTAGTCACGCCCAAGTCACGGGCGTGACGGGTCGGTCACGGGCGTGACCAACCCTTGACCCGAAAACCCGGTCGATTTATTTTCACTTTTTGTGCTCCCTGGGGTTCTGACTCGACCAACCGACTCCTAGGGGTCTAGCCGGAAATGGGATGTTACAAATCCCAATAAACAAAACAAAAATTTCGTCCCCGAAATTGAGGTTGAGCCTATGGGGATTTCTATCGAAATAAATTAAACTTGTAACATCCCATACGAACTTTCTATTGGGTTCAGGCGACTGTTCGTTTGATAACTACGACAATCTCCCCAATAAACAAAAGATTAGCCCCTACCTTTCTGATTAAGTGCACATGCCTAGGTCCTGGATTTTCCGTATCTAGTCTTAACATTCCAAAATAAGAAGGCAATCTATAGTATACCGAGAGGTGGTGAGATGTACCTGACTGAACAACTCCGGGTATCTTTGCCTCATCAGATCCTGCGGTTCCCAGGTGTGCTCCTCCTGACCGTGGTTTCTCCACAGAACCTTGACTAAGGGGATCTTCTTGCGCCGCAAGATCCGCACTCCTTTGTCGTCGATCCGAACCGGCTCCAAGTGAACAGATCGGTCTGAAGCTACCGGCCCTTCGGTGGTCAAAATCCGCTGCTCCGGGCGTAGTAGAGCCCTTCTCAGCGAAGAGATGTGGAAGACGTCGTATAGAGCTGCCAGCTCCGGTGGCAACTCTAGCCTGTAGGCTAGGGGTCCGATCCGCTCCAGGATCCGGTAAGGGCCCATATACCTAGGGCTGAGTTTCTTCCTCCGACCGCGCACCCGTGAGACTCCGTGCATGGGTCGGATCTTCAAGAACACTCGATCCCCTACCCGAAACTCCACCTGACGATGTCGGGCGTCATAGTATTTGGCCTGTCTGCTCTGCGCCTCCAACATCCTATCTCTGATCAGTCTCACCTGAGCCTCGGTATCTTCCACAAAATCCAATCCCAACAGCTTCGGATCCTCGTCTTGAACCCAAGAAAGCGGGGTCCTACATTTTCTTCCATACAGGGCTTCATAAGGTGCCATCCTGATGCTGTACTGGTAGCTGTTATTATAGGAGAACTCGACCAACGGTAACATCTTCTCCCACGGCTCCCCTCGGTCCAGTATACACAATCATAGTAGATCCTCCAAGGTCCTGTTGGTGCGCTCGGTCTGCCCGTCCGTCTGAGGGTGAAAGGCCGTGCTAAAAGTCAACCGGGTGCCCAAATATGCCTGCACTGACCGCCACTCCCTGGATGTAAACCGTCCATCGCGGTCCGACACTATCGTCCGGGGCACGCCATGATATCGGACATACTGCTCCACAAACTTCCGTACCAGCACTCCCACCGAGTCATCCTTCCTGATCGGTACAAAGCGGGCCACCTTCGTCAACCGATCGACAATCACCCAAATCGAGTCGTTCCCCGTCCGAGACCGGGGAAGACCATGTATAAAATCCATCGCTATATCATCAAACTTCCACTCCGGCACCGGGAGTGGCTGTAACAATCCTGCGGGGTTCCTGCACTCCGCCTTCACCAACTGACACGCCTCGCAATGGGTCACGAAGTACGTAATGTCCTTCTTCATGCCCGGCCAAAACATCGTCCTCTTCAAATCAGCGGTCATCTTTGTGATCCCTGGGTGTACCGAGTACCGGCTGCAATGCGCCTCCATCATAATATCCTCTCGGATCTGGCCTCCTGCGGGTATATATACTCTGCCTCTGAAGTGGAGCAAACCATCTCTCAGGGAATAATCTCCTGTCGAACCTTCCTCCAAAGCTCGGAACATCGGCTCCGCCCACGCATCTGTCCTCTGTCCGTCCCGAATGCGATCCCGAATATCGTCAATGGCCACTATCGATGCCAGATACTCCCTATACAAATCTAGGTCATCCTCGGACACTAGGGATATCTGCATATCTCTGAATGACTGGACTAGCTCCATGGACATAACCTGGGGCCCAGCTTCGGAAGTGGCAGCTCTCCGGCTCAACGCGTCGGCCACCACGTTTGCCTTCCCTGGATGGTAGTGCATCTCATACTGATAATCTGCTAAGAACTCCACCCAACGCCTCTGCCTGATATTCAGCTCCTTCTGCGTGTCCACGTATTTCAGGTTCTTGTGATCGGAGAAGATATCGCAGTGGACTCCATAAAGATAATGGCGCCAGACCTTCAGAGCAAAAACGACCGCTCCCATCTCGAGGTCGTGCACCGGGTAGTTCCTCTCATGGATCTTCAGCTGGCGGGAGGCATATGCTATGACATGTCCGTTCTGCATCAGCACCGCTCCCATCCCTTGGTATGATGCGTCGGTATACACCTGGAATCCCTCCCTTCCGGATGGAAGGGCCAGGATAGGGGCCGAGATGAGTCGGTCCTTCAGCTCCTGGAAAGCCGCCTGGCACTGCGGGGTCCAAACAAAAGGTGCCTCCTTCTTTGTCAAAGATGTGAGGGGGAGGGCAATCCAAGAGAACCCCTCCATGAACTTCCGGTAGTAACCGGCAAGTCCCAAGAAACTGCGTACATCGGTGGCTGTCCTCAGTTGCGGCCAATCGCGAACTGCCCGAATCTTTGCTGGGTCTACTGATAACCCGGCTCCGCTGATGATGTGGCCTAGGAAGGCCACCTCCTTCAACCAGAACTGACACTTGCTAAATTTTGCATAAAGGTGATGCTCCCGCAACCTCTCCAAGGTCAGTGCCAGATGCCGAGTGTGCTCCTCCTCCGTCCTAGAGTAGATCAGGATGTCGTCTATGAATACTATGACGAACACATCCAAGTAGGCCTCGAAAACCCTGTTCATGAGACTCATGAACGCCGACGGAGCATTCGTGAGCCCAAAGGGCATCACGGTGAACTCATACAGGCCATATCTGCTACTAAAGGCCGTCTTCGGGATATCCTCCTCCTGGATCCGCAGCTGGTAGTATCCTGATCTCAAGTCCAGCTTCGAGAAATAATGGGCCCCCTCTAGCTGGTCGAATAATTCGTCTATCCGTGGGAGCGGATAGGTATTCCGGACGGTCAGCCTGTTTAGTGCTCGATAATCGATGCACAGGCGGAGTGTCCCATCCTTCTTCTTCACGAACAGGACCAGAGCTCCCCATGGCGAGGAACTCGGTCTAACAAAACCTGCCTCAACTAATTCCTGCAACTGAGTCCGAAACTCTGCCAACTCCTTTGGGGCCATCCGATAAGGGGCCCTAGACGCCGGCTTGGCCCCCGGCACAAGCTGTATCTGAAAATCCTGCTCTCGGTGTGGAGGTAATCCTGGTAGTTTCTCTGGAAAGACGTCAGCGAAATCTCGCACCACCGGGATGTCTGTCACCGACTCCTTAACTTCCGCCATCTCAAAAAGAATCTGATAGACCTCCTCTCCCTGCAGATGGGCCTTAACGGCCTGTACCGAAGATAAGAGTATACGAGAGACAGGTCTTATACCTTCAATGGTAATGAAAGAGTCCCCGTGTCTCACGGTGATCCTCTTTGCCTGGCAGTCAATCTGGGCATAGTTCCAGTGCAGCCATACCATGCCAAGGATCAGGTCGTAGTCCGTCAGCTTCAAAATCGTCGCTGGAGCCTCGAACGCTTTTCCACCTATCTCCGCCTCCATATTGCAGTGATCCGTGGTAAGGAGCTCAGATCCATCCGGTAGTCGCACCCTCATCCTCGAGCCTGTGAACCGCTCCACACCTTCCAGTCCTTCCATGAATGACTCCGACACAAAGGAGTGAGTAGCTCCAGTATCAAAAAGGGTGCGGGCAGGCTTGCCGCTGATGAAGACTATACCTGGAGTGATTAAATATCTCAGGGTTCTATAAAGAGTTTTCTTTCCTTGTTAATCTATCTAGTGCGGTTCTGAGTTTTAACAACTTAAAGGGAGATTCTATGAAAATAAAGAAACATTGCAGCGTACCTGCGATGACCTGCTCCGGATTTCGAGGCTGCGCAAGGTTCAAAGCATATACCTGCTCTCTTTCCTGTCTACGATCTCCCCACTGGTATCCATGACCACGGCCACCTCCTCGGCCTCCATAATGCTGAGCTGGTGGGCCGCCCTGATGTGCTGGAGGTGGTGCCCCCCTCATGGGGCAGTTCCTCCGAATGTGCCCAATCTGATGACAAAGAAAACACTCTGGTGGGGGATACGCCATTCCCCCGGGTCTCGGCATCTCCTGCATCCGAAGAGGGGGAGGGGCTAATACCACCTGTTCCCTCGGCTCCGGCCTCACGTCCTGACGAGGCTGGTCCTCTGTCCTCCTCCCCTCTGGTACAGCACCCCGCCGCTGGTCATTCCTAACTCTCCGTCCTTGATCCTCTGCTGGCCGCTTCCGGCCCCGGGTGGCGTGCCAATCTGCCTCAATCCTTTTGGCCATCTCCAAAATCCGGGAGATGGGCCCGTCAGATACGAACAACAGAGCCTCCCTCAAGTCCTCCCGCAAGCCCTTATAGAACCTCCTGATATACCCTGCCTCATCCAGCTGGTAGGAATCTGCGTATCGAGCCAGATGGTCAAACTCTCGATGGTACTCCACCACGGTCCGGGTACCCTGCTTCAGCTGTAAGAACCGCTCCTCCAAATCATCCCTAGCCGACTGCGGGACGAAATGCTCCAGCAGTGCGGCCCTGAACTCCTCCCAAGTAACCTCCACAACCTCCCTATCAGCAAAGGTCGTGTCCAACAGCGTCTTCCACCACCTCTTTGCATGGGACTCCAGGCAGGAGACAACCAGAGCCACCCTCTCCTCCCAGGGACATCGTATCCCGGTCAGCATCTCGTACATGATATCTAGCCACTCTTCCGTCTGGATAGCCGACTCTGTCCCTAAATAGGACGGGGGAGCCAGTCCTCGGAAGATGCTTAGCCAGTTGGCCCCCGGATTTGGCTGCGGGGCCGGAACCTGCTGGGCCCTGAAGGCCTCCAGAATGGCAGTCAGGGTCTGTCCCATGTCTGACTGAAGGAAAGGAGTGGGGGCCGGTGGGGGTGGTGCCACATCCTGAGCCTGTTGAACTCCACCTTGCGGCGTAGTCCGTGCTGGAGGCTGCGTAACAAAAACACACGCTGAGAAAACGTTCAAATATTACATAAAGGTGGACAATTTATATGTGATCCCCAAATGGGCACACCACTGCTTCCGCTGCTTAGTTTGTCCCCAAACTAAACTCGAGCGGGGGTGACCTAGGGTTTGTGGACTGCTACTTCCTTCTGATCGATGTTTCCTCTGATACCACTTGTAAGACCCCCTTTTTTTTTTCTTTTTCAACCACCGGGGCCTTAGGCCCAGAATCGCCGCTTTGCGATGACACCTTCACGTCCTGAAGGGTCATCACCATAAGGCGCCGATTCCGCCGGCCATTTCGATCACAGAAAAGTAGCATAATTATAACAGTAAGAGCAATGCAGTGCACATTAATAAAATCACATATATATAATAAAGCTCCACGAAGGGAGTGTCCACAGAAATCATCAGAGTACTAAAAATACGGGCTTATGCCCGATACAAAATGTCCTCACTACAAGTCTCTCATGCGGAAGCGAAAACAGAAGCTACTCAAGGTCGAGACTCACGGTCCCGGCTGTGCGAACTCCGGAGCTAGACTGCCCCATCTCTAGGCGCACCGATCTCTGGGGCTGCTCCTCCATGCTGGGCTCCACGATCCCCTAAATGATGCGGTTCAAAAACCGTTAGTCATAAAGACTAAGCCCTATCATCCCCTACCCCTTCCCCCATGGCTCCTAGGTACCGAGCGGGGAGGAAGAAAGGGAAGGACATGATGGTAGAGATTAAACATGAAACAGATGGCAGCGGAAACTAATCTAGCAAGTTGTATTAGGTGAGCAGTTAATAAATTGTTATAATAGGTCTAGCAGTAAGAAAAGCAATTATATGAATTTAAACCTTCACTTATGCGAGAACACATAAGCAAAAGGGATCTTTTGCAAGGCTCCCATCGTATAGAGTGTCCCATACCACTTATTCGTTGGGGTGTCGGTTATCAAACAGCAATGGTTGTTATATATTGAAATTAACCTTTGATTTATAAACTTGCCCACACAAGCTTATAGACCAAGGGGTCGTTTTGCAGGGCCTAACGTATAAGCGTCCCATACCACTTATACTTTAGGTGTCAGGGTTAAATGAATCGATTATGCTATGACATGCTAGTGGGTATGATGAAACATGCAAGTGCAACACACACACCCGACTCTGTGCACACAGACCTTTAGTTCCCCCTTTCGGAGCCGTTACCTCCCAGGATACCTCCGTAGTGGCAGACGGAAGCAGTGGGTTGGGCCTCGCCCACCTCCAAAACCAATAAAAGCACCACTGGTCTGACCTATCGTACGCCTCAACGCTTGGTGCACTAAGCGGACGCCTGCGTACTCTTGTCGGCTGGCGCACCGGACTTCTGTTGGCGAAGTGCTAACCACCTCGCCGTGTAACGTCCCAATTCGCGCTAGGCCCCTTGATTGCGTATTTGAGTCAAGGGGGCTGTGGTGAGCCCAATGGGGGTGTGAGTGAACAGGTGCGGACGTACGGGAAATGAGGAAAACAAGGAAAAATGACATTTCTGGCTGACACGGGTATGGACACGGCCGTGTCCATACCCGTGTGCCTCATAAAAATAGGCTTCCAGTCAGTGAGGTACACGGGAATTGGGACACGGCGTGTCCCTACCCGTGTGCCGAGGACACGGGTAGTGACACGGCCGTGTCTCTACCCGTGTGCCGCAACCCTGACCCGGCAGAAAGTTGTTCTGGGATGAACACGGCCCTAGACACGGCAGGCAACACGGCCGTGTCACCTGAACACGGGTAGGAACACGGCCGTGTGCCTACCCGTGTCTGCGATGTATAAAAAGGAAAAAGTTGGAAACCCTAGCATTCACTCCCCTTTCTTCTGCCCCGAAATTCCTGAGAGAGTTCTTGGCTGGAGGAGGAGGAAGAGCTTGCCGGAGCCACCCTTGGAGGAATCAAAACGCCGCCACCGTCAAGGGAAAAACAATGCCGCCGCGAAGGAGTGCGAGGCTCATGGCCGGCCATGGTGGTATCGCTGGACTTGAGGTGAGCTTCCTCCCCTCTCCCTTGGTGCTAGATCTATAGTTATTTTAGGAGAGACATCGACTCCATAGAGTCTTGATGGTGAGGAGGAGAGCTCTTAGGATAAGCCATGCCTAGGTTTTTAGGCTTAATCTCCCTCAACCTTCTCATCATTCAAAGTGGAGATGAGAGGGGTTTTTGTTGGGGTTTGGCTTTGAAAGGAGAAATAAGGTTGGGTGTGATTTCTGGAGAAGTATATGCGAGGTCGTTGCAAGGAAGAAGATGAACGGATGCCGTTCATCTCGCCTTAAGATGCGTGCAGAAATCTGATTTCTGCACGCGGCGATCTTCATGGCCAATTTCGGAGGTGTTCTGGCCAAATCTGGGTGATTGACTCAACAAGAAAGTCGTAGCCCTTGAAATTACCTTTCCAACGAGTGGTTGCTCGTTTCCATGCGATACCTGTAGCCACGGGAAAGCTGGTTCGAGTCCGCTGCGTTCGGGAAAATTCCTGTACAGGAAACTGTTTCCTGTACGTATTCGAGTTGAATTTCTGGTATGTTGCGACCAGATCTGGGCGATCGACTCAACACGAAAGTCGTAGCCCTCGCGAATACCTTTCCAACGAGGGGTTGTGCATTGTGATCGGATTCATGTAGCTCTGGGAATCCCAGTTTTAGTATTGGACTATCCTATGTTAATGCACTTGTTAATTTATAATGTTAGCACTCTTGCAATGATTGTGATTTGCTCATGTGATATCTTGCTCCCATATATCTATAATGTCGTTGTTACTATAATTTAGTATGGTTACTCATTTGGTTGTGTAATAAGGGATAACCATGCAATGGTAGAGAAATGGATTGGATGGGAAGGCTAGATATTAGGAGTTGATATTGGTAAAGGATATATTTATACAATTTGGTGTTGAACATATCTATTATGCGTAGAGTTAAGGTGAATTCATTGAATGGGTGGGCGTGAACATGATGAACACTATGTAAAGAGTATTTTGTAACTGTAATCCGAGCACAAGGGGTTTATTAACAACCGATGCTTAGAGTTGAAGTCTCCCTACGGGTAGCATCGAGTGAGTTGTTTTGGGGCATGTGATGTGCGACGATTCATCGTGTCGCGATATTGAGATAATGATTGTGGCAGGTTTACAGGTTCGCCAGTCGTCACACCGATGGGAGCCAATGGGTAGACCTTGGGCGGTAGGGTTAGATACTTGGTGTCCATAACCCGAGATCTCCTCCGCGCCATGAGAACGGTTGGGCTTGCACCTCGTGCGTTTCCGAGGTTCCAACCAGTTCGAAATCAAAGGCCAGGTTGGGCTGTGTTCTTGGTGCACATCTACCCAAGACCCCTTCTGAGCCGTAGTACGCATGTGAGCTCCGCTGTTGTGTTCTTAGCGTTGAGGCATACGAGGGCCTAGGATAGGTAGTGTGATACCACCTAGTAGTGGAGACGCCCGCTCCACTGTCGCCGTCTGGCCACGACGGACGATGCCTGAGAGGTTAGCTACCTGCTCGAAAAGTGGGAACTTCAAGTCTGTGTCGACATAACAAACTTGCATGTGCGTGCGCATAATTCGGTCATACCATAACATTCATATCATGTCATTCATTGCATACACAAGATCCTCATCGTATAAGTTTGTATGGGCACTCTTATACGATGAGTTACTATACTGTTAAGCCGATCCTTAACTTATAAGTTTGTATGGGCACTCTTATAAGTTAGGTTACTATTCTGATTAATTATACCTGCTGTCATATATTATTGATATTTGTAGAACTGCTAGTTGTGTAGCGTACTTTATACTTCACCATATTTACTATCACCTGCTTGTTTACTCGCTTATGTATATATATTGTACCTGTGTTCCTTTCTCCGCCCGGTGCCGAGGAGTCGCCGGGGGAGCAGATGTGAAGCCACTTAGTCTTATGACTAACGGTTGCTACGTCTTCCTTTTTAGGAGGAAACCCCGCAGGTAGAGCGGCAACGGACTATGCAGCAGGACAGCCAGGCCCGGATGATAGGACCTGAGGTGGTGGTGCCATCGGCACCGTCAGTGACAGTAGTGAGTGTTTTCATGTAGCCGTTTGGCAAAACATTTCTAGACTCTTGTTTCTTTTGTACAAGCCTGTTATGCTTGTTATCTTCCACTACTTTTGGACTTTAACTTAGCTGTGAACTTAACTGCTTTTAGCTTTACTTTTCTGTTATGGTTGGGTTGGCATAATTGTTGTGATATGGATTGTAGCCGGCGGAATAGGCGTCTTGTGGTAAAGGCTAACCCGTGTGTTAGTGCTACCGCAAGGCGGCTATTTCGGGCATAAGGCTCCCCTCGTACCGTGTATTGTGTTCCGGGAGGGGGGTCTTACAAATGGTATCAGACTTAGCCGATCTTCACCTACAGCAGTCAGGTAGCAATGGGCCACTCCCGTTCGATTATTCGGTTTGGGGACAAACCGACTTAGCGGAAGCAGTGGTGTGCCCATATGTAATTCACACTAAGTTGTCCAACTTTGACATTAGTTTTAGCCAACCTGACCCTAATCTGTACCTTGCGTATACGTCCCAGCGCAGGTGGAGCCGGTTGGGGGCACTCCTACCCCTTCCGTCCCTTCACAATTCCAGCAGTCGGAACTGGGACAAACGCTGTCAGCCATATTGGATGCATTTAAAGCCCAGCAAGCTCCGGTGCAACAACAAGCGCCAGGCTCCAACTGGGTGAGCACCTTCCGTGCCCTGTCCCCTCCTGCCTATCTTGGGACAGAATCGCCGGTGCGCACCGAGGAATGGCTTGATACCGTGCAGGAATTGATGGCTGGCATAAGATGTCCGAACAGCATGGCGGTGACATTGGTAGTGACGGTGCTAGAGCTACACGCCAAAAGGTGGTGGAAGTCCCTCATGGGCTCCACCTTCCAAGGGCGGTTGTACACGGACATCAGTTGGAACGAGTTCACCGAGGCTTTTCTGGATCACTTCATTCCTTCTTCTGCTCGGGATGAACTTGAAGAAAGATTTCTGCAGCTGAAGCAGGGATCAAAATCGGTAACGGAGTACCAGAGGGAGTTCCAACACCTCACTAGGTTTGCTGATTCCTATGATTTGGACGATAGAGGCTATGCGAAGCGCTTCTACAAAGGGTTGAGGGACCCCCTGAGGCAGGCCCTTTTGTTTATAGCCGATGGAAGCCTGGCAGAAATCATTGACATGGCAAAGAGACTGGAGGCGGACCACATGGGATGTGGCAAGAGACCTGCGGAAGGAGTAATTGAAGTCGGCCCTAGTAATAGAAGGCGGAATGATCATGGCAGAGGAAGGGGAAACCACAGAGGCGGTCGGTGGGTCAACCGGAACTATCGGGTGGAGTATCCAATTCCGCAACCACTACCTTTACCACCACCACCGCAGCAGCAATATTTTCAACAACCTGGGGGCCGACGTGAGGTGATATGTTTTGAGTGCAACCAACCGGGGCATGTCCGACGAGTTTGCCCGCGACTGATCGGGGGTGCTCCTATTGCTCCCCCTCCAGTAGCTCCATGGGGGCGAGGGCACATGCGTGGCCGAGGAAGAGGACCACCAGGGAGAAATCAAGGACATGCACGGGAGCATGTATTCGCATTGGATATGACTCAGGAGAGAAATCCGCAGGAAGTCATCACCGGTACGTGCTAAATTTATTAATATTATATGACTTGATAGATTTACGATACAAATGTTACGCGCAATTTTGAACGGTGATTACCTTTTTGGAACCTAGGCACTGTCATGGTTAGCGGGAGACCCGCCTATACGCTATTTGACACGGGTGCGTCTCACTCGTTCATCTCGGAGGACTTCGTGAAGGACTTGGAGGGAGTGCAACACTTCACGGGCACTACTCAAAGGGTGCGCCTTCCGGACGGCTCTGAGATGACGTCGTCAGCAAGTTGCGACTTCGACGCCCTTATTGGAGGAAAGTTCTTTGAAACTCCGGCGACAGTGTTAAGAATCCCGGAGTTCGATCTCATCCTGGGCATGAAGTGGTTGGACTGGCACCACGCCAGGATCAATTGTGTGGAGAAGCATGTTATGTTGAGGCATGGAGACTCGGAAGTCATCTTCCAAGGTATTAAATTCGTACCCCGTAAATTATTGTCTTCAATCCAAGCTATGAAATCTCATATAGAAGGGGACGAGGTCTATGTAATCTGCTTCGAGTTGAAGAAATTGACATTAGAGGTCAAGGATGTGCGGGTGGTGCGAGAATTTCCCGAGGTATTCCCCGAAAAATTACCGGGACTACCCCCGCATAGGGAAGTGGACTTCCAAATCAAGCTAATTCCGGGTGCCAAGCCCGTCTCGCGAGCTCCATACCGAATGGCTCCGAAGGTACTTGCAGAGTTTAGAGTCCAGCTTCAGGAATTGGTGGAAGCAGGGTTTGTTCGCCCAAGCTCGTCGCCTTGGGGAGCGCCCGTTTTGTTCGTCAAAAAGAAGGATGGCACCTTGCGGTTATGTATTGATTATCGAGAGTTGAACCGGTTAACGGTGCGGAACACCTATCCCCTACCGCGCATTGATGAATTATTTGATCAATTGGTGGGATCGTATTGGTTCTCCAAGTTAGATCTGCGTTCGGGATATTATCAGCTGAGGATACAAGAAGATGACATTCAGAAGACGACGTTCAGTTCGAGATATGGTTTGTATGAATTCACCGTGATGCCGTTTGGGCTCACAAACGCCCCTTCCGCCTTTATGAGCTTGATGAACAAGGTGTTCGGCCCTTATTTGGACATCTTTGTCATCGTGTTCATCGATGATATCCTAGTCTACTGAAAGACTGAAGCAGAACACGCCGAACATCTAACTTTAGTGCTGAGGAAACTAAAGGAGCACACTTTGTTTGCCAAGTTCAGCAAATGTGAGTTTTGGCTTCGAGAGGTCGCGTTCTTGGGCCATGTGATTAGTGGGGCGGGGCTAGCTGTAGATCCGGCCAAGGTGCGGGCCGTGAAGGAGTGGTCGCCATTGAAGTCAGCGGCCGACATACGGAGCTTTCTTGGACTTGCCGGGTACTATCGCAAGTTCGTGAAGGGCTTCTCGAAGATCGCCCTTCCCCTTACTACGCTGACCAAGAAGGGTGTGCCGTTTGAATGGACACCCCAGTGCGAAGCTGCATTCCAAGAGTTGAAGGACAGATTGACGACTGCACCCATCCTAGCTCTTCCATCTGGGAAGGAGGGCTTTCAAGTTTACACGAATGCGTCATATCAAGGGATGGGAGCTGTGTTGATGCAGAGTGGGCATGTGATCGCTTATGCTTCAAGATAGTTGAAGAAGCATGAAGCCAGCTACCCGGTGCATGATCTAGAGTTGGGAGCGGTGGTATTCGCCTTGAAGATGTGGAGGCATTATTTATACGGCGTCCACTGCGAGATCTACTCGGATCACAAAAATCTGAAGTACGTTCACAACCAAAAGGAGTTAAACTTGAGACAGCGGCGGTGGTTGGAGTTCTTGTGCGACTATGAATTCACCTTGAACTACCACCCCGGGAAGGTTAATTCCGTAGCTGATGCCTTGAGCCGAAAGGCACCGGGAACGAGCACGGAATCCCGCTTGATGAGGATGGAGTTAATCCGGACACTGCAAGAGATGGAAATCACTTTGGTCTTTAAGAATCAACCGGAAGAGTATACAGAATATTTGGCCGCGATGAGTATAGTTTGCAACATACGAGACCGGATCCGTACGGAACAAAAGAAGGATGCGGCTTTAACCCCGGCTCTCAAGTCAATGGAGGATGGGACTACGGAAGAATAATCCCTAAAAGACGGCCTCATCCATTTTCGTGGCCGGCTTTACATCCCCGAAGGTGACAACATTCGGGAGGATATTCTAAAGGAGGCCCATTGCTCCAAGTACTCGGTGCACCCGGGGATCGCAAAGATGTACACCGATTTGAGAAAAACAATGTGTTGGCCGGGCATGAAGAGGGACGTCAAGTACTTCGTTACTCATTGTGTGGCTTGCCAAATGGTGAAGGCAGAATGCAGAAGCCCCGGTGGAATGCTACAGTCGTTGCCCATCCCCGAATGGAAATTTGAAGACATCTCCATGGACTTCGTCCACGGGTTACCTCGCTCGCGCTCGGGGAATGATTCTGTGTGGGTGATAGTTGACCGGTTGACCAAGGTAGCCCGATTTATCCCAATGAAGAAGGAGGCGCAGGTGGGCGTCTTAGTGCGTCTCTTTGTGGAACAATTTGTGCGGTACCATGGGGTGCCGAAGACGATCGTCTCCGACGGGATGGTCGGTTTACTTCAAGAGAATGGAGGGCTGTACAGGCTTATTTGGGTTCGCGCCTCGCCTTTAGCACAGCCTTTCACCCACAAACGGACGGGCAATCTGAACAAACCATCCGAACATTGGAGGACCTATTGAGGTTGTGTGTGCTAGATAAAGGAGAACCATGGGAGAGGCTCTTACCTCTCGTGGAGTTCTCTTATAATAACAGTCATCAAGCCAGTATTGGAATGGCACCTCATGAAGCTTTGTATGGAAGGAGGTGTAGAACACCCTTGTCCTGGGTGCAAGACGAAGATCCGAAGACATTGGGAAATGAGTATATTGATGACACGGACGCGGTGGTTAGGTTGATCCGGGATCGAATGCTAGAGGCTCAAAGCCGACAGGCGAAATATTACAACGCAAGGCACCGTATGGTAGAGTTTCAAGTGGGTGATAACGTGTTCCTGAAGATTCGACCGATGCACGGAGTGTCGCGGGTACATGGAGTCAAGAAGCTCAGCCCAAGGTATGTCGGGCCCTATGTCGTAGTGGAAAGGATTGGCCCTCTAGCCTATCGATTGGAGTTACCACCGGAGCTGGAGAACCTTCACGACGTGTTCCATGTATCGTCGCTTCGGAAGGCTTTGCTGCGGCCTGAACAGTATATCCCCACGGCGGATGGTGTCGTGGCGTCTGATAGGTCTGAGCGACTGGAGCCGGTGCGGATCGTTGATAGCGAGACAAGAACCTTGCGCCGCAAAAGTGTTCCCTTGGTGAAAGTGCTATGATCTAATCATGGGAAGGAGGAGTTCACATGGGAGCCAAGGGATTTGATGCAAGGGCGCTACCCGGAATTATTTACTCCAGGTAAAATTTTTTATTTGAAAGCATAGTTCCCTTTTATGTGTTTCACTCCCATAGCCTTACCCTGATTTCGGGGACGAAATCTTTTATTTTGTTTATAGGATTTGTAACGTCCCAATTCGCGCTAGGCCCCTTGATTGCGTATTTGAGTCAAGGGGGCTGTGGTGAGCCCAATGGGGGTGTGGGTGAACAGGTGCGGACGTACGGGAAATGAGGAAAACAAGGCAAAATGACATTTCTGGCTGACACGGGTATGGACACGGCCGTGTCCATACCCGTGTGCCTCATAAAAATAGGCTTCCAGTCAGAGAGGTACACGGGTATTGGGACACGGCGTGTCCCTACCCGTGTGCCGAGGACACGGGTAGAGACACGGCCGTGTCTCTACCCGTGTGCCGCAACCCTGACCCGGCAGAAAGTTGTTCTGGGATGAACACGGCCCTAGACACGGTAGGCAACACGGCCGTGTCACCTGAACACGGGTAGGAACACGGCCGTGTGCCTACCCGTGTCTGCGATGTATAAAAAGGAAAAATTTGGAAACCCTAGCATTCACTCTCCTTTCTTCTGCCCCGAAATTCCTGAGAGAGTTCTTGGCTGGAGGAGGAGGAAGAGCTTGCCGGAGCCATCCTTGGAGGAATCAAAACGCCGCCACCGTCAAGGGAAAAACAATGCCGCCGCGAAGGAGTGCGAGGCTCATGGCCGGCCATGGTGGTACTGCTGGACTTGAGGTGAGCTTCCTCCCCTCTCCCTTGGTGCTAGATCTATAGTTATTTTAGGAGAGACATCGACTCCATAGAGTCTTGATGGTGAGGAGGAGAGCTCTTAGGATAAGCCATGCCTAGGTTTTTAGGCTTAGTCTCCCTCAACCTTCTCATCATTCAAAGTGGAGATGAGAGAGGTTTTCGTTGGGGATTTGGCTTTGAAAGGAGAAATAAGGTTGGGTGTGATTTCTGGAGAAGTATATGCGAGGTCGTTGCAAGGAAGAAGATGAACGGATGCCGTTCATCTCGCCTTAAGATGCGTGCAGAAATCTGATTTCTGCACGCGGCGACCTTCGTGGCCAATTTCGGAGGTGTTCTGGCCAAATCTGAGTGATCGACTCAACACGAAAGTCGTAGCCCTTGAAATTACCTTTCCAACGAGTGGTTGCTCGTTTCCATGCGATACCTGTAGCCACGGGAAAGCTGGTTCGAGTCCGCTGCATTCGGGAAAATTCCTGTACAGGAAACTGTTTCCTGTACGTATTCGAGTTGAATTTCTGGTATGTTGCGACCAGATCTGGGCGATCGACTCAACACGAAAGTCGTATCCCTCGCGAATACCTTTCCAACGTGGGGTTGTGCATTGTGATCGGATTCCTGTAGCTCCGGGAATCCCAGTTTTAGTATTGGACTATCCTATGTTAATGCACTTGTTAATTTATAATGTTAGCACTCTTGCAATGATTGTGATTTGCTCATGTGATATCTTGCTCCCATATATCTATAATGTCGTTGTTACTATAATTTAGTATGGTTACTCATTTGGTTGTGTAATAAGGGATAACCATGCAATGGTAGAGAAATGGATTGGATGGGAAGGCTAGATATTAGGAGTTGATATTGGTAAAGGATATATTTATACAATTTGGTGTTGAACATATCTATTATGCGTAGAGTTGAGGTGAATTCATTGAATGGGTGGGCGTGAACATGATGAACACTATGTAAAGAGTATTTTGTAACTGTAATCCGAGCCCAAGGGGTTTATTAACAACCGATGCTTAGAGTTGAAGTCTCCCTATGGGTAGCATCGAGTGAGTTGTTTTGGGGCATGTGATGTGCGACGATTCATCGTGTCGCGATATTGAGATAATGATTGTGGCAGGTTTACGGGTTCGCCAGTCGTCACACTGATGGGAGCCAATGGGTAGACCTTGGGCGGTAGGGTTAGATACTTGGTGTCCATAACCCGAGATCTCCTCCGCGCCATGAGAACGGTTGGGCTTGCACCTCGTGCGTTTCCGAGGTTCCAACCGGTTCGAAATCAAAGGCCAGGTTGGGCTGTGTTCTTGGTGCACATCTACCCAAGACCCCTTCTGAGCCGTAGTACGCATGTGAGCTCCGCTGTTGTGTTCTTAGCGTTGAGGCGTACGAGGGCCTAGGATAGGTAGTGCGATACCACCTAGTAGTGGAGACGCCCGCTCCACTGTCGCCGTCTGGCCACGACGGACGATGCCTGAGAGGTTAGCTACCTGATCGAAAAGTGGGAACTTCAAGTCTGTGTCGACATAGCAAACTTGCATGTGCGTGCGCATGATTCGGTCATACCATAACATTCATATCATGTCATTCATTGCATACACAAGATCCTCATCGTATAAGTTTGTATGGACACTCTTATACGATGAGTTACTATACTGTTAAGCCGATCCTTAACTTACAAGTTTGTATGGGCACTCTTATAAGTTAGGTTACTATTCTGATTAATTATACCTGCTGTCATATATTATTGATATTTGTAGAACTGCTAGTTGTGTAGCGTAGTTTATACTTCACCATATTTACTGTCACCTGCTTGTTTACTCGCTTATGTATATATATTGTACCTGTGTTCCTTTCTCCGCCCGGTGCCGAGGAGTCGCCGGGGGAGCGGATGTGAAGCCACTTAGTCTTATGACTAACGGTTGCTACGTCTTCCTTTTTAGGAGGAAACCCCGCAGGTAGAGCGGCAACGGACTATGCAGCAGGACAGCCAGGCCCGGATGATAGGACCTGAGGTGGTGGTGCCATCGGCACCGTCAGTGACAGTAGTGAGTGTTTCATGTAGTCGTTTGGCAAAACATTTCTAGACTCTTGTTTCTTTTGTACAAGCCTGTTATGCTTGTTATCTTCCGCTACTTTTGGACTTTAACTTAGCTGTGAACTGAACTGCTTTTAGCTTTACTTTTCTGTTATGGTTGGGTTGGCATAATTGTTGTGATATGGATTGTAGCCGGCGGAATAGGCGTCTTGTGGAAAAGGCTAACTCGTGTGTTAGTGCTACCGCAAGGCGGCTATTTCGGGCATAAGGCTCCCCTCGTGCCGTGTGTTGTGTTTCGGGAGGGGGGTCTTACACGCCGAGTCAACGATATCGGTGTCGGTGCAATCGAACTCCCCGATATCGTAAAACCCACCACCTTAACTTTTCCTATCTTATACACATGCAAGTTTAATCGCAAACAAACAGAACCGAGCCGAAGCTCCCCGGAGCAAACGTCCGTCTCCAACCAACCGAGCCGAAGCTCCCCGGACCATCCCGTCCGTCTCCAGAACAACCGAGCCGAAGCTCCCCGGACCCAAATGTCCGTTTCCAAATCACCCGAGCCGAAGCTCACATCAATCTTCCTGTGCCAACAGTGTTTGTGAAAAGTGCAAACCTAGTTACTAAGTTACTCTTGCTAGTTTATTGTTACAGTTTACGTTAGCCCAGGACTACCCCCGGTATACCCCGTGAAGGGCTCTCAAGGGGCACTAGGAACCAAGACGGCGGCATTACGGCCCGAAGTTCCCTTTCGCAAGGCACTTATTGTTATTGGTTGTTTTCCCTTAGCCCGATTCCCTCCTCATATTACGATAGACTATCCTAGGGTGATTTTTAAACCTTCCACTCTTCGAGGAAGACGATCTTTCGCCAAACCCGAGCACCTCTTAACTCTAGCTATCACTACTACTCTCTACTCTTCATATTTTCCTATTGTAATTTCCTCCACAAATGTCCACCCAGACAAAATGTTTAACTCCAAAAACTTCCTCAGATCAAGTCCTATTGCATTTCTCAAATTGCTATATGCAGACCGACCTAGGCTACATGTCGAACCGGTTATGCAATGATTCATTACTCATCCAAATGCCCTAAATTATTTACTGGAGACTTACCATGACATAAATGACCTAAATCCAGAAAACGGAAATTTTCCTAATTTATTTGGCATTTAATTAAATTCCTCGACAATCCAAGGACTACCGGTTTGAACATGAATTATCCTAAGTTCTCATGCAAGATGTCCAGCAATTTTATGATAAATACTAGGTTATCTCAATAGGTTAAATCCTAAGTATCATAATTTTTCTATCATCAAAATGACATGAAAGCTATTTTAGAAATAATCTCTAACTTCTATTGTTTATGAAGCAAGTACAGAAAATATTCTTCTAAAAATTATAAATAATTCATGACATGCAGATAAAGGCCTAAAATTAGCACTGGCCAAGTTTCATAATTTTCCAGCAAGTATTTTATCCATAATTAATTTTTAAACATAAAAGCCCTTTTCTATCATCTGTGAATAAGGTACTAGATTTACTCAACATAAAAATTCTATAAAAATCCAGGGATCATGGTGCTACTAATCAAGATCTAAATCCAGAATTTCAACTGATTATAATTAATTTAAATCCTCCAAATAATTGAAACAATAAATCGGGCAATTATTCCTTTAACACATGAAGTATAACATTTATTAATCATAAAATTCCAGAAGATTTATCATAAGACTAAAACATCCTAAAACTCCCTCTTCCCGAGTTTCACAATTTTTGGATTAGATTTAGTGCTTAAAATAACTAAATTACATTTTTATCCTAATCCGACATCTCAACTTTCGAGGTGCCTAACTACCTCCAATTCCTTCACTATTTCAACCAGAGGGTTTTCATTATATCATCCCACTCTCCTCCAAATTTCAAGGGCATACAAGAGCTTTTGCTCCTATGTCCTTCACAAACCTCAAACTCCCACCCGTTGGATTTGAGCCAATCTCTTAGGGTAAAATCCACCCTAAGCCACTCCATGTTACCCAAGAGGGTAGACATAGACTCAACAAATCAGTGCCCAACAACTTCAGCCTCTTTTGAGGAGATTTGTACACTCCATCTCCAATCGTACTTTTCCCCAAAGTACCCCTCACCAAGACCTATCTAGGACTTGATACTTCCCTATTCAAAACTCGACCAATCGAGTTGAAATTTTGTACAGATCTTAATATTGATGCCAGGGACCACTACCCAAAATATGGGGGAGTTTGGACTTAATTTCATCTCCTAATTAATTTCATATCGTTTATTAAATTTTTACAAAAACTTTAGGCAAAAGTTCTCCAAAAATTCTCATTTTTGGACAGCCTCTCGATATACATATTATAGACCTCCAGTCCAAATTTCAAGTCATTTGGACAGGTTATGAACCGTGGGCAGCCATTTTAATTTCTGGTTAGCCTAGGTCTTGATCCCACCAAAATGAGTGCTGTGTTCAAACCACTCACCCAAATTGAATAAAATCAATTTTAAATTAAAGTAGACCCCGAGGGCTACAACTTTTGTGTCTGGTCATTTTTCCTAAAACGGCCTCTACGTGCCTCGTTTCGCAGCCTCAACATATATCCAAATAATTTATTTTTCCATATGTACTATATAATAATCTATGTATTATATATTAAATCTACTGTTCATCTTCTTCATGAACCCGAACAGACACAGGAAAACATTTTTCCTGTAAGCATTCCGTGGTCCGTCGCCGGCCGTTCGGTCACTTCCCTGGCCAGCCACCACCACCACCACCCCCGTTGAGGCGATGGCTATCGGTCGGCGGTGGTTTGGCCGCCGGAGGTGGCGGTTTCCGGCGAACTCAAAATACCTTTTTCATGGTTTTTCCATGAAAACGAGAGACGGGTCCGGCTCCGTTGAGCGCGAACCTCCTTTCTAAGAATCCTAAGATCTACCCATGAAAGAGAAGGAGTAGAGGAGGACCTTGTTCGCGGTTTGAAGGCGAGAAGAACGTCGGGGTGCCATGGCGCGGTGGTGGCGTTTGCTAAACTTCTCCTACAGTAAGAACAAAGGTCTGTTCTGATTACTTGAGCGTGTAACCTTCTCCTCTTTCCCTAAGTGGGCTTTTATAAGTCAGATAGTGGGAAGATGAATGGGTAAAGCCATTATGGCCATGAAGGCTCCTCCCCTTAACGCTTCGGTTATGATGCAGGGATAAGAAACGGTGGAAACTGAACAGGTGTGTCCAGCTGGCGATTTTCTATTGGACCACCTTTTCCTCATTTATTATATAATTATAGAAGGAAAACGGCCGAAAGTTACTCCTGGTGTAACTTCCCACACCAGCATTTATTACCACGCGTGTTGGAATAATTTCGGGCCTGAACCGTCGTTTCGGCCAATGTCACGGGCGTGATACATAGGTCACGGGCGTGACAGGCCCGGATAGCCAATTCTAGGTTCGACGATCGTCGAACTGAGATCGACGATCGTCGATGGATGGTCACGGGCGTGACACCTCGGGTCACGGGCGTGACAGGCCCGAACGGCAGATTGTGGGTCGACGATCGTCGAATTGAGATCGACGATCGTCGAAGGCTGGTCACGCCCTAAGTCACGGCCGTGACCTCTAGGTCACGGGCGTGACATGCCCGAATGGCAAATTTCGAGGTCGACGATCGTCGAATTGAGATCGACGATCGTCGAAGGCTGGTCACGCCCTAGGTCACGGGCGTGACACTCATGTCACGGGCGTGACATGCCTAGGCCGCAAGCTCGACGATCGCCTCACGGCGATCGACGATCGTCGATGGGGTCACGCCCATAGTCACGGGCGTGACACCTTGGTCACGGGCGTGACATGCCCAGACAGCACGTTCGACGATCGTCTCGTGGAGATCGACGATCGTCGAAGTAGTCACGCCCAAGTCACGGGCGTGACGGGTCGGTCACGGGCGTGACCAACCCTTGACCCGAAAACCCGGTCGATTTATTTTCACTTTTTGTGCTCCCTGGGGTTCTGACTCGACCAACCGACTCCTAGGGGTCTAGCCGGAAATGGGATGTTACAGCAATGTCCTCAACCTCAGTGTTCAACAGCTGTTGTTGCTCAGCCAAATATATTACATCATTGCCTCCCTTATGAAAGCAATATGTCATCTCTTTCTTATGCAGATTGACTTCAAATCTGATGGATTTAATGTCTTGAGCCAGCTGAAACTACAGTTATTTATTTGACTCATCCACATATTTCTCTAAAGACAGCCTTTGTTCATCCAATTTTACTTGCAGTTATACCAGTAATGAACTGAAGTCCATGCTTGGAGCAGGTGGTTGAGTGACTGTTTGTAAGGCCTTTTTATAGACTGTGCTCTTTTTCCTCATTGCAACCACTTTCCTTTTCTTAGCCGTAGAGGCTTCCTCATCATCAGATGATTGTGATGAGCTTTCTATATCAACTGTTTCTTTATTAATGTTGGCATTAAGTAGCTCCTCCCCCTCAGTTCCTGGCAGTTCCTTTTCTATTTATGATTGCTCCCCCTCAGTCCTTACAACAGGTAAATCGGGAAACAGCTCTTCCATAGTTACCTCTTGCTGCATCTGTACAGGAGGAACAAGATTAGTTTTGAAAACAAAAGGTTCTCCCTAGACATCCCGATTTTTGTCTAGGGCTTTCTCTATAAAGGAGATACTTACTTGCTCATCCTGAGCTGTATCTTTTATCTACACATCTTGTGCTTCCTTATCAGTAATTTCTAGTGCTTCTTTGTTTAAGTATGATACAATGTCCATTACTGTATCAGCAACATACTAACTCTTTAGAGTAGCTTCAGCAATACCTCCCCCTTGGGTAGGCAGCTCAAATAATTCAGTGACTTGTACTTCTGGTTAAGGGTGTTCTCCCCCTGGAGTGGAGGCTATCTGTTGCTGTAGGTGCTGACAGCTCTATATTTGATCTTGAGCTTCTTTTTGTTGTTGGTCTTCATCTGAACTGAAGACTACCTCCTTCTCAGAATCACTTGAGGATTGTTCTTGCTGAACAATTTCTTTCTTTTTCTTATTTTTCTTGACATGTTTCTGTGGAGTAGAAATCTCTTTGGTCAATACTCTATCCCATTTGGTTAGAATCCTTACATCCATTCTCCTCATATGGTTGATCTTGGATCCTGGTAGTTGGTTCATAACATCTTGTATTGTAGAAGCTATACATAAGCTTAGGATCCTTACGAGATTTGGTTTCTTTATTCCTTCTTGTATTTTGTCAAATACTATTGATGCCCAGTCTGTTTTTAGCCTGAATATTATTCTTGTCATTAGATTGAACATAGAGGCTAAAATTCTGTCATGTCCACCTGTTTTACACAGATTCACCTTGCCTACGATTTCAGACAGAAACTTTCCTTGTGAATTCATCCCTTTCCTTGTAATGGATGATCTAACTTCGGTATTAGGGTTTAGCCCGCACCAGCTTAATGCATCTTTTGTCCTGGATGGACTTATGTCATCATCATACTTAAACTTAGGAAGTTGGAGTGACTTCCATATCGTCTTCTGTGTAAGTTTCACTCGGGAATCCTGAACTATGGCTTTGATTTTCTTCCCATCAGTGTCCACAATTTCTGATGAATAAAATTCCATTACTTCCTTTTTCCAAATCTTAGTTGGTTCTGAGACCAAGAACTCCAACCCATTTTCCAAAATTAGGGTAATTACTCCTTGGATGTCTTGCAATGCTATCGTGAATCCACCACGAACCAGCTCATAACCTTCATTCACCTTGTCGTCTTGGTGGGCGCCATTGACGAGAGAGAGAGAGAGAGAGAGAAAAAAGAGGTGAGAAGTGAATATCTATGTCGACACAAGGTCTAGAGTCAAGAAATCTTAAGTCGTAGTCGACCAGATTTTGTCTTCCCTTATTTATAGTCTATTGGTAACGGGTAGGTCAAAGGACACACCTTACTTATTAAAAATACTTGTCGACATAGTTATACATGTGTAGACATAAAAGACTTAGGTCTCGACAAAACTTAACTTTAGTCGAAATGTCTATGGTCGACATATCTATGTGTCCACATACTTGTGTTAGTGTCGACACGGGCTGGTCATGTCTCGACATAGTTGTGTCGACACCTATTGTTCTGTCGACACAGATGCTGTTTCTTTGTCGACACCCCATTTTTCTTTGTCGACACAACATATTGAGTGTGTCGACACAATTTGTTTGCATCGAAACAAACTTTGTACTTAGACAAATTTACTGAGAAATAGTGTGCTTATATATTCTACTTAGGAATGCTTGAGTTGACCTATTCTAGGTTCAACATACCTAATTCAATTTTAAAATAATTGAATTTAGTTTCATCCAGTGGTTTTGTAAAAATATCAGCAATTTGATTATTTGTGTTTACAAATTGTAGACTAATATCTTCCTTCTCCACATGTTCTCTTTTGAAATGAAACTTAATTTCTATATGCTTGGTTTTACTGTGTGATACAGGATTCTTAACAATAAAAATTGCACTTTGAGAATCACAGAATAGTGGAATTCTACTTACCTTGATGACATAGTCTTCAAGTTGATGCTTTATCCACATCAACTGTGCACAGTAGCTTCCTGCAGCTATATATTCTGACTCAGCAGTTGAGATAGCTAAACTTGTTTGCTTTTTGCTACACCATGACACCAACCTTGCACCTATGAATTGACAAGTTCCTATAGTACTTTTCCTGTCTTCTTTGCAATCCTGCAAAGTCTTCATCTGAGAAGCCTGTTAGTAAAAAATCTCTATTCTTAGGGTACCAAAGACCTAGATTATGTGTGCCCTTAAGATATCTCAAAATTCTCTTAACTGCAGTATAATGAGATTCCTTTGGGCAAGCTTGGTCCCTAGCACAGACACATGTAGCATACATGATGTCAGGTCTATTATCAGTAAAGTTGAGTAGGGACCCAATTATCCCTCTATATAAAGACTCATCAACAAGTTTCTCTGTCTCATCTTTTCCTATAAGCATACTTGTTCCCATTGGAGTTTCCATGGTGGAGGCAGAGTCCATTTCATATTTCTTAATCAATCCCTTGGTGAACTTAAACTGGGATATGGACAATCCATCATCAATCTGTCTTACTTGAAGTCCCAAAAAGAACTTCAGCTCACCCATACTGCTCATCTCATACTTCCCTTGCATAAGTTTTGCAAACTTTCTACAATGGTTGTTTTCAGTAGATACAAAGATAATGTCATCAACATATATCTAGACTAGGATTATCTTGCCTTTAGATTCTCTAAAGAATAGAGTTTTGTCTATCTTTCCTCTAAAGAATTTATTCTCAATAAGAAAAGAAGACAAGGTTTCATACCAAGCCCTAGGGGCTTTTTTCAAACCATATAAAGCTTTACTAAGCCTATATACATAATCAGGATAATGTGAATCTACAAAACCTGAGGGTTATTCAACAAAGACTTCCTCTTTTTAGTAACCATTTAGAAATGCTGACTTTACATCCATCTGATATAACTTGAACCCTTGATAGGCAACATAGGCCAAGAACAACCTTATAACCTCCAGCCTTGCCACTAGGGAAAAGGTTTGATCAAAGTCAATCCCTTCCTCTTTCCTGTAGCCTTTTGCTACCAGTCTGGCCTTATTCTTGATTATAGTGCCATTCTCATCAAGTTTGTTTCTGTAGATCAACTTGGTTCCTATAATGTTGAGATCCTTTGGTTTAGGAACCAATTCCCAGACTTTTCATCTTCTGAATTGATTCAGCTCTTCTTGCATAGCATCAATCCAGTTTATGTATAGCAAGGCTTCTTCAAACATCCTGGGTTCTATCTATGATAAGAAACTTGAACATAAAACTGTGTTCATGTTCTTGCTCCTGGTTAGTACACCTTGACTTGCATCACCAATTATTTGATGAGCTGGATGATCCTTTATATGTCTTCTTGCTGGAGGAAATCAGCCAAACTATTGGCCTTCTTCATTTTACTCAACCTGATGCTCCTCATTGTCTTCTTAATCCAGTTAATCTTGCTCTCCCCTTGGACATCATGCATCATTTTCTTCATCCAGCTTATCAGGTGCTTCTTCATTGATAGTCAACTTGTCCAGCCGATCCTTTAAACCTGTAAAATTAACTGAAGAGCTAGACAATTCACTGTTAATCAACTTAGACTCATTAAATACCACATGGACAGATTCTTCTACAACTTGTGTAGTCAAGTTGTAGATCCTGTATGCCCTACTATTATTGTTGTACCTAACAAATATCCCTTCTAGGGATTTGGCAGCAAACTTAGTTTGGTAGTGCTTACCATTAACTAAGACATAACACTTACTACCAAAGATTCTGAAATAGGAAATGTTTGGTTTTTTACCTTTCAAAATCTGATAGGGAGTCATCTTATGTTTATTATTGATGGAGGCTTTATTAAGTGCATGATATGCAATATTTATTGCCTTTGCCCAGAAGTACTCAGGGAGAGTAGTGTCACTAAGTAGTGTTCTACTTGACTCAATTAGAGTCCTATTCTTTCTTTCAGTAACACCATTTTGCTGGGTGTTCTAGGTGAGGAGAACTCCTTATGAATCCAAGGTTCTTCATAGAACTTTATCATACATTCAGATTGAAATTAAGTTCCATGGTCACTTTTGATTTTGACCACTGAATTGTTAAATTCATTCTGAATTTGTCTAATAAAGGTCTGGAAAACAGTAGGAGTTTCAGATTTTTTGCCTCAAGAAGAAAACTCATGTGAATCTAGAATAGTCATCCACAATAACTAATGTGTAAACTTTCCTACCAAGACTATGAACTTGCATAGGACCAAACAAATCCATATGCAAGAGATATAAACATCTCATTGAATCTTTTGTATCAAGTGCATTGAAAGAGGACTTAGTCTGTTTGCCCTTTTGGCAAGCTGAACACACACCCTATTTAATGCACTTGACTTGAGGAACATTCCTCACTAACACCATGTTGAACAATTGTCCTATTAACTTATAGTTCAGATGAGCTAGCCTCTTGTGCCATTTGACACATAGTGAAGCTTTCTCTCCTACAACTAGAATAATGGGTGAGATTTTAAACTCACAATCTAGGTTAAGACAATATACATTCCCTTTCCTAGTGCCAGTCAAAATGATCTCTTGATCACTTGACCTCCTTTTTTGGCACTCCCCATTGAGGAAAGACATGACATAACCTAGATCACTAAGTTGAATTATGCTAATCAGGTTATGTTTTAGACCCTTCACATAAGACACTTTAGTGATAGTAATTGAATCACTAGAAATGTTACCAAATCCTTTGATGATTCATTTTTCTGATCCACCCAAGATTACTTTGGGTCCATTCTCTATGGGTACATAGTCCCTTAACATTCTTCTTGTTCAAGTCATGTCTTTGGAACATCCACTATCCAAGTACCATATAGTGGTATGGCCACTTGGATTCACCTGCATCAAATAAAGAATCACTTATCCTTAGAACCAAAATTATTATTGGGTCCTAGGTCCTTGTTAGTTTGAAATCATGCAGCTGTTCTGACAGGTAAACTATTCTTGGTTTTAACACTTGTGTTGAACCAGTAATCTATGGAAAAGTGGCCCACCTTGCCACAACACCAATACTCAAATCTATTGTACCTTCTTTTAGGTACAGACTTCACAACTTTGTTGCCATCTGTCCTGTTAGGTGTAGGTGTTGGAGAGAACCTGATGGGCTTGCCTATAGAGTGACCTATTGGCATTTGCACCCTTGCCCATGAGATCTCCATACTCACAGTGACCATGGGTAATATCATGATCATACCTGTTTGTAGGTTGCATCACTTTCCTAAAGAAAATGGGGGCTTTTTAGCTAGTGGCTAAACTGGGGCCTTACCTTTTCTATGAGAATTGGTGGCCCTAGTTCTTCCCTTAAAACCTAGACCAGTCTTTCCTTTTTGAGAAATGAAATTGTATAATAAGGGCAAGACAAATTTTGGCTTAGATAATTTAGCCACTAAATCTCTTTCTTGCTGAAGTTTTGCCTCCAGATTCTTGATATAATTTTCCTTGAAAGAGATTGTGCCCATCTGAATAACAGTAATATTTTTCAGTTTGGTAACCTCCTTCAATTTTAAATATATCAATATAGCTGAATCTAATGCAGCCTTCTTAAGAGACTCAATTTCCTTGGCCTGCTCCTTGACAAGAAACTTGCTCCTCTTAAGAGCTTGCAACAACCCACCATACTCATTAATGAGTTGATGTACATCCCCCTCAGAATTTCAACCATCAACTTCACATGAAGTTGATGCTACTTATTCTGATCCCGTAAAATAATTAGAATCTAAGGGAGAATTATATACCTTGGTTCGACCAGGCTGATCCTGGCGCTGATCATTTTCTTACTGAGCCATCAACCCTCTACAACAATAGTCTTCCACTCCATTTATGGAGTCCCGCATCTATAGGAATTCTAGTTCCCTAGAATCCTCTTTTGTTGAGAACAACCGAACATATGCTTCTGCATCATCTTCTTATCCTGATCCTGAAGATGAAGAGTCTATCCAACTCTTCTGCTTTTGAGCAACAAAGGATTTCTCCTTCTTGCCTTTCACTTGATGCTTCTTCTTATCCTTAGATTCAGTCCTCTTGTCTGGACAGTCAGCTATAACAGGTCTAGGCCTGTTGCAACAATAGCCATCAATCTTAGAATTAGTTTGTTTACTAGGTTTTGAGGCATACCTGTCCTCCTTGGGAGTCTTCTTTTTCTTGTAATATTCATCCTTGGAGAAGGCTGTAGATGGCCTGGTTCTCCATTTCTTCTTTTTCATGAACCTTTGAAACTGCCTTATAAAGGCAGCAATGTCCTCATAAGAGGTGTGGCAATCTGATGTGTTGTTATCAGGATTTTCTTCTTCTACCTCAGCACTCCTTCTGGGTGGAGAACGAGACTTTCTCCTACCCTTTCTTGTGCCTTCAGCCTTAAAGGCTACTAACTTTTCTTTATACTCAGACCTACTGCTTTTCTACTCCTCTTTTCTAGTAGTGAGCTGCATTTCATACGATAGTAACTTTCCAAATAGTGTGGGTGGAGGTGTATCAGCAAGCCTGGCCACCTCTCTGATGGCACATATCTTTGTGTCCCAGTCCTTTGTCAGTGATCTGAGAAACTTGTCATTCAATTCATATGTTCTTAAGACTCTTCCATAGCTCATCAGCTCATTTTCTATCCTGAAGAACTTTATGTAACATTCTGCTATGTTGTAAGACCTGGCTTGTCTAAAGCTCTTATATTCTTGATTTAGCATAGATTTCCTGTCTTCTCTGACTTCTTCAGTTCCCTCCATGTAGACAATAAAAGTGTCCCACATCTCCTTAGAGGTTTTGCTATGCACCAGATTCTGAAATATGGCATCATCTATAGCACTTACAATAATGTTTTTTGCTCTTTTATCAAATGTTGCAAGGATGATCTCATCCTTGGTCATTTCATAAAAATTCTTTGGTGTTCTAACATTTGCATCCATAACTTATACCTTCATTGGAATGAAGGGGCTTTTTGTACTGTAATGTAGATTCTTGGATCAGATTCTTCCATGAACAACCTGACCCTTTCCTTCCATATGCCAAAGCATTCTTACCTATAGATAGACAGTTTCATAGATCCAAATTACTTCTGATTCTCATTTGAACCCATTCTTGAAATCTGTTAATTTCCTTGGAGATTCACTCAGATTGTTAGGTCAATCTTTAAGTAACCTCCCTCTAATACCACTTGAAAGACTTGATTTCAAGAGCTAAGACACCTAGAGGGGGGGTGAATAGGTTCTAAATTTCCATTAATAAATTTTTGGCAATTAATGTTGGGTATTACATGCACAATAACCCAGATTTACCTGAAGTAACCCTTGAACTAAGATGAATTAAGTTATTGTTGATATCTTGGTTTAAGTTGTGAGTTTGCAGATCATCATTTCTAAGTATAGACCAATGTCAGTCTACAGTGGGTCATGAACACAAGACCATACAGTGTAATCCCTCACAGTGTGATCCAATGTGTTGACTCATGTTTAGCCTCTCAATTGGGATACACTTCATTTCTATGTCCAGAATTTCTCTAAGTCCACTTCTCGAGAAGTCCATGATAGTTCTCGAGAAGTAGACTTAGCGGAACTCGAGAATTACATATTGTTCTCGATAAGCCGGTACTAGTTCTCGAGAAACCTTTTTATAGTTCTCTAGAAGTCAGTCTAAGGTTATTGAGAAGTCCAAGCCTTTATTTCTCGAGTAGTCAGAGATAGCCGCAAATTCATTCTAAGTCCTTCTCTCGAGAAGTCTATCTTAGTTCTCGAGAACTTAGTCTCTAGTTCTTGAGAATTCAACATGGTTCTCGAGTATACGATTTGGCTTTCGAGTAATAGTTCTCGAGAAGTCTAGTTAGTTCTCGAGTAGACTCAACACCTTTTGTTCTCGAGTACTTACTTAAGTCCAGAAAGTCTAGTTCTCGAGAAGTCAGGCTGTTCTCGAGAACTCATTCATACTTCTCGAGAACTACTATAAAATTTTTCTGAAAATTTACTTACGACCAGATCAACGGGATTTTTTAATGAGACATCGTGATTGGTCCACGTGTCTTCATTAAAGTTAATTCTAACCGTTAGGGGAATTCCTACATAATGTCTTTTCGTCAAGACTAACCCTAAGTGGAAAATCGTACATTTCTATTATCGTGATCGGTCGTCTCTTTCCAAGAAGAACAGAACTTTCAGCTGCCACCGCCGCTCAACGTGAAGATCGACACTTCTATTTTCGATCAAGAAAGGCTTGCTGTTCAAGGATATTTCATCTTCTCCTTGATCGAGTAAGTCTAAGATTTCTCAGATCAGATCTCTCAACTCTTCTTCAACATTTTCTAAAAAAGCCGCAATTTCAAGAAGAAGTACTAGAGTTTAATTTTTCCAGATCTCAGACAAATTTCTGTTTGTATTTTTTTTAAATCTTTTTGTAAATTTTGTAGGAGATTAATCTCCGAGTTGTAGGAAGTTTACATCTTTCGAGTGTAGATCCTTTTGGATCGAGATTTAGGAACTTGGTTCCGAGGCATAGGATTGGATTTCAATCCAAGATAGTTGTGTAGCCGAGTCTAGTGATTTACTAGATCGGTGAGGGAAAGTGGACGTACCCAAGGTTGGGGAACCACTATAAATCTTCGTGTCATCTATGATAGCTTGATTGTGTGTGCAAGTTCTTTAAAATTTTTATTCCGCATATAGACACACAATTTACCAATTCGCCCCCATCTAGGTGATTTAGGTTGACAACTTAACACTTTCAATTGGTATCATAGGGAGGTTGGTCGTTAAAAGGTTAACATCTTGATCAATTTCCTCTCTAAGTTATCTTTGAAAATTTTCAAGCAATGGATATGGCTAAAGATTTTGCCAAGCTTCCCCTGTGCACAAATAATAACTTTCCCATGTGGAAAGAGAGAATTAAATTTTTTATAAAAGCTGTGGATCCCCGGATCTTCATGATTGTTGAAGAAGTTTCCCACATTCCTATGACTGTCTCCACTATAGATCCAACCAAGAAGGTTCCAAAGAAGTTAATGGATCTAGATAAAGACGGATTGCACTTGTCTCTCTTGATAAGAAAGCTAAAAATATTATAGCAAGTACAGTCGATTACTCGATGTTGTAGAACATGATTCACTGCCAATCTGCTAAGGAGATGAGGCAGACACTAGTCACTCTGATGGAAGGTACTGAAGAAGTGAGCGATGATAGAAGATCCTTGTTGAACCAGAAGTATGAAGCCTTCAGGAAAGGGCCAAAGGATACTATTGCCGATTCATTTGAGAACTTCTTCAAAATAGTCAATGGTCTCAGAGTATATGGCAGAGTCTTCACCAATGGAGAACTGAATGACAAGTTCCTAAGATCCTTAACCAAGGAATTGGACAACAAGGTCTGTGCTATCAGGGAATTTGGAAAGCTAGCTGAGACAGATCCTCAGAATCTCTTCGGTAGGCTGATGTCGTATGAGCTTAACCTCAACACGAGGAAAGCTGAAGAAGAGAAGAGCAGGTCTGCATCCAAAGAGAATTCTGTTGCTTTAAAGGTAGACACCTCCAGGAAGTCAAAAGCTACCTCTCTAGGACTAGTACAAGAAGTTAGTGAAGAAGAAAACTCAGAGACAAGTACCTCGAGATCTGAGCTATCTTATGGAGAGTTCTCCTTACTCTCACGATAGTTCAAGAAATTATTGAACAAGAAAAATCAATGGAAGGGAAAGGATGCCTCTCACAGAAGATCACGACATGACGGTGATCGACATAGAAAAGGCTCAAGCAGCCATGACAGGTATGGTTCTAAACAAAACAAACATATTTTGACAGACATAGTTTGCTTCTGTTGTAACAAGCCAGGTCACGTCATAGCTGACTGCCCCCACAAGAAGAAAGAGTGTGGCAGGAGAGAAGAAAAGAAGTCCTTGTACAACAAGAAGAGGACAGAGAAGAGCATGATAGCCAAGAAGGGCAAGACTCTTAGTGACTATGACTCATCTGAGTCAAGTGAAGAAGAGGAAGCCTACTTTGGACTTATGGCTCAATCAGATGATGAACAAGAGCCCCAGTTCACTGGGGAGGTAAAATCTCACACCCCTCTTTCAGAATCTGAAGTTTCTGAGCATGATCATGAGGACAACTCCTCTGACGATGAGTCTGAACTCACGGCCCAGTATAAGGAGTTGATAATGGTTTACGACAAATGTCGAAAGGTCGTGAAAACTCAGGAAAAAGAGATTAAGTCTCTAATGGCCGTAGAAAGCTCTCTGAGAGTGGAAGTCGTTAAGATGGACTCACTCAGAGAAGACTTAGATAATTCTGTTGATGAGTTCAATAAGGCTATCAAGCACCTTGATCTGAAGGATGAAATCATCAAAGGGTTGGAAGACTTACTAGAGGCCGAAAAGAAACTTGTTGAAGGTTTCTCTAAGCCAAAGGTAGTTCTTCCTCTCATTGCTGAGTTCTCCGCTCAGGCCAAGGGTGCTGGGCTAGGCCATGTAGGAGCTCTTAGTAAATCTTCTAGGAGGAATAAGGCTCAGAGAAGGAATAAGGTCGCTAAGAAGGCCTTAGCCAAAGCAAAGGGGAAAGCCCCTCAAGATCAGACTGTCTTTAAGAAAGTCATATTTCCAACAAATGAGTTTGATCTTGACTCATCCTACGACCACTTGACTAGGCCTACTTATGTAGAGCCAAAGTCTCGTTACCAAGGATGGACTCGCCCGAGAAACATTGGTGAGAGTGTCTTTAAGGCACCTTATGAAAAAGTCATTCTTCAGAGCTATTGCCCTTATAATCATGGTCATAACTTCAAGAAAGCACCAAAAGTAAAAAAATCATTGTAGAAAAGCCTGTAATGGAGAAGAAATCATGTGATTGCCATCATCATGAAGCTTCTCCCTCCAAGAATGCTACCCTGCTGGACCAGTATCCCAGAAGGTCAAGCAGGAGTTCCTAAGGAAAAGATACAACAGGTTTGACTGTTGGTGCTGTGGCAAAATTGGTCATTTTGCCATCGATTGTTGGTTTAATCCAAGAAAATTTGCAACTCCTCAAGTTAGCAACATGAGAATGACCACTCATAATGCTAATCCTCGTAGGGGGAGTGTTCTAACACGAGACCAAGGACCCAAACATGTTTGGATTCCTAAGGCAAATTGATTATTATTGCAGGGATGTCCAGAGGCCACCAAAATGCCAATATGGTATTTGGACAGTGGATGCTCTCGGCAAATGACCGGGACAAGAAGCCTACTTCAGAATTATTCTCCAGTGTTGAACGGACCAAAGTTTATCTTTGGTGGTTAAGACCGCGGGATAACTAAAGACTACGGTATGATTACTAACGGTAGTGTATTCATTTCGGATGTACCTTATGTGGAAGGATTGGAACATAATCTTATAAGCATAAGCCAACTATACGACAAAGGACACATAGTTGAATTCCACGCTGACAAGTGCTTGATAAATTCTGTTGATAATATGGAAATGATTCTATCTGGCACTCGAAGCAGGAATATATTCTGTTTAAATTTCATTTGTATAGATTCTTCTACACCCGTGTGTCTTTTGGAAAAAGATAGTGCGTCTCTTGGTGACCAATGGCACAAGATGTTAGCACATATAAATTTTAAAACTATTAATAAATTATTCTCCCAAAACTTAGTACATGATGCCATGAGTGTCAAGTACGTCAAAGATAGACATTGTCATGCATGCGTAAAAGGCAAGCAAACAAGGGCTACCTTTAGGAGCATTATTGATAAAAATTCAAGTAGATGTCTCCATCTACTTCATATGGACTTGTTTGGTCCACTACAAATTAGAAGCTTGGGAGATAAGGAATATACATTGGTTATTGTTGATGATTACTCGCGCTTTGCGTGGGTGTTCTTTCTGAAACACAAGTCAGATACCTTCGACATCTTTACTAATTTTGTCAGGCAGGTCCAGAATTAATATAACTGTTCCGTAGTCAAAATAAGAAGTGATAATGGAACAGAGTTCAAATCTAGGGCCATGACAGAATTCGGTGAAAGCCTAGGTATCATTAATGAGTTTTCCTCTCCTCGCAATCCACAGCAAAAAGGAGTAGTTGAGAGAAGGAATAGAACACTCATAGAGGCCTGCAAAACCATTTTGATTGATGCTTCACTACCAGAATACTTCTGAGCTGAAGCCGTCAATACTGCATGCCACGTGCAAAATCGAGCACTCATCAATAAGAACCATAATAAGATACCATACGAACTTTTAAGAGGCAGGAAACCAACTGTTTCATATTTTAGAATTTTTGGTTGTAGATGCTTCGTGCTTAACAATGGTAAGTATCATACTAACAAGTTTAGTGAGAAAAGTTTTGAAGGTATTTTTGTAGGTTATAGTAGCCATAGTAAGACATACAGGATTTTAAATCGAAAAACTCTGGTTGTAAAAGAATCCATACATGTTGTATTTGATGAGATGAGCTTGCTGCAAAGCAAATCGTCTAGTGTGCTTGTTGAAGATGTAGGTACAAGGATTAAATAGATCAGCTTGGATGAACCGACTGAAGGTGAAAGAGAAAATTTCTCCAAGATCACTACTCCAACCACCATTGGAGAGGTAGATGATCAAGATGATGAAAACATCAGATTTGATGAAGTCACACTAGTGGCTGAAGAAGTTCCAGATGCTAGAAACCTAGAGCTCAGACATCTGAAGGATAATCTATTGGACCAGATCATAGGAGATCAACGGGATGGTGTCAGAACTCATCGAGGTACAACTAACGAGAATTTATATTTAAGTTTTCTCTCACAGGTTGAACCAAAAAAGTTTGAGGAAGCCAACTCAGAAGCATCATGGATCTTGGCCATGGAAGAAGAACTGAACCAGTTTAAGCGATGCAAAGTTTGGAAACTAGTTCCTAGACCCAAAGGTAAGAATGTCATCGGAATGAAGTGGGTCAACCGGAACAAGTTGGACGAGGATGGAACAATCATAAAGAACAAGGCCAAACTCATCGCCAATGTATATCCTCAAGAAGACGAGATCGACTTCGACCAAACATACGCTCCAGTGGCAAGGCTGGAGGCCCTAAGACTGTTCCTACTTATGTTTCACTAAAGGGCTTCACTGTCTACCAAATGGACGTGAAGTCTGCCTTCCTAAATGGTGACATAAAGGAAGAAGTGTACGTGGAACAGCCCCCAGGATTTGTTGATCCTAACTTTCCTTAGTATGTTTATTTGTTATCGAAAGCGCTGTACGGTTTGAAACAATCTCCTCGAGCTTGGTACGAAACACAATTTACCTTTCTCCTCAAGAACAAGTTCACGAGGGGAAAGATAGATAAGACATTATTTCTTAGGGAAATTAAAGGCAAGATATTTTCTAGTGCAAATCTATGTTTACGACATTATTTTTGGTTCTAAAGACGACAACCTGTGCAAAAAGTTTTCTAAACTTATGTAAGGGAAGTTTGAAATGAATAGTATGGGAGAGCTGAAGTATTTCTTAGGAATTCAGGTGAAATAATCTGAAGATGGAATTTTCATCACATATGAAGTTCACCAAGGAGTTGATTAAGAAATTTGGAATGGAGAGTGCAACCTCTATGAGGACTCCAATGGCCTCAGCTATGTCTCTTGACAAGGATGAGAAACGGAAATCTTTTGATGAAACCAAATATAGAAGCATAGTTGGATCCTTGCTCTACCTTACTGCCAGAAGACCAGACATAATGTTCTCTACATGTGTCTGTGCTAGATTCCATGTGAACTATAAGGAATCTCACTACGCTATTGCAAAGCGAATCTTGAGATACCTTAAAGGTACATCGAATTTTGGCTTATGGTACCCAAGAAGTAATGACAGTGAACTAAATGGCTTCTCAGATGTAGACTTTGTAGGTAGCAAAGATGACAGGAAAAGCACTTTCAGGACATGTCAGTTCCTTGGAAGAAGGCTTATCTCATGGAGCAGCAAAAAGCAAAATTGTGTCGTGATCTCAACGGCCGAGTCAGATTATATCTCTGCCGGCAGTTGTTGTGCACAATTGCTTTGGCTAAATAACCAGCTAGAAGATTACAATATGAAGGTTAAAGACATTCCGTTGTTTTGCGACTCCTCTAGCGCAATAGCAATTGCAAACAACCCAGTCTTGCACATCCGGACAAAGCACATCGAGCTCAGATATCACTTTATCCGGGAGCATGTGGAGCAAGGGGATGTGGATCTGTAGTACGTGCAAACAGATCGACAAGTTGCAGAAATTTTCACAAAGTCGTTGGACGACACCAAGTTCAATTTCTTCAAAACTGAACTTGGGATGCTGAACAAATAAGGATAGATCAAAGGGAATCAATTCAAAGCTTAAGAATCGAGGAAACTTCAAAAAGGTCAGAAATTTCTTATGTGGATGGCAGTTCTCGAAAACTATTATTACTTCTTGAAAAGCATGAAATTAGTTCTCGAAAACTTCAAGTCCACTTCTCGAGAATAGAAAATCTGTCTCTCGAGAGGTACTGAAAGTTCTCGAAAACAAGTCCTTTACTTCTTGAGAACTACAATGATACTTCTCGAGAACTACCCTACCTCTCGAGAAATGTCATGTCAATTTTCGATTTCTGTCAATTTCTACTATTTTGAAAACCGCTCGATTTCTTCCATAATCCAAGGGTTAATTTAGTTTAGTTAGACATCTAATCGGCATTACTAGGGTTATATATATATAAAATATTAGAATCCCAAATTCAACTGACATTTCAAAATCGACTATCTCGAAAACTCTTCGTCTTCCGCCGACTAGTGCTTCGATGCCGCCGCCTTCTCGCTCTCCGTCCATCGTCGTCATTCATCTCAATGGCCCAACAGTTCAAAATCGGCGTCGACAGTGAGCTAGTAGTAGCAGGGATAACAGATCTTTAAGAGGATTTCAGAAATCTTCTTCTTCCCCTGGACACAGCAGGTTTGACATTCATTCTATCAAAACCTTGAAAGATTTTATTTCCTGAGGTAGAAGAGTTCTTCAGAAATGTTATGTTAAGTAGAAATGGCACTCTCCTGAAGTCCAAAGTCAAGGGCATTAAAATCTAGTTGAGCCCGACCATAGTGTCCAGACTTCTCAGATTACCTCATGTAGAAGATGTAGATGAAATAACAGAAGATGACAATGACAAAACCTGTAATTTCTGTGGAGTTCCAGATGACATTACTTCTCTTAGGAGGACTTCTTTAAATGATGTTAGCAAACTTTTAGTAGACATTATTGGAAAAATTTTGTGGTGTAGAACATGGTCAATAGGGTTTATTACAAATGACTTCTTAAATATTAAGGCTGCCATAGTCTGCAGGAAAAGATTTCCTTATGGTTTGATGATTTTTGACTTGATTAGAGATAGTATAAGAGAACCAAAATTTGCTAGGATAATCTCCCTGATGTTGCATGAGATTGATCCAACTGTCTTTAAGACTTCTAAAGGCACTCCAATCCATCACCTGAAGAAGATCTCCCTAGCCTCCATTCATAGATGGGAATTAAAGCTGAAGAATCCAAAGCAGCTGGCTAGAGAGACTACAGCCCCTGCTAAAGAGGTCAGGACCCCATCTCCCTCCACTCATAATGTTGTTGAACATTCTAGTGCAGTAACTGAGGGGGAGCCTGCAGCCTCAGTTCCAGATGTAAGACTTCCTTCTCCTCCTCCTCCAGCGAGATCTCAAGTTAGAAGTACAGTCAAAACACCAGCCAGTTCACACATCAGAACCCCCATCAGAAGCCCAGTAAGATCTCCAACCAAGTCCCTAGAGGCAGACATTTCAGATAATACCATCTCAGATGAGCAAGTACAAGAAACCCTCAAATCTACTGTTGAAGATATTGAAAGTATGATAAAAGAGCTTACCTCAGATTAACCTCTTCCTTCTCTACACAAGGAAACTGCTGAAGAGCCATAAAAGGATCCTTCTCCAGCTCCCTCTCCATCTCCAGTCCCAACTCCATCACAAGCACATACTCAATCTCCAATACTATTGCCCAAGTCTCAAACTGCTCAATCCCCATCTACTAAGAAAGATCTACCAGATACCATTCTTCTTTCTGATGAAGATAGAATTTTTCCAGTTCCTGTTGAAGCTCCTCTAAGGAAACTTAACTTCTCCATTCCCACTTTCCTTGATGAAGAAGGAGATGCAGTCACTCATACTGTCAGAGCCAAAAGTTCTGTAGTAGTTGATGAGATCCCTCCATGGGTAGTTCCTCATCCTCCTCAAGTTACCCCTCCTGCTGTCATTCCTGCTGCTGCTACAACCCCTATAAATTCAAACATTCTAAGTAAGATTGAAGTCATGTTGGCAGAACAAAGGAAATATTTTGATGAATCTCTAAAGGTAGTCCAGGACAAAGTCACTGCTCTAGAAAAAGAGATGAGCAGAGGATTTGCAGAAATCCAGCATAACATAGGCTCCCTCAAAGAATTGTTTCGGATTGGTGGAAAAGCTAGAGACCATACCATTACTAGTGTTGGTCAGGTAATGGAACAATCTGTAACACTTGCTAACAATCAGATTCAGTAAGAGAAGAAAGCCAAGGAAAATGTTTTGAAAATCTGTGAAGAAGTGGGAACCTTCAAAGAAGATTCCATAGGAAAGCTATGTGTAGAATTCAGAAAGGGGAAGAGCCTGGTGAAATAACATGTGGAAAAACTTGTGGATAAGTTTACTGCTGCTGCAAACACAGCTTGGTCTGACAATATAAATGAAATAAATAAGAATGTTTTAGAGTAAATTCAATCTGTGAAATTTCATACCTATCACACCTCAGTCTGGATGCACAACCAAATATTCCCTGAATTTCAGGTTGATCCTAATATCATTCCTGATAACATGAACCCACTTGCTGAAGGACAGTCCAGTCAGATGCCAGATCAGATGCAACAACCTCAAATTCCCTGCTTCTCTCCTAGGCCAGAAGATCAGGATTCTCCTCCTGCTTCCTATGACCAAATATGGGATGATGTGAATCCTCAAGGTTTACTTGAGATCAACACCTCAAAAAAAAGGAAGTATGCGGAAGGCCCCTCAGTCAGCAAAAGTGTTCCTAAGACAGATTCCTAGAAAAGAAAGGCACAAGAGTTTGCTGAAGTCTGGAGTCCTACCTCCAAAGCAATGATTTTTGATACTCTCAAGTTAGTAATAGACTATAATGAAATCAGGAATCTCCACTATAGCTCCTCTGAGTGGGAACTTTATGAGAAGTCCATGACTAAAAGAAGGATATATGACAGAGAGTATGACAAGATTAATCCCAAGGCTAATCCAAAAAATTCAAAATACTACCCAAAGCCTTTCAGCTACCATAGGAGACAACAAGAGAAGCATGACAAACAGTATCAGAGCTAGAGATAATTTTTCTACTGATACTTATTTTTGAGACTATGGAAGAAATGATGTTGAATTGGAAATCTAAAACATTATATATATACAATTTCTAGTTTTGCTAATTGTGTGTTTAATTTTTCTATCTTGCATTTGTATTCTATTTCTTCATTTACAGTTCTTTCTTTATTAGTATAATTCACCTTAGTGTAGAGGATTCTGGCTTCTACAAATAGGGGGAGATTGTTGGGTATTGCATCCACAATAACCCAGATTTTCATGAAGTCACCCTTGAACTAAGATGAATTAAGTTGTATTTGATATCTTTGTTTAAGTTGTGTGTTTGCAGATCATCATTGCTAAGTGTAGACCAATGTCAGTCTGCAGTGGGTCATGAACACAGGAACATACAGTGTAATCCCTCACTATGTGATCCAAGGTGTTGACTCATGTGTAGCATCTCAATTGGGATACACTTCATATTCAAGAACTTGGATCAAGGAATGAAGATTGGATTCTTGAAGAGTAGAGAAAATTTTCTAAGTCCAGAATTTCTCTAAGTCCACTTCTCGAGAAGTCCATGATAGTTCTTGAGAAGTAGACTTAGCAGAACTAGAGAAGTTCCTCTAGTTCTCGACAAGCCGAGACTAGTTCTCGAGAAACCTTTTTATAGTTCTCGAGAAGTCAGTCTAAGGTTATCGAGAAGTCCCAACCTTTATTTCTCGAGTAATCAGAGACAGCCGCAAAATTATTCTAAGTCCCTCTCTCAAGAAGTCTATCTTAGTTCTCGAGAACTTAGTCTCTAGTTCTCGAGAAGTCAGCATGGTTCTCGAGTATACGATTTGGCTTTCGAGTAATAGTTCTCGAGAAGTCTAGTTAGTTCTCGAGTAGACTCAATGCCTTTTTTTCTCGAGTCCTAACTTAAGTCCAGACAGTCTAGTTCTTGAGAAGTCAGCCTGTTCTCGAGAACTCATTCATACTTCTCGAGAACTGCTGTCAAATTTTTATGAAAATTTACTTAAGTCCAGATCGACGGGATTTTTAAATGAGACATCGTGATTGGTCCACGTGTCCTCATTAATGTTAATTCTAACCATTAGGGGAATTCCTATATAATGTCTTTTTGTTAAGACTAACCCTAAGTAGAAAATCGTACATTTCTATTATCGTGATCGGCCGTCTCTTTCCAAGAAGAACAGAAATTTCAGCCTCCGCCGCCGCTCAACGTAAAGATCGTCACTTCTGTTTTCGATCAAGAAAGGCTTGCTGTTCAAGGATATTTAATATTCTTCTTGATCGACTAGGTCTAAGATGTCTAAGATCAGATCTCTCAACTCTTCTTCAAAATTTTCTGAAAAAGGCGCAAGTTCAAGAAGAAGACCTAGAGTTGAATTTTTCCAGATCTGAGACAAATTTCTGATTACATTTTTTTTAAATCTCTTTGTAAATATTGTAGGAGATTAATCTCCGAGTTGTTGGAAGTTTTCATCTTCCGAGTGTAGATCCTTTTGGATCGAGATTGTAGGAACTTGGTTCTGAGGCGTAGGATTGGATTTAAATCCAAGATAGTGGAGTAGCCGAGTCTAGTGATTTACTAGATCGGTGTGGGAAACTGGACGTACCCAAGGTTAGGAAACCAATATATATCTTCTTGTCGTCAGTGATTTCTTGATTGCGTGTGCAAGTTTTATAAAATTTTTATTCCGCATATAGACGCACAATTCACCTATTTACCCCCCTCTAGGTGATTTAGGTTGACAACTTAACACTTTCAATTAACTTGTTCTAACTTAGCACAGATAATACAATTCTCAGCACAACAATCATAACACAACAATCACAACGCACTAATCACAGCACAGTACAGTACACCAAATTTATAGTGGTTCCCCAAGTTATGGGTACATCCACTTTCCCCTTTTGCCTATCCAATAGAGACCTGGATTCAGCCCAACTTCCTTCCACTTACTCAGATCCACAGATCATACAACTCAGAACCAAACTGGTTCCTACAGCTCAGACTTATACAAGTCTTACCTCATATTCTTCACAAGAATACCTCAGTCTTTATCACTAGGCTTACAACTCAGACTTTCACAAGTCCTATACCTCAGGCTCTCAGCCCTACCTAAACCTTTATAATTATAGGCTACAACTCAGATCTTACAAAAGATCCTACAAGAAATTGAATGTTTTAAAGTACAAAAATTTCACTGAATAGAACTCTCTATTGGTGTGAGCTTCTTGATCAGTTCTTGAATAAACTGAATCTTCAGATCCAACCTGACTTAGATGTTTCAAAGCTTCTTGATAAAACAAAATAAGGTTGATCTTTACTTGATGTAGAAGTTGATCTTCAGATAGCTCTTTCCTTAGATTCAGAATTAGATCTGAATCTTTCTTACAGACTTTTCTGGATCTGCCTTCTTAAGGGTTTCCCCTTTACTTGTTGTCAGATTCTCTTTCCCGTAACTGCTTGATTACTTTGTTAGTTTTTTTTGTGGTTGTCAAGGATCAGTACCTTATATAGAGTTTTCTCATGATTACCGGCTGATCCGGTTTATAACAACATTCTGACAATTCTGACAAAGGTGTCAGTCCTATTGGTTATGACAGCTATCGAGTCACCAGTCATGACCGTTGATTCCTCAAAGACATTACAACTCAGTTTGAACCATTTAGCAAACTGCTTCACATGTATCGACACAAATAGACTAAGTATCAACACAAGTCTTGATGATGTCGACACAACACTCCATGTGATGACAGTCATTCTTCTGCTTCTCGACACAGCTTCTATTTGTATGTGTCAACACAAGTCCTGTGTGTCGACACAACTACTCCTGGTCTCGACATAACTGAAGCTGATAGATGGCGTTTAGTGTATGTCCAGCTGTCGTTGAATGTGTGTCGACACATGTCCTGTGTGTCGACATAACTACTTCTGGTCTTGATATAGCTGATGCAGACAAATGATGTTGAGTGTATGTTCAGACATCATTGAGTGTATATTGACACAAGTCTTGTGTGTCGACACAAGCCTTCAGACTCAGTATAGCTGTTGCTGTTAGATGGAATTGAGTGTGTGTCGACACAAGTTCTGTGTGTCGACACAAACCTTCTTCAGGTGTCAACACAATTCCTGAGTGTTGACATAGCCTTTCTTCTAGTGTCGACATAACTCATGGGTGTGGACACAGCTTCTGCTTTAGGTGTTGACACAATTCCTGCCTTAGGTGTCGACACAATTCTGGGTGTCGACACAGCTTATTCTTCAGGTGTTGACACAATGCTTGGGTGTCGACACAGGCCTTGCTTCTAGTGTCGACACAACTTCTGGCTGTCGACACAATTCTTCACAAGTGTCGACACTTGTACTTTGAGAATTTTCTTGAAAACCTTACACCTGCACAATGAAACTCAAACATCCCATCAAATTCAAATTGATGTATATCATTGAGTAAGATGAGGCTTCTCTAAATATGTTACATATTTTTCAGTATACCAAACAGCTAGTGGCATGCTTAGCAAAGAGGTGCTCTCGACCCTCATTCCGTAAGTCTACTCGACTATCCTCCCAGTGATTCGACGCATAGTGGCCCATGCAGTCTTCCATCCCTCCTGGCTAAGCGATGTATAACGACATTGCATAGGAGTAGTTGTTAGGATTTTATATTCTTCTTCCGCATCAATCTAAACCTGCCATAGTTAACTCCGACCAAAGGAATTCAATCTCAAGTCCTCCTCAATATTAATTCAATCTTTACTGTGTTCAATCGAGATCGATACTTGGGGAAATTCGCCCATTTTCTATTACTTTTGCGACCAGTACACTTGTTGTTCAACGCATCATGTTTTTGGTGCCGTTGCTGGGGAACACAGTCGTGTGAGTGTTTTGAGAGGGAGATAGGAGATAGAAGCCCTTTTCCATTTATTCATATCATGTTTCTTCTTTGTTTTAGTTTTTAGAATTTGTTATTTATTTTTATTTAATCCTTTTCTACTTTTTATTTTTCTACCACATGCATTCCTTTTCTTTTATCTGCTAGCGTGTAGTTAATTTTTGCTTAGAATATTTCCATTGGTTAATTATTTCCTGCTGCTACATGTTTTCTTATATGAATATCCGTTGCAGATGGTGTGGGGATTATAGGCATTGTAGTGATGAGTGCCCCACTGAAGATAATGAGAATGATTCTCGTGATTTTGTGTTTGGAGCACCGTCCACTTATGGTACTTCATATACCATACCCCAGTCTTATTGTCACTTTTCTTCTACACCTTCACCTTTTTCTTATTCCTCTTCGGTCCCACCTAGACCGAGGAGTAATGGAAAACGGTGTTTGTGTTGTTGTAGTACTGAGCACGTGTTAAAAGATTTCGCAAAATTTCAGCGCTAGTTGGAGGAGGACTATGAACTAGATATCCGACTCGTTCCATCAACCTCTCAATCGGCTGCCCCTTCTGATTCTTATGATATATTCGCAGTACCACCTTGTCTTTGGGGGACTGCTGCGGATATACCCATTAGACATTCTACTGATCGGTGAGACGATATTGTGGTGCCGTTTCTCCCCATGCACTCTTCCCCTCTTGTTGATTCACCCTCGGAGGTACCCGCACATATTTTCTCTGATGTTGTTGTTCCTCTGCCTTCTTTACAAGAATTATCTATCCCTATTTTTAGTGAGTCGGTTGATGATGTTAGGCCGGATTGTGATTCATAGCCGGAGGTTGCGCCCATGTGTGATGAGGACGTGATTTTCTTTATTGGAGAGTATTACATCTTGGAACATGATGATACACCCTGGTGGGTTGATGAGGAGATCTTTTCTTATAAGGAAGTTTTCACTTCATTGTTGGGTGAGTAGGTCCAAAACACCACCGAGGACCTCGAGCCCTCGGATCCCCCTTGCCATGAGTCATATGACACCGATGATGAGCTATGTTTGGATCCTGTCGGGAGTGAGAACGGGACCACTCCCATTATTTCTGATTATTTTAGTTTTTCATCTCCTTTATTTCTTGATACCCTTTCTCTATCAGAGCCCGTGCGGGTTGAGTCTTCGCAGGTGCCCCAGGAGGAATTGGATCTTTTTTCTCCAGTCATCGATGATAGCATCCGCTTTGGCGAGGAGGTTGATTCCTCCTCTGTTGAGGAAGCTCCATTGATTGCTTTATCCTCCTACTGTGTCCCTTTAGACGATACCTTGCTAGACAAGGATTTATTTTGTGGTGAGATGACTGAGGAACAACACTGCTCCTCTTCTTACTTCCTATTTCCTCTAACTGCGAGAAGGAAGTATGATTATTTAGGCAGAGGGGTAACTTTTTTATCACCGTATCGGTACCCGTTACCGAAACGGATAATGGAATAGTTTCATGTGCACTATTCTTTTCATAGACCTATTAGCTAGAATTGTATAGAATTTAATAAATCGTGTTGGGATGACAATAACCCCAGTAGTTATCTTACATTTCCTGCATTGTTATTTTTCATGTCTAATTTAGTTTTAGTATTTCTTTGTATTTTGTATATTTTTCTTTGGTTTTTGCGGTGCACACCAATGCAGGTATTCATGACAACTTCGTATTGGCGGGGTTGTGATTCTTCGTATGGAGGATCTGCTTGTGTTTTTCAAGCGTCTTCTAATATGCTCATTGGCTGAGCATTGGGTAACCTCTTCCCGTGTCTCTATTTGATTTAAATTTCAATATCATATGTTGTGTTGATTAGTTTAAGTCTGGGGGAGAGCAGTATTGTTACCTTTTGCACGCGCGCATGTCATGTGCATACTAGATGCGTTTATAGTTTTATTTTGATTAGTACATTGCATCGCACACCACTGCACCCACATGAGCACGTGCTTAGTTGTTAGCGTGCAGCGAGTTAAACTCATTTCTTTTGTAAGATTTGGGAAAATTATCGTTTTTGCATAGGATTGTGAGACAGAGTAAAATATTGACTCCTCTAGTGCTCCTAGTCTAGTGCTCTCTTCTCTTGTAGAAATTGGAGTAGATTTAATTTTTCTGTATGCTTATAGTTTTATAATTTTCTATTTGTGTAAAACTTTTTATTCCTCTCAAAAATTGGTTAATTCGGTGTGAATCTAACGGTAGTGTAGGGATGTGTGTAGCCGTCACTTTACTCATTTTGCTCGAGTCGGGAGGAAGGATCATCTTTCTCGGTGGCTTAGAACTTGCTCCAAGCTACTCTCGAAGCATTGGCGCATGGTTAGTCTAGCAAGAGCGTGATGTGGGCTATCATCTAGGCCCAGTTTAGCTTTGTACCATTCCTAACGTCTTATCCTTGCTAAGCACCGTTGTGCCTACCCATTCTTTTTATTTAGCTCCACAATTACTTCACCAAAGCCTCATAGCCGATTCTTGTTGCACACCCAAGTCGAGCGTTAGTGTTTTACATTTTCATTTTGGGGTGTTGATGTGGTGATATTACATGTGAATTTGTGAAAGTGCTCCAAGGATTTTATTTGCTAAAACTGTTAAAAGAAAAAAATGATTTGAAAAAAATATATATCTGTGAAAAAGAAAAGTGAAATGAAAAAGAATGATTGAAAATCCTATTGGGGATGTGAGTGTATTTGTACTAGGAAGTGCACACACCCATATGTTAAAAGTTTAGTCTGGGGTTTGGTGTACCCTCATGTATTTTGCTTAGCAGAGGGATTCTTTTTATGATAGCTCATTTTGGTTAGGTGCGTAGCCTTCTTATTTATCTTTATTTACCTCACCGTAACCCAAGCCCCATCTCTTAACCTAAAGTCCTACAGATTCGCGATTACGTCGAATATGTGTCGTGTAGAGAGTGTGAACGGGAAAGAGTATGGTCCTTGACATTGGTGGATTCCTTTGTAGGTGATCCTTATCCTCGATCTTTGGTAAAGCTTACCTTAGTGGCCTGCCTACTTTCTTCTAATGCGTGACCGGAAGATTCACCGCGATTCCATTTTTGAGTTATAATAAAATTTTGATACGCATTGTGAAATGTATAAACTATTTTGTATACTTAGGGATTTCTTCTATTATATTTGTACGCGTTCGAGCAAGCGACTTTGCATGGTACTCAGTATCGAAATTTCTTTATTAGTTAAATCATTTTCCCTATCTACATACATTTTGTTTGCTCGGGATGCGCAAACAGGTAAGTTTGGGGATGTGATGAGTCATATTTATATAAGGTTTTTCGGACTCTTCTGGGCTTGTTTTCTAACTCTTGCACTTCATTTCAACCGGTTATCGGTTATATTTGCATCGTTCGGTCATTTACCACATAGTGCATTGTTTTAGCTAATGGGTGTGCAATTGTGCATTCTTTTGTTGGGGGTAAACACATGGTGCTCACCATGGTTCTTTTTGTTCATTTTATGATGTGTATTGGTGCTGGAAGCTGGTGCTCGAGCTGGTTTTATTGTTATTCAGGTGGTCGCAATGTCCAATTTCATTTTCCGTTTCCTGTGTAAAACGCACGGCCGTGCGAATTTCTTCGCGCACGGTATGTTGACAATCGCGCGTTTTACACAGTAATTTTGGGGATGTCTTTGGCTACCCGTGCGTTTTGTTCACGCACGGTTTTGACCAAAGCGTGCGAGAAGGAAACACACGGTTTTCCTATACCTTTTGTTTTTGCACCATTCTGTGGTTAATCGTGCGATTTGTTCACGAACTGGCGGCAGTGCCCGTGCGCGAGTAAAACGCACGGTACCACTGTTTTCTCCTGCATTCCTGCCCTCTCTATTTACCCGTGCGATTTCCTTCATGCACGAGAAGAAGCGCCCGTGCGCGAGTAAAATGCACGGGTCAACACATCTTCATCCGCGATCCATATCTGAAAGTTAATGACGCACGGTCCCTCGCACGGTCGTGCGAGGGACCGTGCGTGCCAATTTTTCTGACCTGTTTCTATTTAAAGCACAAATTTTCCACCATTTTTGGGGACAGCTCGCTTACAGACATTCCTTCTATGTTTCTATGGCGAAACTCCGCCGTTCCACCAAGGGGAGGAGCTCTGGGCATGATTTCACCGCCAAATCCAAGCCGGAGCTTTCTCTCAGCCTCCTCCTTCATCCTTGAGCTTCAAGAAGAGTTTAACCTATCTTTCTCCATCAAGCTTGGAGAATTTTGTGTCATCCTCCACCGGCTCGTGAAACTAAGAATACGGGTCCATTGGGAGTTAGTGACAGCCTCCTCTACCCCAAATATAGTTGAGGACCGAGCTAGGATGCAGATTGACAACCTGGCGATTCCTTCCGTGAATCCTCAATAAAACTTTGGATCTGGTCGATTTCGCACACTTTTCTTCTCTTATTGATGATAGTATAGTGATCTCTTTGTATATGATGAAGTATGCATATTTTGTAAAACATTTGTATCCAATCATGTCTATGTGATTTCATATTTATGTTATTTTCTTGATGTGCGCCTTCATTTACCATCATCCACCACATCATGCCGCACTAGCAATTTCTATTGGCGTTCTTAGCGAAGAGGTTCTATCAACCCTCATTCTGTATGCCTACTCGTCCATCCGCCCAGCGATTCGGCGTATAGCGGCCCGTGTAGTCTTCCATCCCGCCTGGCGAAGCGATGCATAGTGGCATTTCATAGGAGTAGTTGTTAGCATATTATTTTCTTCTTCCGAAACAATCAAAACCCCCCATAGTTAACTCGACCTAAGGACTTCAATCTCAAGTCCTCCTAAATATTAACTCCCCCTTACTGTGTTACCTCGAGATCGATACTTGGGGAAATTCGCCCAAATTATATTACTTGTGCGACCGGTACACTTGTCGTTCAACGCATCACACCTATCGCGAGTAGTACTTTATATTCCTGGGAAATTTCAAGATCGTATATTTCTCGGGGCGTGTTGATTATTTCTACTCCTCCATGAGTTACTATTATCTTACCAAAAATAAACTCTCGGAGTAACTAACTGAGGCGGCTATAAGAAAGGGGCTGAAAATAGACTTAGAAAAGATCGATTAAGGAATAACGCACGGTACCAAATCGAATTAGGACTAAAATAACTGTATATAACAAGAGCTCCTAAGTTTCAAATTAATAAAGAGTAACTTGGTCGTTGATGTTCTACAAATATGAGCTCTCCAATCTCTAGGTATAACGCTCAACTAAACATTAAAACTATTCGACCGAGCTCTCGTTCGGCGAAGGATTCCACTTAATTCCCGCTTTAGGGTAAGAACCCCGCTATTGGGTGGGGAACCAAATCCGGAAGAATTTCGCTCCTCCTCTCTCGAGGGTTAGTGAGCAGTTCTCTTTACCCAGGGGTGTTCAGTCCATACGCAAGGCCTCTCGGCTAGATAGCATATGGATAACGAAAATATAGCCCACACATTGATATGTCGTTCTACGCGTCGTATACCCAGGGTAAACCTTATGTTCTTTAATTAAAGTGAAAAAGAAGACCTTAGGTTATTTAAGGTGATTTTTATGTCCTAATGCTCTTCGATACCGAGGGCTAAGAATGATTATCCACTCATCGGAATGGGGACATCTTATGAAATTGATGAGGCGTGAGTTCAAAACGAAGTGCTAAAGGGTTATAAAAGAAGACATAAAATAGCATAACATTAGAAAAATAGTAAAACTATGCTAAAAAGAGAATTCACACACTCCTCAAAGCCATTATTAAGAAAAAGTTAAGTTAAACAAAAGAAAAACATAATTGAAATTGCAAGTCCTACTCAAACGAGTAGGCGGGAAATAAATGCAAGTCCTACTCAAACGAGTAGGTGGGAAATAAATGCGATTGCATAAAGTAAACTAAGTTAACAAAAAAAAGAAACTAAGTTACTCATACACCCACACACTCTACATAAGTTAAAAAAAGTAATAAAATCTAACAGATACACACACACACTCTATATGAATTGAAGAAGGCATTAAATAAAGCAATAAAATCTAACTCATACACACACAAACTCTACATAAATTGAGAAAGCAATAAAAAAACAAAGCTTAACCTCATACACACACACACAAAATAAAGAGAAAAACAAAGTGATCCAAAATTTAAAACGACTACATTTCTACTCCTAGAATTTGCTAAAAATGCATAAAAAAGAAAAAAAATTAAATGGAGAAAAAAGATTTAAAACAAAAGAAAAAACATTGTCTACAAAAAATTAAAACAACTTGATATTCACTCTTATAAGTTCATAAAAGTGGTGAAAAAGTGGAAATAAAGTTTAAAGGAACAAAAAGTTTTACACAAATAAAAATAAAGAATAAGTAAAAAAAATAAATACACTTTTAAAAACACTTTTATAAATTCATAACAATGAATAAAAAGCACCAAAAAAAACTAAAGCTATAAAAAGATAAGGGAAATGAGAAGAAAAGCTATTCTAAGAACTCCTAACCAAGAGAAAACCTAGAGAAAAACTAAGTTAGAAAGTAAGTTGAAAACATACAAATAAAAAATATTCTCATACACACACAAACCAAAATTCAAGAGAAAACAAGGAAAACAATGGATATAAAAGAGAAGAAAAGTGGGGCACTGAAATGCATTCCAATACAACACAAGGATGAAAACACTAACAATTTTTTTTAAAAAAATTTTGATAACAAAGTTAAAACAAACATGAAAGAGAGGGGGAGAAAATCTCCATACATAGCAAGAAATATACCCTAGCACCCCACAAATAGAAAAATTGTCCAAAAAAAGTGTACCCTTAGCTCACACATAAAATTTTAATTTATAGAAAAAAAATGAGGTAACACGCCCCAGGGTCACGGGCATGACAGGGGGCGTGTCGGACTGGCGTGTTGGAGAGGATGAATAGTTGGTGGCGGGTTGACTTCGGGGCACTTCTAGAAGTTTCACATCACGGTCAAGGGTGTGACTTGGGGGTGTAGGGGGACGTACTGGAAGCGTCGAGTACTTGCCTTACTAGAGGCATGGAGTCCTTGCCTTGCTAAAGGCATCGAGTCCTTACCCAGTGCCGATTACTTTGGCTTACAGGAGAACTCATGGACACGTGTTAGCAGGAGGTCGGCAACAACAAATTCTGAACTAACTTGACACAAGCGTGTATTGTTGGTCATGGGCGTGTTCACTCTCTGTTTCACGGATTCTCAGCGGGAAGCAGTTTTCCACAGGTATCAAAGTGACTCGCCCCGATCACGGCCGTGGCCGAAGTGACACGGGCGTGTACTTTGAAAATTTCAAATTTTTCTGCAGAAATTTTTGAAAAGAAAAATAAGTCAAGTTAGAATGGAATATACAAAAAGAAATTTTTTATTGAGGAATAAAAGCTAAAAATGTTGAGAATAATCTAAAACTACCTAAATAAAGTCCTGAAAAATATGAATATTTAAAACTCATCAAATACCACCATACTTAAGCTTTTGCTATTCCAGAGCAAAAGTTTGAGATAATTTATAAGGAATTGAAAAAAATATAAATTTAGCTACCGCTTGAATTAATTAAAAGAGAGATATAAATTAACATTAGGGGTATAAAGAGTTAAGTCCTAAATCATGAAAATGAATTTAATTGAGAAAACATTTTGGCCAAAAAGATTTCTTAAAGTTACCCAATAACAAGCAAAAAATTTTATCGTTAGCTAACAAAAATATATTGGAATTATAAAAAATTTAGCTTATAAGAGTTTAAAGGAAATAATGCAATTTAAAAATTAAGCTCTCAAAAAGATTTTTTTATTGTTGGAGCTAATGGAGACCGGGCAGACTTGTGTCTAATAAGAGAGGTCTACTAGTCTTAGCAACCTGGCGGTTTTGTCCAGCGGTTTGGTGGTGAACCTCAACTTGCGGTCAGGAGAAGTAGCAGTAGTCTAAAGGATGTCGCAGCTGTCTAGCAGTAAACTATAGTAGTGGGATATCGGTTAGCCGTAGCGGTCTGGATGAAGCAGCAGCAGTCTGGACGAAAGTCATCGAAGTAGTCTGGATGAAGCCGCAGTGCTCTGGTTGAAGCCGCAGGGGTCTTGTTGATTCCGCGGCAGTAGATATGTGGTTAACCTCAATAGCGGTCTGGTTACCATCTGCGGTTGCTTTCCGATAGCTTTCAGCAGCTATGGTCTGGAGGGTACCCGTAATTGCGGTCTGGTGGCAACCCGTAGTTGAGGTCTAGCGAAATGTATCAATTATCTTCCCTGGAGCAGATAGACGACTATACTAGTTGCTGCTTGTTGTTTTATTATTTGTATAGTGGGCGGTTTGACCATGTCAAACCACATAGGCCGCCTAACTTGTATTTAGTCCCACATCAGTTGTTGTATTCTCTCATCTCCCCCGATTTCTATAAATAAGGGGGCATACCTTTTTACTGATTACCTTTTTGGAGCAATAATGTTTTCCTTTATTTAGCTCTTTGTCCATTTTTCACTTGGTACCAGAGCGATCGATCCTTTGCTCCATTTCGCGTGGTTTCTAATCTGTCCGCGCAGCTTCTCATCTTTTCGCGCAGTGTTCATTCTGTCCGTGCTGTTTCCCTCCCTGCCCTCCCTTACATGCCTCTCTTTCTAGTCGCGCAGTTTCCTTGAATACATGCTTCCTTTGCTTCTCTCTTCCCGCTTCAGTTTCTTTAACCGCTTCGCATTCCGCATTCTGAACATGACTTCTTTTTCTTACCGCTGGTGTGTTGTTACCTTGACCGTGCGGTCTTTTTTCTTCTCACTGGTTGTCTTTCCGGGAAGCTTCTCTTTCCTTTTTCGGACTCCACATTTTTGTCGTGGCATTTTTCTTGTCGCTGGTATGTTGACACTAAGACTGTGTGGTCTCTGCTCTTGTTCGTGTGGCTTGTTTCGATGTTTGTCCGTTTAGGTTGTCCTGTGACAATGTACGATTTCTCTTCCCTTTTGTAGAGTCTGCATTTTGGTCGCGACATTTTTCTTGCCGCTGGTGTGTTGATACCGAGACTGTGCAGTATCTGATCCTATTCGCACGGCTTGTTTTGTGTTTTATCCGCTCTGGTTGTCCTTTGACACCGTGCGGTTTTTTCTATTTCTATGGACACTCGTTCTTCTACTCTCTCTATTCCTTCTTCTTTTTCTACTTCTTCTTTCTTTGCTTCTAGTAGTTTGGCCACTGCTTCAAAGCTTATAGTTCCAAATTATCCTGACTGGAGTGTCTCGTTCATTTTTCCCTTGCGTTCTCATCACAATCATCATCATTTGACTGATGAACCTCATCATTATAGATCTGTTTCTTTTGATGATTGGGATGCTTTTTATTCAATGGTCTGGACTAGTTTGGCTAGGAATTTATCTGACGATTTCCTTCCTATCATTCAGCATGATCTGAGAGTAAAGGTTGCCTAGATTCATCTTACCGCCTTGTATATCATGGGCGCCCAAACTTCCTTGATTTATACTCTGTATGCTGACCTTTTCGCTCGACCAGTCATGACTCTTACTTCTGCCTATTAGGAGGTTCAAACTCTTGGTGCTGAACTTATTCAGCACCTCCCATTTTCTGTGGATCTGGAAGAGCAACACCGACATATTCAGGAACTTCTAGTTATTTGCTATTTACTTCGCTTGTCGGATTCCGATGATATGATTCTTCAGCAAATTCTTGTAGAAGCGGATACTCCAACACTGGATGCTACTAATGCTCGGATATTTTATGTTACCACTCTTTTTTAACGTGCTTTGCTATCCTATCCCTCTCCGTCTCCTGATCTTGTAGCTCATCCAGCTCGTCATGACATCTCTATTGGCCATGGTGGCCATACTGGTGGTCGAGGTGGTGGACGTGGTTCTTCCAAGCATCTTTGCTCTCATTGTGGACGGCTTGGTCACTTGGTTCATTGGTGTTGGACCAAGTATCCTCATCTTCGTCAAACTTCAGCTGATTCCTCCAAGCCATCAACGTCTTCTATTGCAACTTTTTGAACTGCTCAGTTCGCTACTACGGGTAGGTGTCTTATTGATTCTTGTTCCACAAATCATATGACCAGCAATTCTTGCCTTTTCTCCTCTCTTAACAAGAGAAACAAGTTACCTCCAATGCTTATTGCGGTTGGTTCTCCTTCTCCAGTTTACGGGACTGGCGCTGTCCATATCACTCACTCTCTTTTGCTGCAGGACACCCTTTATGTCCCAAATTTTCCATGCAATCTCCTTTCAGTTACTGCTCTTTGTAAATAGTTGCATTGTGAAACTATTTTTACTGCTCCTACTTGTGCTTTTCAGATTCCTCATTCCAAGGAGGTGATTGCTACTAGGACTGGGAGCGGCGGCTTTTTCAACCTTGATACTGCTTCTGCATTTTCTTCATCTTCTCTCCTTTAGTGGCATCTTTGTCTTTGACATCCTCCTTCTTAGATTCTTTATCAGCTTTTCCAAGATTTACCTTGCGGTGATTTCACTCTGGAGTGTGAAGCTTATTTGTTTGACATGCATCACCGATCTTCTTTTCTGGTTAAGCAAGGCCACAGTTCCTCTCGCCCTTTTGATTTAGTTCATTCTGATGTTTGGTGTCCTGCTCCCCTTCAAACTATTGGTAGGGGTAGTTTATATTTTGTTATATTCATTGGTTTCCTACTCAATTTAATACCGCTATTAAAATTCATCGTACTGATAATGCAAAAGAAATACCTTAGTCAGTAGTTTACTTCGTTTTGTTTGCATCATTGCGTGGTCCATCAAACTACTTGCCCTTATACTTCATAATAGAATGGTGTTGCGGAACGTAAGAATCACCATCTTTAAGATATGGCTCATAGTCTTCTTACTCATATGCATGTTCCCCAGTCCTATTGGGGGCATGCGGTTCTTCTTTCCTATTTTCTCATTATTCGAGTTCCGTCTTCGGTTCTCTATGGAAAAACTCCCTTTTCTATTCTCTATCCCGATGGTTTGCCCTTTCCGTTAGCTCTTTGTGTGTTTGGTTGCACAACGTTTGTTCACACTCCTGCTTTTGGATGTGACAAACTTTCACCTCATTTTGAGATGTGCATCTTTTTGGGCTATGTCCGACACATAAAGGGTATCGATGCATTGATCCTGTTCTTCGGAAACAGTATGTGTCGGTGGATGTTAATTTCTTTGAGAATGCTCCCTTCATTTCTTCTCCATCTCTTTCCTCTGCTCCGGATAGTTCTTCTCCTTCTACTGTTATTTCGGCACTACTTTCGGTGCCTACTGTAACACCCCTATCCGTCGTATAACATATAGCAGTAGGTCTGGCCGGGGCCCGACGCCATATACTACGGACAGACCGGTTGGTTACGCGTTGAAACCATTCAACCAATCACCACGTCCTACACAACACCTAGCAGAAGCAATTTTATACAGTTGCAAAGAGAACAAGAACCCTGCTACAAAGCATGAATGTCCACTACAAACTCAGGAATGTAATCATACACAAAAGAGAACTGGCCTTAAGGCCTTACATTGTTCACTTAACAAAAATAGTGTTTTCCAAACTTCGGCACGCAGGCCGGCCATACATGAAAAACGGGAAAGAAACATAAGCAATTAGGCCTTCGAGGGCCAGCACTGCAACAAGGGCTTTAGCCCGCTATTTCTCGCTCTGCTCCGCAGCACCTGCAAGCCACAAACCACCGCCCGGTGGCAAACAATAGCAACGGTCAGCAATGCTGACCAAATTATAACGATCCCGCCCCCACACTCGGGGCGACAATGCTCTTTCCCTGCACTTTATTAGCATAGGCAATTATATAAAGTATATGCACTTCACCACAGGCGTAGGCTCGCATGGACACACACCCCGTGCACTCAGGGCACATTCTCGGCGAACTGGCCAACGTCACGTCAATTCAAGCAATATACGTTCCCAATCCACCACCGCCACTTGGACGGTCATCCATATGAGCATTTTGTCTTATTGGCCTTGGTCACGACAATTTAAGCCATAGACCGCCGAAGACTCTCAACCATGCCAACGGTCCCACCAAACGACATAGATCGGGTACGGTTCCGCCTGACCCGTGCTCATATCGCAACGGCAATTTAAGCCATATGCGCAGGCCAAGACTCACCGCGTCCCGTTTCCACCACAATAGTCACATAACCCGGTTATGTTCACGTTGGCCCCCGACCACCGTGTTGGCAAAACACGCTTTTGCCCAGTTTTTCGGGTGCACCTTGGAGTTAATCTCCAAGGCTCCCTGATGCAATCTACCACGTAGAAAACCCGAAAACACCCAAACATCCGGATTCTTGCCCGGTTCAAATGCAATGCAACATCACCGATCCGGACCAACATGTCCGAATAGGCTTCACACACAATGCCTATGTCCGTTTACGCATACGGACTCTACACAAGGGGGACTTCACATATCTACCCAAAGGAATGCTCCAACTCTTCGCTCACTCACGAGAGAGGGCTTCCTATGCAAAAGGAAAAGAGGGCTTCACATGCCCAAGGATGAGAAATCGTTACCCTTGCATTCTTCCGCGGCGCCATCGAAAACTATACGGTCGGAAAGCACCGCAATGGCGACGCCTCCGCAGATTTGGACTCGGATCGCGATTCGGAGCTCCAAAGCTCTTCCGGCGGCCGGATCTTGGACTCCTCCTTCCACCTTGCTCTCCCTTCTCTCTAACCTTTAGAGAGAGATTGGCCAATGGAAAATGGGTTTCTAAACCCTATTTCCCGACTATAACCACCCAGGAGCGGCCCCCCACCGTCGGATCCAAAGCCAAGGAAACGAACGGTTCGGATTAAATCCAAAATCATAAAATCTGGGCCGAACACGGGTTGGCACACGGCCGTGTGCCTGGCCGTGTAGCTCATTCGTCGTCTCGACCAAGATTGAAAACCAGCAACACAGCATGTGACACGGCCTCCGACACGCCCGTGTCGCCTGTGACACGGCCGTGTCGGGACCCGTGTCACGCCCCCCGTGTGCAATATAACAACACTTCGCTGTCAGAGAGGTACACGGCTTGGTGACACGTCATCAGACACGCCCGTGTCAAACTAGACACGCCCGTGTTCGTGCCCGTGTCATTACCCGTGTACCCAACCGCACAGCACAGGTGTGACACGGCCTGGGACACGCCCGTGTCCTAGGCCGTGTTCCACCACACGATCATCGTCGACCTGCACTGGTCGACGACACGGCCAGCTCGACGGCCCGAGCTCGACACGCCCGACACGGCCTCCGACACGCCCGTGTCTGGGCCCGTGTCACCTGCACCAAAAATCTGTCTTGGCCAAATTCAATCCCCGTCGCTCCTACAACATTTTGGGGTGTTACAATTCTACCCCCTTAAAGAATTTCATCCACGAAATTAATAAAGGAAAAACAGGGCTTAAAGTAAAACAGTACCTGAGCGGAACAATTCCGGGTACTCCTCGAGCATAGTCTGCTCCCGTTCCCAAGAGAGCTCCTCACGCCCGCAATTATCCCACCGGACCTTAACCATCCGGATCTCCTTGTTACGAAGCCTCTTGACCTCAACATCTTCGATGCGAATGGGCTTGACCCTAGTCGTCAACCCTTCGTCCACCGGCACTTGGTCAACCGTGATCACCTGCGAAGGCTCTTGCACCGCCTTCCGCAACACAGAAATGTGGAACACATCATGTAATCCACTTAACTCCACCGATAGCTTCAAGCGGTAAGCATCTTCGCCGACTCGCTCTAGAACCTCAAAATGTCCAAGGTATCTTGGGATCAGCTTCTTCAAGCGTCTCACCCGCGAAACCCCCTCGAACGGCTTCACTTTCAGGTATACCCAATCGCCTACCGCGAACTCCACGTTTCGGTGCTTGGCATTGTAATACTTCGCCTGCCGGTCCTGAGCGATCAACAAGCGCTCCCGAATGATCCGCACTAACGAGGTAGCACTATCCACCTCCTGCTTCTTGTACAACCTTGCCTCACCCGTTTTGAGCCACGATAACAGTGTGCGACACTTCCTACCATACAGGGCCTCGAAGGGCGCCATTTGTATACTCGCTTGGTAGCTGTTGTTGTACGCAAACTCCACCAAATACAGGTGGTCTTCCCAAAGCTTACCGAAATCCAGAACACACATGCGTAGCATGTCCTCCATCGTTCTATTGACCCTCTCGGTCTGCCCATCCGTCTGCGGATGGAAAGCTGTGCTGAACTTTAACTTTGTTCCCAGCATCTGCTGCACCAACCTCCAATCATTTGACGTGAACCGCCCATCGCGATCACTCACAATGCTACGGGGCACACCATGCAGCCTAACAATATTGTCCACATATAGCTTTGCCAACTTCTCCACCGAGTCATCCTTCCTATGCGGAATGAAATGCAACACCTTGGTTAGCCGATCTACGATCACCCAGATGGCGCCGTTCCCCTTCTGCGACCTTGGCAACCCGTGCACAAAGTCCATAGATATATCATCGAATTTCCACTCCGGTATAGGCAAGGACTTCAGAAATCCTCCCGGCTTTTGGCATTCCGCCTTCACCAAGGCGCACGTTTGGAATTTAGCTACGTACAACGCCACATCTTTCTTGAGCCCCGGCCACCAAAACAACTTTTTGAGATCACGATACATCTTCGTGCTCCCTGAGTGGATTGAGAACTTGGTATGATGAGCCTCGTACATCAACTCCGCCCGGAGGTTACCCCCACTCGGGACGCACAACCGATGATCCTTTCTTAATAAACCATCTTCCACTGAGAACTGGGAATTTGACCCATCCAGAGCGGCCTCCATAAGCTCCTTCATGGAGTCATCTAACTCCAATGCCTGCCGAACCCGGTCAGCCAGGTCATACTGAACTTCTGTCCAGTTTAACATTGCTTTGGCGCTCGTCTTCCTGTCAACGCAATAGATCACAAGCTCTTCCAACTCCCATACTAGCCGCTCATCATGCACCGACAACCAGTTGGCTTGGGCGGGAGCCCTGCGGCTCAGCGCATCCGCAACTGCGTTGCCCTTCCCGGGTACATAATGTATTTTGAAGGTGTAGTACCCTAGGAACTCCATCCACCTCCTCTGCCTCATATTAAGGTCCTTTTGATCCAACAAGTATTTTAGGCTCTTGTGATCGGTGTATATATCGACCCTTATGCTGTAAAGGTAGTGCCTCGACAACTTGAGTGCAAATATCACGGCCGCCAACTCCAAGTCATGCACCGGATAATTTCTTTCATGCACCTTCAACTGACGCGATCCATACGCTATTACGCTCCCATGCTGCAACAACATGCAGCCCAAACCACTACCCGAAGCGTCGCTATACACCTCAAAGCCCTCGGTCCCACTCGGCGAACTAAGCACTGGCGCTGTGGTCAACCGTCTCTTCAGCTCCTCAAAAGCTTGCACGCACTCTTGCGTCCACTAGAATTTCTGATCCTTCCTTGTCAACTTCATGAGAGGTAATGCTAACCGCAAGATGTTCTCTACGAAGCGCCTGTAATATCCGGCAAGCCCGGGAAAACTACGGACTTCCGCGACAGAAGACAATGCAGGCCACTCCCGTATCGCAACGATCTTCGCCGGATCCACCGCTATACCTTCCCCACTAACAATGTGACCAAGGAATGCTACCGAGGGTAGCCAGAACTTGCACTTGGAGAACTTCGCATAAAGCTCATTCCTCCTGAAAGTCTCCAACACCAAATGCAAGTGCTTGAAGTGATCTTCTTCGCACTACGAGTACACCAATATATCGTCAATAAAGACGATCATAAAGCGATCCAGGAAGTCTCGGAACGTCCTGTTCATCAAATCCATAAATACTGATGGCGCATTCATCAGTCCAAACGGCATGACCGTGAACTCGAAATGCCCATACCTCGTACTGAACGCCGTCTTCGGGATATCACACTCCCTGATCCTCAGCTGATAGTACCCCGACTTCAAGTCCAACTTGGAGTATACCGACGATCCGACTAACTGATCAAAGAGATCATCAATCCTCGGGATCGGGTACTTATTCTTCTCCGTCAGCTTGTTCAATTCTCTGTAGTCGATACACAGCCGCATACTTCCGTCCTTCTTCTTAACGAAGAGGACCGGTGCGCTCCAAGGCGAAGAACTTGGACGCACATAACCTTGCTCCATCAGCTCCTCCAGCTGAACCTTCAACTCCGCCATCTCCTTTGGCGCCAACATATAAGGAGCACGTGACACAGGCTTGGCACCCGGCACGAGCTCGATGGTGAAATCGATCTCCCGCTGCGGTGGGGCTCCGGGAAGACTATCCGGGAACACATCGGGGTATTCGCAAACCACGAGAATCTCAACCAAAGTGAACTTTGGCTCCACAGCCCCCACTATTGCGAAGAACTGCTCTGCACCAGCACGAACTGCCTTCACCACCTGAAGAGCAGACATTAGTGTCTTGCTCGACCCCCTCAGCCCCTCGAATGTAGTCTCCCGCCCTACACCCAGCTTGAACTCCTTCCGGTCACAGTCAATCCAAGCTTTTTGCTCCGAAAGCCAATCCATTCCAAAGATCACGTCGAACTCTACTAGCGGCAGCAATGACGCTAGCAAGTCGAACTCTTGGCTCCCAAAGTGAACCTTTACGGCGCACACACTGTCCGCACGCATCGAGCACCCATTCGGTAGGAGCACGTCCAACTTGTCCTTCGCCATCGAAGAAGGGACTCCGATGCGCGATATGAAACTTTCGGACAAGAAGGAATGTGAAGCTCCCGTGTCGAACAGTGCTTGTGCCGGACTTTCACTAATCACAACAAAGCCTATACAAATAATATTAGGCTAACAAGCAATAGATAACGGTATTAAAGTTAACTTGCTATAAATTAACTCATACCTGTCACCACATCCGCCTGCTTGATGGCCTCCTGCTGGCCCAAGTTATAGACTCTAGGCTGAGTCGGAGCATAGTGGGACGCGGTTGACTCCACCGCCTTGCCCTTCTCCTCGAAGGTAGCTCCTTGCTTCCTTTCGGACTTTGAGCGTCCACTCCAGCAATCACGGGCAAAGTGCCCCGTCTTTCCACACGTGAAACAAGCGCCCGGGGTTCGATTGGTAGTTGCCCCCGAGGCACCTGAAGCAGCTGGACCCGACGTCTTAGCTTTCTTATAGAATCTGCGGTAGCCCGACTTCGACGTAGTCGGTGCCTTGAACTTCGCTTTCTTACTACCGGATTCCTTCTTCGCTTTGACATTCTTCATGTCCTTCTCCAAGGACCGGGCCGAACTGACCAGGGTCATGAAACCCTGCGCCTTAGGCCCCGACAGTAGCAACCTTAAATCATCTCTTAGCCCTTCGTAGAAGCGACTCGTCTTGTGCTCCTCGTCTGCGAAGGTAGCGCCGGCATATCTCCCCAACCGAGTAAACTCATGGAGGTACTCATCAACGGTGCAGTCCCTTGCACCAACTTCTGAAATTCTCTTTCTAGCGCAATTCTCTACGCCGAGGGGAGGTATCGAGCCATGAATAGTCTCGCAAACTCCTCCATCGAAACTTCGGCTAACGGCCTTCCACGCAACTGATGTAGCTCTAGGCCTTCCCACCATACCCTTGCGTCCCCATCCAAAAGGAACGTCGCTATAGTGGTATTCTGCCACTCTTCCGTTTCCATCGCAGTCATCACCCTGTTGACCCTTGAGAGCCAATCCTCTACTAGGGTCGGGGTTTCTGCCCCCGTGAATACCGGTGGATGAAAGACCATCACGTGCTTCAGTTATCTTTCAGTTGCTCTCCGAGGCAACTCTGGCTCCAAAACTACTTGCTCAACCCTCCTTTGCTCTGCCGTCTGAAGCGGTACTTGCTCCACAGCAGGAGCAGGCTGCTGCACCTGCCTTGCAGGCTGCGCATTGATCATTGCCATGACAGCTTCTGCCACCAACCTAATGGTCTCGGAAGACAGAGGTGTTGCATGCGCTTCACTTGGCGCACTGCCCGCCTCAGAACCTGGCCGTTCCGACGGCCCAGCACCACTTCTGGTCACCTATAATCGTGCAAAACACTGATAAGCGACCAAAAATTACTGCAAACGGCAATTATAGGAACACGCAGGTTCCTCAAACATGTATATTTTCATTCCTATGTGGACATTCATGGGTTCTTTTCATGTTATAAAAATGACGCACACATGTCCTCACCACCCCTTAAAGTGAATTCGCCCACGAATTCTTTTAAGCTTGACCGAAACCATGGCTCTGATACCAATTTGTAACACCCCTATCCGTCGTATAGTATATAGCAGTAGGTCCGGCCGGGGCCCGACGCCATATACTACGGACAGACCAGTTGGTTACGCGTTGAAACCATTCAACCAATCACCACGTCCTACACAACACCTAGCGGAAGCAATTTAATACAGTTGCAAAGAGAACAAGAACCCTGCTACAAAGCATGAATGTCCACTACAAACTCAGGAATGTAATCATACACAAAAGAGAACTTGCCTTAAGGCCTTACATTGTTCACTTAACAAAAATAGTGTTTTCCAAACTTCGGCACGCAGGCCGGCCATACATGAAAAACGGGAAAGAAACATAAGCAATTAGGCCTTCGAGGGCCAGCACAGCAACAAGGGCTTTAGCCCGCTATTTCCCGCTCTGCTCCGTAGCACCTGCAAGCCACAAACCACCGCCCGGTGGCAAACAATAGCAACGGTCAGCAATGCTGACCAAATTATAACGATCTCGCCCCCACACTCGGGGCGGCAATGCTCTTTCCCTGCACATTATTAGCATAGGCAATTATATAAAGTATATGCACTTCACCACAGGCGTAGGCTCGCACGGCCACACACCCCGTGCACTCAGGGCACATTCTTGGCGAACCGGCCAACGTCATGTCAATTCAAGCCATAGACATTCCCAATCCACCACCGCCTCTTGGACGGTCATCCATATGAGCATTTTGTCTTATTGGCCTTGGTCACGGCAATTTAAGCCATAGACCGCCGAAGACTCTCACCCATGCCAACGGTCCCACCGAACGACATAGATCGGGTATGGTTCCGCCTGACCCGTGCTCATATCGCAACGACAATTTAATCCATATGCGCAGGCCAAGACTCACCGCGTCCTGTTTCCACCACAATTGTCAAATAACCCGGTTATGTTCACGTTGGCCCCCGGCCACCGTGTTGGCAAAACCCGCTTTTGCCCAGTTTTCCGGGTGCAACTTGGAGTTAATCTCCAAGGCTTCCTGATGCAATCTACCACGTAGAAAACCCAAAAACACCCAAACATTCGGATTCTTGCCCGGTTCAAATGCAATGCAACATCACCGATCCGGACCAACATGTCCGAATAGGCTTCACACACAATGTGTAACACCCCAAAAAGGCCCCAAAAAGACTCATCTGAAAGTTTGAGTAGCAGGCTGTTTGACACGGCCTGGGACACGGGCGTGTCCCAGGGCGTGTCGGGTGTACACGTCCTGGGACACGGGCGTGTCCCAGGGCGTGTGCGAATTATTTTCGAAATTGGCCTATTCAAGTCAGAGCCGAACACGGCCTTGAACACGGCCTTGAACACGGGCGTGTCAGGCTGGACACGGGCGTGTCAGTTGCCGTGTTCCGACCCGTGTACTGGTTTTGGAAATCGGTGAGTACCGCGTAGCAGGAGATACGGGCGTGTCTCAAGAATGACACGGGCGTGTCAGGTTCGACACGGGCGTGTCGATACCCGTGTTGTTCAGTCGGTTCAATACCGCGTGTGCCGCTTAAGGGTACATGGCCTGTGACACGGGCGTGTCACAGGCCGTGTCAGCCTAAAATTGGTTTTTTGGGAAAATCTTGGCCGTTCAGTTTTCTCTCTTTTGATCCAAGGGCCAAGGTTGTTTCCTGGCTGGATTAATATGTGAGGGAAGAATGAAGGAGTCATTCTTCATTTGTGCTTAAGGAAGAGAGAAAGAAGGAGGAGGAGAGCAAGCCACCGGCGGAGTTCCCGTGGTCCGATTCGTGATCCGAAGCCGGCGTTGTGAAGGCAAGGCTGCTGCGGTTCTTTCTCACCGGCTAGTTTTCGATGGCTCCGAAGAGATCGACAAGGGTAACGATCTCCCTCCTTGGACATGTGAAGTCCTTCTTTTCTGCATTGCATAGGGAAAACCCTTCCCCGCGAGTGTGCGGTGGGTTGTGGTGTCCCTTGGGGTAGATATGTGAAGTCCCCCTTGTTAGAGGCCGGAATTGGAGTACGGCTCTAGGCATGCTGTGTGAAGCCCATCTGGATATGTTCTGGATTGGTGATGCTTGTTTGCATATCGGAGAAGGCTTCGTGATTATGGCTTGTGATGCCTTGTTCCTACCTGTTGCTTGGTGCGGCAGGAAGTACTGGACGATGTCCAGGAAATGAAGAGGGTTGGATGCAACTCTTGTGGCCGTGTGTTGCCACTTTGTGAGTGGTTGAGCCGTTGGGCTGCAACTCGATGAAAAGGCAGATTGCCGAACAGGAAAGCTGAAACCGACCCGCGCCTATAAAAAGCCATGGATACTTCCGTATTCGAGGTGGCACGGCGACTTGAGCAACGGGGGGTGGCTGATCCGTACCTGCGTTAGGTCCGTCCGACTTGGAAGCTTGGTTATAGGTTTTGTTGGAGCGCCTAATGAGAGTCTTAGGCCCGCGCGCTGGAAAGACTAGAATGCTCAAATACCGTGTAGACGGTGGTGTTGACCCTGGTATTCCGGTACACCGAGAATGTGCCCTGAGTGCACGGACTGTCGGGCCATGTGACCGATAGTTGTGATGGCTTGAATGTGCCTGCGCGCACATAGTTGCTATTTGATGATGCCATGCTTTGCAGGGAAAGAATGCTCATGCCCCGAGAAAGGGGTAGGATTATTATAATTGGGTCAGCTGAATGCTGACCGTTGCATTGTTTGCCATCGGTTGGGTGGATTGTTCCCGTGCAGGTGCTGGAGAGCCAAGTGGTAAGTGATGGGCTGAAGCCCTACTGCTGTTGCTGCTGCTGCTGCGGCTAGCCCTTGAAGGCTAAGCGAATGGCTTTGTTTTGTTTTCTTTTTTACTCATGTATGGCCGGCCTGCGCGCCGAGGTTTGTAAAACATGTTGTATGTAAAGAGGAACTGTAAGGCCTTAAGGCCAAACTCTTGTATTTATGTACATTCCATAGTTTATATATAAAGGTGGTTTTATATATTGGACATTCCGGTTGAGAGTTCAAAGTTGTAACTTAAAGCTTCCGCTAGAATGCTCTGAGTTAGGATTCGTGTTTGGTTTGGTATTATCCTGTGACCTCACCGTCTGTTTGTGGCATATGGTGTGGGGCCCCGGCCGGACCTTCTACTATACGTCATTGAACGGATGGGGTCGTTACATTTTGGTATCAGCTTTTGTCGGTCATCCTCTTTCGAATTCGTGGTCGAATTCTTTTGTGGGGTGGAGAGCACGTGTTTGTGCGACTTGCTGTAACGCTAATGAACTCTGGAATGTCCATTAAGGAATGTACAAAAGCTTGTTTGAGGAATCTGCGCGTTCCTTTTTGTGTTGTTTTGCTTGCATGCGTTCGCTAATGTGTGTCTTGTCCACCTATAGGTGACACGTAGTGGTGCTGGGCAGTCTGAGCCCCAGCGCTCTGATGAGAGTGCGGCACCAGCTGAGGTGCCAACACCTCCTCCATCTGCGGAAACTGTTCGTTTAGTTGCTGAGGCGCTATTTGCCATGAATCAGCCGACCGGGCAAGCGCAGCCGGCAGCAGTGCCAGTTCGTGTTGATGTAAGACCCGAGCCGGTTGAGGCTGTAGATCCACGAGCAGCTGACCGACAGTTGAAGCAATTCATGAGCTTCAGTCCTCCTACGTTTGCGGGAATGGGATCCCCAACGCAGGCGGAAGATTGGTTATCGCGTGTCAAGAGAATAATGACAGCGATCAGGGCGGAGGAAACTCTAAAGGTCACCTTAGCCACCTTCATGCTTGAAGGGGAGGCGCGGTTGTGGTGGGACGAGGTTGAGCTACACCATTTGGCGGGCAGGCAATTAACACAAGTGTCGATTGAGGAGTTCTCTCGAATATTTCTGGCGAAACATGTCCCAGCGGCGCAACGCATTGCGATGGAAAATGTGTTCCAACAGTTAAAGCAAGGGGAAGATAGTGTGGATATCTACTTGCATGAGTTTACCAGGTTGGGACGATATGCGGGAACAATCTTCGCGGATGACCAAAGGAAAACGAATCGGTTCTATGAAGGATTGCGGGATGAGTTGCGATTCCTGCTTTCGAGTTCTGTGAGCCAAGGGTTCCAGGCGTTGGTTGATACTGCGTGCGCATTGGAGAAGGACATGCGGCGAGTGCAAGGGAACAAGGGCTTGGTGGTGTCGAAGCCAGAGTTTCAAGCACCTCGCCCGAGCAAATCGTTTTACCAGAAGAAAGGGGGCAAGAGGTCCAAGCCATCTGGGCAAGTGACTACGACCGTTGTGTCGGGAGCGACATCAAGGCCGGATGCTCGTACATGCTATAACTGTGGCCGGGTGGGGCATATTGCTCGTGACTGTCGGGTTGTGCAGCACAAAGGGGAAAAGAAGATGGGTGCGTCGTATGCTGAGAAGGGCAAAGCGGTGGTTGATTCCTCTGCATCTTAGGCGCAGCCCCGAATCTATCAACTTGGCCAACAGGAAGCGATTAAGCAAAGTGACGTCGTCACAGGTACGAGTTGATTTAGTTTACTTGCTGGTGCTTTTGGTTTTGGTTATGTTTAGCTTGTGCATGTGTGTGTGCTGCAGGCTTTGTCCTGATTCGGAATAATTTGGCGAGAGCCCTGTTTGATACGGGTGCTTCGCATTCTTTTCTGTCTGAGGATTTCGTATCTCGAATTGGGGTACCAAGTCATGTGACGGTGGATAGTGCAAGGGTGCTATTGCCGAATGGATGTATGATACTTGCGGATTGGGCTTGCGATGTGGATGTGCAAATAGGAAGTCGGGATTTCGGTTTGAGTGCAGCTGTGCTACCGTTATCGGAGTTTGATGTGATCTTTGGTATGGACTGGCTCTCGGAGCAGCGTGCCTTTATTGATTGCAACTCCAAGGAGATTACACTGGGCCAGAATACCGGGCTTGTGACGAAGTTCGCTGGTATGGGAGGAGTTGGCGGGACTCTGTTGTCTGCACTCCAAGTCGTCAATGCTGTTCGGAAGGGCGCGGAGTTATTCTTCACGCTAATTCAGGGTGTTGAGCCAAAGGTCAGTGTCGGTGAAGTTCCAGTTGTGTCAGAGTTTGCCGACGTGTTTCCCAAAGATCTTCCTGGGTTACCACCCCAGCGGGAGATTGACTTCTCTATTGAGTTGGTGCCAGGTGCGAAACCTGTGGCCCGCTCTCCATATCGCGTCGCGCCAAAAGAGATGGCTGAGTTGAAAGTCCAATTGCAAGAGTTGTTGGAGCAGGGTTATATAGGCCCAAGTTTGTCACCTTGGAGCGCGCATGTTCTCTTTGTGAAAAAGAAAGACGGTAGCTTACGATTGTGTATTGACTACCGCGAGTTGAATAAGCTGACGGAGAAAAATAAATATCCGATCCCACAGATTGATGACCTCTTTGATCAGCTGGCAGGATCAGCGGTCTATTCTAAATTGGATTTGAAATCGGGATATTATCAGCTAAGGATTCGGGAAGGTGACATTCCCAAGACGGCGTTTGGAACACGCTACGGTCATTATGAGTTCACGGTAATGCCGTTTGGCCTATGTAATGCGCCTTCGGTATTTATGGACCTAATGCATCGAACGTTCCGAGAGTACTTGGATTTGCTTGTTATTGTGTTTATCGATGACATCTTAGTATACTCTCAGTCGGAAGAGGATCACGCAAACCATTTGCGGTTGGTTTTGCATACCCTGCGGAGGAATAAGCTTTTTGCCAAGTTCTCAAAGTGTGAGTTCTGGCTCTCTTCAGTAGCCTTTTTAGGCCATGTGGTAAGCGGAGAGGGTATCGCGGTGGATCCGTTGAAGATAAGTGCCATCCGAGATTGGCCAGTGATGACTTCAGTGGCCGAGGTCAGGAGCTTCCTTGGACTTGCGGGCTACTATAGACAGTTTGTGGAAAACATCTAACGGATTGCTTTACCTCTGACCACGCTGACGAGAAAAGATCAAAAGTTCATGTGGACGTCGGAGTGCGGGCGAGCTTTTGAAGACTTGAAGAGTCGTTTGACCACGGCGCCTGTGTTGACATCGCCATGTGGTACCGATGGGTATGAGATCTATAGTGATGCATCAGGGAGCGGCTTAGGCTGCGTTCTTCTGCAATTTGGTAAAGTGATTGATTATGGCTCGCGTCAGTTGAAAGTGCATGAGCGGAACTACCCCGTCCATGATTTGGAGTTGGCGGCGGTAATCTTTGCGCTCAAGTTGTGGCGGCACTATCTATATGGCGTTAAAGTGGATATCTATACGGATCACAAGAGCCTAAAGTATTTATTGGATTAGAAGGATCTGAATATGCGACAACGAAGATGGATGGAGTTCCTTGGGGACTACACCTTCGAGATTCACTATACTCTCGGGAAGGGAAATGTGGTCGCTGATGCTTTGAGTCGAAAGACTCCGGTACGGGCAAGCTGGTTGCAGAGGCATGATCAGCGTTTGATCCAGGAATTGGAAGCATTGGAGATATATTGCGTTGACAAGGGTTCGTCAACCGATGCATGCTTGAACTTGACGGAGGTGCAGTATGACCTTACGGACAGAGTTCGGCGAGCAACGGAGCTTGATGAAAGTCTCCAGCGCTATGCTAAAGATGGGCCGGATGACCAATTCTCTTGGGATAACGGTTTGTTACGAAGAAATGGTCGTGTGTGCGTCCCAAGTGTGGGTAAATTGAGGGAAGAGTTGATGTACGAAGCGCACTTTGCAAAGTACTCAGTTCACCCAGGGAGCACAAAGATGTACAGAGATATGAAAAAGCTGTTCTGGTGGCCCGGACTAAAGAAAGATGTCGCACGTTATGTGGCTGAATGCAATACTTGTGCGTTAGTGAAAGCAGAATGCCAGAAGCCTGGCGGTTTCCTGAAGTCGTTACCTATTCCGGAGTGGAAGTTCGATGATATTTCGATGGATTTCGTGCACGGGTTGTCGAGATCTCAACGCGGTCATGATTCAATCTGGGTGATTGTGGACCGGTTGACGAAAGTGGCGCACTTCCTTCCAAACAGAAGAGACGATTCAGTGGAAACCTTGGCCAAGCTTTATGTGGAGCAGGTTGTTCGACTGCACGGTGTTCCTCGGAGCATCGTTAGTGACCGTGATGGGCGGTTCACATCGAATGATTGGCGGCTCGTTCATCAAATGTTGGGTACAAAGTTAGCGTTTAGTACGGCCTTTCATCCCCAAATGGATGGCCAGACTGAACGAACCAACAGGACGATGGAGGATATGCTCCGCATGTGCGCCCTAGACTTTGGTAAGCGATGGGAAGAGTATATATTTCTTGTCGAATTTGCCTATAATAATAGCTACCAAGCGAGTATTGGTATGGCACCATTTGAAGCTTTGTATGGTCGGAAATGTCGTACACCGTTAGCTTGGGCAGAAGCAGGCGAATCTAAGCTGAATGGAAAAAAGGAAGTCGAAGAAGCTACTTCGCTCATACGCTCTATTCGGGAGAGGCTATTGATAGCCCAAGATCGTCAAGCAAAGTACTACAATGCCAAACATCGGAACGTGGAGTTCGCGGTGGGTGATTGGGTATATTTGAAGATCAAACCCTTCAAAGGTGTGTCCAGGATTCGGCGTTTGAAAAAGCTAAGTCTGAGGTATCTTGGTCCATTTGAGGTGGTGGAGCGAGTTGGGGAAGCTGCTTATCGACTAGCACTTTTAGCAGACTTGGGTGGATTACATGATGTGTTTCACATCTCAGTCCTTCGTAAGGCGGTGAAGGATCCAGCTCAAGTAGTGGAAAATGATCGGGTACCGGTCGAGTATGGGCTAACGATGAGGGTTAGACCCATTCGGATCGAGGATCGAGCCGAGAAACAGTTGCGGAACAAAGTGATCGGGATGGTCAAGGTCCGATGGGACAATTGTGGTCGTGAAGAGCTAACATGGGAGCGAGAGCAGACCATGCGAGCTGAATTTCCCGAGTTGTTTGTTTAAACTGTAGACCGTGTACTTTTTGTTATAACAACGTTATAGCATTGCTGGTTCTTGTTTCCTTACCGTGCAAATTTCGGGACGAAATTTTGTTAAGGGGGGAGGGTTGTAACACCCCAAAAAGGCCCGAAAAAGACTCATCTGAAAGTTTGAGTAGCAGGCTGTTTGACACGGCCTGGGACACGGGCGTGTCCCAGGGCGTGTCGGGTGTACACGGCCTGGGACACGGGCGTGTCCCAGGGCGTGTGCGAAATATTTTCGAAATTGGCCTATTCAAGTCAGAGCCGAACACGGCCTTGAACACGGCCTTGAACACGGGCGTGTCAGGCTGGACACGGGCGTGTCAGTTGCCGTGTTCCGACCCGTGTACTGGTTTTGGAAATCGGTGAGTACCGCGTAGCAGGAGACACGGGCGTGTCTCAAGAATGACACGGGCGTGTCAGGTTGGACACGGGCGTGTCGATACCCGTGTTGTTCAGTCGGTTCAATACCGCGTGTGCCGCTTAAGGGTACACGGCCTGTGACACGGGCGTGTCACAGGCCGTGTCATCCAAAAATTGGTTTTTTGGGAAAATCTTGGCCGTTCAGTTTTCTCTCTTTTGATCCAAGGGCCAAGGTGGTTTCCTGGCTGGATTAATATGTGAGGGAAGAATGAAGGAGTCATTCTTCATTTGTGCTTAAGGAAGAGAGAAAGAAGGAGGAGGAGAGCAAGCCACCGGCAGAGTTCCCGTGGTCTGATTCGTGATCCGAAGCCGGCATTGTGAAGGCAAGGCTGCTGCGGTTCTTTCTCACCGGCTAGTTTTCGATGGCTCCGAAGAGATCGACAAGGGTAACGATCTCCCTCCTTGGACATGTGAAGTCCTTCTTTTCTGCATTGCATAGGGAAAACCCTTCCCCGCGAGTGTGCGGTGGGTTGTGGTGTCCCTTGGGGTAGATATGTGAAGTCCCCCTTGTTAGAGGCCGGAATTGGAGTACGGCTCTAGGCATGCTGTGTGAAGCCCATATGGATATGTTCTGGATTGGTGATGCTTGTTTGCATATCGGAGAAGGCTCCGTGATTATGGCTTGTGATGCCTTGTTCCTACCTGTTGCTTGGTGCGGCAGGAAGTACTGGACGATTTCCAAGAAATGAAGAGGGTTGGATGCAACTCTTGTGGCCGTGTGTTGCCACTTTGTGAGTGGTTGAGCCGTTGGGCTGCAACTCGATGAAAAGGCAGATTGCCGAACAGGAAAGGTGAAACCGACCCGCGCCTATAAAAAGCCATGGATACTTCCGTATTCGAGGTGGCACGGCGACTTGAGCAACGGGGGGTGGCTGATCCGTACCTGCGTTAGGTCCGTCCGACTTGGAAGCCTGGTTATAGGTTTTGTTGGAGAGCCTAATGAGAGTCTTAGGCCCGCGCGCCGGAAAGACTAGAATGCTCAAATACCGTGTAGACGGTGGTGTTGACCCTGGTATTCCGGTACACCGAGAATGTGCCCTGAGTGCACGGACTGTCGGGCCGTGTGGCCGATAGTTGTGATGGCTTGAATGTGCCTGCGCGCACATAGTTGCTATTTGATGATGCCATGCTTTGCAGGGAAAGAATGCTCATGCCCCGAGAAAGGGGTAGGATTGTTATAATTGGGTCAGCTGAATGCTGACCGTTGCATTGTTTGCCACCGGTTGGGTGGATTGTTCCCGTGCAGGTGCTGGAGAGCCAAGTGGTAAGTGATGGGCTGAAGCCCTACTGCTATTGCTGCTGCTGCTGCGGCTAGCCCTTGAAGGCTAAGCGAATGGCTTTGTTTTGTTTTCTCTTTTACTCATGTATGGCCGGCCTGCGCGCCGAGGTTTGTAAAACATGTGGTATGTAAAGAGGAACTGTAAGGCCTTAAGGCCAAACTCTTGTATTTATGTACATTTCATAGTTTATATATAAAGGTGGTTTTATATATTGGACATTCCGGTTGAGAGTTCAAAGTTGTAACTTAAAGCTTCCGCTAGAATGCTCTGAGTTAGGATTCGTGTTTGGTTTGGTATTATCCTGTGACCTCACCGTCTGTTTGTGGCATATGGTGTGGGGCCCCGGCCGGACCTTCTACTATACGTCATTGAACGGATGGGGTCGTTACACAATGCCTATGTCCGTTTACGCATACGGACTCTACACAAGGGGGACTTCACATATCTACCCCAAGGAACGGTCCAACTCTTCGCTCACTCGCGAGAGAGGGCTTCCTATGCAAAAGGAAAAGAGGGCTTCACATGCCCAAGGATGAGAAATCGTTACCCTTGCATTCTTCCGCGGCGCCATCAAAAACTATACGGTCGAAAAGCACCGCAACGTTGTCGCCTCCGCGGATCTGGACTCGGATCGCGATTCGGAGCTCCGAAGCTCTTCCGGCGGCCGGATCTTGGACTCCTCCTTCCACCTTGCTCTCCCTTTTCTCTAACCTTTAGAGAGAGATTGTCCAATGGAAAATGGGTTTCTAAACCCTATTTCCCGACTATAACCACACAAGAGCAGCCCCCCACCGTCGGATCCAAAGCCAAGGAAACATACGGTCCGGATTAAATCCAAAATCATAAAATCTGGGCCGAACACGGGTTGGCACACGGTCGTGTGCCTGGCCGTGTAGCTCATTCGCCGTCTCGACCAAGATTGAATACCAGCAACACGGCATGTGACACGGCCTCCGACACGCCCGTGTCGCCTGTGACATGCCCGTGTCTGGACCCGTGTCACGCCCCCCGTGTGCAATATAACAACACTTCGCAGTCAGAGAGGTACACGGCTTGGTAACACGGCATCAGACACGCCCGTGTCAAACTAGACACGCCCGTGTTTGTGCCCGTGTCATTACCCGTGTACCCAACCGCACAGCACAGGTGTGACACGGCCTGGGACACGCCCGTGTCCTAGGCCGTGTTCCACCACACGACCATCGTCGACCTACACTGGTCGACGACACGGCCAGCTCGACGGCCCGAGCTCGACACGCCCGACACGGCCTCCGACACGCCCGTGTCGGGGCCCGTGTCACCTGCACCAAAAATCTGTCTTGGCCAAATTCGATCCTCGTCGCTCCTACATCATTTTGGGGTGTTACACCTACATTGCTTTCTTCTTCTCCTATTTCTGATTCATCATCTGACTTCTCTACTTTCCCTGCTTCTTCTCCCGAGCCACTGCAACTAGTTCCATGGCTAGTAGTTTCCTCTTTGGATGGGACTAATACTGTAGATAGGTCAGATCTCGATCTTTCGATTGCTCTTTGGAAAGGTGTTCGCTCTAGCACCCAACATCATATTCACGCTGTGGTCTCTTATGCCCGGCTCTCTCCTTCCTCTAAGAGCTTTGATATGGCCCTCTCAGCTCATGTTGTTCCTGCTTTATATCAAGATGCTCTTGTTATCCCTCATTGGAAATCTGCTATGGATGCAGAGATGCGAACTCTTACTGAGTGGGGTACTTGGACTCTTCTTCCTCCACCTCCCGGTACTGATATGGTTGGCTGTCGTTGGGTCATTATTATTAAGTTTCTACCTGATGGATCTATTGATCATTACAAGTCCTGGCTTGTTGCCAAAGATTTTACGCAAACTTATGGAGTGGATTTCTTTGACACTTTCTCTCCTATGGCACACATTACTAGAATTTGTGTTTTTTTTCGTTGGCTATCAACAGAGACTGGGAAATGTCTCAGATGGATGTGAAGAATGCCTTTCTTTATGGTGATTTACAGGAAACTGTCTATATGGAGCAACCTCCTAGGTATGTTGCTCAGGGCGAGTCTTAGTTCTGTAAACTGCAAAAGGCAATCAATAGCCCTAAGTAAAGTCCCATGTCCTTGTTTGACAAGTTCAATGAGGTCATTTTGTTAGTTGGGTTTTCTAGAAGTGTTGCGGATCATTCGTTATTCATTCACAAGACATTAGCTGGACTTGTTGTCCTTACTATTTATGTGGATGATATTCTTCTCACAGGGGATGATAGAGAAGGTGTGGAAATGACCAAGAAGCATCTCCTTAAGTATTTTGTTACTTAAGATATGGGATCTCCGAAGTATTTCCCGGGCATTGAGATATCCAGGAAACCAGTGTCTGTTATACTTTCACAGAGAAAGTATGTCTTGGACTTTTTGAAAGAGACAGGTATTCTTGGAGCTAAACTGGCTTGTTCTCTGATGTCGGTTGGAGATGACAAGTGTTGGAGTGAGGACTCACCTCTTCATGAGGATGTCATCAAGTACAAACGCCTTGTGGGGAAACCAATTTATTCGACAATCACAAGATCAGATATTTGCTATGCTGTTGGAAGAGTGAGTCAGTTTATGCAAGCTCCTAAGGGGTGTCGTCTGTAGTCGGCAATAAAGATTCTATAGTATGTGAAAGGTGTTCTAGGAAAAGTTCTTCTGTTTCAGAAAAAGGGACATTTGAAGGTTGAGGCATATTCTGATGCAAGCTATACAGATGATAAGGAAGATAGGAAGTCAATGTATGGGTCTTGTACTTTTGTTGGCGGGAATTTGGTCAGCTGGATGAGCAAAAAACTATCTGTTGTTTCTAGGTCAAGCATATAAGCTGAGTATAAGAGCACGGCTCTAACTACTTGCAAGCTAAAGTTGTTACAGAAACTTATGCTTGATTTTGGAGAGCTTTATGATGATCCTCTGCCATTGTTCTGTGAAAACAAAGCAGTTATATATATTTCGAGGAATCCTGTCTTCCACGAGAGGATGATGCATATCGAGGTTGATTTCCACTTCATTAGAAAGGAGATTTCGAAGAATCAGATATGCATTTCGTTTGTTACTTTAGAGACAAAATTGGTCGATTTCTTCACCAAGCCAGTTACTCCTTCTGAGGAGGTTTTTAGCAAGCTAGGCATTATAGATATATATGCTCCAGCTTGAGGTTGAGTGTTGGAGCTAGTGTAGACCGGACGAACTTGTATCTAACCGCAGCGGTCTACTGGTCTTTGCGACGTGACGGTTTGGTCCAGCGGTTTTGTGGTGTACCTTAGCTTGCGGTCAGGAATAGTAGCAGCGGTCTGAAAGGAAGCTGCATCAGTGTAGCAGAAAACTGCAGAAGTGGGATATCAGTTAGCCGCAATGGTATGGATGAAGTTGAAGTAGTCTGACTGAAAGGCACTGAAGTAGTTTTGATGAAGCTGTAGTGGTCTGGTTGAAGCTGCAATGGCCTTGTTGAAGCCGCATCAGCGGACATATGGTTAATTGCAACGTCGGTTTTGTGGCAATCCATGGTTTCAGTCTGATAGCTTGCAGCATCTGCGATCTGGTGGGTAGACACAACTGCGGTCTGGTGGCAACCCATAGTTGCGGTCTGGCAGCCTCTATCAGCGGTCTTCCCTTGAGCATATAGGAAACTTTACTAGTTTCCACTTGTTGTTTTATTATTTGTATAGTGGGCGGTTTGACCGTATCATACCGCATAGGCCCCGGCTTGTATTTAATCTCACATCGATTATTTTATTCTCTAGGCTCCCCTGATTTCTATAAATGGAATACCTATGTAATAATTACCTTTTTGGAGCAATAAAGTTTTCCTTTATTTAGCTCTTTGTCCACTTTTCACTTATATTAAGTCTAGATCATTGAATATGCCTAAGGGGGGTGTTTTGGTTTATAAAGAGGGCTTTGGTTTAGAGGTGAGGTATTTTTTTTCAAACCTCTAATGAATTTTTCTTTGTAGGTGGTTGTTTAGCAAAATGAAATTTCTTATTTTCCATGACATGTAATTTTTGGATTAACTTCATATTAACCTAATGTATATGTATATGAGTAATGAATTTTATCCTCATACTCCGTAACATATAATTTTTTAAAAAATATTGGATGTCTATTTTTACGGAACGAAATATTATTCCCATTGACATGGGTTCTTTTAAGGATAAAAATTTTATCATGCCAATTAAGACATGATAAATATGGGAAGATATGTTTTTTAAAAAAGAAAACTAAATTTTAATTAAAAAATTGTAGAGGAACATTAATAAATTGAACATTCCTGTGTTTCAAAAACCTTGAAGTAAATATGATTGAAGTCTGAGGTTGTTTTTTCTAACATAATACATGTGCCTCTATTTTAGATAAATTAGAAGTAGTGCATAAAACAAGTCCCCTATCTTAAGAAAAAAGACATAATTTTTTTTTAAAAACTTAACCCCGTATATTTAAATCTATCAATCTCCAATTAATAAACTGATAGTAAATAAAGGATTAATAAAATTCGCATATAAATAAACTCGAAATGAGATTTTTGGAGAGCAGAAAGGTTAAGAATGGTATATTTGATTTCATTTATTTTATAACGATTTTTTTTTTGATTTTTAGAGTTATCATCTTTTTTTTTGTATTATTATTAATTGTTGAATTATTATATATATTTTTTATATTTTATGAGTTATTATCTTTTTTATATTTTTGAAGTTATTAACTTTTTTTTATAAATTTTTAGAGTTATTATCTTTTTTGGAATTTTGTGCTTATTTCTTTAATATATACATACTAAAGGATGAAAAAGGTGCGAAACAGAGAAATTTTTTTAATTTTCTAAATTTTTTTTGTATTTTTCTTAAAGAAATTAATCAAAATATTTACAAGAAAGGAAAGAGAAAGAGAAATTATTTACAAAGTTGAGAAAGGGGAAAGAGAACAGAATATTTATAAAAATTGTTTTATTTAAATATTTACAAACTAAATTTTTTTTTTGTAATTTTTTATTTTATAATTTTTTTTGCATTTTGGTTTTATAAATAAATTTTTTTTGAGTTTTCGATGATAAAACAAAAAATATTTTTGGTTTTTTCATTTTATAATTTTTGTTTTGTTTTGCTTTCATTTTTTCTTTAATATTTTAGCGGGTGCAGAAAATAAAAGTGCAAGAAAGGAAAATAAGAAAACACTCTCATACTTATTCCAAACATTGTCCCCAATATTACAATATAAGTATGAGGAACTAGAAGAATTGAAATGCAATATAGGCCTGCACATAAAGACTTCGGTCCCGGTCCGGGACCGGTCCTTGGCAGGACCGGTTTTTCGGGAAATCGGTCCCGGACCGGTCCTACCCAAACCGGTCCAGGTCCGGGACCAGTTTTTTCTTTGAAAACCGGGACCGACTGGGACAGGAAGGACGGTCCTTACCAGTCCCAGACCGGGGCCGGTTTTTTTAATTAAGTATTTTAATAAATTTTTTTATATATTATTAAATTAAATAATAACATGTATTACATGTTATTAAGTATAAAAAATATACTTACATCATGTAAATATATTTTTTAATTTAAAAATAACATTAAATTAACTATATTTTTTATATATTAATTTGTTATTTCGCTTTTAATAATTTAAATAAATAATAACATGTAATAATTTGAAAATTGAAATGAAAAATTGTAAAGTAAATAAAATTTTTTATTAAATTTGAAATAAAACTACAAAATCAAAATACATATTACAAATTATAAATTCAAAATAAAAATTTGAAATTACAAACATTATCAATAAATTTGAAATTATAATACAAAATACAAATTAAAAATCTAGAGTTGAGCCTTTGACTCGTCTTCAACTTTGGCGTCGCTTTTGAGTTTGAACTCGTCGAAATTTGATCTTGGTTGGCCTCCGACAGGGCTTGTTTGGAAAGACACGATTTGTTGTGTCGGGCGAGCGTTGTGTTGCTACTATTAGCGTCCATAAGCTTCGCGCAAAGTTTGCACTTCGCCTTAATTTTGCCGCCGATCCGTACTTTATCGAAGTTTTCCCAGACCGCCGCTTTATGCTAGTGCTAAACGATCTCATGATCGACGGACGCTTAGGAGGACGCCGGCATGGAGGAGGAGGAAGCCATTTAATAGTTAATACGAATATGAGTGAGAGAGAGAGTGAGAGAGATAGTGAGAGATAGGGATTAAAAGAGGAAAATGAGGGAGAGGGGGGGATTTATAAGAATAAAATTTAAAAAAAAATAATTTATTCATAAAAAAATATTTTTTTTTAATTAAATAAGAGCCAATCGGCTCTTTTATAAAAGAGCCGTTAACGGCTCTTTCCGGTCCCGACCGGTCCCTAAACCGGTCCCGGACCGCTTTTTACCCTAAAATAGGGGACCGCCAGGGACCTCTGGAACGGTCCGAGACCAGACCGGTCCTAACTGGGACAGGTCCCTGTCCGGTCCCGACCGGTCCGGTCCCAACCGAACCGGTCCAGACCGGTCTTAATGTGCACGCCTAATGCAATATGTACAAAAATAAAGAGGGAGGTTAGAAACTTCCCTAGAACGTATTCGGGGAGGCCCATTTAGAAACCCCGCATTATTAAGAACAAATAGAGAAAAACAATATATATGAAAGAGCAAAAAAAACATGGGTTGCCTCCCAGGAGCACTTTGTTTATAATCGTGTAGCTTGTAAGACCCTTTTTTTTTCTTTTTAAACACCGGGGGTCTTAGCCCAGAACTGCCGCTTTGCGGTGGCACCGGCTCACGGGAAGGCCGCCACTACAAAACGCCAATTCTGCTGGCCCTTTTCGATCGCAGAACAGTAGCATAAAGAAGTAAAAGCAAGTCCATAATAATCACATGTATATAAATAAAACTCCACGAAGGGAGTGTCCACAATAATAATATATCAGAGTACAAAAGGAGGGCTTATGCCCGGTACATCATATCCTCACTACAAGTCACTCGCAGAAGCAAAACAAAAACTAAGCGTCACCGTAACTGTCACTGAACCGAGAGCACCCAAGCTAGACTGGCCCATCTCCACCGACTCCGTGCTCTGCTGGTGCTGCATCTCTGGGTGCTTCTTCCTTTTTGGCCTGCCGTCGCCGCCTCGCAATCAACGTTTGCGTCTACGTCTTCGGCCTCCTGGCTGCTGAGCTGGTGGGATCGCACCCATCAAGGGGCATTTAACCCGTGTATGTCCCGGCTAGTGACAATGGTAACACGGTCGCGGGGTCAACTTTGTCAGAAACTGCAACACCCGGGACCCTTCCATATGGTACACCTAAAATGTTGTGGTTCAAAAACCGTTAGTCATAAAGACTAAGCCCTATCATCCCCTACCCCTTCCCCCATGGCTCCTAGGTACCGAGCGGAGAGGAAGAAAGGGAAGTACATGAAAGTGGAGATAAATTCCAAAACAGATTACGGTGGACCTAACTAGCAAGTTATAACAGGTGAGAAATATAAGTGTTGTAATAGGTATAACAGAAAGGTAAATAAGTAAGAAATTAAACCTTCGCTTATGTGAGTACACATAAGCCAAGGGATCTTTTGCAAGGCTCCCATCGTATAACGCATCCCATACCGCTTATACGTTGGGGTGTCGGTTGTCAAACAGTTAAGAGTAGAAAGTAAGTGAAAGTACAAGAAATATAACCATTGATTTATAGGGATTACCCCTATAGACCAAGGGGTCGTTCTGCAAGGCCTATCGTATAAAACGCCCCATACCATTTTATACGTTATGTGGCATGTTTATGCTATGACACACAATTATGCTATGAAATGCACAAGCAAGTGCAACACACCCACCGACTCTATGCGCACAGACCTTTAGTTCCTCCTGTTCGGGAGGCTAGCTTCACCCCCAGGAACCTCCGTTGTGGCAAACGGAGATAGTGAGTCGGGCCCCCCACTCCTAGGCGGGTAACCACACTACCAGGCCTAGCCCATCCGTACGCCCCTAGAAGAACACAACCTAGAGTATCTGCGTACTTGTGTTGGCTGTACCCACCAGGCTTTCCTTGGCTAAGTGTACCACACCGCCGAGTCAACGTACCGCTATCGGTGTGATCGATCGCCTAGTACCGATGACCCACCACTTTTATGCACAGGCAATCATGACAATTATATTTGTACAAGTTCTCATGTTTCCGAGCCTCCAGCTCTCTAGGCTACCAAGCATATACCAAGTCCCCGAGCATCCCGCTCCCTGGACTTCCCAATTACAAACCAACCACCATCAATATTAGTAGGCCCTTAGACCACAGACCTACTCTACCCATTCCATGCCATTTCTTATTCCTAAGTGTACAAGTGTATGTGTGAGGTAGAACTATTAATAGGGTTACTCTTGATCATTTTATTCCTAAGAGTTAAGGTTAACCTTGGACTTCCCGAGGTTTACCCGGTGAAGGGCTCGCAGCGGTACTAGGAGCTATGATGGGGTGAATCCCAAAACTCCCTTTCCAAGGCACTTATTATAATTGATTGGTTCCCTTAACCCATTCCCTTTTCATATTACAGTGGGCTAATCCTAGGGTGACTTTGACTCTTCCTCTTCTCGGGGAGGACGGTCTTCCGTCGAACCCGAACACTACTTATCGCAAGTCAATCTCACACCCTACCCATCCTGACTTCCAATAATGAACCTGATTTAACTCACACTATCAAAACCAGCAATCTACCAAAATTCCATCTCCCCAAGCTCATTTCCCACTCTAGTTCGGCTTCTGCAGTTTTTACTAAACGCAGACCATCCTAAGCTTTATGAGGTATGTAAGGGGTGGTACTCCCATCTGTCTTCCGATTCCCATATAATATTTACTGAAGGTCTACCATGACCTAATTAGTCTATATCCAGAAAATAATGATTTTCCTATTTATCGGGCATTTAATTTATTTATTCTAAGATTCCAAATGCCCTAGTATGAACATGAAGTGCACTAATGAGCCAACAATAAATCATCATAAAATCAATAAAAATCTTATAAGGCATTTAAACAGTAATTCCAAATTTTGAGAAATTCTAGAGGTGTTTAGGCCTATATTCCCTAATTTACCATTTTAGGCCACTTTTAGTATATTATGAAGGAAGTACTGAAAATATATATCCAAAAATCCCAAGAAAATTATAGAAGCTATGAAGTGACCTAAAACCATCATAAACCAAGTACCATAATTTTTCTCCATCAATTGAACTCTGAATTTATTTTAACTCAAGATACTAATTTTCCTAACTTAATGAAGGAGGTACTATTTTTATCCATATAAAATTCTAGGGAAAATTACAGGGTGTCTATCATAGTATGAAACACCCACTGACCAAATTTCATAATTTTCCAATTAATAATTGGGCACTATTTGTATTTTTGACTATATATCACAATTAGTACATTAAAGAATAAAGTACCCAAAATAATCAGATAAAATTTCGAAGAAAATTAAAGAAATTATATCATGCTATAAGATGCCCTAATCCAAGATTTCATAATATTCCAGTGAACAGAAAATTCCATAATCATCAAAATAAATATTCAGGGCACAATTAGAGTTGTAAATAAAGTACTGTATAAATTAAACCAAAAATCTCAACAAAATTATATTATGTCTTCTTGGACCATAAAATCACTCTACCCAAATTTTACTAGATTTGTAGTTCGGTTGATAGCTTAATAATTCAAATAGAGGTTGGTGACCTAAACTAGGGTTAGGGTTTGAGGTGGGCTAAATGTCTCCAAATACCATAATATTTTCACCAGAGGCCTTAAATAGCTCTATGGTCCTCTCCACCAAATTTCAAGTCAGTCCAAGGTCATTTGACCCCATGACTTTCACAACCCTACAAATCCCCATTAAGGTACCTACCCTAGGGTTCTAGGGCTACCCTACACCAAACCACTCCAAACTCCCTTAGAGGGTGTGTCATGCCCAAAAAGTCAGTGACCAAAATATCAGCCCCTGTTGAGGCGATATTGCCACTCAAATATCAAGGGGGTGTTTGATCCTAAATTATCCTATAAGGATCATCCTAGGGTTGAACACAACCCTATTCAAAACATCTCCAAATGAGATGAAACTTTTATAACAACCTTATAAAATGAAGTGATCTAGGAGAATTATTTTGATCAATTGGAAAGAATGATGACTTGGTTCACTTGCTTGATCAAGAAACTCTTTCATAACAACCTTTTCTAATGTTTATCAATTGATAAGACTCTGGCTGAACTTTTCTTAGCAAGCTTATCAGAAATCAGTATTACATGTATGATAATTAAATCAGAAGATGAAGAATTCCTCTCTAAAGAGGATCATGTAATTGCTTCATATGATTTTCAGTCTAAAGAATTTCAATCTAAGTTTAAACTCTTATATTTAGACCTAATAGGATCTGAGAAGGAAATCAAACTTCTCAGGGAAATTAGAACAAGAAAAATTCATTGTTGAAAATGAAAAATTAACTGAAGAATTAAACCTGGCTAATCAACAAATAGTATTTCTAAAATCTTAATTAAGTATGGCTAAGGAATTAGAAGAAACCTTAAATGGTAAAATTTTACAACTGATAGATATAACTAGCAAAGTTAACACAAGATCTAATAATAACAAACTAGGATTAGGAGCCTCATCTTGTGAACCAATCCAAATTAAAAAAAAATCAACTATCAAAACCTATTAACTTCATTTCTGAAAGTGGAAAGAAAAACACTAAACAATTAGAGAAAGTTAATGAAGTTCTTAAACAATTAGAACTTAAGAAAACCAATCAGAAGAAGAAAAACAAACAACATGACTATTGTTGATGCACAAAATGCGATAAGAAATTTGGCACCGCCAGCTAACGGTTCGAGCACTGGGGAATGAGTACGGAAAAGACTGTCGGCGAGTCGGTTACTAGCGACCAGGACAAGAATCAAAACTACTCGCCCAAGGCGGCGACGCCAGACTTCGCCCGCCGTGTCCTGAATGCCTCTCTTACAGCGGGCTCTTCTTTTATGTAGGGAAATCGGTTACAATGGTTAGACTCTCGAGACTGCGCGGACAGGATACCCGCTGGAGAAGGATTTCGAATCCGCTGCCACAGGCGACAAGTTTGGGGATTCGAACTCTGTCCCCTGAAAGGTACTGTTCTCGTCTACTTATAGGCTCATGGGCCTGCCCAACGGGCAGGGCTAGAAACACCGGCTGCCCGCGCATAGGAGAAACGGGAAGCGGTGACCAGATACTGGGGGGAAAAAAGAGAGAGGTGGCCATCCAACCGTGCGGCTAGGCGGGTAGGGAGCTCCTGACCGCCTGCTCTTGGACGCCTGTCGAGCTAGGGAGACTCCGCGGGGAGACGGTCAGGCGGCTAGATATGGCCTCGCCGCTGGCACTTAGAGAGCGGTCAAATCCGGTGTTAACATAATCCCCGCACATTTTTAAATTCAGGAGGAATTTCGAAAATGTTGTTAACAGCCTGACCGCGAGCGCAGTTAATGCCTTCAAAACTATAAATAACGCTTGTGCTGACGCAGATTTTACAAAACTTCCTTCGAGATGGGTTGCTTCTCTCCAATTACGATTAAGACTCTACTATCTGCCATGTCTTTCAGGAAGAGCATCCTAGTGAGGTTCAACGATAAGGGCTTAGTTGCTTCCAAATCGGCACTAGGAATGTATAACCGCGAAGTCGGCGAGAAGCCGCGCAAGATGCATACTGCCAAGCTGGTTTCGCAAAAACCGAGCCCCGTAAACGAAAAACAGGAGAGCAAACAGTCCTTAAAGCCGGCAACGGAGATAATAGCCGCTGGGAACCTGGAGCAGCCTACTGAAGCAGCTGCAGTTGAGTCTACTTAACGGCTACGTGAGAACATGGAGGGTAACAAGGTTCTATAATCTGTCCGGGCGAACAGTCCACAGCCTTCGACGGGCTCAGATGTTGACATCACCACATCTTCAAGCCAAGGAAATTGCAAAGGCGATGCTGAGAATGAAACCGGGCGAGCAAGCGGAGAGATCGCCGATATAATCGTCAAGACGAATAAGGCTACCAAGAATGTCGCCGAGAAGTTCAAGGAAAACCTCGTTGTCATGAAAGCCGCCATCCCGACAAAGAAGAGGAAGCACAAGCCGACTGCGTTAGTTGAGGAGAGGATAGAGTCGATCCTTATGAAGAAGAAGAAGGAGAATAAGAAACTCGAGGCGGTCATGGCAGCGACTAGAAAGGTCGATGTACCCGATCAGCTTGGGGACGAGACCGCGCGAATAGATGAGGTAAACGTATCTGAATAGCTCGAGCTCCATATGAAAATTGGGCGGGTATGCGAGTAGAGCTAAATTACCGCCCGCTGTGGTTTCACTGCAGGAAAAGGAAAAAGAAGTTAGCAGCAAGCAGCTATCCGGCGGCGACTCCGATCTAGAGATTCTATAAGCAAAAATAGGGAAGGAGATTCCTGGACCATCCGAGCCTGATGACAAAGTAAAACTGCGAGAACGACTCCTTGCAGAGAAGAAGTTGTTGACCACTAGAGAAGAGATCCGTGATCCCTTGGTTCTTCCAGCTGCGGAGCAGGCTGAAGCTGATCGCTAGACTGCTGCTAAGCTTCTGCGGGAAGGTAAGATCAAACCTGCCCCAAAGGTTATAAAAATTCCACCACCTTACAAGAAACCCCCGCGGTTAAAGAGGCCTATCTGCATAATAACCGAGACCGACGACTTGCTCCTGTCGCGCGAAGAGCTTGAAAAGAATAAGCGGGCCGAGCGAATTCTGAGGGACAATTACATGAAGAAGACGGATCCCGAGAGACTGAGGCGACCTATTTTTTCTAGCCGTAAGATAGCGACCGCGACTAGAGAAGATGGCCTCTGCTCGGCAACTTCGGGATGATGAAGGCCAACACGGCATCTCCAAACTGTACTGCGACCTCGAGCGACTAAAGGCAAGGCTCAAATTCGAGGAAGAGTCGAGGATAGGCCTTGAGGAGCGGATAAAGGCTCTGTCCGCGGATCTGGCAGGATGCCGCGAGCGAGAAAGGGATGCTCGCGATCAAGTCTTGGTCTTGGGGAAGCGAATACAAAAGGCAGAGTACGATGCTGCGTACTTCAAGAGAAAATATTACGAGAGGGCTGAAAAGGAGAAGGGTCGGCGATCTGACTTTGCGAGTTCGGCGAAACCGCGCGAGTCAGGTCACGGCCCTAGCAGGGGGGAAGCTTTTGTCCCGGCGACCGGCCATGTAAACCTACCCGCTTGACCTATCGAACAGGTGGCTTCTATTGAGCTAACCGTTCCGATGAGTCACATAGTTCGGGATACATCCCGGATTCACTGAGCCCAGAACACCCTTAGCCACCACTTGATCAACGTCATGTCCATTTTACTGGGCATTAGTGATCAAGTCGCGCATATCGGCAGGGACCCCGCAGATCCTAGCGGCGAGCAACGCGAGGAGCGGCGCGAGGAGAGAGAGAGAGATGTAATAAGTTGATCGAACCAACCTTATTGGTTGCTGACTGCTTTTAATACCTTATAATATTTGCGGTGTGGTTTGTTAGTTCGATCGACTTGCATGTGCTTATCACTTGATATTATACTCGTGCAATCTGATTCTTTAGATGCTTGCGGTTTGATTTTCTGTTCGCGCGACCTCCCGTACTTTGCTTATGAAATCTACAGGAAATGAATAACTCAGCGGATTCTTTCATTTAGCCCCGCGAATTATAAGGTGTTGAAATGATTCAAAAAATCTCTGCAGGAAGTGATGAATGTCCTGGCGACTTTGTCGATCTATCCGAGCAAATTATAACTCGTCTTGCAGGTTCTATAAATATGGCCTAGCTCCGCATTATATGGAAAAATTTCAAGTGCTCTACTTCTTGCGGCAAGATTCGATGGCACCAGCACAGGCTTCCGCTGCCACCGCCTTCCTTCACGACAAGCACAAAAGGTCGGAAATGACCGCCAGCAAACCTGAACGCTTCATCGCAACCCACATGACCAATAAAGATATAGTCACGCGACTACCCTGAGAGGATGAGCGAATAAATACATCTGGACGGAATCTGGTGGCGATCCCGATCGACCACTTCGATTTTGGTTTTAGCTGGCCGCCGCTGATCGAGCTCGTAGAGATTCCAGACTTTTTCGGAATCGTCCCCGGCCAGCTCTCGCCGAATACGATTGCGTCGATGATAAGCTTTATAATCTACCTTCGGACCGAGCGGGTACAATTTACCATGGATTTTTTCCGCCACTGCTTCGTGGTCCGCTACATCATGTCCGGCAAGAAGGACAACCGGATCTTCAAAGATGTTGTCTACGTCGGTTTCACTGGGATAAAGACGGTTAAATTGACGAACAAGTTCCCGAACTGGTCTACCCGATTCCTCATGTTTGAGGGGAATCTGGGCCTTCTGCATGTTCGCCCGCATGTCCAGCCGGCAAGGCTTTTCGAGCGGTTTGAGGTCGAAGGCATCGAGAAAGAAATTTCTGACTTATTCGCCGGCTCGCGACTATACGTCCTGCACTACATCCCGTTGCTGCCAGTCGTGGCGGATTTTCCTGCAGAAGAAGGTACACTTTCAACGATCAGTTACTTTGCTTCGTCTTACCGTGCAGCTAAATATTTTGTCCTTCGGCAGCTGTTCTGAAAGTTTCGGCGAACAAACCGGTTACACCAGAAGAGCCCGTTCTGACACAGAGCGAGGCTAGGAAGAAGAGGGAGGACGATTGCCGTGAAGTGCATTATGTCGCCGCCGATTACAATTCTGAGCCCTTCACTGCCCAAGGAATCGGGGTGAACTTGAAAGATCGCCGCGGGAAGATGGTTATGAAATGGCATCCGCGCGGGAAGAACGTTCAAGTTTCCACCGCTCTTCCCTTGTGGAACAATGAGAAAATATCCAAACACGCCCGCGCGGTTAGCTGGGCGATGTATGGCAGGGAGGACCTGGCCGATCTGTAGGCAATTCCAACGAAGAAACTCCCGGCTTTAGCCGTTGAAAAAAAATCCACGCGAGAAGTTTTGTGACAGACCACTTCGGTGTCGAAGCCCTTGACGAAGTGGTCGCCCTCGCCGAGCGGTTAGAAGATGAGGCAGAACAGCTCAAGGAAGAAAATGAGAAACAGAAGAATATTAATGCAGTAATTTCTTACCTCGCGGCTTTACCGGTTACCATAACATTAGCCGCAAATCTTATCTTTATCTCCTTTTGTAGAAAGTTTATAATCCGGAGAATCCGGCATTTGTGAATGAGATTACGGTGCACCTGCGGGAAAGCGGGGAGGATATGCTGGACATTCTGCGGGAGTAGGGAGCGTTTTAGCCTGACCATGAGAAGACAACTTTTGATCAGCTATTCCCAAGTTTCCAGGAGATTCAAGCCGGACGAGGAGGGCCGGCGGAAGAACCCCTTGACGAAGTCCCTGCAGAGGATAAGCCTGCAGATGAACAGGATGATGTATTCGCGGATGCTGACGCGGACAAAAACTCAAGCTCATCTAGCAGTTCGAGCGAGGAGGGATCCCAGGCGTCGGGATCAGCTGAGGCGAGTAGTCCTTCAAGTTCTTCTAGCGAGACGGACTATGAGCCAGAGCAAAAAAAGACAAAAAGTTGATATGTAATGATCGAATCTTTTGATCCGGCGGTATAATTGATGTAAGCCGCTCGGATATAGATATTGTAATTTTTGAGAATGTAAATGATATCTGTTTGACTTTACTGGACATGATGTATTCGCTCGTTTTTATTTTTCTATCCGCACGATTATAACACGTAGATTTTTCAAGATAGAACGATGAACGATCCGCAGGCGAATAAAATAAATACAAACAGTATAAATGCGGATAGATAAGCCCAACAAGATTATCCGTTTACAAATGCGTAATACTGGTTTACTTTCCCGAGCGACTAGAAAATCCTTGAGTTCGAAGACAACCGTAATATGAAGTGATGACTGCGCATAATCCACTAGCACGATTAGTAATGATTCAAGCTATTCACGCGATTAATAATGATCCACCAAGACAAATATCCTCGCAACTCCCAACGATAATGTCAACTGGCTTAATATACTCGCACTAATTAAGATATCCTCTGTATGAATAGAAGAGTACCAAACCTAGCATATTCGCGCGATTAAAGCTGATATCCTCTGTATGAATAGAAGAGTACCAAACAAATAATTCGGCCTACCACTACTCTAACCGCGCGGCTAGTCGGTGAGAATAATATCACATACAGCAAAAGGTATTATCAAATGTTTGCTTTAACATGATCAATACCCAAACTCTGTCGAATACTAATTCCAATCTGCTCTTTTGAAGGAGTCTGACTATAAATGTTGGACACTAGGAAAGTTGGCTATAGACTTAGGCGACCAAGTGGGAAGGTGGATGTAGCAGTGCTTTCCTTACAGGGTCGCGAAAGATATAACTCTCATCACTTAATAAAAAGATATCTCGGTCATCTGATGGATCAACTCTTGCGGACAGAAGTGAATACCAGAATTCTGCCGGCTGAGAAATAAGCTACAGACTTAAACGACCAAGCGAGCAGGTGCATGTAGCAGTTCTTTCCTCACGGGGTCGCAAAAGTTGTAAACCCAATCCACACTCCGCACAAGGGGAAAGGACTTACTGCCCTCTTGCCTGGAGTACAGCCTAAGTTGATCTTTCAGGCAGGTGCATATAACATTACTTTCCTATGAGATCAACCCAGTTGTGGGTCTCTTGCAGGCACTGCTTGAGGGTTCCAAAGAGTATTCGAGGGTCACATGCTAAGATGATTCGCGGGCAGGTGCGTGTTGTAGAGCTTTCCTCGCATGCTCATCAGAGTTGTGACGATATCCCTTAAATGGCGTGGTAGAGTTTACCGCAACTCTGTCCCTCCATAATGCAGAAGTGGGGTTAGGTACTAGCCGGGATCCGAAGTGCAATATCTTGCCGCTGTAGAACCGGCAATCTCCCACTACATGGTGTGAAATCTCCCTGCAACACGTGGTCTTCGTGGTGTTACGCTAATGTCAACGGTTCTATGGGTGGTTTATGCTGAACTCGGCGATGTCTCTTGGAGTCAGTTTATCCTTATTTCTTAAGCTGTCAAGAAAAGAAAACACTAGGAAAAGTGTTAGTGAGGGGCTTTGAAACATAAGAACAAATTATAGAAAAACATATTCAACAAAGAAGTTCATAGGAGATGAGTTGGTAATACAAACAACTTGACTTATTTTCCCTTTGAAGTCGACTGATCAGAATAGTCATCTTCCGAGAATATGTCACGCATCTTACCCCACCTCAGCATCCTTTGCATCAGTTTCTTAAGAGCTCGTCAATCTTCTGTCAAGTGACCCTTCTCCTCGTGATACTAACAGAACTGATCGGGGTTGTTGGTCTTCGGGTATGCAAACTGAAAAGACTCCTTAACGTTTGATTTGTTCTTTATGACATAATGAGAACTACACCTTCCAGCCTCAGAGTACTGGTAAGCAAGATTAACTATCTCCTGATATGTTTTTTCGCTCCTGATGGTGGCTTCAAATTTGAATGGTCCTTATTTCAATCCTTCGATCAAAGCGATTTTATATAAATCCGATCCGACCTCTTCAACTTCTGTAACCTCCTTCTGGAAACGAGCAACAAAATGGGAGAGTGTCTCATGCTCGCATTGTTTGACTCGAAACAAGGTTGACACGTGTGCTTTCTTTTTGTAAGAATAGGGAATTTTTGCATTATCTTCGCACGAATAACTTAATAGGGGAAAACTGGGGGCTGGGATTGTAAGAACGCATCCTTTCTTGCTGAACAATTGGAAACCGCACGTGGGCAGCGGTTAGCATTGGCGGGAAAGAAGGCCGAGAGATGTTGCGGGCAGGATAGCGGACAGATAGATGGTCCTCCAGGCGGACAAGCAGCTTGCTTATCGGGCGGATTATCCACTACTGATGCCGAGTTGTTCGAAGTTATCGTCGCCGCCACGGGCTGCGAGTCTAGCCAACAGATAATAGCGGCTAAGACGCGGTTAGTCGCTTCAGACTGCTGAACGGCTTCCTGCTGAATTTGACCCATTTCCCGAGCTAACTTGATAATAAATTCCCAGAGAGTATCTTCATCGGGGCGATGGTTGTTCTGTGCGGTCTGACGGTCTTACATTATCTAGCCGCTGATTTCACCGGCCAACCGAGATCTGAAGGTCGCGTGTTAACTGTTGATGCATGAAATGCGACAAGAAATCGGGCACTGCCAGCTAACGGTTCGAGCACTGTGGAATGAGTACGGAAAAACAGTCGGCAAGTCGGTTACTAGCGACCAGGACAAGAATCAGAACTAGCTGCCTGAGGCAGCGACGCCAGATATAGCCCGCCGCGGCCTGAATGCCTCTCTTTCGGCGGGCTCTTCTTTTATGTTTGGAAATCGGTTACAACGGTTAGAATCTCGAGACAGCGCAGTCAGTATACCCGCTGGAGAAGGATTTTGAATCCGCTGCCACAGGCAGCAAGTTTGGGGATTCGAACTCTGTCCCCTTAAAGGTACTGTTCAAGTCTATTTATAGGCTCAAGGGCCTGCCCAATGGGCAGGGCAAGAAACACCGGCTGCCCACGCACAGGAGAAACAGGCAGCAGTGACCAGATACTGGGGGGCAAAAAAAGAGAGGGGACCATCCAACCGCGTGGCTAGGCGGGTAGGGAGCTCCTGACCGCCTGCTCTTGGACGCCTGTGGAGCCGGGGAGACTCCGCGGGGAGACGGTCAGGCAGATAGATGTGGCCTCGCCGCTGGTACTTGGAGAGCGGTCAAATCAGGTGTTAACAACTATGTTCAGCAATTTTCGTCTGTTGGGTACATTGGAAAATGTGTACCTGATTTGAAGAAGCCCAACCTAGCTCAATGATATACATCAAAGTGTATTTGATGTTGTTTTAAGTTGACATGTGTAGGTGAAGAATTGATAAAGTATGCAGAAAAAATTCTAAGTCCAAGTGTCGATACAGAGGAAAGCAGTGTCGACACATAGAAGAAAATAGTCGACACAACACTGGGAAGCAGTGTCGACACTAGCAGTTAGTCTACAACTACACTGGGAAAAAGTGTCGACACAGAAGAAGTAAGTCGACACATCACTGGGAATTTATGTCGACACAGAAGAAAAGAGTCGACACAACTCTGGGAATTTGTGTCGACACAGAAGAAAAGCGTCGACCTTTAACATTGGGAGAATGTGTCGACACAGAAGAGTATAGTCGATCTCAAGATTGTCGACATCAGCTGAATGTGTCGACACAGAAGAAAATAGTCGACCTCAAGTTTGTCGACACCAGCAGAATGTGTCGACACATTGTGATTAAGTCGACACATTAAAGCAGATTTAAGAAATGAATGTGTCGACACCTGAAGGCTAAGTCGACACTTACTAAGTTATGATTCTACAACAACTGTGTCGACACACATGACTTGTGTCGACACACTGAAGAGTCAAGACCAAGTTATTTTCAGAAGAAGCTGTGTTGACTCAAAGGCAACTTAGTCGACATCACTGAAGACTGTGTCGACACCAAAGTCAATTGTGTCGACACAGATAGACAGATGGTCTCAACACTTTCTGACAGACTGTTTCAACAACTTGTGGTTCCAGACTAAGGCACAAGACTTGTTTGAAGACATGACAGCTGTGGGTTACCACCGGTTAACTGAAGCTGTCAGACTTGTCAGAAAACGGTTAGAAACCGGATCAGCCGGTTACCATGAAGAATGTCTATAAATAGACAGATTCAGAAGGAGAACAATAACCACAACAGATAGTCCTTTTGAATAACTTTGATCAAAAAGGAAGAGAAGGATCACAATCCAATTCATTTCAAGAAAGTGCTAGTCACTTAAGAAGATCTTCTCCGGGAGATCTAAGAAGACTATCTAAGGATAGATCTAAGAAGAGTTCTAATCAGAATTCAGAAGATCTTTCAAATTGCTGGATAGAGAGAGATCAAGCCAGAATTAGAAGAAGAAGAAAGAAAACCACCAGTGGATTCTCAAGAAGCTGTTTGGAATCAACTCAGGGAAGTTCATTTTCAAGAAGCCTTGAAGAAGGCTCAGATACAGTTGATTGCATCAGCTGGTCAAGAATTGTCTTGGCCTTTCTCTCTCAACTTTGGCAAGACAGTTTAATAATCTTTCTATATTTCTGTAGGATCTGTTTACACAGATCTGAGTTGTAAGCCTATGTTATAAAGGCTGAGTGTAGGAGTGTTGAACTCTGAGTGGTAGGGATGTTTGCTGAGTGTAGGAGAAGGATATTCTCTGAGTTGTAGGCCTTGCGGCAAGGCTGAGGTAGGGCAGTTGTGCCTGAGTTGTAGGAACCAGTTGGGTTCTGAGTTGTAAGATCTGTTGATCTGAGATAAGTGGAAGTTTGGCCGAATCTAGCATACTGCTAGATAGGTGAAGGGGGAAGTGGATGTACCCAGACCTTGGGGACCACTATAAACATTGTGCAATCTGTGATGTTTTATTTTCTGTGATTGCTGTGCCAATTGTGTTAGCTATTGAATTGAATTCTGCTGCTAGAAGTTTTTATAAGAAAAAGCAGAACCTATTCACCCCCCCTCTAGGTGTTTAGGTGCCTTGAAAGTTAAACTATCAAGTGGTATAGAGGGAGGTTCCTCAAAAAGGACTAACAGTCTGAGGTAGATCTGAAAGGCAGATTCAAGAAACAAGAAGATGGGTTCTGGAGGAGAGAATCATAAGGAGCTGGGGTCTATGAAATTACCCATATGTAAGAAGGAAATCTTGGGATTGGAAAGAAAGAGTCAGATTGTTTATGGAGGCATCTGACCAAGGATTTACATCACAGTACAGGAAGGCCCCTTCATTCTAATGAAGATATCTGTTCTTGATACAAATATCCAATACCAAAGACTTATTCAGAAATGACCAAGGATGAAATCATCTTGGCAACCATGACAAAAGGGCACAGAACATCATTGTTAGTGCCATAGATGATTCAACATTTCAAAATCTGATTCACTGCAAGACCTCCAAGAGATGTGGGGACACATTGATTGTCCACATGGAGGGATCTGAAGAAGTAAGGCTGGAACAGAAAGTCTATGCTAAATCAGGAGTATGAAAGCTTTAGACAAGGAAAATCTGATAGCATAACTGAGTGCTATAAGAAATTCTATAGAATTGTGAATGAGCTAATTCCTATGGAAGAGTCTTCAGTCCCTATGAACTGAATGACAAATTCTTAAGATCCTTATCAAAGGACTGGGATACAAAGATCTGTGCCATAAGAGAAGTGGCTAAATTGGCAGAGATATCTCCTCCAACCCTGTTTGGAAAAGTTGCTATCCTATGAAATGCAACTTATGGTAAGGAAGGAGGAGGAAAGAAACTCAAGAGGAGAGCATAGAGAAAAGACTGTGGCATTTAATGCTGAAGCCACTAGAAAGAGTAGGAGGAAATCACCATCTCCTCCTAAAGAAGTTGAAGAAGATAGTTCTGAAAATTCAAATAAGGGTTCAGAAAGCTGTGATTCAGATGCAGACTTTGCTGCATTCACAAGGCAATTCCAAGGTTCTTGAAAAAGAAGCAATGGAAGTCTAGGCCTTCCACATCACAGCAAGTTGATGACTATTATCAGAAGAGAAGGTCATCAAGGAAAGAGAAAACAGATCAAAGCCCAGCAAAGCCACTACTTCAAAGATTGTCTGCTATTGTTGCAATAGGCCTGGACATGTAGTGGCTGATTGTCCTGACAAAAGGAAGGAATCTTCAGAAAAGAAGAAGACTTATCAGAAAGGCAAGAAGGAGAAATCCTTTGTAGCAAAGAAAGATAAAAGTCTGTCAGACCAGTCAACTTCAGAATCAGGATCTGAAGCTGAAGCATATATTGGACTATATGCTGCATCTGAGGAAGAGGAGTTTATGCAGTTGCTAGACTCCATCAATGAACATCAATGCATGGGTTTGATGACAAGATCAGAAGAGGACATATGCCAGAATCAGTCTGGTCCTAATGAGGTAAACTGTCCTTCATGTACATCTGTTTGTAATACAAGTGAAGAATCAGCTACATCTGCATCAAGTGATGAAGATGCATCTGGATCTGAAGGAGATGTCTATCAATTGATAGACAAGTATGGGGGACTTGTTGCAGGCCCTTAAGAAAAGCAAGAACCTGGTAAAACACAGGCTCAGGAAATTGCTGAACTAAGGGTAGCAACAACTGAGTTAGAAAAAGTCCTTGATCAAAAATTAAATGAAATTGCCAAGCTGAAGAATATAACTATTATTCAGATGGGCACAATTAATTATACTAATGATCAAGTAAAGAGTCTGGAGGCCAGACTTAGAATTGAAAGGGATTTAGTGGCTAGTTACTCTAAGCCAAAATCTGTCTTACCCTTGATAGATGAATTTGTCACTCAGAAGGGTAAGGCTGGATTAGGATTTAAAGGTAACTCCAGGGCTGGCAGATTCAAGAGGAAAGGCAAAGCCCCTATTCAGCCACTAAACCTTCAGTCCCCATAAAGTTTAGTAAGGAGAAAGTGCCTTCTAACATATATGATCATGAAGACATTCAAGATCATATTAAGACAAATGTTCTGAAGAACAAGGGTGTTAAGGCAAGCAGGCCTACCTATGGTCATAAACCCAATGGTTTTAAGAAATCAGTAGGTGAAGTTGCAACAGCACCAGCAATGAACAGAAATTCTTCTGACAAGGATGTATCTAGATCTAGATACAATAAGTTTGAATGTTGGTGCTGTGGCAAGAGGGGTCATTTTGCATTGGACTGCTGGTATAACACAAGTGTTATAAAGAATAAGAGTCTACCTGTTAGAAGAGGTTATGATAACTTTATTAATGCTAACCTGAACCAAGGACCCAAGACTTACTTGGGTTCTAAGGGTAAGTAATTCTGTATTGCAGGTGAATCCAAGTAACCATGCCCCTATATGGTACTTGGATAGTGGTTGTTCCAGGCACATGACTGGAACAAAGGGGCTGCTGAAGGAGTATTCATCTGTCAAAGATGGACATAAAGTGATCTTTGGTGGATCTGAAAAGGGAGTCATCAAAGGGTTTGGTAACATTTCTTCTAACCTAATTACTATCACCCAAGTGGCCTATGTAAAAGGTTTGAAACATAATCTAATAAGCATAAGCCAGCTGAGTGATCTAGGATATGACATTTCATTTGGTAAGGATGGATGTCATATCAAAAGGTCAAGTGATCAAGAGATCATTTTGACTGGGTATAGGAAGAGAAATGTATATTGCCTTAATTTTGAATGTGAAAATAAGGCTTCCCCCATTTGTCTTGTAGCTGATGACAATGCTTCCCATTGTGTTAAGTGGCACAAGAGATTGGCTCATCTAAACTACAAGACAATTGGCCAACTCATTAGTAAAGAACTAGTGAGGAATGGGCTCAAGTTAAGTGTATAAAGGAAGGGTATGCTCAGCTTGTCAAAAGGGCAAGCAGACAAAATCCTCATTTCAAAGCCTTGAAAACAAGGATTCTGTGAGGTGCTTATACCTCTTGCATATGGATCTTTTTGGTCCTATGCCAGTTCATAGTCTAGGTAGGAAGGTCTACACTTTTGTGGTTGTAGATGACTATTCTAGATTTACATGGGTGTTCTTTCTGAGACAAAAATCTGAAACCCCAAGTGTACTACTTAATTTTGTAAAGCAAATTCAGAATGAACTGAATAGTACAGTGGTCAAAATCAGAAGTGACCATGGTACTGAGTTTCATTCTGAAAGCATAACAAACTTGTGTAAAGACTTTGGGATTTTCCAAGAGTTCTCCTCACCAAGAACACCTCAGCAAAATGGAATTGCTGAAAGAAAGAATAGAACATTAATTGAAGCTGGTAGAACTCTATTGAGTGACACCTCTCTCCCAGAATATTTTTGGGCTGAGGCAGTTAACACTGCTTGTCATGTCATCAATAGGGCTTCTATCACCAAAAGCCACAGAAAGACTCCCTATGAGATTGTGAAAGGCAGAAAACCAAATCTATCCTATTTTAGGATCTTTGGTTGCAAGTGCTATATACTTAACAATGGCAAGTCATATTTGACTAAGTTTGCTGCCAAATCCCAGGATGGGATATTTGTTGGGTACAGCACAAATAGTAAGGCCTATAGAGTCTTCAACTTAACTACTCAAGTTGTTGAAGAATCTGTGCATGTTGTATTTGATGAAACAAGATTAATCAATTGTGAGTTGTCTTGTAGATCAAATGACTCAACAGGTATAAGCAAGAAGATGGACAAGCTCTCCATTGCTGAAGCTTCAAAGGAAGATGGAGCATTGGAAAATGAAGGCTGCTGTCCAGGGGGAGTACAAGAGATAATGGAAGCTGATGAAAACCAAGAGGCTCAGCAGAATGAAGAAGCTGGAGATGCTCAACCTGAAGGGAATCTTCCTCCAGCTATAAGATATCTAAGAGATCATCCAACTGATCAGATAATTGGTGATCCAAGACAAGGAGTGCAAACTAGAAGCAGAAATCAAAGCACAGTTTTGCATTCAAGTTTCTTGTCCCAATGGAACCTAAGAAGTTTGAAGAAGCTATCCAAGACCAGCACTGGATTGATGCTATGCAAGAGGAGCTGAATCAATTCAGAAGATGCAAAGTCTGGGAGCTTGTTCCTAAACCAAGAGGCCACAACATAATTGGCACTAAGTGGATCTATAGGAACAAGCTAGATGAAAGTGGGATAATAGTGAAGAATAAAGCAAGGTTAGTTGCAAAAGGATACAGGCAGGAAGAAGGGATTGACTTTGATCAAACCTTTGCTCCAGTAGCAAGGCTGGAGGCAATCAGAATGTTCCTTGCCTATGCAGCCTACCAAGACTTCAAAGTATACCAGATGGATGTGAAGTCAGCATTTCTGAATGGTGATCTTAAAGAAGAAGTATATGTAGAGCAGCCATCAGGTTTGTAGATTCTCTTAAACCTGATTATGTGTATAAGCTTAGGAAAGCTTTGTATGGGTTAAAACAAGCTCCAAGGGCTTGGTATGAAACCCTGTCTACCTTCCTCATTGAGAATAAATTCTCAAGAGGAAAGATAGACAAAACTCTATTCCTTAGGGAATCCAAAGGAAAGATCATCTTAGTCCAGATCTATGTTGATGACATAATCTTTGGATCTACTGAAAACAACCTTTGTAAAAAGTTTGCCAAACTTATGCAAGGGAAGTTTGAGATGAGCAGTATGGGAGAACTTAAGTTCTTCTTGGGACTCCAAGTAAGACAGACTGATGATGGATTGTCCATATCCCAGTCTAAGTTCACCAAAGAATTAATTAAGAAATATGGTATGGAGTCATCCTCCACCATGAGAACTCCTATGGGAACTAGTATGCCTATATGCAAAGATGAGACAGGTAAACCTGTTGATGAATCATTGTATAGAGGAATAGTTGGGTCTCTACTATATCTCACTGCTAGTAGACCTGACATTATGTATGCAACATGTGTCTGTGCTAGGTACCAAGCCTGCCCTAAAGAATCTCATTATACTGCAGTCAAAAGGATTCTGAGATATCTAAAGGGCACTCCTACTCTAGGTCTTTGGTACCCTAGGAATAGAGATTTTCTACTAACAGGCTATTCAGATGCAGATTTTGCAGGATGTAGAGAGGATAGAAAGAGTACTACAGGTACTTGTCAATTCCTGGGAGGAAGACTAATATATTGGAGTAGTAAGAAGCAGACCAGTGTGGCAATTTCCACAGCTGAGTCAGAGTATGTTGCTGCTGGAAGCTACTGTGCACAGCTATTGTGGATGCAGCATCAGCTTAAGGATTATGGTATTCAGGTAAGTAGAACACCCCTTTTATGTGATTCAAAGAGTGCTATTTCTATTGCTATAATCCAGTTTCTCATAGTAGAACTAAGCATATAGAAATCAAATACCATTTTCTTAGAGAACATGTAGAAAGAGGAGACATCTCATTGGAATTTGTAAAAACAGATTATCAAATAGCAGATGTATTTACTAAGCCTTTAGATGAAACCAAATTCAATAAATTCAAAATTGAATTAGGTATGTTAACCATTGATTAATGTATTAACAAAATCATTAACAATGCTATTGAAGTGGTATATAAGTAAGTAAAAGTAATAACAACATAATCAAGTGTTAAAAAGGACACATTGAAGTTACAGAAATTGGCTAAGTAAGAATGTGTCGACACATTCAGTAATAATGTGTCGACTCAGAGAAATTATGTCGACAAGTCAGAAATATTGTGTCGACACAGAGAATATGTGTCGACACTTAAGAGTTATATTGTCGACTTAACCAGAAATGTAATGTCGACTCAACCAGGAAAATGGTGTCGACACTTACAGAATATGTGTCGACACTTATCCTTAGAGTCGACACAGAATTTCTATTATCTAAGGTGTCGACATAACCACAAATTGGTGTCGACACATAGTAGGCTGAAGTAATGTCGAGACAATAGAAGTTTGTGTCGACACATTCCGTCTGTGTCGACACATTTTGACTGTTTTTGGCGCCTTTTGAACTTCTTTCAACTGAGGCTATAAATAGGTCAAAAACTCATTCTGTCGACACGCTTCCAAGGTTTTCGAGACTAAAACCCTGTGTCGACAGTCTATCTTTCTCTCTTCTCTAGCTTTCTCGACGAACCGATGGCGCCAAGGATTGAAGACAACATAAATGAAGGGTATGAGTTGGTGCGCCAGGCCTTTGCAGAGGCGCCGCCAGATGTTCAAGGAGTTATCACCCTCCTCTCTGAGTCAGGGTTAGAATTTCTCATCTCAGAACCTACTAAAATCTGGAAGAAGGAGGTGCACGAGTTCTTTATCTCTGCATCAGTCCACTCTACTGGCCTCAAGATTAAGTCCACTGTTCAAGGGACTAAGGTGAAGATTAATCAAAGAAGTTTAAGAAAGATCTTTCAATTGCAAGTAGTTGAGAATGAAGAGGAAGTTCCTATATCTAAGACAAGGGAAGCCCTTCAATGGTGTGGACTGGACTCAGGATTGAAGATTGGAGCTGCATTCAACAGGAAGGGTATGAATCAGCAAGGGAAGTTCTTGTCAGAAGTAGTTGGGAAAGTAATCCTCTGCAAGACAGGTGGACATGATAGGATTTCTGCCTATATGTTCAGCCTGTTGACCAGGATTGTTTTTACTATTCCTACTGATTGGTCAGGAGTGATCTTTGACAAGATCAAAGAAGGAATCAAGAAGCCTAACATGGCTAGATCATGAGCCTGTACTTCACTGGAGTGATTCCTGAGTGATGCAGCAACTGCAAGGGAGTAAGATTAATCATATGAGAAGAATGGATATGAGACTGTTCTCTAGGTGGGATAGGGTGCTGTCCAAGGATGTGCCTGAAGAGAGCAGGCCAGACACCCCTGTGAAATCCCTACACAAAATCAAGAATCTGAACAATACAAGAAGACCCACTGAGGACACAGGTTGAAAAACAGCTTGACTCAACTATAGTCCAGGAAGTGTCAACACCTGCACAGATGCAGGGGGAGCCAGTTTCCACTCCTGCTCCAAAGGTATCTACTCCTGCTCAGGTATAGGGGGAGCTAATGTATTTTACTATAAAAGACATTGCTCATATTCTTATTACTGCACAGGTTCAGGGGGAGGGGAGCTAGTGTCCACTCCTACTCCAGATACTACAAATACTGAAGTGCAAGTACAAGAGGAAGCACAGTTAAACTTGTCTCAAGATTTAACTGCTGCAGAAGTTACAGCTCAACTGGAATTTACTATGGAGGAGTTATTCCCTGATATTGATACTACTGCTGATAAAGTAGGAGGTGGACAGATATTGAGAAGTCCATAGGTATGGACATTGATCAGGAAGCTGAAGTTGAGCCACAGTTGAGGGTGAGCCAGTGGATGTTGAACTGAGCAACAGGCCCCGGAACAGATACAATCATCATCCTCAAGAAAGAATTCATGTAGATACTTCATCTGAAACATGAAACTGAAGATGCCAGGGTGGCAAAGAAAAGAAAACTTGTTGTATTTAAGAGAAGAAGCAAGAATTATAAGCAGGCTTTACAGACCACACCTCTACAAGTATCTCCAGCCTTTGATTACATAAAATTTATGGTAGATCTACAAGTAAAATTGGATGAACAAAGGATGGCTCTGGAAAGTATGTTGATGAAAATAGCAAGTCACTTCAGTTTGACTTAGCTCAGGATATAAAGTCCATCCAGTTTCAGGTCAACATGCATAAAAAGGAAATGACAGATTGCTTCCACAAGGGTGGCAATGCTGTGGTTATCTAGCTAAACAACAGGAGGCTTACTACAAAGGTGGATGACATTGCTTTGAAGCAAAGCTATGTTTGGAAAACCAGCTAGATGAATGATAATTTAACTGAATCTCATAATGAGATCATTGAGGAAGTAAAGAGATTGGTCCAGGTCTGCCTGCAGATAGAGCCAAAGAAAGGGAAGAATTTGATAAGAATTTTCAAGCTGCCATTGCCTTTGTTAAGACTGCCATCTCAACCTCTCAAAAAGAAATATCTGAAAAGCTTCAAAAGTTAAAACCATTTTTAAGAAGGTGTGAATTATTTGGATGGCCAAATCAGATTTCAAAGGAAGATCTAAGAGATCATGTATCTAGAGAAGCCATAAGGGGGAGAGGATGCTAATTCATGCAGGCTCAGAGCACTCCAAATGGGTGACCAATAGTATCGAGCCACTTTGGGATATCCCCATTGTGTGATGATGCTATGGTGGCTGAATCAGGAATACAATCAAATCTACTTGAAGGCAATCAACCTGAGGTTGCCCAAGTCATTTACCCCCCTCCAGATTTTGACATGATTGATCAGAAAGTTCAAGGAATGTATAGTCCTCCAAAGGAGGTTACTAATATTGTCTTTGGAAAGGTTGATAAGCCTGAGGTACTCTGAAAGAACAGCAAGATGCTCTATTAGCAAAGAAGGAATTCAGAGAGCAGGCTGTACTTAAGCCAGATTATGAGCAGTGGAGTCCTACTTCAAGGAACATAATACTCACTGCATGGAAAGCACGTACAAGATAAAAGTTCATGAGAGAGGCAAGTGGTACAATGAAATAGAATGGCAGAAGTATGAGGCAAGACAAGAAGCAATAGTACAATTCAGAAGGAAAGCTAAGCTGGGAAGACTTCCACCAGATGCTAAGGAGCCAAGCAAATATTCCAAAGCCTTTTCATTATTTTGAAAGCAAAGGATCAAGGAAGAAGCTCAGAAGAAAGCTGATCTTAAAGAAAGAAGATAGCTGAAGAATCAGAAGCTCCTGTGACAGCTACAATTCAATCTGGCAAAGGGATTATCATTAGAGAGCCTGATCAATCCTGATTATGTTTAAGTTCTTTTAGAGTGTTTTGTAATGTGTGAGTGTAATCATTAAATGTAAAACATTGTAATCAAACATTACCAGTTATAAACAAAAATGTTGTTT